>CM066992.1:7628461-8250192 GCA_033977485.1 Hydrangea macrophylla | reverse complement strand
ACATAGTATAAGATGATTATTTGGATGCTAATTCAGGCCCGTCGAGAGACATGGCTAGTTGAAGGTGTTTTAGTCGCGACAAAGGCTCCTTCCTCTCTAGTACCAAAACCCCGAACCAAGTTCTTTGGTTATGAAGGGCCGGTGCCCTTTATCTGTTTGGGTGAGTCAAATTAGGTTTCTTGGTTCCTTAAAGACCAAGTGGCGACTCTGTATCTGTTTTCAACAGACCTTTTCCTTTCCTTTTTCAAAAACAATCTCAAAATAAAACTAAAAAGAGTGGATGAGCGGTTCTACGTGTCCACAGTGAGGTCACTTTTTTGATTGAGGGAGACATTCATCAACTTGTAGTTTAAAATATTTGAAAGAGGCCCAAACGGGAAACATCAAAGTAATTAGGAAAAGAGGCAAGTTATTCACCAGAAAATAGAAGTGAAATTCTTTTTAAAAGGTTTATCATGTGTGAGAACAAGACCTTTTTAAAATCCATCATAGTTTGTTTGGTTTAGAAGAGTATGCTCTTCAAAAGAAATAGGGATCAGAGGCTACTATGAATTCTTGGGAATACTTTGAATGTAGTTTTCATGAATAATTGAATCTTATGATTTTGGATGTTAGTTTAATGACTTTTATATTCAGTATCCCGATATTCTTGATTGCCTTTTTTTTTTGGCTAGCCCTATTGCCAGAGCACGATCCTTTAATGCCAGAGCAACCCACCATATTTCTAACGGATTTTTGATATTTCTAACGGATGTTTTCCGTTACAAATTAAAAAGTGTTAGAATTTGCTCTGGCATTAAAGGAATGTGCTCTGGCAATATGGCTACCCTTTTTTTTTTTGGGCTATGGTATTCTTGATTAATTAGTATTCCCTTCGTTGGAGGAAAAGTTTATCCAACCAACAACTAAATAACGAAAATACAATTTGGAATACTTGCACGATCGATTCTTTTATTTGAAATCTAGATGCGGGAGTTGCTCAATTTAACATATTACCCTTTGTAATCAAATATGTTTTTATTCAATGCTTACATATCAGTGTTTCTTTTTAAAAATATTAAAAATCGCAAATACATGGTTTAACTAATTATTTAGTAAGTTTAGTTTGTGAGCTTGTTTGCTTCTGCTTAGATCTTGATGGAGACTTTGAATGACTTTCATTTTAGCTTTATACTTAGAATGAAAGCCATTATTCTTGTTATTCTAATTGGCATAGGGTATGCACCGTATGCCCAAGTAAACATGTAGCATTTTATTTTGTTCTTTACAATATATCCAAGTAAACTATGATTATTATCAATTGGTTCACAAGAACTACACTATGTTGTAATTAACTACAAAGTTCCATAAATGCTTAATTTCCATGATATTGACTTTTGGGGATAAACTATGTTGGATTAACATTGACATTTTACAAGGCTCAGAACACTTTTTTGGGGATAATGATATTTTGAATTTTAGTTTGATAAAGTGAAACACTTTGTACTATTATCTCTTTGGATTCTTAACAGAAGCAGGCTTGTGTATGTGTAAAAATTCTCTATATATTTATGTATGTTGCTTGTGTAGATTAGTTATATGTATGGTTTTCCTGCAAGTTGTAATTCTCACAGATTGTCGCATCTAAGTATCCCAAGTGCAACGCACGTGTTTCACCCAGTATATATATAATTCTTTCAAACTTTGTAACGGTTCAAAGCAGTGACAAATCCATAAAGTTAATAGCTGTGACAAATTTGATAAATTGTCACCACCATTTGTCAACATTCAAAGAGGTGACAAATACATAAATTGTCAAGCAATTTTGTCACGGTTTAGAGCAGTGACAAAATTAAACTTATTGTCACTGACATTGTCACCGCTCAGAGCAGTGACAAAATTTAAATTATTGTCACCAACATTGTCACTGCTAAGATCAGTGATAAAATTAAAATTATTGTCACAAACATTGTCACTGCTTAAACTAGTGACAAATTTAAAATTATTATCACGGTTTATAGTGGTGACAAAGGGAAGGAAATTAATCCTTTTAGGGGTCCTTAAATGGACAGTGACAAATGAAATTGTCACTGCTCTTATTTTCTATCACCCCCGAAAATGTCACAGTCTAGAGCAGTGACAAAGGCCCTTTGTCACCTCCCTGAGCAGTGACAAATCGGCTATTCTGGTGCAGTGGCTTCACAAGCCATGGGGAGGGTTCTGTTCAAACACTGGATAAAAGTCTCCCCGTTAGTGCTCGAGAGACTAGCTAGCATATTAGAGCACTAGCCGGACATCTTCAACAATACATGGGATGTCTTCAATGATATATGCGCATTATCGGACGTCTTCAATTGTGAGAGGCCCGCTAGGAACCCTAACCATCCATGTCCACCCGACTCGTCGACCGTTGATCCAGCGGATCCAATATCCACATCTCTTGCACGTTCTCATATCTCATCAAACACTTCTCTCTCTTATGCAATGCATGCTGACACATGTCATGAAATGCACGTGTCTACTGCTATTTAGTCACATACAATTCTTTCTCATTCATTTACTTTATTAATATGGCATGCGTTATCGTTCGATTAACATTCATCATAATACGTGCATTAACATATTTACAGCAGAAGTACACATATAAATCATGGGTCACATAACATGTATTTGTTACCAAACAAGTGTAGGATTTAGGTTTCAAAAACTTAAATACACGCACAGCGGAAAAATAGTTTCAAAAACTTCATTGGTGAACCGGATATACTACTTATCAATTCTATAGATGCGCAGGGAAGGAAGAAAAGTATGCAATACCTTTGGGTCTTGAACCCAATTCAGATTATATCTTCTTTGGATAATGTCCAACAATCTCCTCCAGATGATCTTAACCCTTATGTCTCCTCGAACACTTCCAGGAGGGGTGTAATACCTGTAATTTTTTTTCTTTTCGTTAATAATATCAGCTTTTCGAATTTATGTATTGGACTGGCTATATTATTATATTATTATTTTGGTAGGGTGACAGTTTTGACGTATCTTAGGATTATTTATTTGACTATAGTAACCGTACCGACTTGACCGTAATAGGATTTAACATAGTCCCGTACCCGTACCCGTACCCGGACCCGGACCCGGACCCGGGCATTAGAAACAATACCTATTTGCACGTCAATCGAGACTGACACATATACCGAGGAACTTATGCACATAAATCAAGGAAAGTGGCACACAACCCAAGGTGGGCCCAACATGGTCCGCCATATGGCAGCCCATGCAATACCTCCTCCACATGTCACCCACACCCAAGCCACTAGTCTTGTATAAGGACACTTGTCCATGCATGTGTACACTAACACATGCATGGAGACACCTATCACTACACCATCTCTATATAACCATGCATATACTCATGCATTTCATTTTCTTTGGCCTAAAAATCTACACATGAAGAGAAGGCTAGGAGGTTAGAGATACATAGAGAGATGAAAGAGAAGTTAGGAGGAAAATCAAGAGTTGATCCTCTATTTCCTTATGAGCACTTTCATATACACATTCATATACTTACATCCACACCACCATGGGGACTTAGGAGCTGTGATTATAAGTCTTAGAAGTCCAAGAAGATTCCTAGAAGAAAGAAAAGTCAAGAAGTTAGAAGAAGAAGGAGTTTCACCATTGAAGCTTGTGTTCAAACTTCCTAAGCTCAAATCCAAAGCCCAAGCTCAATTTCAAGTTTAGGTTAGTATTCTAACTCACTTTAGAATCTATATAGTATGTAGTAATATTTAGCAAGTGTTTAATGTTGTATTTTGAGGTTCTATGCAACATGCAAGACAAAATTTCAAATCTGGGAAGCTGAAACTTCCAACAGAATGTTGTTTAGTAAAATGAACATTTTGAGTAGTTCAAAAATGGGAATGAGGCTAGATTTTTTTGTGGAGAACGATAACTCATTTATCTACAAATAACTCTTCTATATCTCAGTCTGAAAATCACTTTCTCATAGGTGAAATGTACATACAACGAAGTACTTTAAATCTGAGAAATAGAAACCTCCCGCATAATGTAGTTTAGTGAAATGAGTGTTTTAAGCAGCTCCTAAATCTGAATTAGGCTAGGTTTTTTTTTGTGGAAAAATATAACTCATTTATCTAAAAATAACTCTTCTATAGCTCAGTCTAAAAATCACTTCTTCATAGGTGAAATGTACATACAACAAAGTACTTTAAATCTGGGAAACAGAAACTTTCAACAGAACATTGTTTAGTAAAATGAACGTTTGGAGCAGCTCAAAAATCATAAAGAAGCTACGTTTTTTTTTGTGGAGAAAGGTGACTCATTTATATATAAATAACTCTTCTATAGCCTGATCTAAAAATGATCCTTGATAGGTGAAATGCACATGCAATGCAGTACTATAAATCTGGGATAGAGCAGTCCGAAAATATAGAAATATCTAAGTAAAATAAATATTTTGAGTAGTTTAAAAATGTAATTGAAGTTAGATTTTGTTGTACATGAAGATAATCCAATTATATACAATGTTCTAGTTTTGAGTTTGATCTACAAATCAATTTATCATGCCCAAATAAATCATATCAATTCAATCGACATAGTAAAATTAATTCCTGGCAGATTGTATAACTACTTGTATGATGTGTTTATTGATGATGCTTGCTTTCCAGTACCTGTGTGGTTATGGATATCTTGTGCTATCGCGTAGATGAGTATGTTAAGGCTTTTATCTATATGGTTATTGATGGTGCCTAAAACTGGTAAGGAGGGTTTAGAGAGAGAAAAAGACAAGAATAATTTGTGTGGATCTGTCCCGTTAACTAGGTGACCTATGTCCACGGTTGCATCTGTGCGCTCTCACTAGCAGATCACCAGCAGGCCTGGTGAGCCAACAAAGAGGGGCGGCACTACCAGTAATACCGTCCGGTATATGCGTATTGATGGTGAGTTCTCTATTGTATGCTTGTTAGCTAGAGAACTATTTTTGGATCCCTATTGATAGGGTAGGTGGGCTCTTTTATAGATGTAAGAGTCCACCCTTGCATGGTAAATTAATAAGATTAGGAAACCTAATCTGATTACACTTGATTGGCACAATTTGGGGAAAGTTTCCTAAGTGGTTTAGGAAACTACCATATTCCATCTTGCAGACTTATAGTTGGTTTAGGAA
The DNA here is from genome assembly GCA_033977485.1 of Hydrangea macrophylla. Taxonomy (NCBI): domain Eukaryota; kingdom Viridiplantae; phylum Streptophyta; class Magnoliopsida; order Cornales; family Hydrangeaceae; genus Hydrangea; species Hydrangea macrophylla. Next base: position 8,245,025 of record CM066992.1, on the reverse strand, counting down.
ACTGCTGGATAGGCCGGGATCGCGGGACGTCGCGACCTTCATGCCCGGCCTATTGGTATGAACCGCCCAGTTCTAACAAACACCTCGGGATTGCTCGGCTATTGGCGTCTTTACTGGAGTAACCGGCACCTCTTGTTGACATGGCAAGCTGGCTTCATGGCTAGATTATTTTGGGATATATCAGCTGTCCCCCATTTTCGGAACTGACTGGATGCTTCATCGGGTGAGGATTCAAAAATCAGTACCTTATTGGAAACCTTCCGGATGTCCTCCGTGAATGCTACTCGGGATAGGGCCCACACTCCAGACCACCAGGTGGAATAACCGACCGGTGCAAGTAGGAGCTCGGGTGTTGATATGCCATGTGTCAGGGAGTGATTGGCCTGATCAGGATCTAACAAAGTCGGTTTGGATGTAATCGACCAGTTACATGGTAACCGGACCGTTATGTCACGCATTTAATGCGTGCACATTTTGAGGCGGCCCTTCACGTGTCCGAGGTGACAGCTGTCTGACGGTTCTTGGCGGGAAAACTCCTGAGCCGTTGGATCTGATTGATCTGGACTGTTCGTTAATCCTATATAAGGAACACTTGCTCATCTCTTTAGTTCCTGCTGCCAAGTGAGAGAGTTTACCGAGCGGTTTGAGAGCATACAAGATCCCGAGCAAGATTCCCGACCTCTTTTCTGCACAAAACCTTGTAAGTCCTTCCTTTCTATCTCTAGTTCTTCATTCTCTTCTTCTTTTCTGAACAAAGCTGGAGGGAGCGAACCCACTTGGGTTAGAACGAGCGTGGGATTTTTTCTTTTTTCGGTTTTGTCATTTCTTCCAGTCCGGGGGTACGCTAGAGCAGTTTGACCAAATGGGTATTCCCGGGAGAGTCCTGAGAGGGTGTTACATTTCTTCCAGAATCTTGTATGACCTGCCCTTTAGGTTGTTAGATCTACCTCCTCTGTACATCAGGCTAGGAGTTCTTGACCCATTCTTAGGTCGTCTGCCCCCTCGGTCTTCCACAGACTTAATCATGTGCCATTCAGATTTCAACTCGTCGTCCCGGTCGAAAGACGAGCAGTTGCAGTCAGGGTCCTCAAGTGCAAGCTTAGACCCTCCCTCCTTGGCCCCTTCTGATCAGCAGAGTGAGGGGATGATCCCTGCCTGGGCGTCTCCCAAGGAAACGCGCCGGGATTCTCCTGTGGCCTCGACATCTCGGGGTTCGGGCGATGAGGGGTCTATACCGAACAGCCCCGGGGTCGTCTTCTCATGCGAGTCCATTGTCAGTATCCTGCGCGGCCCTGATTTGGATCAGATCAGGGACATATATGACCTTCCCTTTTCCCTTGCCGTCCATGATGGTGGAGCTCACTTCCACGAGTCGGGCTTCGTCACTTTGTATGAGGATGCTTTCATGGCGTGCCTTCGCTTGCCTCTCCACCCAGTTGCCCGGGACGCGCTTATCTACCTCGGGATCTCTCCCGGGTAGCTCACCCTGAACAGTTGGCGATATCTGATGGGGTGTATATCCTTTTGTCCCCAAGTCCTCGGGTATGAGCTTACTTTACAGGAGTTCTTCTGGACTCACCGGCCCTTCAAAGTCCATGGGGAGTCCGATTTCTTCTCACTCGGGGCCAGGCAGGGGCGGAATATAATTGTGAACTGCCAGAACAATAATAAAGGATGGAAGAAGAAATTCTTCCACGTGTCCACCCTGGGGCGGTGTGAAAAGGCACCGGGTATACAATTGAGGACCTCTTGGGCAGAGGAGCTGAGGAGTAAGCCCGACCACTTTTCTTTCTTGATTAGTCATTCTATTTTGCCTTGACTAACCCATTTATATGTTTGTTTTGTAGTGGGAGCAGTTGACTTGCCAAATCTCCCGACAAGCTCTAAGCGAGGGTACTGTCTTTGGTGGAGGACCCAACTAACATTAACAAGGTGCTGACTCGGTCGGGAAGCCCGAAGATCTCCTACAAGCCCCAGTGCTTCACAGCTCCCGTCCTCCCGACAATCATTCCGGGTAAATATCATCTCTTAATCGTCCAGTTTTCTTTTCGTTTGGTACTTTGTTGAACTGACATGCTCTCTGGTTTTGCAGCAATGGCTCCCAAGAATGTGGCAGCCCTGAAGGAGAAGGAGGCAGCCCTGATGGCCCGGGCTGGCCAGAAGCGGAAGAAGCCAGACCCCGCCGAGGGCCAGCCCCTCAAGAGGATTTCCCAGGGGATTTCCATCCAGGCTGAGAAGGAGGCGACTGCTACCTCCACGCCTGTTGTGACGATTGCCGCTCCACCACCACCTCCCCCTACTGCCAAACCGCCCGGGGTCTCCTTCCCGAGCATGGAGGAGACTGCTCGCGCGCCCCCTCCTCTAAGCCGGAGGTCGAGACGGCAGATGACGTCCGCAGAAGGGTACGGCCCGGGCTATTGTAGAGTCAGATAGACAAGTGCACCCTGCTGAGCCCCAAGGCCATCATCGGTTGGCTGTATAGCATCAGCCACATGGTAGGTCCCTTTGCAATGTGAACATTAACTTTTTCTCCATGCGCATACTGACGTTTTCCTGTTCTTGCAGATTGGCTGTATTGCGGTTGGGGCTGAGACCACCCTTCCCGGCATTGCAGAGAGGTTGGCCGCTGCAGAGGCTAACCTCTCCATGGAGAGGGTTGCCCGGGAGTCCGCGGAGTTTGCTCTCACCATGGAAGAAGAAAAATATCGGGCAACTGCCCTGGAGTTTGGGGAGATCTGTGACTCTCTATCAATCGAGCGGGCCGTTCGGAAGGTTGCGGAGGCTAAGGCTGTAGCCACGGAGGCTGGAAGGATCGCCACCGAGAAGGTTGCAGAGACTAAGGCTGCAGCCGTGGAGGCCGGGAGGATCTCTATCGAGAAGGACCTGGCGGCCATGACGGCCACGCTCTCGGAGCTTACTGCTGCTCGGGAGGCTGATGCCAAGGAGGCCGAGGAGGAATTCGAGGCTGGGTTCCTCACGGGCTATGCTGACCTGACGAAGCGAGCTACTACTGACCACCCTAACTGGGACTTATCCGGTTATTCCTGGGCGGAGTCTAGTTATTGGAAGGAAGGCCAGGCTAACTCCGAGGTCGCCGCTGAAGCTGCACCGGCCGGGGACCCCTCTGTTGATGAGCAGCCTGCGGAGGAGGGAGAAATGGTGGTTATAGACTAGTTTTTTTTCTCTTTTTGTTTTTGTTGTAGTTATTTTTCTTTTTGGGGAGGCTACTACAACTTCCCCTTAGGCTTTGTACATATTCTGTTTTAATTAATGAAAAGGCCCCTGAGGTCAAACTTCCTTCCTTTCCATTGATTGTGTCTTTTTTCTGTACTTCGCATGTTTGTAATCGCTAGTATCCACTCAGTTTTTGGCCGACCTAACCCCTGCCTTAGCAAATGTTTTAGGAGTGTAACCAGTAGAACACCTAGTCTTCCTGACCTGTTTAAAAGGTAATAGCCCAGTATGCCATAGGAACTTATCCTGTTTAGCGTCCGGGATCGCCCAGTGTATTATAGGAATACCCTGTATTATCGTCCGGGATGTCCTGGTGTATTATAGGTGTATCTTGTTTTACCGTCCATGATATTATCTCTGGTCACTATAAGTACTTAGGACTATCTTTCAAGTTCTTTTAGTGACCGATGTGATTTATTGTTTTGGCCTAATATTCCCCTGCCCCCCAAGCATTTTGCTAAGGTGGGAGTGCAGGAGTGAGTGGCCATAGGAAACCGACCTGGAACATGGGTGGTTGCAGGGTCCTTTGAAGCTCGCCATCGTCGGCCACCTAGGGGTTTGCCCCCGTTATCGGCTGGACCTAAGTGAAGCCTTATGTAATTTCCTATTTAGGTCTAGTATCTGTTGGGTTTGAGCTATCAAACCATTACTTTTTGTATGAGACAATAGCATTATAGTATATGGATATCAGCTTTACATTTCATTGTGTATGTTTCTTTCATGAGATGATTGTTTATCCTTAAGTATCATAGTAAGCAATTCGTGTGTGTATGAGATACACACAAGTGAGATACGAATTACTATTCTTTGATACTTAGAATATGTCACAGTGGATGATGAGACTGGATACCTCATCAGGTCTACACTGTAGCATAATTAACTACCATTGGATGGAGTGATTAATCTCAATCACTAGAGTGTAGCTCTTAGTTGATATGCTAGTGCTTATAGTGCATTGACGGACCTGAGTTTCCTATTGACGCTTAAGACTGTCAAACAGTCAATAGGAACTCATAACTTGTATAAGGTACGTGTTCTCAATCTTGAGATGATTATGAACACAGACTGTGGATATGAATGCTTTGACTTACCAATCAGTGAGGTCTATAAAAGATCAACATCTGGGTATCTTGGGTATGTCATGTTCATAGGGTTGTGAACATATATTGTCAAGATAGAATCTACCCTCTGTTTCAGAGTAAGCATTCCCTTGAGAATGTCACCAAGTCGATTACTGAGTACTGCAGTCTTGTTGATAAGAGTTATCAACATGTTTGGTAATCATGAGAGGTGAATGGGACTCAAGGAATACAAGAAGTAATCATGATTCAGGTTGACAGTAACTGTTATCCGACTACCTGAATATGATTACGAATGCTGACGGTAGAGGGACATTAGTACACCATACAAGTCTAGTTATCGCTTCGGATATGTTCTTTTGCGTTGGAGTTCAGTTATCATTTTATAGTGGAGTAAACGTTAACTGACCAGTTAGTTAGTTTGCTGATCAAAGAGTTTGATCACGGTGATTAACAAACTGGTCTGAGCCAACAATAAAGAGCATAGGAGGTCCCACTCTTAGCTCCACCAGGATACTTGGAAAGACACTTGAGGAATCTGTCAAGACAGGTTCGATTGATTGAAGTTAGTTCAATCGATCGAAGTCATGGCAGGTTCGATCGATCGAGAATGGTTCGATCGATCGATTGTTCGATCGATCGAAGCACTTCGATCGCTCGAAGGTTAGGTCGGTTCTGGGAATCTATAAATAGGGCAGCTACGTACTGAATGTTTTGATCGTCGTTTTTATATGTAAAAGCTGCAGAAACTATTTAGTTTTCCCAAAACCTTCCAATCCTCTCCATTAGGGTTCCCACCAACCCTAGTCCTTCCTGCGAGCATCCATAGGAGTCATAAGAGTGAAGGCCATCTTGTAACGCCCTGTATTTTATTATCATTAATAAATAAATATTGCATTTTATTTCCATGAGTATTTTAATTTAATTTCTCTTTGTAATAATTATCTGGGGTCAAACCGTAATTTTTAAAACATTTTCTATGGTTTCAAAATCGATGTCTATATTTTTGTATAACCGGGAATTGAATTCCTACATTAATATAATTTTCTGTATTTTTATTTCAACCGTAAAATACCAGTTTTGGAAATGGGCAGTATAATTTTACCTGTGTGTGTGTATCATTGCGTGAGCTCAACACACACAAGGGTATCTTGTGTACACATTAGTGCAGTGTGTGCTGTGTTAGTGGAATGTGTGTGTAGTGCTTTGTGAGTGTGTGTGGAGTGTCTTGTGTGTTTTATATGCATAGTGCTAAGCACTTTGCATATGATATATACACCCACTAATTCCCCCCTTTTGGACTACCTCTGATCTCTCTCGGCAGCTCTCTCTCTCTCAATCACTCACTCACAGTCTCTCATCTCTCACTCCCAAACTCTCTCAAATTCTCTCAATCACTCTCTTGCTCTCTCAAGATCACACAACACACACATACAGTTTATATATATAATCAGTCACATACTTAGACACACATATATATACGCATATTGGGTTACCAAAATCAAGAACGGAGGAGGAAATTCTCAACGACGGATTATTACGGCGGAAGTTCTCGGCCTTTAAATTTCTGTATAATCGTCTCTGTGAGTATTAAAAACTCACTCGCCATGTTTATATATGTAAATTTCAGTATATATATGTGTGTATATGTGTATATATATCAAAACACCATTAAAGCTTGAGAATTGGAGTTTTAAAAATCGTAACCAAAATCGATTCTGTAAATTGGGAATGGAAGATATTGATCCCAATAGGCTACGGTTCGAATCCTACGGAGTAATTCATCCGTATGACGACGTATTGATGATTTTAAGTTTTGTCACTCTAACTTTAATCACGAAAATTAATCGATACAATCCGTATTAGTTAAAATTGATCGCGTATTCTTAATCTACGCGGAAAACTGAAGAGATCCATATATTGCACGACATAATTGAAACAGAAAATAGAAATGGGTAAATTTCAGTCCAAAACCAGAAACAGGGGAGAAAACGAAGAAGATGAGGTTCTGCAACATCTCGCGCGCGCGGACCGCTCGCGCGGAAATTTTTCCCCTCGCGCGCGCGATCCGCTCGCGCGATCTGGCTTTCACCTCGCGCGCGCGATCCGCTCGCGCGATCTGGCTTTCACCTCACGCGCGCGATCCGCTCGCGCGATCTACCCTCCCCCTCGCTCGCGCGGCCCGCTCGCGCGATCTGGCAGTTTTAGCAGTTTATGTTTCCTTAGTAGGGGCTGTTTGGAAAATGTTTTAAAAGTTTTTAAAGAACTGTTTGACAAATACACTGTTTTAAAAGGCTCACTGTTAAACTTTGGACTTGTAAGAATGTTTAAGGCCGAAATTTATACTCGTACGATTATTCCGACTTTGTGATTTATTAATGGTGTTATTTATGAAACATTGACATACATATTAGGGTTGAGGTTGTGTCCACATGCATGTGTGTGAGAAAGTGTGAAAAGAGTAAAGAGTGGCGTTCTAGTTGTGCGACCTCAATATCGATCGGATATTATTCTTGGTATTTGGAGATGATAGTGTTGTGTACGACTTAGATATCGATCGGATAATATTCCTGGTATCTAAGGCGCGCGTTTCGGATATTGATCGGATAGTATTCCTGATATCCGAAGCGATGGTGGTAGGTGTTGTGTACGGCTTAGATATCGATCGGATATTATTCCTGGTATCTAAGGCGCTTGTTTCGGATATTGATCGGATATTATTCCTGGTATCCGAAATGATGGTATTGAGTGTGGCTTAGATATTGATCGGATATTATTCCTGGTATCTGAAGCGATAGTTTGGTGTGCTGTTTTGGATATCGATCGGATAGTATTCCTGGTATCTGAAATAATGGTTTGGTTGTGTTGAGTTTTGTTGAGAGAAAGAGTCAGATAGATGAGATATTACATTGCTCATGCATGGTCACATATTTATTGCTTTCTTTATTCCCCCGTGGCTTATGTTGGAATTGGAACCTTGAATATATTATTGTTAATGTTAAATTGGACTGTTGTTTATATGCTTATATATACATTGCGAGCACTTGTTTATTTTGCTCACCAGCTTTCATAAGCTGACGGCGTTGATGCGTCCTGGACTGTATGTCCAGATTTTCAGGGTCAGGAGCAGCCAGGGTATTTTGACTATGCTACTTAGAGTCAGGAGACTTTCCAGGAGGCTGCTTTATATTTTCCTATGTTTTTTTTAAATTTGGGTTTTGTAATAAACTAGTTTAGACTTTTGAATAAGGCGTTTTGTGCCTAAGACTATGACTATTGTAATAGTTTAGTAAGTTTTTATTTCGGAGCTTATGTTCTGTTAGTATCCTTTGCTTTAGAAATGTTATTAAGATATTTGTTGCAGGGACAATTGGTCATACTCACTTGTCACGACCTACGAGTCCATAAAGGAAATTAAATGCTTTCCTGAATTATGCTACGTCGGGGCGTGACAGGCTTTTTGGTATCAGAGCCAGGTTATGGCTCGACCAATTGTCCAGAACACATAAGATCTCCCGTTAAGATAGAATTGAGATAAGATAGTTCGACTTTATTCCGTGTCTAGTCGCTTTCTATCGTTTAGAATTTTCTTTCTTATCAAGAGGTTGACCGAATTCTGTTGATTGATGGATAGGTACCGTTCTCTCGATCAGATGGCTAGAAGAAATCTCAGGAATCGTCCCGCTATTGAAGATGCACCGCCAGTAATAGATCCAACCGGGATGTTCGAAGCTTTTGTAAGGAGGTTGGAGAGGGTTAGTGATCAGAACGCAAGGAACAATAATCAAAATGGGGATTACAACGGGAATGGGAGGCAAGCCCACCAGACTGGAGACAAGCTTCTCAAGGAGTTTCGCGCTCTGCGACCTGAGTATTTTGCTGGAACTGATGAACCCTGGCAAGCGGAACAGTGGTTACGTCAGATGGAGCGTATCTTTGAGACCATAGAGTGCACTGATCTGGAGAAGAAGCGTCTGGCTATCTTTCAGTTGTCTTATGCAGCGGCTGATTGGTGGGATGCAGAAAAGGCGACCATAGGGGAAGAAACTGCAAGGAGAATGCCGTGGGTGGTGTTCAAGGAAAGGTTTCTCGAGAAGTATTTCCCCGAAGAAGAGAAGGACAAGAGGGAAAAAGAGTTTATGGAGTTGACTCAAGGGAATCTGACTGTCCGAGAGTACACTACTCGATTTGAGCGTCTGTCTCGCTTTGCTCCACATATGGTGGACACACCCCAGAGGAAAATCAAGAAGTATCACCGAGGTCTCAACCTGTCTCTCAGACATTTGACTATGGGGCATCTGGGCCAGTCATTTGAAGCTCTGGTAAGATTGGCTACGGGGTTAGAGAATGATGGGTGTCAGAATTCGAAGCCGCTTGGAAATCGACCTCCGCAAAAGGGTTATCCCGGACAGAAACCAGGGTACCCTCAAGGACAGAAAAGGACCTGGGATGGAGGGAAGAAACCTCAACAGACACAAGCAGTTCAGCAATATCAGCCTCTAGCAATAGAAGGGGCCAAAAACAACAACTGCTTCAATTGTGGAGTTCCCGGTCATCGAGCTAAAGATTGCAGAGCACCTAGGCGTACGGATCGTTCAGGAGTTGTGTGCTATAATTGTGGCATGCCAGGTCACATAAGTCCAGAATGCAAGGCTCCTAGGAAAGGTAACTATGGTCAGCAAGGACAAGCCCGTCTGAATGCTGTTATTCCCGAGGCTGCTGGTTATGAGGAGGCAGGGTATGAAGAAGGTACCAAGGAGGAGGGACCGCCCGAGCAACGAGCAGTGGAAGGTACTCTAACTTTGTTTAACTCTCATGTTAAAGTGTTATTCGACACGGGTGCTACACATTCTTTTATATCTGTTAAGATCGTTCAGAAGTTGGGTATCATACCGCATCGTTTAGAGGAAGCTTTGAGTGCTGTCTCACCCTTAGGGACCACAGTCAAGTTATTACATGTGTGTAAGGATTGTCCTCTTCGGTTTGGAGACCGCGAACTTTTGGCGAGATTGGTGGTTCTGTCAATGAAGGAGTTCGATATAATCCTGGGAATGGATTGGCTCGAGAAGAATCATGCGAAGTTGGATTGTGCAAAGAAAAAGATCACATTTGCGGACAAGGGGAATCAACTCTTCGATTTCCAATGTAACCCTTCGGGTGATATGTTCCTCACTAGATGCCTAGCAAACATTGAGGTTATCAGTGCAGAGGTGACAGTATCATCTATACCGGTAATCAAAGAGTTCGAGGAAGTATTCCGAGATATTTCAGGATTACCGCCGAAAAGGGACATAGAATTCTGTGTGGAATTAGTGCCAGGTACTCGACCTATAACCAAGGTTCCCTACAAGATGGCCCCTACAGAGTTGTTGGAGCTGAAGGAACAAGTTCAAGAACTTGAGAAGTTAGGTTTTGTTCGTCCAAGTACTTCACCCTGGGGAGCACCAGTGTTGTTTGTGAAGAAGAAGGATGGGTCAATGCGGCTGTGTATTGACTACCGAGAACTGAATAAGGTTACTATCAAGAATAAGTATCCTTTACCTCGGATAGACGATCTGTTTGATCAGTTGCAAGGAGCCACGACCTTTTCTAAAATTGATCTACGGTCAGGGTATCACCAGTTGAGGGTGCGGAAGGAAGACATACCTAAGACTGCTTTCAGGACGAGATACGGACACTATGAGTTCTTAGTAATGCCGTTTGGGATGACAAATGCTCCAGCTGTGTTTATGGACTTGATGAACAGAGTATTCAAGCCATACTTAGATCAGTTCGTTATTGTCTTTATTGATGATATTTTGATCTATTCCAAGTCAGAAGAAGAGCATGAACAACATCTGAGGATCGTGTTGCAGACTCTCAAGGATCACCGCCTGTATGCTAAATTCAGCAAGTGTGAATTCTGGCTTCAGGAAGTTAAATTTCTCGGGCATGTGATCTCTCAACAAGGAATCGCGGTTGACTCATCAAAGACCGATGCAGTGGCGAATTGGACTCGGCCGACCAATGCTACAGAAGTCAGAAGTTTTCTGGGACTAGCGGGTTACTATCGGAGATTTGTGGAAGGTTTCTCAAAGATAGCAGCCCCGTTAACTGGTTTGACTAAGAAAGATTTGAAGTTTGAATGGACTGATAAGCATGAACGCGCTTTTCTGAAATTGAAAGAGAAATTGACAACAGCGCCAGTACTTGCGATACCAAGGAATGGTGCGAAGTTCACTATTTTTAGTGACGCCTCGTATCAAGGATTGGGATGTGTCCTTATGCAAGACGGAAAGGTTATCGCCTATGGTTCAAGACAGTTGAAGCCGAATGAATTGAACTACCCAACTCATGATTTAGAGCTGGCAGCAGTAGTATTCGCGCTTAAGATCTGGAGACACTACCTCTATGGGGAGAAATTTGATTTGTTCTCAGATCACAAAAGCCTTAAGTATTTGTTTACTCAGAAGGAGTTGAATATGAGGCAACGTCGGTGGATGGAACTGATCAAGGACTACGACTTCACATTAGAGTACCACCCCGGTAAGGCAAACGTAGTCGCTGACGCCCTAAGCCGGAAACCTCAAGGAATGATTGCTTCATTGATGTTGAGGGAATGGAAAGCCTTGGAGACAATAACAGAATTTGATGTGCAGATTTCTGAGGGAAGTATCGGGCAACACTTTGGATGCTTGGTAGTACAACCAACACTTGTGAGTCGAATCATCGAAGCCCAGAAGGAAGATGAGAAGTTTCAAGCATGGTTCGCCAAGATGTTAGAGAAGGACCCGACAGAATGGAAGGTTGGGGCCGATGGAGGATACCGATGTCGAGATAGATTGTATGTGCCAGATTTAGGAGACTTGAGAAAAGATATCCTCGAAGAAGCACATAAATCGAGACTGACAGTACACCCAGGAGGAACAAAGATGTATAAAGACCTGAAGAGAAACTTCTGGTGGGAAGGGATGAAACGAGAAGTAGCCGAGTTTGTGTCTAAATGTTTGACTTGTCAACAAGTGAAGGCCGAACATCAGAGACCCTCGGGATTGTTACAACCCTTACCTGTCCCAGGATGGAAGTGGGAGCACAAAACTATGGATTTCGTGGTTGGATTACCCCGGTCACAACAGAATCATGACGCGATTTGGGTAATTGTGGATCGTTTGACGAAGTCTGCACACTTTATCGCGTACAATATGACTTACCCAGTAGAAAGGATGAGTCGAATGTATCTTCAGCAAGTGGTGCGACTGCACGGTGTGCCTGTGTCAATTGTATCAGACCGCGATGCACGTTTTACCTCGGGATTTTGGGAAAGTCTGCAGAAGGCTATGGGGACTTCGCTCAAGATGAGTACTGCATTCCATCCTCAGACCGATGGGCAGACCGAGCGTGTTAATCAGATTATGGAAGATATGCTCAGAGCTTGTGCAATTGACTTTGAAGAATCTTGGGAGACGCACTTACCTTTGGTTGAATTTGCGTATAACAACAGTTATCACTCGAGTATTGGGATGGCGCCGTTCGAAGCTTTGTACGGACGACCATGTCGATCTCCGTTGTGCTGGGCTGAAGTAGGAGACACAGAACTGTTAGGACCAGATTTGGTGAGAGAGACCAATGAGAAGATTTCACTGGTCAAGGAAAGGATGAAAACTGCACAGAGTAGACACAAGAGTTATGCGGATCGACGTCGAAAGGACTTGGAGTTCAGTATTGGAGATCACGTACTCCTTAAGGTTTCACCTGTTCGTGGAATAATACGTTTTGGTCAGAAGAGTGGGAAATTGGCACCTCGTTTCATCGGACCGTTCGAGATTTTGGAGCGTGTTGGGAAAGTGGCTTATCGGCTCGCGTTGCCACCAAAGATGTCTGGTGTTCATAATGTGTTCCATGTCAGTATGTTAAGGAAATACATACGGGATCCTTCACATGTGGTTAATTTTGATGATATTGAGACAAGTCAGAATATTGTCTACAAGGATAGACCTGTGAGGATTCTTGACCAGAGTATCAAGAGGCTGCGAAGAAGAGACGTTCCTTTGGTTAAGGTTCAGTGGAGGCATCATGACGAAGGAGAGGCGTCGTGGGAGTTAGAGTCAGACATGAGGACTAGATACCCCGAGTTGTTTCAGGATTAGTTAGCTCAGATTTCGGGGCAAAATCTCTGTTAAGGTGGGTAGGGTGTAACGCCCTGTATTTTATTATCATTAATAAATAAATATTGCATTTTATTTCCATGAGTATTTTAATTTAATTTCTCTTTGTAATAATTATCTGGGGTCAAACAGTAATTTTTAAAACATTTTCTATGGTTTCAAAATCGATGTCTATATTTTTGTATAACCGGGAATTGAATTCCTACATTAATATAATTTTCTGTATTTTTATTTCAACCGTAAAATACCAGTTTTGGAAATGGGCAGTATAATTTTACCTGTGTGTGTGTATCATTGCGTGAGCTCAACACACACAAGGGTATCTTGTGTACACATTAGTGCAGTGTGTGCTGTGTTAGTGGAATGTGTGTGTAGTGCTTTGTGAGTGTGTGTGGAGTGTCTTGTGTGTTTTATATGCATAGTGCTAAGCACTTTGCATATGATATATACACCCACTAATTCCCCCCTTTTGGACTACCTCTGATCTCTCTCGGCAGCTCTCTCTCTCTCAATCACTCACTCACAGTCTCTCATCTCTCACTCCCAAACTCTCTCAAATTCTCTCAATCACTCTCTTGCTCTCTCAAGATCACACAACACACACATACAGTTTATATATATAATCAGTCACATACTTAGACACACATATATATACGCATATTGGGTTACCAAAATCAAGAACGGAGGAGGAAATTCTCAACGACGGATTATTACGGCGGAAGTTCTCGGCCTTTAAATTTCTGTATAATCGTCTCTGTGAGTATTAAAAACTCACTCGCCATGTTTATATATGTAAATTTCAGTATATATATGTGTGTATATGTGTATATATATCAAAACACCATTAAAGCTTGAGAATTGGAGTTTTAAAAATCGTAACCAAAATCGATTCTGTAAATTGGGAATGGAAGATATTGATCCCAATAGGCTACGGTTCGAATCCTACGGAGTAATTCATCCGTATGACGACGTATTGATGATTTTAAGTTTTGTCACTCTAACTTTAATCACGAAAATTAATCGATACAATCCGTATTAGTTAAAATTGATCGCGTATTCTTAATCTACGCGGAAAACTGAAGAGATCCATATATTGCACGACATAATTGAAACAGAAAATAGAAATGGGTAAATTTCAGTCCAAAACCAGAAACAGGGGAGAAAACGAAGAAGATGAGGTTCTGCAACATCTCGCGCGCGCGGACCGCTCGCGCGGAAATTTTTCCCCTCGCGCGCGCGATCCGCTCGCGCGATCTGGCTTTCACCTCGCGCGCGCGATCCGCTCGCGCGATCTGTCTTTCACCTCGCGCGCGCGATCCGCTCGCGCGATCTGGCTTTCATCTCGCGCGCGCGATCCGCTCGCGCGATCTACCCTCCCCCTCGCTCGCGCGGCCCGCTCGCGCGATCTGGCAGTTTTAGCAGTTTATGTTTCCTTAGTAGGGGCTGTTTGGAAAATGTTTTAAAAGTTTTTAAAGAACTGTTTGACAAATACACTGTTTTAAAAGGCTCACTGTTAAACTTTGGACTTGTAAGAATGTTTAAGGCCGAAATTTATACTCGTACGATTATTCCGACTTTGTGATTTATTAATGGTGTTATTTATGAAACATTGACATACATATTAGGGTTGAGGTTGTGTCCACATGCATGTGTGTGAGAAAGTGTGAAAAGAGTAAAGAGTGGCGTTCTAGTTGTGCGACCTCAATATCGATCGGATATTATTCTTGGTATTTGGAGATGATAGTGTTGTGTACGACTTAGATATCGATCGGATAATATTCCTGGTATCTAAGGCGCGCGTTTCGGATATTGATCGGATAGTATTCCTGATATCCGAAGCGATGGTGGTAGGTGTTGTGTACGGCTTAGATATCGATCGGATATTATTCCTGGTATCTAAGGCGCTTGTTTCGGATATTGATCGGATATTATTCCTGGTATCCGAAATGATGGTATTGAGTGTGGCTTAGATATTGATCGGATATTATTCCTGGTATCTGAAGCGATAGTTTGGTGTGCTGTTTTGGATATCGATCGGATAGTATTCCTGGTATCTGAAATAATGGTTTGGTTGTGTTGAGTTTTGTTGAGAGAAAGAGTCAGATAGATGAGATATTACATTGCTCATGCATGGTCACATATTTATTGCTTTCTTTATTCCCCCGTGGCTTATGTTGGAATTGGAACCTTGAATATATTATTGTTAATGTTAAATTGGACTGTTGTTTATATGCTTATATATACATTGCGAGCACTTGTTTATTTTGCTCACCAGCTTTCATAAGCTGACGGCGTTGATGCGTCCTGGACTGTATGTCCAGATTTTCAAGGTCAGGAGCAGCCAGGGTATTTTGACTATGCTACTTAGAGTCAGGAGACTTTCCAGGAGGCTGCTTTATATTTTCCTATGTTTTTTTTAAATTTGGGTTTTGTAATAAACTAGTTTAGACTTTTGAATAAGGCGTTTTGTGCCTAAGACTATGACTATTGTAATAGTTTAGTAAGTTTTTATTTCGGAGCTTATGTTCTGTTAGTATCCTTTGCTTTAGAAATGTTATTAAGATATTTGTTGCAGGGACAATTGGTCATACTCACTTGTCACGACCTACGAGTCCATAAAGGAAATTAAATGCTTTCCTGAATTATGCTACGTCGGGGCGTGACAGTAGTGGAGGCTGTGGATGTTGAAGATTTCAGAATTGGGTTCAAGACACAAAGGTATAACTCATGCCCCTCTTGTACGCATCTATGGAATTGACGAGTAGTAGATACTGGGCTACCATTAAGTCTTATAACTTGACTTTTCCGCTGCGCGTTTAAACTTTAAACTTAAACCGGTTTTTCCATCAATCGGTATCAGAGCCACGCTCGTTTGGATCTATTGATGCATTTTTTGGAACATTATTTTGATTTGCATGTTATTTTTAGAACTGTTTTCGAAACTATATCGTCACAGATCTGTTTTTGTAGTGTTGTCGCAGCAGTATACAAATCTGTGATTGCATTGGATGCAAGATGGATTCGATCGATCAAAGTAGTCTCGATCGATCGAACATTCTCTGTACTCAAGCGATCGAACATGTTTCGATCGATCGAAACCTTCTGGTGTTCGATCGATCGAGACAGATTCTTTGTCAGGTTTTCTGTTTCACAGTTTTAAAGTGTTTTGAAATTAAAAAGTTTAATTTTAAAGTATTCTGCAAAATTTTAAATCATTCTGTGAAACAAAATGTTCAAGCGATTGAACAATGTTCAATCGATCGAAGGTTCGAGCGATCGAACGGTCTTCGATCGATCGAACTGTGACAGAGAAGTAAGATGATGTTTTAAGTTCTAATTCAGTATGTAAAGAGTTTATATACTGTGTGAATCAATTAAGTGTTCCAACAGTTACATATATTTATTATGTATGTGTGGATGCGTGTACGACTAACCCTTTTGCAGCTAGATTAGTCGCTATCTCCCATGGCACCAAGTCATTTGAATATTTGTATTTAAATTGTTTGAGATTGGTGCATGTTGTAATTTAAGTTTGGTTTGGTTTTAAGGCATATGTAAAGGGCGCTGCGACTTCAATCCTACGTAAAGGAAAGTCGCACCAGTTTCCCTAGCCTTTTATTTTGTAGTTGCTATTTCTATTTCTAGATAAATTGTAAGCTTCGAAAGAAGCATAGGACAAATGTAATAGAATTAGAAAATCCATTAAGATGGAGCAAGGAGCCGTTGTCCATGAAGATGGAGCTGGAGGCGATCAAACCAAAAAGCAGGTTCTATGGAGATAGAGTCATGGGAGATAGAGGCATCGTTTGGATGTCTTTATTTTCAATTTTAGTTTTTTGTTTTATGTGCTTGGTTTGTGATTGAAATTTAATTATATTGTTACTACTTGCATGCACGTAAAATAAGTTTTCTAAAATAAAGTTCAAAAACCGTTTCAACGCATTAGTAAACATTGGATGTTTATGGGTAATGTATGGAAACAATTTTTCAAAAGCAAAATCCTTAATTACTAAATCTAGTGGGAGAGGGTATTATTAATAACACCCGTGATCTTCCATTAACGGTTCACTGTAAGATGAGTGGTGCATTCTGTGTCACCTCGCCAGGGGTGATCATTCCATACGGAGGGTGCATTACTCATTGGTTACTAGATGTGAACTTCCTAAGGATAGGATCAATCAGACGTGTTATAGGGTGACCACCACACGGAGGCGCTACTTGAGACGGTTGTGATTGGATCCTAGTTAATGGTACACACTAGCTAAGCTATGGATAAGGGATCCCACACGGGGCATTATTAAGAAACTTAGAGATCAAAAGGGATCGGGAGTCATAACTTGTTTTGCAAGAGTTGCATAGCAGACAAGTCATGATTAATCGAAAGATCGAACATTGACCACCACACGGAGGCTTTGTTCTTTCGTTTCGATATTCCGACAACTTTTTTTTAAAATAAGAGTTTTAAAGGATTCTTTTATTTCAAACTGTTAAATTCTAATATCCATATTTATTTTGTTTGATTTTCAGTAATCATAATGTCTGGATCTGCATTTAGCCCACTTGCCACCATACTCACTCAAAACAAGTTAATTGGAAATAACTACACTGAATGGAAACGTAACCTTGACATCGTGTTAACTGCAGAGGATCATATATATGTCCTCACCACCCCAAGCCCCGAAGAACCCGCGGCAAATGCTTCGGCAGTTGCTAGACGCGAATTCGATAAATGGAAGAAGTCGAATGGAATGGCTCGTTGCTATATTCTGGCCTCAATGGCTGGTGTGTTGCAACACCAATTCCAATCGAATGATTCTGCCAGTGACATTATCACATCCCTGAAAAAGATGTTTGGGGAGCATGGCAGGCCTGCCAGACAGGTAGCCATGCAAAAGATAATGAGTGCAAAGATGTCGGAAGGGACTCCAGTCAAGGAACATATTTTAAAAATGATTGGTTATTTAAACGAGCTGGAGACCCTAGGTGCCAACATCGATGCACAGACCCAAGTTGATATGATCCTAAATTCGCTGTCGCCTTCATTTGCTCAATTTAAACTTAACTATAATATGAATCAAATGAATTTTTCAATGAGCAAATTGATGAGTTGACTTTTGGCAGCGGAAGGGGTGATCAAACCTGGGGTCAACGTTTTGAACGTTGAGAAAAGCGCTTCCTCTTCTCGATCTACACCGAAAGGAAAAAAATGGAAGAAGAAGGCTGGTACTGGTGGTTCAAGTGTTGGACCAGTCCCTAAGATTGCAAAATCTAAGGGAAAAGGTAAGGGCAAAGGGAAGGTGGGTGGCCAAGGCAAAGGAAAGTGTTTCCAATGCGGTGAGAAGGGCCACTGGAAGAGGAACTGTCCAAAATTCTTAGCTACAAGAGTTCAAGGTATGATTGAATCACATGTGATTGAAGTAAGTTTTATAACGGATACTTCAAACACTTGGTGCATTGATTCTGGTGCGACTAACCATATCTGTAATTCATTGCAGGTGTTCAGATCAACCAGGAGGTGCAGTGATGGGGAAATCGTACATACTCTAGGTTCTAGCGCAACCGTTTCTGCGGTTGCTATAGGAGTCGTAGTTTTAGAATTTCTAGACAATAAAGTTTTGATTTTATCAGATGTACTTTACGTCCCTTCAATGAGACGTAATTTAATTTCAGTTTCTAATTTATCGAATAATGGTTATTCTTTTCATTTTGGAACTGAAGTTGTGATTAAAAGAAATAGTTCTTTTATATGTTCTGGTGTTAAATCAAATGGTTTGTGATGATGCCGAAAACTGGTGAGGGCAATTCTAAGAAGAAAATGAAATCACAGAAGGTTTGTGTGTGGTTCGGCCCCGTTAATGAGGTGACCTACGTCCACTGTTGCGTCTATGCGCGTTCACTAGCAGATCACCGGCGGCCTGGTGAGCCAACAAAGTGGGGCGGCACTACCAGTAATACCAGCCGGGTGTATGCGTGTATGTTGGTGATTTCTCTAAGGTGTATCTGCTTAGAGAGTTGATACTCGGATCCCCTTTGAGAGGGTAGGTGGGCTCTTTTATAAGTGTAAGAGTCCACCTTTACATGGTAAATTTCACTAGATTAGGAAGCCTAATCTAATCACAATAGATTTGCCCAATATTTGGTGAGTTTCCTAAGCAGTTAAGGAAACCACTAATTCTCTTGATAGAGCGACAGCTGTGTAACGAATTGAGGGGAAACGTGATTGATGCCGTGATCCTCGGGGCCCCACTACGACCGCCCGAGTATCTCGGGTGGCAACTGCAGCATCCCTCGGGAGCGTGGGCTCCATGCCTCAAATCTGTCTTCCCCGGGTCATTAGCTGAACACGTGGCGGTTAGGTAATTACAAGATATTTCTGGACATATCAGCTGCCCCCCATTTTCAGAGCTGAGATGACGCTTTATCAGATGAGGTCGGAAAATTAAGAACGCCCTTCATAGACCGCCCGGGAAAATACCAGGTCCCCCACCGGACCACGGCTAACACGGGACGACCCGGCGGCTCAAGGACCGAGCGGTAGCTGTACAGGCCTGAGATCCCCGATGCCACGTGCCTACTGGTTACAAGCATAGTTCGGGCTTAAAGCATCCAGTTTAAGAGGTAACTGAATCGTCCAGCTGGCAACCAGACTATCACATCCCACATTTAATGCTCACGCCTTCTGAGGCGACGCCCCACGTGCCCGAAACGACAGTTTCGGCGGGAGAGTACATGAACCGTTCGATCAGATTGGATCCCAACCGTTCGTTCTGCTTATATAATGAGCACTATTTATCCTGGCTTCTTCACTACTCAACACTAGCTGAATCGCCTGAGCAAACTCTCCGAGCCTCCTATCCTCTGCTGTCTTTGCCTTTCCAAACTTTTATCTGCACCAAATGGCCTCACACGTTGACCTAACATCAGACGAGGGGCTTAAGGCATTCCGGGAAGATTGCCAAATTCCCGAGGACGTGGTGATCCGTCCGTTCGTTGAAGGAGAAGAAGTAGCCCCTCCTTTCTTCCTCATCAGCAGCTATCTGCTGCTGATCGTGGGATTACGCTTTCCTCTTCCGGTCTCCTTCTGCGACCTTCTTCAGGGTTTGCAGATTCCACTACACAAATGCCGACCAAACGTTGCCCGCCTCTTATGGGGAATTTCGGCGCTGAACGAGCGACTGGGGTTGTTTCTCCGGGCTGCCGACGTTGCGAGGTGTTACATACTGGGCATTGACAACAGAGGCCCCTACTTGCGCCCTAAGACTGAGGGAAAAGACCTTGTCCGAGGTCTAGACTTCCCAAACAAGAACTGGCAACGGTACCCTTGGGTGCTGGTTGCTGGTAACTGGTTGGAGAATGACGGTCTCTGCCCTCCTGCGGGTTATAATCCCGATCACTGCAAACAGGCCTTCACCGCCCTTCGTGGAGTCGTCCCGTCCGAAGATGACATGGAGGCTTTCGACCAAGCCATCGAGGCCGGTATGTCGTTCTCCTACTTGAAAGGGAGACCTGCGGAGAATTCGGGCGTCGGATCGTCTTCTGCAACCGCTGCCGCTGCGGCATCTGGATCGCGCCGCTATACCCGGTCGATGGCGACCGGGGCGCGCCCGGCCAGCAGGACGGGCCAACCCGAGGGGCCGGTCACCTTGTCCACCAGCAATGACTCCTCCTCATCTGAGGATGTAAGCCCGCCTCCGGGCCCGTCCAGAAAGGGCAAGGAGAGAGAGGTCGAAGAAGAGCCTCAGCCCCCACCGAAGAGGAGCCGACCGGAAATATTCACCGGCCCCCGCATGCCGGGCTCATGGTCGGATTTCTCTCTCGTGAACATGGAAGAACGCTTGCAGGCGGTGGAGAAGATGGGCGCCGAGCTGCAGATGGATTCCGCCCTGCGGGGGGTGGATGTCCACGCCTTGGAGCTGGCCGTAGAGGGGCTGACGGCGAAGGTGGCTGCCCTGGAAGAGGAGGTCAAGGCTTTGAAGGGCCAAAGACCTTAAGGGCATTTTTGTTTACACACATATGTACATTTTTCCTTCTTCTTCTTTTTATTTTCTTCCGGGAAGGCTACTGTAATTGCTCCCGTCTTTGTACAGTTTTCCTTTTATAGCAATAAAAAGGTCCCTGAGGCCATCTTTTTCCTTCATTAAGTCCCTTGAACTGTGTATCAATTCTGTACAACTCTGTGAGGTTAATTCCCGACCGGCTCGCAAATGCGCCCGGGCTATGGTTGCTCGGGCCTGGACCGCTGCTTCCACGCGTCAACCAATCGTTGGTCAGGTTAGATCCTAACGAATGGAGACGTGGGCGTAACCAAACCGTTCAGAAGCCAACGGAAACGTCTTTACGTGTACTTAATGCGCGCGCCTTTTGAGGCGACCCCCCACGTGACCGAAGCGACGGTTTTGGGCGGGATATTTTCTGGACCGCTGGATCTGTTCTGATCTGGGCCGTTCGAGGTCTTTTATATAAGGAGCACTCGCCCCACCTCCTGCGCACCCTCCTGATTCTCTTGTCCCTGATCTTTCTTTTTTCTCTTCCCTGTTCCTTTTTCCTTTCGAAGCGAAACTGGAGAGAACGAACCTTGTGGGGTTTGAGCGGGAGTGGGATTTCTTCCTTCTCAGATTCGTAGCGTTTTTCGAGTCAGGTGGAACCCTAACTCACTTGAACCGGACGGGTGTTCCTTGCGTGGTTCTGAGAGAGTGCTACCTGGTGTTGCGGAGCATCTACTTGCTACCATTCAGGTTAGTAACCCTGCCCCCCCTGTATATCAGGCTCGGGGTTTTCGATCCCTTCGCGAGTCGTCCTTTGTGTCGGTTCCTTCCTGCCGGAGGGCCAGAGATGGAGCACTCCGGCTTCAATTCCGCGTCGAGATCGGAGAGTGAGCAGTATCAGTCGGGGTCCCCGGGTGCTAGCCAAGGCCAGCTCCCGGAATCCCCGTCCGACCACCAAAGCGGGGCCTGGATCCCCATTCGCCTGTCCAGTAGTCAGTCTTCTGAGGAGGCCCCTGTCGCCTCCGTTTCGAGGGGATTAGGCGACGAGCTGCCTGAGGGGACCGACCGCATGGTCTTCGCTTGTGAGTCCACCTCTTTCGTTCTTCACTCTGGAGACTTTCGCCGGATTAGGGAGAGGTACTCCCTTCCTGACGGTTGCGCCCTAGCCGTGAATTCCGGCGGCGCGCACCTATATCAGTCAGGGTTTGTCACCCTGTTTGAGGACGCTATGATGGCGGGCCTCCGACTCCCGCTTCACCCGGTGGCTCGGGACATATTGATTTTTATGGACATCGCTCCCGGCCAGTTGGCTCCCAACGGGTGGAGGTTCTTGATGGGGTGTATATCATTGTGGCCCCAGGCATTCGGGTATGATCTTACCCTACAGGAGTTCCTTTGGGCTTACCGGCCATTCCCTGTGCATAATGAGTTGGGGTTTTTCTCGTTCTCCGCCCGTCCGGGCAGGAAAATCATTGACAACTGCCCTAGTAACAATAAAGGGTGGAAGGGAAAATTCTTCCAGGTGTCTACCCTTCATCTCTGTGACATGGCTCCGGGGAGCCAGCTGAAGACATCCTGGGCCAGGGAGTTGAAGGGTAAGACCGCCCTTCCGTCCTTATCTGCTATCTCGAACTATCCGGAACACAGTGGATTGTTGACCAGTTTTCTTCTCTTTTTTTTTTTTTTTTTTTTTTTTACAGCGGGCTCAACTAAACCCCCAGAAATTTCTGAGGCGTGCCAGGCCAGGATCTTGAAGCTAGCGAATTTGCCCGTCAGCATCTGGAACGTGCTGTCCCGGTCGGGAGGGCTCATCGCTAAATATTCCCCTGAGCCGCCTATTCCGGCCCCCAGCTCTACACCCATCATCCCTGGTAAGTGTGCCAGTAACATGTACTTGTACTATTTCTGCCCCTTGCACCTTTGATCGTACGATCTTTGTTTCTACAGAAATGGCTCCCAAACGCAACTTGGATCAGCTGCGGGAGAGACAGGTCGCCGCTACCGCCACTGCTGCCGCTCGGGTGGCAATCGCCCAAGGAAAGAGGCCGGCCACCGAGGTTCCAGGCGGCGACCGCCCACTCAGGCGCATTCGCCACGGGACCAATACCCGTCCAAGTCCCGTAGGGACATCGGTTCCCCCCAGGCCGGCTGTTGAAGAGCCCGTGCCCAGGGCTGATGTTCCATCGGGTTTGCCCCCGGGCGGGCATGATGAGGCCCGGGAGAGACTCAGGCCCTGCCTCGCGCCAAGCCAGGTGACAGCGTGTGCCGAGCTAACCCCCCAAGGGATCCAAGGATGGCTATACAGCGTCTCCCACCTGGTGAGTGTTCTGCTTCTTTTTGTTTAAACGCGGACTTGCCCTGCACTTGTTACTTGTTTAACCGATGTGTGTTCTCCTGCCGTAGGTTGGCTGCATAGCTGCGGGGTCTGAATCCGTCCACTCATCCCTGGCCGCGAAGGTGGGCGCCGCTGAAGCCGCCCTTTCGGAGGAACGGAAAGAGCTGCAGGTAGCAAAAGCTGCCCTGGCCGTGGAGACGAGCAAGACGAAGTCGCTGGCCTTGAGCTTAGGGGCGGCTCAGGCGAACCTGGCAGCGGCTTTGGCCGAACTGGAAACTTCCCGGGCCCTTATCGCGGCAGCCGAGGCCCAGGCTAAAGCGGTGACCGAGGCGCCTTCCGCAGAGGCCTTGGAAGGAGCTTTTGACGATGGCTTCTTCCAAGGTTATGAGGATCTGAAGCGGCGGGTAGCTCGGGACCACCCCGAGTGGGTTCTCTCGGCCTACGCGGGGATTGACTCGGATTACTGGGACATCGGTGAGGATCCCGGACTCGGTGAAGCTCCAGCTACTGGCGAGGGGCTTGCGGCCGTTGGAGATCCTGTGGTCGTTGCTGAGGCCACCGAGCTTACCCCGGAGGGAGGCTTAGCGGAGGAGGGACTTACCATTCCGGGGGAACAGGCCGGGGAGACCGAGAACGTGATTAATGCGGAAAACTGACTTCCCTGTCTTTCCTTCCTGCTTATTTGCTTTTGTCGTTTGTAGACTTTTATTTTTCGGGGAGGCTACTACAATTGCCCCCCAAGCTCTGTACACTCATTTTAATTAATGAAAAGGCCCTTGAGGTTATCCTTCCGTTAATTTTGTTGTACTGTGCTTTTAACTTTTGCTAGTATCCGTACGGCCTTGGCCAACCTAACATCTGCCTTAGCAAATGCTTTAGGACCGTAACCCACAGAACACCTAGTCGAATGATATAATTCCCTGTTTTGGCCTTAGCGTTACCCTTTTGTCCTCCTGTCCCCTGCCCCCCAAGCATTTTGCAAAGGCAGGAGTGCGGGTGTACGGGACTGAATGGCCGTAGGGAATCGACCTGGAACATGGGTGGTTGCAGGAGCATTTGAAGCTTGCCATCGTTGGCCACCTAGGGGTTTTGGCCCCATCGCTGGCTGGACCTAGGCGAAACTTTAGTTAATTTCCTGTTTAGGTATGGGACCCTCTTGCCCCCAGGGCTCCTGTTAAGGAGGGGGCGTGTTGGGGATCGACCATAGGAAACCGACCTGGAACATGGGTGGTTGCAGGGTCCTTTTGAAGCTTGCCATCGCTGGCCACCTAGGGGTTTGGCCCCATCGTCGGCTGGACCTAAGCATAGCTTGAGTTAATTTCCTGTTTAGTTGGAGGACCCTTTTGCCCCCAGGGCTCCTGTTAAGGAGGGGGCGTGTTGGGGATCCACCATAGGAAACCGACCTGGAACATGGGTGGTTGCAGGGTCCTTTTGGTGCCTCGGGGTTAGGCCCGAGGTCTCTTGGTGCCTCGGGGTTAGGCCCGAGGTCTCTTGGTGCCTCGGGGTTAGGCCCGAGGTCTTTTGGTGCCTCGGGGTTAGGCCCGAGGTCTTTTGGTGCCTCGGGGTTAGGCCCGAGGTCTTTTGGGTAAGCCTGATGTACCGAAGGGAATAATGTTTCAAAGCAAACTTTCCATTTTATTCAAAAAATAACAATCTGTAACAATTGTCCTATCAAGGCTACGTAGAAAAAGAATTCTCCTCATAACACTAGACTCCCGTAGCTATGTGCTACTGATAGTACTTGCGGAGATGTTGCACGTTCCAGGGGTGGCTGAGGTCGTGCCCATCCATACTTTGTAGCCAATAGGTTCCTGGTCGGTTGACCCGAGTGACTGTATATGGTCCTTCCCAGTTTGCTCCCAACTTCCCATGGCTTGGGACTCGGGTTGACTGGTTCACTGCTTTAAGAACAAGGTCCCCAACCTGGAAACTACGATGCTTCACCTTACTATTGTAATACCGTGAGACCCTTTGCTTGTAAGCTGCCACCTTGAGATAGGCTTGGTCTCTTTTCTCCTCGACCAGGTCTAGTTCCGTCCTGAGGGCCTCTCCATTATCTGGGTCAGTGAAGGTGGCCACCCGGTATGTGGGTAGCCCGAGCTCCGTGGGGACTACCGCCTCAAAACCATAAGTCAAGGAAAAGGGGGTTTCGCCTGTTGCCGCCCGGGGTGTGGTACGGTAGGCCCACAGAAGGGCTGGGAGTTCGTCGGCCCACAGGCCTTTAGCACCTTCGAGCCTCGTCTTAATCGACT
This sequence comes from Hydrangea macrophylla, assembly GCA_033977485.1. Classification (NCBI taxonomy): domain Eukaryota; kingdom Viridiplantae; phylum Streptophyta; class Magnoliopsida; order Cornales; family Hydrangeaceae; genus Hydrangea; species Hydrangea macrophylla. The sequence goes on along the minus strand of CM066992.1, from coordinate 8,219,996 downwards.
GCAAAATCGTACGGTTGGTTACTTCGGCCTGACCATTAGCTTGTGGGTGCTCAGGAGAAGAGTAGTGGTTCAATATTCCATAGTCCGAGCAGAACTGTCTAAAGACGGGTGTATCAAACTGTCTTCCATTGTCGCTAATCAGGACTCGCGGAATACCGAACCTGCTAAGGATATTTCTTTCCACAAAATGTTCCATCTTTCTCTCGGTTATTGTTGCCAGGGGCTCGGCCTCCGCCCACTTTGTGAAGTAGTCCACGGCTATCACAGCAAACTTGACCTGCCCCTTCCCCGTTGGCAAGGGACCAACGATGTCAATTCCCCATTGGGCGAATGGCCAAGGACTTAGGACCGGTGTCTGAAGTTCTCCTGGTTGATTTATCATGGGAGAGTACCGTTGGCACTTGTCACACCTTCGAACGTACTCCTGCGAATCCCGAGCCATGGTTGGCCAGTAGTACCCCTGTAGTAGGGCCTTTCTTGAGAGTGTCCGACTCCCTACGTGGTTCCCGCACACGCCTTCGTGAATTTCGTACAGTATTGCTTGAACTTGCGTGGGATGGACACAACGAAGGTACGGGATGGTGAACCCCCTTTTATAAAGGACACCGTCTAGGACATGATATCGTGCTGCTCGGTACTTGACCCGTCTTGCTTCCTCTTTCTCGTCCGGTAGCCTTCCTGTCGTCAAGAAAGTCATGATCGGATCCATCCAGCTGGGTCCCAGAGTGACCGGGTCGACCTCCATGCCTTCTGAGTTGATCACACTTGGCTCGGGTAGGAATTGTATCCTTATCCCGGGCAAGTCTGACTCAGCCGACGATGCGAGGCGGGCGAGCCGGTCAGCCCTGGTGTTCTCTTCTCTGGGTATTCGAGTGATGGAAAAGCCTTGGAGTTGTTTGGACGCTGTTCGGACGAGTGCTAGGTAGGCCATCATGCTATCTTCCCGTGCCTCGTATTCTTGGTTTACTTGATTGACCACGAGCTGGGAGTCGCTGTAGCTCTCGACCTGTTGTGCGCTCATCGAAACGGCTAATTGCAGCCCAACCAGGAGGGCTTCGTACTCGGCCTCGTTGTTGGAGGCACGAAACCCGAATCTCAAAGCATATTCAAGCTGGATTCCCTCGGGGGTGGTCAGGATAATTTCGGCCCCACTGCCCTGCCGGTTGGAAGAGCCATCGACATGCAGTATCCATGTGGGGATGCCGGCGAGCAATCCGGGCGGTAAGGCCGGAGGCTCGAGTTCTTCTATCGGGTCTTCTGGATACGTAAACTCGACCAAGAAATCTGCAACGGCTTGTCCCTTGATGGCCATCTGCGGTCTATAAGTTACCTCAAACTCCTCCAGTTCCAAAGCCCACTTGACGAGCCTTCCGGATGTGTCCGGTCGAGAGAGGATTCTGCGGAGGGGTTGGTCTGTCAGTACTACGATGGCATGGGCCTGGAAGTACGGGCGGAGCCTTCGGGCCGATGTAACGAGGGCGAAGGCCAGTTTCTCGATGCGGGAGTACCGGCTTTCCGCGCCTTGCAGTGCTCGACTGGTGTAATACACTGGGAACTGTATCCCGTGCTCTTCCCGGACAAGTGCTGAGCTGACTGCCGATGGCGACACCGCCAAGTACAGGAACAGTTCTTCTCCGACTGTAGGTGTCGACAATAGAGGCGGAGAGGTCAGGTATCTCTTGAGTTCCTGGAATGCCTCCTCGCACTCCTCTGACCATTGAAAAGCTTTACGGAGAATTTTGAAGAATGGTAGGCAACGGTCAGTTGCTCTGGAAACGAATCTATTCAGTGCGGCCACCCGTCCGGCTAAGCTCTGAACTTCCTTAGTTGACTTGGGTGACCGCATGTTGATGATGGCCTGGATTTTGTCAGGGTTTGCCTCTATTCCCCGTCTGCTGACCAGATGACCGAGGAACTTCCCGGATGAGACCCCAAAGGTGCACTTGGCCGGGTTCAACCTCATCCTGAATTTTCTCAAAATGCTGAAGGCCCCGGCCAGATGCTCCAGGTGATCGGGTTCATCTCGGCTCTTGACCAGGAGATCGTCCACGTATACCTCCATGGACGTTCCGATAAGATCTTTGAACATAAAGTTGACCAAGCGCTGGTATGTAGCCCCGGCGTTCTTAAGGCCGAAGGGCATGACCCTGTAATAGTACGTGCCTTGGTCGGTGATGAACGCCGTCTTCTCTTCATCTTCGGGGTACATGCTGATCTGATTGTACCCAGAGTAGGCGTCCATGAACGAGAGGAGTGAGTGGCCTGCCGTTGAATCGACGAGGAGGTCTATCCTGGGCAGCGGATAACAGTCCTTGGGGCAGGCCTTGTTGAGGTCAGTGAAGTCCACACACATCCTCCATTTACCATTGCTCTTCTTGACCAGAACAACGTTGGCTAGCCAGTCGGGGTAGTGGACCTCCCGGATGGAGCCAGCTTTTAATAGCTTCTCTACCTCCTCACTTACAGCTTTTTGCCTTTCGGACGCCATGCCCCTTCTCTTCTGCTTTACCGGACGGCAGTCTGGGCTAACATTGAGGTGATGGGACATCACTCGGGGATCAATCCCGGGCATGTCCTCATGACTCCACGCAAAGACATCCTGGTTTTGCTTCAGGAACTGGACCAATTTTTCTTTCAAGGCAGGCTCCAGCAGCGCGCCTACGTTGATCGTCCGATCCGGGTGCTCCGGGTCCAGCACAACTTGCTCCAATTCTTCCATCGACCCTATCATGTCTCTCGGGTCCCGGGGATCCATTTCTTGGACATTCAGAGTCTCGGTGATTGCCCCCCGTCGCAACGAGCTAACATAACAACTCCGAGCCGTGGTCTGGTCTCCTCGCAAGCATCCCGGTCCCTGAGGAGTCGGGAATTTTACGGTTAGGCTGTATGTGGAGACAACTGCTCGTGCTCTGTTGAGGGTCGGCCTCCCTAGGATGACGTTGTAGGCCGATGGGGCATCCACTATCACGAAATTGGTGAGCAGGGAAACCTGTTGTGGATAGGTCCCCATGAGTACCGGGAGTTCGATCGTGCCGAGCGGTTGGGTGCTAGAGCCGTTGAATCCAACCAGGGGAGTAACGACTGGCCAGAGCCGATCTCTATCGACCCCGAGTTGGTCGAATGCCGCTGCGAACATTATATCCGACGAGCTGCCCGTGTCGACTAGTACCCTCTGGACCATGTAGTTTGCTATAGACAGTGTCACTACCAGCGGGTCGTCGTGGGGGCAGTGGAGGCCATGTATATCATCGGATGAGAACGTCAGGACGTCAGTTGGTGAGGGGCCGGTGGATTGGACCTGCCATACATCCGCTCGGGATGCTCGGGCATGCCTCTTCCGTGCCGACTGTGAATCACCTCCGCCAGATGTTCCTCCGGAGATCACGTTGATGTGGCCGAGCAGTGGAGGAGGCTGACCGGGAGCCCGGGCATCCTGTCGGGGCTGTCTGTCCACTGTGACAAACTCGGCAAGATGGCCCTGCTCGATCAACTTTTCGATTGCTATTTTCAGTTTGAAGCAATCCTCCGTTTCATGGCCGTGATCCTTGTGATAACGGCAGAACTTCTCCCGATTCCTCTTGCCGGGAGGGGCTCTGAGCTTGGTAGGCTGCGGAAGCAACCTCTGCGCCTCTGCGGCGGCCATCACCTCATGTATGGGTCGGGAAAGAGGTGTAAAAGCTGTTGGGGGCTGACCCCTAGCCTCTCTTTGGTCTTGCTTTGGCTTCTTTCCCGGACCTTTCTCAAATCCCTCGCGTTTGCGCTTTGCCTTTGGGGACTCGTCTCCCGTCTGGCTGGCGCGCTTCGCCTTCAGGAATTCTTCGGTGTCTATGTACTTCCCTACTCTTTCCGAGAGTTCCACCAGGGTTGCCGGCCGATTGCGATGAAAGGACGTGGCCACCTTGGTGTGCTGAACTCCTGAGCAGAAAGCCATGATAGCGGCGGTCTCATTGAGGTTGCGAATCAAAAGCCTCTGCTGGTTGAAACGATCTACGTACTCCCTCAAAGATTCCCCCCTTTGCTGCTTGACAGCCAGCAGCTGGGTGTCTGGCTGCGACCGGTCCAGCATCCCGACAAACTGACTAATGAAGAGTTTGCCGAGGGTCTTGAAATCGTCAACCGTCCGCGGTTTCAGAGCATGGAACCATTGCGCGGCTGATCCCTTTAAAGTACTGGGGAATGCCAGGCATAGCAACTCGTCCGTGGTAGTGACCAGTGCCATCTGCGCCTTATAGGTGCGGATGTGGTCCACTGGACTCCCCTTGCCGTCGTATGAGCTGAGATGAGGGGGTTTGAACTTCCGCGGAATCGGGAACTGTGTCACCCGGGCAGTGTAGGGTGACTCCGTTTCTGTATTAGTGAGGTCGTGGCAGGACTTGCGGTTCAGCCTCTCAATCTGCTGCTGCAGCTCCTCGACCTGGGCCTTGACATCAGTACGCCCGATCCTTCTCTCTGCACCTGAGTAGTAGGTTGGATCGGACGATGATGCCTCGTCCTCGAAGCGCGTCGATCTTGGGGATAGCACTCGGCTACGAGTCCGGGATAGCCTGTGCCTGAGATCATCCCGGCTTAGGGCGGGCGGATCGTCGACCGGTTCCCTAACCTTTCGTCCGGGTGCTTCTCCCCTTGCAGCTCGCCGCCGCTCGATGAGGATCCGGGCATCCTCTACTCGTCGCGCTCGGCGAGGGACATACCGAGGTCCTTCCTGTGGGCGCTTGGCAGGCTGGCTGCGCTCCCCCTCTGCCCGGCTTTCCCGGTTTAGTTGGGACCCTGGGGCGGACCTAGTCTTTCCGTGCGTCCGGGCAGGCTTCTTGCTGGGAGCGCTCCTTTCGGGCCTCTGACTGGGAGTGCTCTTTTCAGGCCGCTTCTCCGACGAAGGGCTTTTCTCGTAGTCCTCGACCACTTTTTCATTATGGGCTATGAGCGCATCTATTTGCTGTTGTGTCCGGAGCTGGCCTTCCAAGAGCCGCTCCAGCGCTACTGCGACCTGGTCGGAGGTCATGGAGGTCGCCCGCGTCTCGATCTGTAGGTCCTCCTGACCGGTTGAATCGGCGGTCTTCTTGCCCTTCTTCTTTGGCATGTTGATCAGTCAAAGATTTTTGTTAACAAGGAAATCGTGTCGATTCCCACAGACGGCGCCAAACTGATGATGCCGAAAACTGGTGAGGGCAATTCTAAGAAGAAAATGAAATCACAGAAGGTTTGTGTGTGGTTCGGCCCCGTTAATGAGGTGACCTACGTCCACTGTTGCGTCTATGCGCGTTCACTAGCAGATCACCGGCGGCCTGGTGAGCCAACAAAGTGGGGCGGCACTACCAGTAATACCAGCCGGGTGTATGCGTGTATGTTGGTGATTTCTCTAAGGTGTATCTGCTTAGAGAGTTGATACTCGGATCCCCTTTGAGAGGGTAGGTGGGCTCTTTTATAAGTGTAAGAGTCCACCTTTACATGGTAAATTTCACTAGATTAGGAAGCCTAATCTAATCACAATAGATTTGCCCAATATTTGGTGAGTTTCCTAAGCAGTTAAGGAAACCACTAATTCTCTTGATAGAGCGACAGCTGTGTAACGAATTGAGGGGAAACGTGATTGATGCCGTGATCCTCGGGGCCCCACTACGACCGCCCGAGTATCTCGGGTGGCAACTGCAGCATCCCTCGGGAGCGTGGGCTCCATGCCTCAAATCTGTCTTCCCCGGGTCATTAGCTGAACACGTGGCGGTTAGGTAATTACAAGATATTTCTGGACATATCAGTTTGTATGTGATTACTCCCAATATTTCTAAAGATTCTTGTATGGAACTTAATAAGTCAGTGGTAACTGTACCATCTAAAAGAAAGAGACCTTCCACTAATCCAACAAGGCTTTGGCATATGAGGCTTGGTTATATCAATCTAAATAGGATTGGCAGACTAGTGAAAGAAGGGGTCTTAGGCGATTTGGTTCTCGAACCAATAGAAGTCTGCGAGTCTTGTTTAGAGGGTAAGATGACCAAAAGGCCCTTTCTTGCAAAGGGAAATAGAACCAATGCATTGTTGGAATTAGTTCATACTGATGTGTGTGGACCAATAAATATTAGAGCAAGGGATGGTTATGAGTATTTCATAACATTTACTGATGACCACTCTAGGTATGGATATGTGTACCTAATGCAGCACAAGTCTGAAGCCTTTGAAAAAGTTCAAAGAGTTTAGGGCTGAAGTGGAAAAGCAATTGGGCACACATATCAAGGCCATTCGATCTGATCGAGGTGGCGAGTACCTCTCTAATGAATTTATTGATCACCTTGTACAGAATGGGATTCTGTCACAGTTGACTGCACCTGGTACGCCTCAGCAGAACGGTGTAGCGGAGAGAAGGAATCAGACTCTTTTAGACATGACTAGGTCGATGATGAGTTATTCTGAGTTGCCATTATTCCTTTGGGGTTATGGTTTGGAAACCGCTGCTTACATACTAAATCTAGTACCAAGCAAATCAGTTCCAAGGACACCACGAGAGATGTGGATTGAGCGCAAGCCTTCTTTGCTACATCTCCGAATATGGGGGTGTCCGACACATGTGCTGAAAGGAAAGATGAGCAAATTGGATTCTAGATCGGAAGTATGTTACTTTGTGGGGTATCCAAAGGGTACTTATGGATGGTATTTTTATGATCCAAGGGAACAGAAAGTGTTTGTTAGTACAAATGCTGTTTTCTTAGAGGATGATTATATCATGAACCATAAACCTAAGGGAAGGATAGATCTTAGAGAGATAGAAGGAGAGCCCTCAGTCCAACCCGTAGTTAGTAACGATGTAAATCAAGAAAACACCACTTCTTCACCTATTTCCGCACCAGTACCTCATCGTAGTGGGAGGATTATCTGCCAGCCTGATAGATACATGTTCTTAGGAGAAGTTTTTGAAGCTGTCTCCATAGAATCTGAATCTGATCCTGCCACATACGAAGAGGTAATGGATGATGTTGATTCAGCTCATTGGTTTAAAGCTATGAAGGCTGAATTGGAATCTATGGATTCCAATCAGGTCTGGGATCTTGTAGAACTTCCAGCCAATATTAAACCCATTGGCTGTAAGTGGGTCTACAAGAGGAAAAGAGGATCTGATGGAAAGGTTGAGACCTTTAAGGCAAGGCTTGTAGCGAAAGGTTATACTCAGAGGGAGGGCATTGACTATGAGGAAACCTTCTCGCCAGTGGCCATGCTCAAGTCCATCAGGATACTCTTATCCATTGCTGCATGCCTAGATTATGAGATCTGGCATATGGACGTCAAGACTGCATTCTTGAATGGCAATCTTGAGGAGGACATCTATATGCAACAACCAGAAGGGTTCATAGCTGGTCGAAAAGGTAACTTGGTATGCAAGTTGCAAAAGTCCATTTATGGGCTTAAGCAGGCATCCAAAAGTTGGAACATCCGATTTGATCAAGCGGTCAAGTCGTTTGGTTTCATACAAAATTTGGATGAACCTTGTGTATACAAGAAATGTGAATGGAAAGTGGTGGCTTTTCTTGTGCTTTACGTTGACGACATTCTACTCATTGGAAATGATGTAGCGGCGCTGTCAACAGTCAAGGTTTGGCTAGCTAGTACTTTCGATATGAAGGATCTAGGAGAGGCGAGCTATATTCTTGGGATAAAGCTCTTTTGGGATCGCAAGCGAAAGATAATGGGATTATCTCAAGCTGGTTATATCGATAAGGTGCTAACTAGGTTTTCAATGGATAATTCGAAGAAAGGTTTGTTACCTTTCAGGCATGGTTTAGCGTTCTCCAAGGACCAGTGTCCAAAGACACAGGAGGAGAGGAATCGCATGACAGGAATTCCCTATGCTTCGGCAGTGGGAAGTCTCATGTATGCGATGTTATGCACTAGACCAGATATCTGTTTTGCCGTTGGCATGGTTAGTAGATATCAGTCGAATCCAGGTCCAGAGCACTGGACAGCCGTTAAGCACATTCTTAAGTACTTGAGAAGGACTAAAGATTACATGCTTATGTACGGTGGTAGTGAGTTAATTCCAGTAGGATACACTGACTCGGATTTTATGTCAGATAAAGATTTGAGGAAGTCAACATCCGGACATCTCTTTACCTTGGGAGGTGGTGCTATTAGTTGGAGGAGCATTAAGCAGAAATGCATTGCAGACTCAACTACAGAAGCTGAGTATGTGGCTGCTTGTGAAGCCGCAAAGGAAGCTGTTTGGCTCAAGAAGTTCCTTATGGAACTCGAGGTGGTACCAGCGTCGTTGTCGCCTATTACGCTTTATTGTGATAATAGTGGGGCAGTGGCTAAGTCCAAGGAGCCAAGGAACCACGAGAAGGGAAAGCACGTAGAGCAGAAATATCATCTTATCCGAGATATTGTTCAACGTGGAGATGTGACTGTCACCAAGATTGCCACCGCTGACAATCTTGCTGATCCGTTTACAAAGGCCTTGCCATAGAAGGTCTTTGATCGTCATCTAGATAATCTAGGTCTTAGATGTAGTTCTGAATGGTTATGAGTGCAAGTGGGAGTTTGTTGGGTTTGTGCTCTCAAACCATTACTTTTTGTATGAGACAATAGCATTATAGTATATGGATATCAGCTTTACATTTCATTGTGTATGTTTCTTTCATGAGATGATTGTTTATCCTTAAGTATCATAGTAAGCAATTCGTGTGTGTATGAGATACACACAAGTGAGATACGAATTACTATTCTTTGATACTTAGAATATGTCACAGTGGATGATGAGACTGGATACCTCATCAGGTCTACACTGTAGCATAATTAACTACCATTGGATGGAGTGATTAATCTCAATCACTAGAGTGTAGCTCTTAGTTGATATGCTAGTGCTTATAGTGCATTGACGGACCTGAGTTTCCTATTGACGCTTAAGACTGTCAAACAGTCAATAGGAACTCATAACTTGTATAAGGTACGTGTTCTCAATCTTGAGATGATTATGAACACAGACTGTGGATATGAATGCTTTGACTTACCAATCAGTGAGGTCTATAAAAGATCAACATCTGGGTATCTTGGGTATGTCATGTTCATAGGGTTGTGAACATATATTGTCAAGATAGAATCTACCCTCTGTTTCAGAGTAAGCATTCCCTTGAGAATGTCACCAAGTCGATTACTGAGTACTGCAGTCTTGTTGATAAGAGTTATCAACATGTTTGGTAATCATGAGAGGTGAATGGGACTCAAGGAATACAAGAAGTAATCATGATTCAGGTTGACAGTAACTGTTATCCGACTACCTGAATATGATTACGAATGCTGACGGTAGAGGGACATTAGTACACCATACAAGTCTAGTTATCGCTTCGGATATGTTCTTTTGCGTTGGAGTTCAGTTATCATTTTATAGTGGAGTAAACGTTAACTGACCAGTTAGTTAGTTTGCTGATCAAAGAGTTTGATCACGGTGATTAACAAACTGGTCTGAGCCAACAATAAAGAGCATAGGAGGTCCCACTCTTAGCTCCACCAGGATACTTGGAAAGACACTTGAGGAATCTGTCAAGACAGGTTCGATTGATTGAAGTTAGTTCAATCGATCGAAGTCATGGCAGGTTCGATCGATCGAGAATGGTTCGATCGATCGATTGTTCGATCGATCGAAGCACTTCGATCGCTCGAAGGTTAGGTCGGTTCTGGGAATCTATAAATAGGGCAGCTACGTACTGAATGTTTTGATCGTCGATTTTATACGTAAAAGCTGCAGAAACTGTTTAGGTTTCCCAAAACCTTCCAATCCTCTCCATTAGGGTTCCCACCAACCCTAGTCCTTCCTGTGAGCATTCATAGGAGTCATAAGAGTGAAGGCCATCTAGTGTAGGCTGCTGGAAGTTAAAGATTTTAGAATTGGGTTCAAGACACAAAGGTATAACTCATGCCCCTCTTGTACGCATCTATGGAATTGACGAGTAGTAGATACTGGGCTACCATTAAGTCTTATAACTTGACTTTTCCGTTGCGCATTTAAACTTTAAACTTAAACCGGTTTTTCCCGGTCGGTTGACCCGGATGACTTTATACGGATCTTCCCAGTTTGGCCCCAGTTTCCCATGGCTCGGGATCCGGGTAGACTGGTTCACTGCCTTAAGGACGAGGTCTCTGACTTGAAAACTGCGGTGCTTCACCTTGCTGTTGTAGTACCGCGAGACCCTTTGCTTGTAGGCTGCCACTTTTAGGTAGGCTTGGTCTCTCCTCTCCTCCACCAGATCCAGTTCTGACCTGAGGGCTTCTTTGTTATCCGACGCACTGAAGTTGGCCACCCAATATGTAGGTAACCTGAGCTCTGTGGGGACTACTGCCTCAAATTCGTAGGTTAAAGAGAACGGCGTCTCGCCTATTGCTGCTCAGGGTGTTGTGCGGTAGGCCCACAGGAGGGTCGGTAGTTCTTCAGCCCACAACCCTTTGGCGTCTTCAAGCCTTGTCTTGATGGACTGCAAGATTGTCCGGTTGGTTACCTCGGCTTGACCGTTGGCTTGTAGGTGCTCAGGGGAGGAGTAATGATTCAGTATCCTGTAGCCTGAGCAGAATTGCCTGAAGATAGGGGTGTTGAATTGTCTACCATTATCGCTGACCAAGACCCGGGGAATGCTGAACCTATTGAGAATATTCCTTTCCACGAAGCTTTCCATTTTCCGTTCGGTTATTGTCGCCAAGGGCTTGGCCTCTGCCCATTTGGTGAAGTAATCAACAACGATGACGGCGAACTTGACCTGTCCTTTTCCCATCGGAAAGGGACCAATAATGTTGATCCCCCACTGGGTGAACGGCCAGGGGCAGTGGATTGGTGTCTGGAGTTCTCCCGGTCGGTTGATCATGGGAGAATATCTTTGACACTTGTCATACCTTCGGACGTACTCTTGCGAATCTTGGGTCATGGTTGGCCATTAATAACCTTGCAGTAGGGCCTTTCTGGAGAGTGCCCGGCCTCTGATGTGATTCCCACACACTCCTTTGTGGATTTTGAACAGTATCGCTTGGACTTGCGCAGGATGAACACAGCAGAGGTACAGGATAGTGAATCCCCTCTTGTAGAGAATGCCGTCAACAAGGTGGTATCGTGCCGCTCTGTATTTAACCCGGCGAGCCTCATCTCTGTTGTTTGGTAGCATCCCTATCGTCAAGAATGTCATGAGCGAATCCATCCAGCTGGGTCCCAGAGTGACCGGATCCACCTCTATGCCTTCTGAGTTGATCACACTTGGCTCGGGTAGGTATTGTATCTGTATCCGGGCAAGTCTGACTCAGAAGATGAGGCGAGGCGAGCTAACTGGTCGGCCTTGATATTTTCTTCTTTGGGTATCTGCGTAATGGAGAATCCTCGAAACTTCTTGGAAACCGCTCGGACAAGGGCCAAGTAGGCTACCATGTTGTCTTCCCGCGCTTCGTACTCTTGGTTAACCTGGTTGACCACGAGCTGGAAGTCGCTGTATCCTTGGATCTGTTATGCACTCATAGAGATGGCCAACTGCAATCTGACCAAGAGGGCTTCGTATTCGGCCTCATTGTTGGAGGCACGGAACCCAAACCTTAGCGCGTATTCGAGTTGGATACCGTCGGGTGTAGTTAGGATGATTCCTACCCCACTACCTTGCTGATTGGATGAGCCGTCCACGTGCAGTACCCAGGTAGGGATATTAGAGTGTAACTCGGGCGGTAAGGTCGATGGCTTAGACTCTTCAACCGGGTCCTCTGGATACGTGAACTCAACCAAAAAGTCTGCCACGGCTTGTCCCTTGATGGCTGTCCGGGGTTGGTAGATCACTTCAAACTCTTCCAACTCTAAGGCCCACTTGACGAGCCTCCCGGACGTGTCTGGACGGCTGAGGATTCTGTAGAGAGGTTGATCTGTAAGGACCACAATGGCATGGGCTTGAAAGTACAAGCGGAGCCTTCGGGCCGAGGTGATAAGGGCGAACGCCAGTTTTTCGATGCGGGAGTATCTGCTCTCTACGCCCTATAAAGCCCGGCTGGTGTAGTACACTGGGAACTGTATCCCGTGCTCTTCCCGAATAAGTGCCGAGCTAACTGCTGATGGTGATACTGCCAAGTATAAAAATAATTCTTACCCCGGCACAGGTGTTGAGAGTAGAGGGGGGGACGCCAAGTACTTCTTGAGTCCTTGGAACGCTTCTTCGCACTCTTCTGACCACTGGAACACTTTGCGGAGGATTCTAAAGAATGGCAGGCACTGGTCAGTAGCTTGGGAGACAAATCTGTTCAATGCGGTCACCCGTTCGGCTAGGCTCTGTACTTCCTTCGTTAACTTGGGCGACCGCATGTTTATGATGGCTTTGATCTTTTCGGGGTTTGCCTCAATCCCCCGTCTGCTGACTAGGTGGCCCAAAAATTTCCCGGACGAGACGCCGAAGGTGCATTTGGCCGGGTTCAACCTCACCCTAAATTTTTATAAAATGCTGAAGGCCCCGGCCAGATGCTCAAGGTGGTCGGGCTCGTCCTGGCTCTTCACCAGCAGATCATCCACATATACTTCCATAGACTTTCCAATTAGGTCTTTGAACATGTAGTTGACCAGGCATTGGTAGGTGGCTCCGGCATTCTTGAGTCCGAATGGCATAACCTTGTAACAATACGTGCCCTGGTCAGTGATGAATGCAGTCTTCTCTTCATCCTCGGGGTACATGCTGATCTGGTTGTACCCCGAGTAAGCGTCCATGAATGAGAAGAGTGAGTGACCTGCCGTGGAGTCCACAAGGAGGTCTATCCTGGGCAGCAGATAGCAGTCCTTAAGGCAAGCTTTGTTGAGGTCGGTCAAGTCCACACATATCCTCCACTTCCCGCTGCTTTTCTTGACAAGTACTACTTTGGCTAGCCAGTCGGGGTAGTGGATTCTCGTATGGAACGGGCTTTGAGGAGCTTCTCAACCTCTTCACTCACTGCCTTCTGTCTCTTGGGGGCCATGCCCCTCCCTTTTTGCTTCACTGGCTGGCAATCTGGACTGACATTGAGCCAATGGGACATTACCCGGGGGTCAATCCCGACATATCCTCATGACTCCAAGCAAAAATGTCTTGATTTTGCCTCAGGAACTGAGTCATTTTTTCCTTCAGGCCGGGCTCCAGCACGGTACCAATGCTGACCGTGCGGTCAGGGTACTCGGGATTCAACGTCACACTTTTCAATTCTTCCACCGGACCTACCCGTCGCCTTGTCCCGGGGGTCCATCTCTTGAATGTTTAATGTTTTAGTGATTGCCCCCCGGCATAACGAGCTGACATAGCAACTCTGGGCGGTAGTCTGATACCCACGCAAGCATCCAGGTCCCTGAGAAGTCGGGAACTGCACTGTTAAGCTGTAGGTGGAGACGACCGCTTTGGCCTTGTTGAGGGTCGGCCTGCCAAGGATGACATTGTAGGCCGACGGGGCTTCTACGATCACAAAATTGGTCAGCACGGAAGCCTATTGAGGGTAGGTCCCCATGAGAACTGGAAGCTCGATTGTTCTGAGTGGTTGTGTGCTGGAACCATTAATCCAACTAGGGGGTGGCAACCGGCCGGAGCCGATCCCTGGCAATCCTGAGTTGATCGAATGTCGACGTGAACATGATGTCGGATGAGCTGCTTGTGTCCACTAGCACCCTCTTGACCATATAGTTGGCTATAGAAAGCGTCACTACTAGCGGGTCATCATGGGGGTAGTGGACGCCCTGTAAGTCATCGGATGTGAATGTTAGAACATCGGTTGGGGAGGAGCCGGTGGATTGGACCTGCCAGACTTCTGCCCGGAATGCCCGAGCATGCCTCTTCCGTGCCGACTGTGAATCCCCTCCGCCTGACGTTCCTCCGGAGATCACGTGGATGTGGCCAAGTGGTGGTGGCTGATCAGGGCTCGGGTGTCCTGCCGGGGTCGTCTGTCTGCTGTGATGAACTCTGCGAGGTGTCCCTGCTCAATCAGCTTCTATATTACCATCTTTAATTTAAACCAATCCTCCATTTCATGATCGTGATCCCTGTAGTAGCGGCAGAACTTGTCCCGGTCCTCTTACCGGGTGGGTCGCTGAGTTTAACTGGCTGCTGAAGCAACCTTTGCGGCGGCCATGACTTCATGTATAGGCCGGGAAAGGGGTGTGAAAGCAATCGGGGACTGATGTCGGGCATCCTTCTGATCTTGCTTTGGCTTCTTTCCCGAGCCCTTCTCGAATCCTTCACGCTTGTGCTTGGCCTTCGGGGATTCGTCTCCCGCCTGGCCGGCGCGCTTCGCTTTTAAGAACTCCTCAGTATCTATGTACTTTCCGACCCTCTCCGAGAGCTCCACCAGGGTTGCCGGTCGGTCATGATGGAACGATGTGGCGACCTTAGTGTGTTGAACTCCCGAACAGAAGGCCATGATTGCAGCCGTTTCATTAAGATTGCAAATCTGGAGCCTTTTCAGGTTAAAACGGTCCACATTCTCCCTTAGGGACTCCCTTTTGTGCTGTTTGATGGTCAGCATCTGAGTGTCCGGTTGCGACCGGTCGAGCATCCCGACAAACTGGCTGATGAACAGCTTGCTGAGGGCTTTGATATCATCAACCGTCTGGGGCTTTAAAGCATAGAACCACTGTGCGGCTGGCCCCTTGAGGGTACTGGGAAAGGCCAGGCATAGTAGCTCGTCCACCGTGGTGACCAGTGCCATCTGAGCCTTGTAAGTGCGGATGTGGTCTACCGGGCTCCCTGTGCCGTCGTAAGAGCTAAGGTGAGGGGGTTTGAACATCCGTGGAATAGGAAACCGTGTCACCCAAGCGGTATAGGGTGACTCAGTCTCTGTGTTGGTGAGGTCGTGGCTGGACTTGCGGTTCAACCTCTCAATTTGCTACTGTAATTCCTCGACCTGGGCCTTTACGTGATCCCTCCTGGTTCTCCTCTCCATATCCGAGCGGTAGGTTGGATCAGATGACGAGGCCTTTTCCTCAAAGCGCGTCAACCTCGGGGATAGGGCCCGGCTCCTGGTCCGGGAAAGCGTGTGTCTAAGATCCCCCTGGCTCAGGGCCGGAGGCTCCTCGGCCGATTCCTGGGCCTTCCGTCCTGACTCCTTCCCTCTGGCCGACCCCGTCGGTTGATAATAGTCCTGGCGTCCCCCACTCGACGAGGATAGGGCCTAGCTCGTCTCTGCGAGCGCCTGGTTGCGTGGCTGTGCTCTCCATCACCGAGGTATTCCCGATCTGGTGGGGACACCGGGGCGGAACGGGCTTGCCTTCATGCTCGAGCGGGCCTTTGAATAGGGGCGCTTTTCTCAGGCTAATTTTTTGATGTAGGGCGCTTCTCCTGTCAGGCCAAAAGCGCCTCCATCTGTTCCTGTGTTCGGTGCTGGCCCTCCAAGAGTTGTGCCAGTGCTGCTGTTATCTGTTCGGTGGTCATGGAGGCAGCCTGCTGCTGAAGCTGCGGGTTCTCCTGACCGGTCAGAACATCGGCTCTCTTACCCGTCTTCGGCAGCATGTTGATCAGTCAAGAATTTGTTGATGAAAAGACTTGTCATTTCCCACATACGGCGCCAAACTGATGATGCCTGAAACTGGTAAGGAGGGTTTAGAGAGAGAATAAGACAAGAATAATTTGTGTGTGGTTTGGTCCCGTTAACGAGGTGACCTATGTCCATAGTTGCATCTATGCGCTCTCACTAGAAGATCACTGGCGGGCGGTGAGCCAACAAAGAGGGGCAACACTACTAGTAATACCAGTCGGGTATATGCGTATTGATGGTGAGTTCTTTATTGTATGCTTGTTAGCTAGAGAATTATTTTTGGATCCCTATTGACAGGGTAGGTGGGTTCTTTTATAGATGCAAGAGTCCACCCTTGCATGGTAAGTTAATAAGATTAGGAAACCTAATCTGATTACACTTGATTGACACAATTTGGGGAAAGTTTCCTAAGTGGTTTAGGAAACTGCCACATTCTATCTTGCAGATTTATAGTTGGTTTAGGAAACTACTGGATAGGCCGGGATCGCGGGACAACAAACACCTCGGGATTGCTCGGCTATTGGCGCATTTACTGGAGTAACCGGCACCTCTTGGTGATGTGGCAAGCTGGCTTCATGGCTAGATACCTCTTAGGACATATCAGTTATTGATATAAAATCCATGTTATAGATCTATGAGCAACATGCTATATTTTTCCGTTGTCGCGAGTTTAGTGTATTGACCATTAAAAGTTCATACCTAAGCTTTTAGTATGTTGTACGACACGATTATTGCGTTGATAGCGATTGGGTAAGTTTCCATCATAAGTATATTATAACAAAATAGAATGACGGATGTATAACGTAACTTTGAAAGTATAAATGAAAGTAATTAACAAACCAAACTACGGAACGAGTGACGCGAATGCGGCAGACTAGTTGTACTTGATCAAGAGCAGCGTATGTCAAGGATAAGTGTTGGTTAGGTAAACCAGGCCACGGGGGCCGGGAGGGTAAGAAAAGGGATGTGTTGTTGAGTTGTGAAGTGGTGACTCTTGAGTATTCTTTCGGTTCTTTGTGACGAAAGGGATATGGTTAAAATGTGACTATTATAAGTATACTTTCGGTTCTTCGTGGCGAAAGGGATACGCATAACGCTTTCGGTTCTTCGTGACGAAGCGGTGATTCTTTGAGTAAAGACTCCTTTCGGTTCTTCGTGACGAAATGGATGTTCTTGTATTTCGTAACGCTTTCAGTTCTTCATGACGAAGCGGTGATTCTTTGAGCAAAGACTCCGTTCGGTTCTTCGTGACGAAATGGATGTTCTTGTACTCGGTAACGCTTTCGGTTCTTCGTGATGAAGCGGTGATTCTTTGAGTAAAGACTCCTTTCGGTTCTTCGTGACAAAATGGATGTTCTTGTACTCCGTAATGCTTTCGGTTCTTCGTGACGAAGCGGTGATTCTTTGAGTAAAGACTCCTTTCGGTTCTTCGTGACAAAGCGGTGATTCTTTGAGTAAAGACTCCTTTCGGTTCTTCGTGACGAAATGGATGTTCTTGCACTCCTTAACACTTCGGTTCTTTGTGACGAAGTGGTTGATGAAAGATGTTTTGGTTGATGAAAGATGGTTTAGTTAGCAAGAGATACTTTGGGTTTGTAAATGACGTCGGATGTTAGGAATGAATGGTAGTGGCATTAAGAACGTCTAGATGGGTCTCCTGAATTGTTTGTATTCCTATCAAATACGTAGTCGGGTACGCTAATAGTTATAATTCGACGGAGAGAATGTAAAGATCCTAAAAGACATGTTGAAAGGTAGTAAATGGATTCTTATTGTGTTTTACTATATACGTTCCATTTGATTTATCTTACTCACTCAGCTTTCATAAGCTGATGACATTCATGTCGCTGGACATTCCCATGTCCATCTTATCCAGGTGAAGAGTACCCAGGTTATGAAGCTACGCAAGAAGGAAATATTGAAGAACATTACACTGAAGATGACTATGGTTATACTAGTTAGAGAGAAGACTAGCAATTATCCTCTGTAAATATTTTTGATTATAACCAGAAGACTTAGCATATATTTCGTAATAGTTTTGTAAGGCCAAGAGCCATAAGACTCTGATGTATTTATAATGATGTATTAACTAGCTAAGTACTTTGACTTCTCTTTGTAATATATTCCAGTAACTAAATGATGGTGTTATCCTATTATTATATCGTTTAGTTATTATTATTTGGTCATGGACAATTCGGCACTGCAACCAGTCACGCGCCTTAGGGTCCAAGATGAAAATTTTAAATTTTTTCCATATTTTGGCTACGCTGGGGCGTGACAGGGATTTTTGGTATCAGAGCCTTAGGTTAAGAAGTGTGCACCGATTGTCCTACACACTTAAGATATGAACCTTAAGATAGTTTTGTGATTAGCATGGTACCTTATTACCTCCCGGATGGATGTGGAGGACTTTTGGGATAGGATTCTCAATATCTAGAATTTTACTTGTAATAGGGTTAGTAGCCCATCTTTTGTGTATATAGTTGTACTTAGGCTTGAAACACGTGTTAGTAGACATGTATGCCTTTTCTATGTATATGCTTTTGGTACCGTTGACCCTACTATGTATTTTTTTTAGCGTGTGCGCTTTCTTATGTAAATATTTAGAGTTATTAATGAAGACTAGTTTATTTTACATGATAATATGAATTCTTGATGTGTTATGTGTTGCTATTTATAACCCAATGGTTCATATAGCTTGTATCTATGGTTAGGATTGGCGAGTAACCAATAGATATTCATGTAGGTACATAAGCACACTAGCACAATGGCAGGAAGACCAAGAAGAAATTGTAACTGAGGATCATCAGATCCTATTCCTGAAGCAATCGATCTTGGTGGAATCTTTGGCGCATTTCTGCAGCGTCTGGACCACATAGGCAACAACCACGGTAATGGAAACGACAATAACAACGACAATCGCCAAAGACCACCACCTCAGACACGCGACAGGCTAATGGAGGGATTCAGAGCTTTGCGTCCTGATAGGTTTGACGGCACCGGTGAATCTTAGTGAGCAGAGTAATGGCTAAGGGATATGGATCGTATCTTCGAATCAATCAAATTCTCCGAGACAGAGAAGCGCCATCTCGCCACTTTCTAATTCACTTATGCGGCAGCCGATTGGTGGGAAGTCGAGAGAGCAACTATTGGAGTAGAAGCTTCAAGGAGGATGACATGGACTACCTTCCGGGAGAAGTTTTTGGAGAAGTATTTCCCCAACAATGAAAAGGACCAGAAAGAGAAAGAATTCATCGATTTGACACAAGGAAATAGGAGTGTAAGAGAGTACACGACACAATTCAAACGCCTGTCCCGCTTTGCCCCTCACATGATTGACACTCCTCAAAAGAAGATCAAGAAGTTTCACCGAGGACTCAATCCGCACCTCTGGCATCTAACATTGGGACACCTGAATCAAACTTTCGAAGCTTTGGTCAGGTTGGCGGTAGGTTTGGAAAGAGATGGCTACTAAGGCCAGAAGCAAATGGTACACCGACCACCCCTGCCAAGGAACGGACCACGAGGAAGACCTTTGACTCAGTTCCAAGGAAACAAGCGCCCATGGAATAGCGGCAAGAAACCAGGACCCACACTTCCCCGGGACAAGAACGTAGTACCTCCTGCACCACAAGTATCAACCACTACTACCGAGAAAAATAGGGTTGGATGCTTCAAATGTTGGATCCCTGGACACATGGCTCGAGACTGCACAGTCCCCAGGGACAATTATCGAAATAATGTTATCTATTATAACTGTGGCAAAAGGGGCACATGAGTAGAGAATGTAAGGCACCAAAAGGAAACTATCATGGGCCTACTACTTAAGGCCAAGCTGGTAAGGCTCAACTCAATGCTATCATACCCGAGGCAGCTGGCTATGATGAAAAGGAACGGCAGAACTTGGAAGGTACACTCTCATTATATGCTAGTCCAGTTAAAGTACTTTTTGATACGGGTGCTACGAATTCATTTATTGCCTTTGAGATTGTACGACGATTGGGTTTAGTACCCCAAGCACTTGAGGTAGCCCTGAACACGGTATCACCTTTGGGAGTGACCGTGAAGCTAGGAAAGGTGTGCAAGGACTGCACTTTGACATTAGAGGATAGGAACCTACATGCAGACTTAATTGTTCTGTCAATGAAGGAATTCGACGTAATCTTAGGATTTGACTGGCTTACTAAGTATCATGCAAAGTTAGATTGTGCTAGTAGGTCAATTACATTTTCAGTGCCTGGAGGTACACCCTTCAGTTTTCAATGCAACCCCACTAGTGACGCCTTTCTTACAAGTCGTTTAGCCACTATGGAAACTACAGGCTCAAATTTGATGATCGCTCAGATTTCGATAGTCCGAGACTATGAGAATATCTTTCAGGACGTTTCTGGATTACCACCGAAGCGTGAGATCGACTTTTGCATTGAGTTAGTACCCGGAACGACACCGATATCCAAGGCTCCTTATCGTATGGCCCCAACAGAAATGCTAGAGCTGAAGAAGCAAGTACAAGAGTTAGAAGATCTTGGATTTATTAGACCAAGCACGTCACCTTGTGGAGCCCCAGTTCTATTTGTTAGAAAGAAGGATGGAAATCTTCGACTCTGTATCGATTATAGAGAGTTGAATAAGGTTACCATTAAGAACAAGTACCCGCTTCCCAGGATAGACGATTTATTCGATCAACTACAAGGAGCGACGACCTTTTCAAAGATTGACTTACGATCTGGGTACCATTAGTTACTTGTCAGGCCGGAAGATATATCGAAAACAGCTTTTAGAACAAGATATGGGCACTACGAGTTCTTAGTTATGCCTTTTGGATTAACTAATGCCCCGGCGGTATTCATGGATTTGATGAATTGGGTGTTCAGACCCTTCTTGGATCAATTCATCATCGTGTTTATCGACGACATCCTTATTTATTTGAAGAATGATGAAGAACACGAGAAGCATGTAAAGATTTCACTTCAGACACTTAGAGAAAATCGTCTCTATGCTAAGTTCAGTAAGTGTGAGTTTTAGCTGAAAGAAGTCAAATTCTTGGGACATGTAGTCTCATAGAACGGAATTTTAGTGGACTCAACCAAGACAGATGCAGTTTTTAGTTGGAATAGACCAACCAACGCATCGGAAGTATGAAGTTTCCTTGGATTGGCTGGATACTACAGGAGATTCGTGGAGGGTTTCTCAAGGATCACGTCTCCTTTAATCGGACTAACAAAGAAGGATTTAAAGTTTGAGTGGAAGGACAAGCACGAACGCGCCTTTCAGGAATTAAAAGAAAGGTTGACCTCAGCGCCAGTGCTAGCCATACCCAAGAGCGGTGAACAGTACACTATCGATAGTGACGACGCTTCATATCATGGACTAGGATGTGTACTTATGTAGAATGGTCAGGTGATCGCTTATGGATCTAGGCAATTAAAGCCACATGCATTAAACTACCCTACACACGATCTGGAATTAGCTGTAATTGTCTTTGCACTTAAGATTTGGAGGCACTACCTCTACGAAGAGAAGTTTGACCTGTTCTCAGACCACAAAAGCTTGAAATACCTGTTCTTTCAAAAGGAACTAAACATGAGACAACAACGTTGGATGGAGCTACTTAAGGACCACGACTTTAATTTGCAATACCACCTTGGTAAGGCAAATGTAGTCATAGATTCTCTAAGCAGAAAACCCCAAAGGTTAATCACCTCACTTTTAATCAGGGAATAGAAAGCCTTAGAAGCTTTAACGGAATTTGACTTCCAGACTACAAGACCAGGTATTGGATGACCTTTTGGATGTCTTATGGTGTAGCAACCCTTATTAACTGAATACTCGAAGCTCAAAAGTAGGACGAAGGATTGAGGAAATGATTTGAGAAGGCGAAAGCAAAGGATCCGACTGAATGGAATATTGGAACAGATGGGGGATTCAGATGTAAGTACAGGTTATGTCTACCCAATATGGATAATTTGAGGAAAGACATTCTGAATGAAGCACACAAGTCGAGAATGACCATACACCCCGGCGGGACCAAGATATACAAGGACTTAAAAAGGAACTTCTGGTGGGAAGGCATGAAAAGAGAAGTCGCAGAATATGTAGCAAAATGCACTACTTGCCGGCAAGTCAAGGCGGAACACCAACGATCTCCAGGATTACTACAACCTCTACCAGTCCCAGAATGGAAATGGGAGCATATCACCATGGATTTTGTGGTAGGATTGCCAAGATCCCAACAGAACCATGATGCCATTTGGGTAGTTGTTGATCGACTGACCAAATCAGCCCATTTTATTGCATATAACATGACCTATCCTATCGAGAAGATGAGTCAACTTTTTCTGCAACAGGTTGTGCGGTTATATGGGGTACCGGTGTCAATAGTATCAGATCGAGATTCGAGATTCACCGTTGGATTTTGGGAGAGTCTTCAAAAAGCGATGGGAACGTCTCTGAAGTTAAGTTCTGCATTTCATCCACAAACTGACAGACAAACAGAAAGGACGAATCAAGTAATGGAGGACATGCTTTGAGCATGTGTAATCGATTTCAAAAGTTCGTGGGAAACTCACTTACCGTTGGTTGAGTTTGCCTATAACAACAGTTTTCATTCGAGCATAGGGATGGCACCGTTTGAAGCACTATACGGAAGACCGTGCCAATCACCTTTGTGTTAGGCTGAAATTGGGGATGGCAAACTATTGGGACTAGACTTAGTCCAGGAGACCAATAAAGGAATCAATACAGTAAAGGAAAGAATGAAGGCAGCACAAAGTAGATACAAGAGCTACGTGGATAAACAACGTCGAGACCTAGAATTTGAAGTGGGAGATCATGTTTACTTGAAAGTTTCCCCGGTTTGAGGCATGGTAAGGTTTGGACAGAAGAAGGGAAAGCTATCGCCACGCTACATTGGACTGTTTGAAATTCTGGATTGCGTAGGAAAAGTAGCCTACAGGTTGGCATTATCACCCAAAATGTCAGGAGTTCATAACGTATTCCATGTAAGCATGCTGAGGAAATATCTTCATAACCCGACACACAAGATCGACTTCAGAGATATCGAAGTAAACGACAATGCTACATTCATTGAAGGACCTGTAAAGATTCTGGATCATGGAATCAAGAAGCTGATAAACAAAGAGATTCCGCTAGTAAAGGTTTAGTGGAAACACCATGACGAAAGAGAAGCCTCTTGGGAGCTGGAATCGAAAATGCGAGAGAAATTTTCTTTTCTTTTTAGTGCCTAGATAGCTCAGATTTCGAGGACGAAATCCTGTAATAGGTGGTGGAAGATGTAATACCTGTAATTTCTTTTCTTTCGTTAATAATATCAGCTTTTCGAATTTCTGTATTGGACCGGCTATATTATTATATTATTATTTTAGTAGGGTGACGATTTTGACGTATCTTAGGATTACTGATTTGACTATAGTAACCGTATCGACTTGACCGTAATAGGATCTAGTCCCGTACCCGAACCCGGACATTAGAAATAATACCTGTTTGCACGTAAATCGAGACTAACACATATATCGAGGAACTTATGCACATAAATTGAGGAAAGTGGCACACAACCTGAGGTGGGCCCCACATGGTCGGCCACATGGCAGCCCATGCAATACCTCCTCCACATGTCACCCACACCCAAGCCACTTATCTTGTACAAGGACACTTGTCTATGCATGTGTATACTAGCACATGCATGGAGACACCTATCACTACACCATCTCTATATAACCATGCATATACTCATGCATTTCATTTTCTTTGGCCTAAAAATTTGCACATGAAGAGAAGGCTAGGAGGTTAGAGATACATAGAGAGATAAAAGAGAAGTTAGGAGGAAAATCAAGAGTTGATCCTCTATTTCCTTGTGAGCACTTTCATATACACACTCATATACTTACATCCACACCACCATGGGGACTTAGGAGCTGTGATTATAAGTCCTAGAAGTCCAAGAAGATTCCTAGAAGAAAGAAAAGTCAAGAAGTTAGAAGAAGAAGGAGTTTCACCTTTGAAGCTTGTGTTCAAGCTTCCTAAGCTCAAATCCAAAGCCCAAGCTCAATTTCAAGTTTAGGTTAGTATTCTAACTCACTTTAGAACCTATATAGTATTTAGTAATGTTTAGCAAGTGTTTGATGTTGTATTTTGAGGTTCTATGCAACATGCAAGACAAAATTTTAAATCTGGGAAGCTGAAACTTCCAGCAGAATATTGTTTAGTAAAATGAACATTTTGAGCAGTTCAAAAATGGTCATGAGGCTAGATTTTTTTGTGGAGAAATCTAACTCATTTATATACAAATAACTCTTCTATAGCTCAATCTGAAAATCACTTTCTCATAGGTGAAATGTACATACAACGAAGTACTTTAAATCTGAGAAATAGAAACCTCCAGCAGAATGTAGTTTAGTAAAATGAGTGTTTTAAGTAGCTCCGAAATCTGAATTAAGCTAGGTTTTTTTGTGGAGAAATTTAACTCATTTATCTACAAATAACTCTTCTATAGCTCAGTCTGAAAATCACTTCTTCATAGGTGAAATGTACATACAACGAACTACTTTAAATCTGGGAAACAGAAACTTTCAGCATAACATAGTTTAGTAAAATTAACGTTTGGAGCAGTTCAAAAATCATTAAGAAGCTAGGTTTTTTTTGTGGAGAAATGTGACTCATTTATCTACAAATAACTCTTCTATAGCCTAGTCTAAAAATGACTTCTTGATAGGTGAAATGCACATGCAAGGCAGTACTATAAATCTGGGATAGAGCAGTCCGAAAATAAAAAAATGTCTAAGTAAAATAAATATTTTGAGTAGTTCAAAAATGTAATTGAAGCTAGATTTTGTTGTACATGAAGATAATCCAATTATATACAATGTTCTAGTTTTGAGTTTGATCTACAAATCAATTTATCATGCCCAAATAAATCATATCAATTCAGTCGACATAGTAAAATTAATTCCTGGCAGATTGTATAACTACTTGTATGATGTGTTTATTGATGATGCTTGCTTTCCGGTATGTGTGTGGTTATGGATATCTTGTGCTATCGCGTAGATGAGTATGTTAAAGGCTTTTGTCTATATGGTTATTGATATCAAATCCATGTTATAGATCTATGAGCTACATGCTATGTTTTTCCGTTGTCGCGAATTTAGTGTATTGACCATTAAAAGTTCATACCCAAGCTTTTAGTATGTTGTACGACACGATTATTGCGTTGATAGCGATTGGGTAAGTTTCCATCGTAAGTATATTATAACAAAATGGAATGATGGATGTATAACGTAACTTTGAAAGTATAAATGAAAGTAATTAACAAACTAAACTACGGAATGAGTGACGCGAATGCGGTCCAAGATACGTACGGACTATGTACTTGATCAAGAGCAGCGTATGTCAAGGATAAGTGTTGGCTAAGTAAACCAGGCCATGGGGGCCGGGAGGGTAAGAAAAGGGATGTGTTGTTGAGTTGTGAAGTGGTGACTCTTGAGTATTCTTGCGGTTCTTCGTGATGAAAGGGATACGGTTAAAATGTGACTATTGTAAGTATACTTTCGGTTCTTCGTGGCGAAAGGGATACGCGTAACACTTTCGGTTCTTCCTGACGAAGTGGTGATTCTTTGAGTAAAGACTCCTTTTGGTTCTTCATGACGAAATGGATGTACTTGTACTTCGTAACGCTTTCGGTTCTTCGTGACGAAGCGGTGATTCTTTGAGTTAAGACTCCTTTCGGTTCTTCGTGACAAAATGGATATTCTTGTACTCCGTAACGCTTTCGGTTCTTCGTGACGAAGCAGTGATTGTTTGAGTAAAGACTCCTTTCGGTTCTTCGTGACGAAATGGATGTTCTTGTACTCCATAACGCTTTCGGTTCTTCGTGACGAAGCGGTGATTCTTTGAGTAAAGACTCCTTTCGGTTCTTCGTGACGAAATGGATGTTCTTGTACTCCGTAATGCTTTTGGTTCTTCGTGACGAAGCGGTGATTCTTTGAGTAAAGACTCCTTTCAGTTCTTCGTGACGAAATGGATGTTCTTGTACTCCGTAACGCTTTCGGTTCTTCGTGACAAAGCGGTGATTCTTTGAATAAAGACTCCTTTTGGTTCTTCGTAACGAAATGGATGCTCTTGCACTCCTTAGCACTTCGGTTCTTTGTGACGAAGTGGTTGATGAAAGATGTTTTGGTTGATGAAAGATGGTTTGGTTAGCAAGAGATACTTTGGGTTTGTAAATGACGTCGGATGTTAGAAATGAATGGTAGTGGCATTAAGAACGTCTAGATGAGTCTCTTGAATTCTTTGTATTCCTATCGAATACGTAGTCGGGTACGCTAATAGTTATAATTCGACGGAGAGAATGTAAAGATCCTGAAAGACATGTTGAAAGGTAGTAAATGGATTCTTATTGTGTTTTACTATATACGTTCCATTTGATTTGTATGATGTACTAATGCAAAAGAACATATCTGAAGCGATAACTAGACTTGTATGATGTACTAATACCCCTCTACCATTAGCATTCAAAATCATATTCAGGTAGTCGGATAGCTGTTACTATCAACCTGAATAATGATTATATCTTCCATTCCTTTAGTTTGATTCACCTCTCATGATTACCAAACATGTTGTTAACTATTTATCAATAAGACTACAGTTCTCAATAATCAACTTGGTGACATTCTCAAGGGAATGCTTACTCTTTATAAGAGGGTAGATTCTATCTTGACAATATATATGCATAGCCCTACATGACTTACCTAAGAAACCCAGTTGTTGATCTTGAAGACCTCACTAATTGGTAAATCAAAGCAGTCACATCTGTAGTCTGTGTCTATAATTGTCTCAAGATTGAAAACACATACCTCATACAAGTTATGAGTTCCTATCGACTATTGACAGTTTTAGATGTTAATAGGAAAGCTCATGGTCCTTCAATGCACTATAAGCACTAGCATATTAACTAAGAGTCATAATCTAGTGATTGAGATTCATCACTCCATCCAATGATAGTTAATCATTCTACAATGTATTCCTGATGAGATATCCAGTCTCATCATCAACTGTGATAAGTTCTAAGTATAAAAGAATAGTAATTTGTATCTCATACATACACGAAATACCTACTATGATACTTAAGGATTACAAACTATCATCTCATGAATCACACATTATTAAAAGTATAAATGATATCCATATATAAAATACCAAATGTCACATACATAAAGACCGGGTTTGAGGGCACAATCCCAACAAACTCCCACTTGCACTCATAACCCACTATACTTGAGACCTAAACTATCTAGATGAAGATCAAAGACTTTCTGTGGCAAAGCCTTTGTAAATGGATCTGCAAGATTGTTAGTAGTGGCAATCTTGATGACAATCACACCTTCACATTGGACTATGTCTCGAATGAGATGATACTTCTTTTCTACGTGCTTTCCCTTTCTATGGTTCCTTAGCTCCTTGGACTGTGCCACTGCTCCACTATTATCACAATATAGCATAATAGGTGACAATGATGCTAGTACCACCTCAAGTTCCATGATGAACTTCTTGAGCCAAATAGCTTCTTTTGTGGCTTCACAAGCAGCCACATAATACATTTCTGCTTAATGCTTCTCTACTAAAAGCACCACCTCCTAGGGCAAAGAGATGTCTGGATGTAGACAACCTTGAATCTTTATCTGACATAAAGTCTGAGTTAGTATATCCCGCTGGAATCAACTCATCTCCGCCATACATAAGCATGTAATCTTAAGTCCTTCTCAAGTACTTAAGAATGTGCTTGACGACTGTCCAGTGATCTAGACCAAGATGCGACTGATACTTGTTAACCATGCTCACTACAATGCAGATATCTGGTCTAGTACATAACATCGCATACATAAGAATACCTACTATCGAGGCATAAGGAATTCTTGCCATACGATTCCTCTCGTCTTATGTCTTAGGACACTGTTCCTGGGAGAACATAAGACCATGCCTGAATGGTAGCAAATCTTTCTTCGAATTATCAATGGAAAACCTAGTTAGCAATTTATCGGTATAACTATGTAACACGTAATTTTCTGTCATTATAATATCATCTTTTTTGAATTTCTGTATTGGACCGACTATATTATTATATTATTATTTTAATTACGTGACGGTATGGACGTGTTGTAGTATTACCATATGGACTGTAGTAACCATACCGACTCGACCATAATAAGATTTAACTTAGTCCCGTACCCGGACCCGGACATTAGAAATAATACCAGTTTGCACGTACTTCAAGATTAATACGCATATCGAGGAATTTATACATGTAAACTGAGGAAGTGGCACACAACTCGAGGTGGGCCCACATGGCCGGCCATGTGGCAACCACATGTCATCCCTTTGGACACATGTCCACTTAATGGACACATGTCCTAAGCATGCAACATGTAAAGGACACCTAGCACATGGAAATTCTATATAAACAAGCACATACACACACTACACTCTCTTAGTTGGATCATAATATGAGTTTTTGGAGAGAAAATTAGGAGACTTGGGTAGTTCATGAGAAAAAGAGAGAAGAAAAGTTAAGAAGAAGTTCATCCTTGAAGTTTGAAGTTCAAGCTCCATTAAGCTCAAAAACAACATCCAAGCTCAATTTCAAGCTTTGCTGAGTAATTATGAGTAATCTAACTCAGTTTAGAACATATATAGTATGTATTAATGTTTAGTAGAAGGTTGATGTTGTTGTGTTGAAGTTTTCATGACATGCAAGACAAATCCATAAATCTGAGAAACTGAAACTTTCAGCAGAACATAGTTTAGTAAAATGAATGTTTTGTGCAGCTCAAAACTCCGAATTAAGCTAGGTTTTTTTGTAGTAAAACCTAACTCATATATCTACAAATAATTCTTCTATATCTCAGTCTAGAAATCACTCTTTCATGGGTGAAATGCATGTAAAACGCAGTGTTATAAACCTGGGAAAAACAGAAACTTCCAGCAGAATGTAGTTTAGTAAAATGAATGTTTTGAGGAGCTTAAAAATCGGAATTAAGCTAGGTGTTTTTTTGGTAAAATCTAACTCATTTATCTACAAATAACTCTTCTATAGCTCAGTCTAGAAATCACTCCTTCATGGGTGAAATGCATGTACAACACAGTGTTATAAATTTGAGAAACTAAAACTTTCAGCAGAACGTAGTTTAGTAAAATGAATGTTTTGTGTAGCTCAAAAATGAGAATTAAGCTAGGTTTTTTGTGGATAAAGCTAAGTCATTTATCTACAAATAACCCTTCTATATCTCAGTCTAAAAACCCCTCCTTCATAGGTGATATGCACGTACAATGCAGTACTATAAATCTGGGACAGAATAGTCCGAGATATAAGAAATGTCTTGTAAAATAAATAGTTTGAGTAGCTCAAAAATGTAATTGAAGCTAGATTTTTTTTGTACATGAAGATATTCCTACTATCTACAATGTTTTAGTTTTGAGTTTGATCTACAAAGCAATTTATCATGCCCAAATAAATCCTGTTAATTCAGTCAACACAGTGAAAATGTATCTTGGCAGATTGTGTAGCTTTTTGTATGATGTTTTGTTATGCATGGTGTTGATTGTTGATGCTAGTTTTCCGGTACCTGTGTTGTTATGAAAATCTTATGCTATGGTAGTGCTATCACATAGATGAGTATGTTAAGGGTTTCATCTATATGTTAATTGGTATTAAATCCATGAGCTACGTAAATATAGTTTAATGACCGTTGGAAAGTTCATACCCAAACTATAAGTATGTTGAATGGCACGATTATTTCATTGGTAAGTGATTGGGAAAGTTTCCATCGTAAGTATATTGAGAGGAAAACGGAATGTCAAACGTAAAGCGAAATAGTGATGGTTATAAATGGATGATATTAATGAACTAAACTACAAAACGTACGAACGTGAAAAATAACTATAAAACCTTCAATAATAGATTTAATGCGAATAAGGGACGTTGGCTTTCGTTTCTAGTCATGTGACTACCGGTCAAATTTGATTCATGAACTTTTGTGTCGTGTTTGGACAATTCTTGCAAAGTTGGTCTCTCGATTATTCCATGGAGTCGATTGGTGAGTTATGTTTTGTTCTTTGATCTGATGATCGGCATGACGTGTTCGGTCAAGTACGGATGACCTGAGGATTGTCATGACGTGTTCAATCAAGTAGTTGATTAGTATTTTGCACCCTTGGATTGAGGGTCGACATGACGTGTTCGTCCAAGTGATTATTAATTTCCCGTACCCTTGGTCTGAGGATCGACATGACGTGTTAGGTAACGTGCGGGCGACCTGAGGATCGGCATGACGTGTTCGACCAAGAGATTGTTAATGTCCCACACACTTATGCCATTTGGGCGACAATTAACTATTCATTATTGAGTGTTGTTCTTTCTTGACCAGTAAATGCGTTTGGAGTTAAGTCTTCTTTCAGTCAATGTCATTGGTCAGTTCAATTTTGGGTTAAGTTTCAAAGGAAATGATATTTGGGTTTAAATAAGACATGGTTTTGAGAATAAGAAAAGACAAACAAGACATAGTATCGAGAATAAGAAATGATGAACGAGATATGATTTCAAGAAATAAGAAGAGATGAAGATTAACTTACCTTAAGTGGTGGTAACCTTAAGGGGACCCTCACTTAGCATAACCGCTAACTACTTTTCATGCCGCTGGACCTTCCACGTCCAGCCTTTGCAGGTCCAGACAGAGCCGAATGCTATCAAGATGCTGACTTTACTACTGAAGACTATGCTGGGGAAGATTACTACGAGGAAGGCTACGGTTTCGCCAGTTGAAGACTTTGGAGCTTTTCTTTTGTTATAATTCTGTTATTATTATGTTAGTGATGTAATAGTTTAGCTGGTCTTGTAATATGTAACTTTTGGATATCTTTTTGGCCTGTAATATACTACTGATGTAAGACTTGGATGTTTTAAATTTTTGCTTCCACTGAACTTAGTCACTTTCCCATATCACATTATTGTTATAAGCATGTTTGGACAATCAGGTGACACTCACAACCAGTCATGTGTCTATGAACCCACAAAGAAATTTATTTTTCCCTATTTTTGGTACTTCGGGGTGTGACAGGGATTTTTGGTATCAGAGCCTAAGGTTTCGACGCGCTCACTGATTGTCCTACACCTTAAGTTATGAGCATAAGATTTACCTCGTATTAGTACTGACACTAAGTTAATTCCTCTTGTAGGAATATAGAGCCGATCTTTGTTCATGATGATTTCAGAGGGCACTATATTCTCGACGGTTGTATCCAGCCTGCCGACCCTGTACTATATCGACAGCGGATCCGCCAGAGGGTGAAGCACATTTTAGAGGAGGACATGCGGAGAGCTATGCATACTGATGCACTGCAGTATCCAGATCGAGTTCAGCTTGAGTCGATTCATGCTTTAGAGACTACCATACTTATCCACTAGGAGCTTATCAGCATGGCTTAGGACGAGGCACTATACGATAGTATACTCTTCCCAATTATCATGGCCGCACTAGCACCACAATTCTCACCCGAGCCCATACCAGAGCCAGATGTAGATTTAGACCCCATGGATACAGATAGCGATGACAACAGAGCGAGTAGAGAGGATTCTATAGGCGGTAGCCATATAGCAGACGACCCATCTGACGATGATGACGCAGATGATGACGATGACCTAATGATTGAGGACGACCCGACGAGTAGCGACGACGAGCTGATCGAGGAGGCCGATCCAGTAGAGGATGCTCAGGGACCAGAGGATGATGTATACGATCATCCAGTACTGCTAGCTGATGAGGACGTGATAGTACCAATACCCGAGCAGGACCACAGGGTAGATCCAGCTGATGTTGAGGAGGACCCGGAGGAAGAGGAGTTCTTAGAGGACCCCGCAGATGATCCAGTTATAGAGCTAATTTAGGATGATCCCGACGCACAACCTGACTTATACGACGACATGGATCCAGATGATGTCATTGAGCCTGATGAGTTAGCTGTCGAGTTGGACGATGCGCCACCAAAGGTTGTAGAGCTAGACGATGAGGATGACATTGACTTAGATGGAGTTGGCGGAGATGGTGTAGCACCAAGATGGATATTACCAGATGGTGGACCAGATGAGTTTGACTAGTGGCTAGATTTTATGCCAGCGGAGGTAGTTACCGTTCCAGGGGACGAGATACCACCTATGGTTACCGACGATGAGGAAGACTTCTATGCCCTACCACGTTGATATGATCTTCAGAGAGCTGCTATTACTTCTATATAGTGATGTGCATATTAGTTTTGTTTAGTGTTGATCGTATTGTAGATATTTCAATTGTAAGTACTTTGTACATGTTCTTTTTGTAAGCACACCTAGGAGATGCTTAAACTCTTGTATAGTATGTATTGGCCTTGGGAGCAGTACTTTGATGTAAATCTTTTTGGTTTAATATAATGGTTTCAGTTATATCGCTTTATTCCATTGACATTTAGTAATATATGCATGCTTATTATATTTTAACTTTGGTACACACCAAGACCACCTATAAAGACTCGGTATGGAATCAAAGGATATTAGCAGTAAAACTTGTGCGTTGTTTTCAGATGGCTGGAGGACGTAGGAGGAACGAAAATGGTCATAACGAGGAAGAACCGGAGATACCTAATGAGATAGACCCTACAGGACTACTCTCAGCCTTGGTCAGAAGGATTGAGAGGGCTTCAAGCAATGTAGGAAACAACAACAACTGCCCAGCACCACCCCCAAGGCAGATAGGGGATAAGTTACTTGAACATTCCTGCGCATTAAGACTGGAAAAGTTCAATGGGATGATGGAACCATGGAAAGCGGAGCAATGGCTATGAGAGATGGATCTCATCTTTAAAGCCATGGATTGCAGTGAGGCAGAAAAATGCCGCCTAACCATATTTCAGTTGACATATGCCGCTGCAGACTGGTGGGAAGCGGAAGAGGCTACTTTGGGAGATAGAGCCATAAGGGAAATGACATGGACAGTGTTCAAGGAACGGTTCCTAGCAAAGTATTTTCCATTAGTAGAACGAAATTTGAAGAAGAAAGAATTCATGGAATTGGTTCAAGGGAACAAGTCTATTCAGGAGTATACAACGCAATTCGAATGCCTGTCCCATTTTGCGCATCACATGGTGGACACACCTGAAAAGAAGAACGAACAATATCACCAAGGGTTATCTCTTTCACTACAAGAGACGACTGCAGTTTACGTGAGTCAATCCTTTGAATCTTTGGTAGGGTTGGCTACACAGATGGAGAATATATAGAAACAGAAGCAGAAGAGGTTTACCAGTAGGTTTCCATCACGAAATGTCCAAGGATTAAGGCCACCCATGCGTTATCAGAATAACAAGCGCGCTTGGAATGGAGAAAGGAAGCCGCAGCAGGCACGGAGGCAAACACAGCAAGCCAACACTGTAGCACCACAAGCACCAGTCCCTGTTGGACATCAAGGAGGTTATATCGCCCAAGGAAAAGGTCTAGGGAGTTGCTTCAACTGTGGCATACCCGGCCACCATGCCAAAGATTGCAGAACCTCCAAGAACCACGATCGTGGTGGAGTCATATGCTTTAATTGTGAAGAGAAAGGCCACTGGAGCCGAGAGTACAAGGCACTGCGCCGAGGATACAATGGACCCAACGCTCAAGGTCAAGCTACCAAGACTCATCTGAATGCCGTTATTCTGAAAGCAATAGGTTTTGACACCGAAGCGCATCAGAATCTAGAAGGTACGCTCACTCTTTTCAGCAATAGAGTTAAAATGTTATTTGATACTGGAGCGTCAAATTCGTTTATTGCTAGTAGAGTCGTACAAGATTTGGGTTTAGTACCTCAAAACCTTACTGTAGCATTGAATGCCATATCTCCGATGGGTACATGTGTTAAGTTGAATAGGTTATGCAGAAACTGTCCCATCAACATAGAAGATAGAGACCTATTCGCTGATTTGGTGATCTTGTCAATGAAGGAGTTTGACATCATCTTAGGAATTGACTGGCTCACCAAGTACCATGCTCTCTTGGATTGTACTAGCAAGTCGATTACCTTTACGATACCTGGAAGTCAACCCTTTTTCTTTCAGTGTAACCCATTGAGTGATGGTTTTCTCACTAGTCGCTTGCCATCGAGGGCACAAGCTCAGAGATCACGATCGCAGAGATTTTGATAGTACAAGAACTCGAGGACGTATTTAAAGATCTCTCAGGTTTACCACCACAGCGAGAGATAGACTTCTGCATAGAACTAGCACCTGGAACCATGCCTGTCTCCAAGACCCCGTACAGGATGGCACCGACGGAAATGCAAGAATTGAAGAAGCAAGTACAGGAGTTGGAAGATTTAGGATTCGTGCGTCCAAGCACATCACCGTGGGAGCACCGGTACTGTTTGTAAAGAAGAAAGATGGATCACTTCGACTCTGCATAGACTACAGGGAGTTAAATAAGGTAACCATCAAGAATAAGTACCCACTACCACGTATTGATGACTTGTTCGATCAATTACAAGGAGCCACGACATTTTCAAAGATCGATTTGAGATCAGGATACCACCAGCTATTAATTTGACCAGATGACCTGTCAAAGACAGCATTCCGTACTAGATATGGACATTACGAGTTTCTTGTGATGCCATTCGGGCTAACCAATGCCCCAGCAGTGTTTATGGACTTGATGAATAGGGTATTTAGGCCTTACCTAGATCAGTTTACTATCGTCTTTATAGATGATATACTGATATATTCCAAGACCAAGGAGGAACACGAAAAACATTTGCAGATTGCCTTACAGACACTCAGGGACAACCAACTATATGCAAAGTTCAGTAAATGTGAGTTTTGGCTTAATGAAGTCAAGTTCTTAGGACATGTCGTCTCTCAGAATGGGATATCAGTGGATTCTTCAAAGATAGACGCAGTGCTAGATTGGAAAAGACCGAGTAATGCTTCAGAGATTAGAAATTTTCTGGGTTTGGCTGGCTACTACAGGAGATTTGTAGAAGGATTCTCTAGAATCGCAGCCCCATTAACTAGTCTTACTAAGAAGGAGTCAGAGTTCGATTGGAAGGATCGACATGAAAGTGCATTTCAAGAGCTAAAGGAGAGGTTAACTTCGGCACCCGTGTTAGCAATACCCAAGAGCGGTAAAAGATATACCATCTCCAGTGGCGCATCACACCAAGGATTAGGGTGTGTACTTATGCAAGATGGGAAGGTGATAGCGTATGGATCGAGACAGTTGAAGCCACACGAGATGAGTTATCCAACGCATGATCTAGAGTTAGCCGCAATTGTGTTTACACTGAAAACATGGAGACATTACCTCTATAGGGATCAGTTGATTTGTTTTCAGACCACAAGAGCTTGAAGTACTTGTTCTCTCAGAAGGAGCTAAATATGAGGCAGAGACGATGGATGGAGTTACTCAAGGATTATGATTTCACTCTACAGTACCATCCTGGAAAAGCAAATGTTGTTGCAGATGCTTTGAGTCGTAAACCTCACGAGATAGTTGTTAATCTCATGATTCGAGAATGGAAAGCATTGGAAACTATAGCAGAATTTGATCTCCAACCCACAGAGACAAAAGGAGGACACCATTTTGGATGTTTAGTAGCACAACCGACGCTTCTCAGTCGTATTTTGGAAGCCCAGCAGAAAGACGAAGAGTGGAAGAAGTGGTTTGCTAAAGTTTTGGCAAAGGAACCAGAGGAATGGAGCGTAGGCTCAGATGGAGGATTTCGATGTAGGAATCGACTGTGTGTTCCTGATGTGGAGACTCTGAGGAAGGACATTCTGGATGAAGCACACAAGTTGTAGCACCCTAAATTTCCCCAGAAATTCCACGTAGGATTAGAAGTGATGACGTCACCATGCTGACAGTTACAGAAGGTCCATTAGGATTTTCTTAATTAGAAACCCTTGGATAGGATTCTTAGTCAACGTCTTGACGACAACGACGATACTTTTAACCTGGAGTCTAGTAGGATGGTTGTAACCTCGACGTTTATAATTTCTATATTAGAAACCTTAGGTAGACCTGCATTTGGACCAGCACACATCCTGGTACAGGATTACTTTTTCTGTATCACTTATAGACAGTAGTGCATGTATGCAAGGCTCAGGCACACATTCCTAGAAACTTACCCGAGAGTGGGACACACACCACCACCTCATTTGGACCACACCTATATCTACCCTTGGACAAACATAAACCTCATATAAACACATGTTGTGCACCCATTTCATGGGATAACCTCCCCCATTCCTCATTCTATAAATACACCACTCTAAGCCCTCATTAACACTCTCACTTTTTTTCAGCCCCAAGCTGTCCATGACAGTTCTTATGTAGAGAGAAAAACCGAGAGAGATTAGAGAGAAAGCTTGAGAAGAAACCACACTCATTCCCTCACATTCCGGTCAATACACAAACTCACCCCCTACATTGTACATAACCCTCGACACCCTCTCAATGCTCACACACCCACATTGTTGCCAAGACTAGAGGAGGAAGAAGGAGAATGCAAAGGAGAGAGAAAGAAGGTGATCAGAGAAGGAGAGAGTGATCCGAGACCCCCCCTGAGGTAAACCCACACCCCTCATTCCATTTTACACCCCTACATATCATCTAGATTGCCTAGGACCTGCATGCATGAAGCCAAACAGAGCCCTAAGCTCTGGATGAGCTCCGGTAGCCATTAAAGCTTCACACTTGAAGCTTGATTTTCCAATCTCAACCAAAACACCCCAAATCTAGACCATTGTGACCCCCTTGGTCCCAGAAGAACCCCATTGTAGCAGGTTTTGATTTGGTGCATGTTTGAGTAGCCATGCAGGCCATTATTCTTTTATTTAGTCAAAAGAATAATCCACTGGTAGGTCCCCAAAATTAATAAACCAGACTTTGGGCTTATAGTATGTGGTAGAGGACCTCATTCCGCGCATTTTGGCGTTGGAATCAATCATTTTCATGATGAAACGCGTAAGTTATGGAGCTCTGAAGTTTTCCGGCGATGTCCTGACTTTCCAGCGGCCCAAGCTCACCGGAGAAGAAGAAGACCCGTTTGGGTCTTCGGGTTATAACAAGTGGGTCCGGGTCGGGTATGGTTATGGGTTGGTCTGTGTGTATTAATGGGTAAGGGATGAGTTTGGGTCGAGTTTTAATAAGACCCGTGGGTCCTTTAAGTTAGACGACGTCGTTTTGACGTCGGGCCAGTCTCGGGTCGGGTTTGGTTATTTTGGGTGGGTTCGTTTGTGTGTGAAGCTGGGTTAGGGTTTGGGTCAAGTTTAGTTCGGTACAGGTCAACGGGTAGGACTAGTTGTGAGTAGATTTGGGTCGCGGGTCGGGTTTTGGTTTGACCCGAACGGATCCCTTGGTTGGGTTCGTGTGAGTGTATTTTTAGGTAGCCCGTATAGGCTCAGGTCGGATCAGGGTTGACCCAGCGGGTCACTCAGTTGGTTTCCTATGAGAGTATGTATGAATGATCCAATTAGTTAGGGTCGGGTATGACCCAGCAGGCCAGCCCATTTGGGTTTCTTCGTGTGTGTAAACGGGTTACCCGTTTAGTCTCGGGTCGGTCCGGGTTGACCCGTCAGGTCTGTGGTTTTATTATTATTATTATTATTATTATTATTAATAATAGATTTTTATTAATTTTAATAATTATAAATGTATTAAAATGTATTATTAGCATATTTGCTTTATGGAATATTATTATATAATATTCTAAATACACTAAGTATAGTTATATTATGGTAATAATATAATTGTTAATTATATGGTAATTTATAAGTATAATATAAATAGTTTAAGGGTATTTAAATGGTATTTAAATACCTATATATATCTATAAATTCTAAAAAAATTAGAGTAATGACCCTGGGACTATTTTATGAGTATATTAATTATTAAAAAATACCAAACGAGCTGTGAAAATTATGAGTTAAATACTGGAAGTGTATTTTAATATCTAGTATTTAATAAAAATACTTCTAAGTACTAATTTCACAGTATAGGTATATTCATGTATTTAAATCCCTTTTCGGGTATTTTCGGGTATCTGTTATCTTCAATAATTCATAATAAATAATCTAGGACTCCGAAAATTACGCGGTCAGTTCCCAGAGTCTTAGAATAATGTCTAGAACATTCCCTTAAAGTTTGGTGTCTTTTCAACTCGGTCAAAAATACAGCCTGTCTTTTAGGGCGGCCCGCATTAGCACAGTAAGCCCTACCTTTTACCTCGTAAAATGCGACGGACTCCGATTTGAGTCTAATCAATGGCGTTGGACTTAGAATGACACGTAGATCACTACCATGAGGTTTATAACCTCATTTGGTAAAATTACCATTTTGCCTTATAGTTGTACTCATACATTATTACTGTTTATTCCGTTTGTTGTTGTAGAACTTGACGATTATCTGCTTTTCGAGGATCGGTGACTCGAGGTGAGTTTCCTAACCTCACTCTAATCCTAATAAAATTAATATAAGATGTTTAAAAGCTACCTATATGATGTTTTGTATAAGTAATATGCTGATTTATGATGCCACATGTATTCCAATAATTGTAAGATTATGCAAAGCATGTTATGGTAGTGCTATCGCAGTGTGAGCATGTCAAGGGTTTTATCCATATGATTATTGGTATCAAATCCATGTTATGTGATCCATATTTTAGATGTTATGTTTCTGCTGCTAACTGTTGAATGCACATTTTATGATGGTTGTTAACCGGACTAGATAACACATGCTATGTTAATAATAAAGAGAAATGAAAGTGGTTTTGCATATGAGTATCGGTAGTGGACTCACTTGCATTTCATGACATGTGTTAGCATGCATTGTATGAGAAAGATAGGTGTTTGATGAAAATGTGAATAAGATGAGATGTGTGAATATGAAAGAGATGTGATTTCTAGATCCGATGGATCAATGATTCGAGGTAAAAAGTGCATGTTTATAGCGTATTATATGGTCCTTTATGCATACTTTTATCCCCAAAGTCCCTATATTTAGGTGCATTCTAATAACAATGTACTTTTTATTGTGTTAATGCTAAAATATATGTTTTTGCATTGTTTTATAGGTATTAGGATGTAAATCAATGAAGTGGAGCTAAAGAAAAGTGATTCTGGTGGATAGAATAAGGGAATCAGTTGAAACAATGCCAATTTTGTCAATGAAGACTTCGGATTTGGAAGCTTTTCCCAGAGATATAAAATGTAGATCTTTGAGTTACGGTCGCGTGGACGCAAATAGGAGGTCAATCCGAGGTCCGAGTGAAAGGTTATGGCCATTCTCCCATCGGTGCGCAAAGCTGTCAAAATCAGAAGAGTTCAAGCGATTGAGGAGAGTTCAATCGATCGAACCTTCAATCGATCGAACTAAGCTAGATCGATCAAACTTTATATTCACCCAAAAGTTGCGTAAACTCTGCTGGAACCCTATATATAAGTCGTCTTGACGCCAGACGAAGAGAAGACGCTCCAGAACGCAGAAAACAGCAGTTTAGGGTAGTTTTAGGGTTATACTAAGAGTAGTTTAGGTTAGATTTATGTTCTTTTTCCTCTTTTTCATTGATTTATTGAAGATTATTGAAGATTCAAGTTGCTTTCATGTTTATTACAAGTTATATTCAGATTATCCAGATTTTTCTTTTCCTTTTCTCTATTTGATTGTTTATTAATCTAGCTATTATGATTACTCTAGTTTGTTATTCCTGTATTAGTTTAATCATGTTTTCGTAGTTTAGACGTTGGGAATATGTGATGAAACATTGATTCCCAACCTCTGCCATGCAATCTTTAGAAACCTTGGGCTCGATCGATCGAAGGTATTTCGATCGATCGAACCAAGGCCATAGTCAAGCGATCGAAGGCATTTCGATCGATTGAAGGATGATGTTGTCCGATCGATTGAGAGCGCTTCGATCGATCGAATATGTTAATTCCTGAGATGATTCTTTTACGTATTCCATGACTTTTTGGTTTAGAAATCTGTCATCAAATTGTCCCTATAAGCTCAGTTTGTCACAACAGTTTTTAGAACTTAAAGCCTTAAGGCCTTTTCTTCAATGACTTTTGAAAACCACTTTGAATGCTAACACCATTTAGAGTGCAAGTAATTACCATTGTTTTAAACCGTCTTCCAAGTATTTTAAATCACTTATGATGATGTAGTCCCGGTCATGAAAGGGCTACTGATTCTTTATCTTTAGAAAAATACGGAATATTGAAGAGGAATGAACTCCATAGAACATTAATGAGTATGCATGGTAGATGGTTAGGATCAATGTGGATTCATGTATTTCCAGCACCTTTATTTTATCTGTTTAATTAGTTATGTTTCTATAAGCTTTAGTTTATTATTTAGTTTAATTTAATTAATTATGATTCGTTAGAATTCCACTCCTTTATGATATTTTCATTTTTTTTAGGTTATAACTTAGTAGACATTCTTCCTATTCCTTCCCTGTGGGATCGACCTGGACTTATCCAGTATTACTTGGATGATCACCTACACTTGGGTGTTGCACAAGAGCGCACAACTTTTTAGTCATGTTATGTTTTTGGCGCCGTTGCCGGGGAAGGCAACTAAGTTAGAATTTTACTAAGTTATTTCCAATTTTTCTTACTTTTAAAAAAAAAACATAAATAAATAAACACTTTAGACTTTTTCTCTCACAAGTTAATAAATAAAAATTTTATTGTTTAATTTTTTTTTGAATAAACATGTCTTATCCATATTCCCCTCCATACAACACAAGTACCAATAATAGGTACACACTTGAAAATCAAAATAGTTATCCCCTGAGTTGGCAAGCACCCACATATGACGCGCATTATCAACCCGAGTGCTACCAACCACCAAAATAGGAAAAAATAGTTGTAGTCCCCCATATTATCAAACGTATCAAGAACCTCCACATGAAGTGCTCTATCAATCGCAATGGGGCTATAACCAAAATAATATAGGATATAGTAGTAGCTCCCACGATTATCAAACGCACCAAGACTTTTCCTTTGGCGAGTCTTGTCCACAAACACATTGGGATGGGAATTACTACCAACAACAATGGGGCGAAACTTCATATGGTAATAATGAGGAGAATAACCAAGTTGAGGATAATGGTATGTTAACATTGCTGCTTAGTGAAATGAAAAGGCTAGATAGTGCACTAGATAAATTAGAAACTAGATATCAACAAGCATATGCTAGCCAACCTTTAGAAGACTATACCAGTCCTTCAAACCTACAACTTAAATTTCAAGACACTAACAATGGAATGGAAATAGAGGACAATGATGGGTTTATACCGAATGAGGTTAACAACTCACTCGAGAAAGTCATAACCCAACAAGAACTCCAAAACCAAACCATTAAGCATGAAGTTGTAGATCCATCTTCTCCTCAATATACAACCCCAGACATCAACTCTTTCACTGCCTGGATAAAGTTGCAGAATTTCTTTGTTCAGAGCACCTCAATAGATGACATATATAGTGAGGAGAATTATAAGGATGAGAATGAGGATTTAAAAGATAATGCGAGTTTAGGTGATTGCACGCAATTAGGAAAGGATGAGTCCCCTGTTGACTCTATCCCTACCTTTGATAGTAACCCTAGGGAGGACATTATTAAAAATTCTAAATTCGATTTAGATTCATCTGATATTCATGAACCCTCACCTCTTTCGGCCGAAGAGGTGGTGTCACCAAGTTGCCCATCACCCATCCTCTCTATCAATCAATGCTCTCATCCCGAGCTTGAAAATCATGTGTACCCTAATATTGAACAAATAGAATGTGTGTGGAAGAGGATGGTAAGGATTCTAGCACATGTTTTTCACAAAATTTTAACTTTCAAAATTCTTTGAGAGAGGACTTAGAAACTATTTGGCCCACATTAGATGATCTTAAACTTCAACAAGAAGCTAGTAATCTGCTAGACTGCTTGACCTTCTTGAGTAATACTGACATCGAGGCCCAAATTGATAACTTCATCCAAGTCCAGTCCAAATCAATGTACATAGAACAGAAATCCAATTCCTATGATCATATCTCTGTAGATTTTGTTCTAGAACAAGAGGAGGGTAGTAAAGCTTCATTAGCACATCACTTAGACCCTGCCCCTTTAATTGAACCATAGCCTCCGCCTGTTTTTGATTATAAAAAAATAGAGGCTGTTATAAAAAATACCAACACCAAAGATCTTTCCTTGAGTATAATTCCTAAAAAGTGTGGTATTCCTCTTATAACTATGCCCAACAAATTTGGAAGGCATAGGTTTTGCATCATCTCCTCTGACCTTGAGCCTGACATTAGTTGGGGGGAGTTGCATTTTTATGAGGATCACAATGTTCTTCTCACTGTTAAATTATTTCACTGGGAAAATCCTCAAAAATTTCGATTATTACTTTATGATAAAAATCTTGATTAACCGGATTCATTTACTAAGTAGTTCTATTATATTCTCTATTTTTCTTGTTGCCACTAATGATTTTGCAGGTAACTTAAAATTTTTTTTTTGGATATTAATGCCTTGAGGTAACATCCTTCCTTCTCTCGCTTTACTGTACATGTCCATGTGCTTAGTTTAGAACATTAGGGACAATGTT
Organism: Hydrangea macrophylla; assembly: GCA_033977485.1. NCBI lineage: Eukaryota > Viridiplantae > Streptophyta > Magnoliopsida > Cornales > Hydrangeaceae > Hydrangea > Hydrangea macrophylla. Next base: position 8,177,850 of record CM066992.1, on the reverse strand, counting down.
TAGTTTTAATTGGGGGGAGTGAGTCATTGCATGTCTCGTTTCTTTCTTTTTATGCTTTAGTGTCATGTACCTGTTTAGCAACATAACTCAGTAAATTAAAATTTTAAAAATTTTAATTTCAATTTTTTTTAAAACAAATATAATAAAATGGTTCTTGTATTTCTCTCTTAGTTAATGTAGTTAGTGATGATGCATTAGTGCTATTTTCTGTATGTTATTAGTATGTGATACACTAAGGTAGTTTGTTTACTATCTGTAATACCCTGTATTTTTACATATTAATAAGACCTGGTATTTCATTTCTATACTTGTATAACCTTAACCTTTCATTTGGTGTGATTTGGATACCAATCGATTGCTATTCATCCCAATCGATTGACATTTTTGGATACCAATCGATTGACATCAGACCGACCTGAATTCATGACGTGGCAGTTTACCAATATATTGCCATCTTCTTCAATCGATTGCCTTCAAAAATCTGATACCAATCGATTGCCATTCATTCCAATCGATTGCCATAAGCTGAGAAATGTTTTCTTCTTTCCTTCAGCTTTAAACGTGTGGCACTCTTAACCCCTATATATACTCGTTCATTTGTGGCCTTGGGCCAAGTTTGGCAGCTTTGGGAGAGAGAGAGACATACCTCTTGAGAGATATACATATATCTATCTATATATCTATATCTATACACACCCTCACACACACTCACTGCCCTTGGCAGCTGGGAGGAAGAAGAAGAAACAGAAAGAAGGAGGAGAAGCAAGAGAAGAGAGAGAACCGGACAGAGAGGAAGAAGAGAGAAGAAGAAGAGAGAGAGAGAGCTTGGATTTTTCAACACACACACCCAAACGCACCCTAAGTGAGTCCTAACTCACTTGGTCACTTTATTTGATGTATTTACGAGTTGTTATGACCTTTAGATGTGATAAAAGTATGACTTCTACGTTTAAATATGCTATTTTTACAATCTGCTGGAGAAGACGTAGTATCAATCGATTGGCATAATCCCAATCGATTGACATCAGTCTTATCCCAATCGATTGGATAGTTTTCCAATCGATTGACATTTCAATCGATTGCCATGTCTTCCAATCGATTGACATCCCAATCGATTGCCATGTCTTCCAATCGATTGACATCCCAATCGTTGCCATGTTTCTCAATCGATTGGCATAAATTTTTGTCCCAATCGATTGGACCTCTGTCCCAATCGATTGGCATGATCAGAACATGGTTTCCTTTGCCTGTTTAATTATATAAGAGGTTAGTTGTTCGATTTCTGATTCGGATTTCCATTTTTGCGACTATGGGTTCGATAGGAGTAATGTGACACCAAAGATTTATGGATAATGGATAAATAAAAAGAAATAAGAAGACGTGGGTAACGTGTTGATTCTGATATAAGTTTGATATCCGTTTTCTTTTAATCCGAGTAGTCAGGCCACATTGGGAGTTGTCATGTGTCGATATAGAATGGAATGTAAGTAGGTTTGGTAAGTTCTGGGAATGGTACGTGGATGGACGATTGGTCATGATATGCTCTTAAAAGTAGTGAACCGGATACATAGTTCTTAAAAGCAGTGAGCTGGACCAAGAAGTCTCAAGATAGACTGGATGATCTATGATATGCTCTTAAAAGCGGTGAACAGGACCATTATTCTTAAAAGCGGTGAGCTGGGATCACTAGTAGATGACGTTGAGTCGTGGCAATAGATTGATATGCCTTGTTCGAAACGTTATATCCCTGAAATGCGGTGAACAGGACCATTGTTCTTAAAAGCTGGGGACAGACTGACGTGGAGTCCATGACATGCGGTGAGCAGGATATATTGCTCTTAAAAGCGATGGACAGAATAAGGGTGTATCCCTAGAGTTAAACGATTAAGTCTGTTCATGAAATTAGAATATGTTGAGTTCGGTATTCGATTAACAAGACGTTAAGGGTCGGTTTACAAGGATGAATAAAGAAACAAGATATGGATATAATAAGATGTTAACTCGTGTTGTTCATAAGCTTTTGTTTACTTCAGATAACTGGTACCCTGTTAGTTGATTCTCACTCAGCTCTCAGTAAGCTGATGGCCTTTTATTGCCTGGACCTTCCCCGTCCAGAATATCTTACCTCTTATTCTACAGGTAACGACCAGTACACTGATGACTACTATCCAGAGGAAGGCCCCACCGATGCTGGTTACGCCAAAGGGGATTACTACGCTGAGGATTATCCTTATGCCAGTTGAAGACTGAAGATGTTATAGTTAGATTACATTCTGGTTGTTCTGTTGAACCTTTATTTAACGGGTACTTGGGCATTTGTTGTCTCCAGACCTGTTGTAATCCTGTGGACCACACTCTGATATTTTGTAATAGTTAGCACTGTGTGTTATTCTCAGTTGTTTACTGTTACTGTTCTAGTACTGCGTGGTGTGGATTATTAGTGACTTTCACCTATCATTCCTTATGGACCCATAAAGGAAATTTATTTTTCTCTATTTATGCTGCTCCGGGGCGTGACAGGATTTTTGGTATCAGAGCCTGGTTTTGGTACTCTAGGTTATGATACTGTCATTCACCGATCATTCCACACCATCTGGTCCTAGTGTTGTTAAGATTCCTTGAGATGAGATATGGGTATGAGATAAGATCGTCCTCTTGACGATAGATAGTTTTCTTTGCAGGATAGCATGGATCCTGAGTTCCATCAGTTTGTTACCGATGCTTATGGAGGAAACGTGATCCATGGGGATACCGTAGAGCCAGCTGACCCAGAGTTTTACCGTGAGCGCGTGTGCCAGATAGCTAGTCGACATTTGGAGGAGGATATGTGGAGAACCCTTTATGTGACCGGGAGTACTCACCCGCCACAGATACGTATGGACTCTTACCACTTAGCGAGGGTCGGTAGAGATATTTGGCAGGAGATGTTACGACTAGTTTTGAGTAAGCCAGAGATGGATGAGATTGAGTTGAGAGCTATTATAGCCGGTCCACCAGAGCCCGTAGTTGCACCAGCTCCAGCAGCACCACCATCACCAGTACCCGACGTACCAGTCCCAGAGCCAGAGCCAGAGCCTGAGCCGATTGAGGATGAGGAGGATCTAGAGCCAGAGGATGAGCAGCCCGATGAGGATATTGATGGGGATGGAGAGGAGGAGCAGATAGATGATGGAGACATAGCAGATGATGATGAGCCGGAGGATGATCCCGAGGAGCCAGAGGATCCAGTACTATACCCAGAGGCTATTGAGGTAGACGTAGTAGTAGATGAGGAGGTGCCCGACGAGGAGATAGTTGTGCCAGAGGTACCCGTTGTGCTTCAGATACCAGCCGGACCCATTATGCATATGGCAGCCATGGACGATATGGCAGTAGGATGGATAGCAGAGATGATCGCTCACCCAGCAGGAATTGTTATGGGAGAGGTAGCTATAGCAGGAGCTCTTGACATAGCTGACGGTTTTGCCACAGTAGCTGTTGATGTCGCTAACCACGCGATAGCAAACGTGATGGAGGACGATGATGCAAAGGTGATAGAGGATTGGGATATAGGGGTAGTAGTCAGAGATCTTGTCGCACCAGTTGAGGATGATCCACTCGAGGAGATGGATATAGACCAAGAGGACGAGGCACCACCAGCAGGATCAGATGCTGACGACTTTTGAGTCAGGATCGGTAGGGTGTAGATTTTGTTAGTTTATATTAGGACATGTTGTCCACCAGAGTTTTGGGAGCTTGAGAGATAGCTATTGACCATAGCTTTGTATAGTATTAGCTGACTTTAGTTGTTGTAACTCTTGTCCCATATGGTACACAGTTTGATTAGTGTGTACTATACGGTACATCTTTTGATATATATACGAGCAGTACTTTTATTATTGTTTGGATGTTGCGTTGTGCTACGTTGTTTAGTAGAATTGTTAGTTTTGTTGTTTCTCGTTCTATCATGAGTTCGTTTCTACGAGAAGACTTTCAGCTAATCTTGAGCCTCTTGTAGGCGACACTTGTTATTATGGTGAGACCCTTGAGAAATCACCAAGCGCGTAATGGAGCACCTATTCCAGAGGGAGTGGACCCAACCGGAATTTTTGAAGCATTTATGCAGAGGATGGAGCATGTAGGGGATACCTACAATCATGCTACCAATCAATGACCTTTCCAGCCCCCGGGTACACAGTTTCAACAGAGACAAATCGGAGACAAATTGTTAGCAAATTTTTGTGGATTACGTCCCGAGAAGTTTGACGGAATTGCAGAACCATGGAGAGCTGAACAATGGGTCAGAGAGATGGAATTAATCTTCGAAGCGTTAGAATGCAGCGAGCAGGAGAAGCGTCGCCTTGCTACGTTTCAACTTACCTATGCCGCCGCAGATTGGTGGGAGGCTGAGCGAGCCACTATAGGAATCAACGCTGCTAGAGCTATGTCATGGGAGACATTCAAAGGCAGATTTTTGGAGAAGTATTTTCCAGAGGATGAGAGAGATCAGCAGGAAAAGAATTTCATGAGTTTGGTTCAAGGAAATTGGACGGTGAGAGAATATACCACTCAGTTTAAGCGACTGTCCAGATTCGCTCAGCATATGATCGATACGCCACAGAAGAAGTTGAAGAGATTTCATCAGGGACTGAACCCCCACCTCCGACATATGACGATTGGTCATCTGGACCAGAGTTTTGAAGGACTGATCAGACTTACTGTAAGTTTGGAAAAAGACGCTTATCCAATACAGCGACCACAGATGAATCGACCCCAGCCGTCAAAAAGCTTTCCACAACACAGGAATTTTCTGAATCAGGTACGGAGAAATACCCAAGATTGGAAATCACAAGGGAATTTCCAGAGTAACAAGAGAACCTGGGAAGGAACCAGGAAACCGCAGCAGAGTTATAATCGACCTCAACAATATCGCCAGCAGGGGTCACAGCCACAGGCATTACTGACAGCCCCGCCAAGCAACACTGGATGTTGTTTTAACTGTGGAAAACCCAGACATATTGCAAGGGACTGCACTGCCCATAGGCCTAATCGCAGGCCGGATATTGTCTGCCGCAACTGCAATAAACCAGGGCACGTGAGCAGAGATTGTCGTGCACCACGAGGAGGACACTACGGAGTCCCAGTGCAAGGAATCCAAGGACCTCCTGATCAGATCAGAATGAATGCTATCATTCCAGGAGAAGTAGGCTTTAATGCTGATGAACAACAACATTTGGAAGGTACGCTTGTATTCTTTCATAGTCCAGTTAAAGCTTTATTTGATACTGGAGCTGCACGTTCTTTTATTGCTGTTAAGATTGTGCGTCAGTTGGGTTTAGAACCCCAGACACTTGAGCCAGCACTGAATGTCGTTTCACCATTGGGAGTGATTGTCAAGTTGGGTAAAGTGTGTAAAGACTGCCCATTGACTCTAGGAGATCAGAATCTTCCAGCAGACTTGGTAGTTTTGTCGATGTCAGAGTTTGACGTTATCCTAGGGATGAATTGGTTAACTAAGTATGGTGCCAATTTGGACTGCCCTACTAGAACGATTGTGTTTTCAATACATGGATACCCGACGATTAGATTTCAGTACCAACCGATGAACGACATATTTCTTACCAATTGTTTGGCTACGATTAAGGATACGAGTACGGAACTTACGATGGATCAGATTCCTACCATACAAGATTTTCAGGATGTATTCCAAGATATTAAAGGACTTCCACCGAAAAGAGAAATAGACTTTTGTGTGGAATTAGTACCTGGTACATTATCGATATCTAAGACTCCATATAGGATGGCACCAACCGAGATGTTGGAACTGAAGAAGCAAGTTCAAGAGCTTGAAGATTTAGGATTTGTTCGCCCGAGTACGTCACCTTGGGGATCACCAGTGCTGTTCGTGAAGAAGAAGGAAGGAACACTTCGACTCTGTATGGACTACAGGGAGTTGAATAAAGTTACGATCAAGAATAGATATCCACTTCCACGGATAGATGATCTATTCGACCAGTTACAAGGATCTAGGATCTTTTCCAAAATCGAACTGCGTTCTGGATATCACCAGCTGTTAGTTCGATCAGAGGATGTATCGAAGACTGCTTTCAGGACGAGATACGGGCATTATGAGTTTCTAGTTATGCCTTTTGGATTGACAAATGCGCCAGCAGTATTTATGGATTTAATGAATAGAGTATTCAGACCATATCTGGATAAATTCATTATTGTGTTCATCGACGACATCTTGATCTACTCAAGGACAGAAGAGGATCACCAGAAACACTTACAGATTGCTTTGCAGACACTTAGAGATAACAAGTTGTATGCGAAGTTTAGCAAGTGCACGTTTTGGCTACAAGAGGTCAAATTCTTGGGACATGTTATATCTCAAGATGGTATTTCGGTAGACTCATCTAAGATTGATGCAGTCTTAAGATGGAACAGACCAACGAATGCGACAGAAGTCAGAAGTTTTCTTGGTTTAGCGGGATATTACCGGAGATTCGTGGAAGGATTTTCCAAACTAGCAGGACCTTTGACGAATTTAACAAGGAAGGAGATGAAGTACGAGTGGACGGATAAGCATGAGGATGCATTTCGGGAGTTAAAAGAGAGATTGACTTCTGCACCAATACTCGCCATACCTAAGAGTGTAGAAAGGTATGTGATCTACAGTGATGCATCGTACTAAGGACTTGGGTGTGTACTGATGCAAAGTGGAAATGTTATCGCATATGGATCAAGAAAATTGAAGGTACATGAGAAGAATTATCCTACGCATGATCTGGAATTAGTAGCAATAGTGTTTGCATTGAAAATTTGGAGACACTATCTCTACGGAGAAAAGTTTGATTTGTTTTCCGATCATAAGAGTCTGAAGTATTTGTTCTCTCAAAAGGAGTTGAACATGCGACAGCGGAGATGGATGGAGTTACTCAAGGACTATGACTTTTCTTTGCAATACCATCCCGGTAAAGCAAATGTCGTAGCAGATGCTCTGAGCCGTAAACCTCAACTAGTGATCGCTGCATTACTAATTCGAGAATGGAGAGCATTAGAAGCAATTGTTGAATTTGATCTTCAGCCAGTGCAACCAATGAAAGAACAACATTTTGGATGTCTTATGGTACAACCGACTTTGATCAGTCGTATCATAGAGGCTCAACAGACAGCAGAAGATTTAAAGTTATGGTTCGCCAAGATGTCAGCCAAGGAACCAGAAGTCTGGAGTATTAATACCGACGGAGCTTTACGATGTAAGGGTTGTAGACACCCCATTTTGTCGGCTATCAGATTTAGGAGACCCATAGCTTGGTGGTTCACAATGATCGAAAAAGGACTCAAAAGGACTCCTGGAAGTTGGTTCTATTTCTCAAAATGCTCAGAATGACCAAAATGCCCTTGAAAGCCATAAAACTCCCAGATTTGGCCCCAAAGTTCTGGAAACATGCTACGTCGTAAGAAAAGTATTCAAATGAGTTTTAAAAGAAAAATCGGATGAAATCGTCAGCTCCCAGAGACCCTCGGAAGCCCCGGAAGTTCCCAAAAAGTCCCCGTTGATTGGTTTGACCAAGGTTTGACCAGGTTTGACCAGGGTTTGACCAAGTTTGACCAAAGTCGTCCGAATTCACCAGAATCATTTTTAAGTCATGAAAAAGTGTTAAAACAAGTTCCGAAAGAAAATCGAGCGAAAACATCAGCTCCCGGGAACTCCCGGAGGTTTCCAGAACTTCCCGGGAATCCCAGGTTTGACCAGTTTGACCAGAATTTGACTTTGGAACCGGGGTACCGAAACAATTTTCAAATATTTTTCATGGATACTAGAGGTCAATAGCTTTTCGACGGTATATCGCACATAATTTCTGGATTTAAAACGAATTTATTATAAATTTCCAAAGGCGAAAAAGGCGATCAAATTGGCTTTTATCGCAAATACCGCAAAACTTTTCAAAGTGACTTATCCCCGAGCTATTTTTTTATGTAAAGTAGACTCCAATACCTTTCCAACGGTATATCACAACCTCAGTTTGGAGTTCATATACATTTTCTGTGAATTTTGGACGAAATAGGGCCTTTTCGCGAATACCGGAACCTCAGGGGGCCTAAACAGCATTATCTGGACGAAGGGAGGAGCAGTGCCGCCGCGGCACTGGCCCACTGCCGCCGCGGCACTGGCCCAGTGCCGCCGCGGCACTCCCCCCCAGAGGAGTGAGTTTTTGTAATTTTTTTGGGGTCCCATTTTGATTAATTAAAAACCAAAACGACGTAGTTTTGATTCCCAGCTTATTTTGGACCAATGGGAGACCATTTTAAACTTTTTAAAACTCCATTTACCACCCCTCCTTTGCCTATAAAAGAAGCCATTTACTTCCATTTAGGGGAGAGACATGGAAGCTTAGAGAAAGCTTAGGAAGAAACTCTAGGGAAATATAGAGAGAGAAAGAGAAGAAGTAGTCTTCTTCTTCCATTTTTTCCAATCAAAGTGAGTTCTAATCTTGTTTTCCTCCACCATTTTTCTATATACTTCATCATCAATATACCCAATCACCATTCTTGAGCATTCTTGAGTTAGGAAGCTACTTCCATGTCCAAATGTCAAAATCTATGAGTGAAACACCAAGCTACAAGTCCAAAATCATATTGATTATCATCTATTGATTGTTATTTACTTGCTTGTTCATATTATGTTCATCTCTTCTTAATCTCATTTCTTTTCATTTTCTTTATTTACTTACTAGTTCATCATCATCTAAGTGATGACATGAAGTTTGGGGTGAGTGAATCCTTATGGATAGTAGCTCTTGACCTCAAAAACATGTTTGATAGATGATGATCATAACCTCAATACTTCCAAGATGTTCTTGAAATGTATTGAAGTTATGTCCAAAATAAAAATGAATCTCTCCAATAATATTGGGAGTTCTTTGATGATTCAAGGTTGGATGAGGTTCTAAGTGGTCACATGGTCATCTCAAGAGTTTAAGTTCATGCTTTGAACATCTATTTCAAAACCCCCAATCAAGAACTCAAACTCTATTTCAAACCCAAATCCATTTTCTTCAAGAATGATCCAAAACAGTGAGCTGTTCAGATTCAAAGATTTGTTTTGAATTAAATACTTGAGTTATGATGATGAAACCACTTGAAAAATCTTCCTAAGACATCATAGTTTGTCCCCAAGTTTTCCCATCAATTATAGAAATGTGAAAGTATTTGTTTTGGATGTGAGAAGTTCATATTCATAATCTGCCTCTGTTCTCACAGAATGTTCACCCAACTTCTTGCACTTATTCTGGATATTTTCGTCACTGTACATATATCTTTTCTATTTTTTTTATAAAACTTGGGTGTCTTAGAAAACTTTTGGTATATAATGGGTCATCATAAACCTTTTCTTTGATTTATGAAAAATCATACAAAATCAGTCAACAGTGCAGCTTTTGTTTCTGAGTCATGTGTACATTCTGATTTATTTCTTTTAATCTGTGATAGCTATTGATGTTTGGCTTTTTGGGTTATTTTTTAGACACAATAAGGATGATCTCTGATTTTTCTCACATTTATTTAGGCACGTTTGACCTCCCATTATAATGTTACAAAGTAATGCATACAGTCTGTCCACTATTCACAGCATTTCACTTTTTGGCTTTCACACTTTGATGCAACACTCTCTTGTATCTAGATGAACCCATATCCCATGCACATGTTCTTTACCACTTTTAACATGCTATATCATATCATGTATCATCTATCCTCTCATGTATCATACTCCCATAGATTCTTGAGTTTGATTTCCAAATAAAACCATGGTTTGCAAATACTTGGGAAGTTCTTGAAATAAGTTAGGAATTGATATTCCAAGTGGTTAGAATATTCATCCAAGATCTGGAAGTATACTTTCAAAACCCTCATTTCAAAACCCCCCTCTTAAACCCCTCATTTTGATTTCAAGAAATAAACCTTGTTTTTCTCAAAACCCTCAAAACAGTTAGTCATTTAACTTCAAGGAATTATTTTGAGTTCAATAATCAATGTATGAACGCAAGACCACTTGGAAAGTCTTTCTAACTCACTATAGAACACCCATGATTTTTGGTTTGACTTGGAAGTATTTGGAAATGGTCCATTTGGGTCCCAACATTCCTTCCAAACATTCTGTTTTTTGCTGTCACAGCAGCTAGGTCAACTTACGACCTCTTTTCCAGAAAACTTTTCCAAAAGGGGTGGTCCTAACTTATTTTTCCCTTAAAATTCAATGTCTTAGGAAACCTTCTGTATAAAATGGGCCTCTAGATCATTCTTTTTCATTTTCTAAGATTTTCTAACATTTCAGTCGACAGTACGAACTCTGTTTCTGAGTGACCTCTATTGTTTATATAATTTCTCTCAATCTGTGATAGATATTCAAGATTGGCCTTTTGGGTTGTGTTCTAGACACAATAAGAAACATCTCCATAAAAAATCATGCATTGAAAACATTTCTAACCCCTCTTTTCAAATTCCAAAAGATCATGCTACTGTTCTGTCCACTATTCACAGCAAGTACATTTCAACTTTCATTCTTTGATTTGATGCTCATATGCATTCCAAATTAGTTCATATCTTAGGAAGTAGTTCATACTACATTTGTACACACCCCATGTTAATTTCATTCATTATTCATACACATTTTAGACTTCTAAGTCATTCTAGAAATCCATGTACACAAAACACACTACAACCTTGGCACATTCTAGATACATACATTGCATTCATGCAAGATTTGGGGTTTTTGTAACTCTTAATCTAAGGAGATTATAAGGAATGAACTCGATCACCCGTTCATGCTTCCCCTTGATCTAATCATCCTTTCTCATCCGTCCCGGGGATTGAGAGGTCTTCTTTTATCAAAGATTAACACGCATCATACTAGCTTGCTAAGCATATTTTGATTTCTTTGCTTATTTGTTTCAATAACGATTCATGTCCCCTTTAGATTAAGGAAACTTAATTACTTGAAGCGTGATTAGACGATTTTTCCTAGGTTTATTTGTGTGATCTTTCACTTTACATTGCATGATATTTGATTTAGATCTTATGAATGATATTTTATCTTTAGATCTTCCATTTTCAAGTTTCTTATGTAATGTAATATACTATCATAGTATTAATTGCCGAACCATACATAGTATAAGATGATTATTTGGATGCTAATTGAGGCCCGTCGAAAGATGGGGCGAGTTGAGGGTGTTTTAGTCGCGACAAAGGCTCCTTCCTCTCTCGTACCAAAACCCCGAACCAAGTTCTTTGGTGATGAAGGGCCGGTGCCCTTATCCGCTTGGGTGAGTCAAAATTAGGTTTCTTGGTTCCTTAAAGACCAAGTGGCGACTCTGTATCTGTTTTCAACAGACCTTTTCTTTTCCTTTTCAAAACAATCTCAAACAAGAGAAGTGGTCCACTTCCGCGTGTCCACAATCTGGCGACTCTGCTGGGGATTTTTTATTTTAAAAACAAAATAATACAGAGGTTTGACTCATAAGAAGCATCCTTAAAATCATCTTTTTACTGTGTTTGGTTCACCGCATTGCACTCTTGCATTTCCCCCCCTCCGACTGTGTCTGAAACGCGGCGCTGACATTGTTCAGGTCTTGCTGTGCCAGGGCACAAGTCACCGTTGATACTGTACCTTCCAAGGTATATCAAAAAGAGTAAAAACCTCCGTACTGTCTCTCCGACGGTATATTGGAACTCTCGTCAACGGACCCTCTTTGACTAAACCCAGCCTTTGCATATAGATTCCTGTAGAACATTTTATAGGACTGTTCATTTATCTTTTCAGATAGGACAATGTGATATAACTGCTGTATGCCCTGGCGGGATTACCTGCGCGATGTAGACGCTTATGTGGCATAGAACAGAACCTCTTTTCTTATGATTCCCAAGGCAATCACTCACATGTGATCACATTGAGTTGACTTGCCTAGGCACCATGATAAGGATGTCTGCTCTATGCTCACAAAGATATACACCGCAAACCTTGTTTACTGGTCCTGAGACATAGGAGTATGAAAACTTGCTAGACAGTATGATCACCATCATCACCTATTCTCGTCGTATATTCCTATTTCTTCCATAAACTCTACCCAACTCATCAGGATATCCCTGTTTCTCCTAGAAACTCTGTCCGAATCACCCAGATTTCCTAGAAATCCCTATTTCTCCCCAGATTACCCAGAAATCTCAATTTCTTCCAGAAACTCTGATATACTTATGTCCCCCAGATATTCTTGCTTCCCCCAGAATACCCAGAAACCTCAATTTTCCTTAGAAACTCCGATATACTTGTTTCTCCCAGAAACTCTGTCCGACTTACCCAGTTATACCTGTTTTCCCAGAAGCTCTGTCCAAATCTCTCAGATTACCCAGAAATCTCAATTTCTCCCAGAAATTCCGGTATACTTGTTTCTCCCAGAAACTCTGTCCAACTTACCCGAGTTTTCATGTTTTTCCATAAGCTCTATCCAAATCTCCAAGATTTCCCAAAATTCCAACAACTCCATCCAAACTTCCCAAAAATGCCTAGATGTACCAATTTCTCCCAGAAATTCTGATTTTCCAATTTCTCCTAGAAGCTCAGTCCAAATCAACCAGAAATCCCTGTTTCTCCTAGAAACTCAAATGACTTCTAGAAATTTCTCCGAATCTTCCGAATCCCTGTTTCTCCCAGAAACTCTGTCCAAAATTCCCGAAGTATCCCGAAAATCCCTGTTATCCCTTGGTGATCTTACTGGATAGTGAGGTTAGCACACTCTGTATGGCTAGGACCTTATTTGTTTAACTGCTATCTGTTAGAAGTAGGGGCATCATATAGATTAGGGCCTGCATCCGCATGCTTGTCTCATGTGCATACACGATTCATATCGGTTCGCTTGCACGCACGTCTTGTCAGTTTCACATGTGTCAGTCTCTACACATCAAATGCATACGTATCATCATCCCCACCCATCTCAATCGTTGTATAGAAGTCGTATACTTACTGTAACCGACCTCGGTTTGCATCATTAAATCCTTCAAAACTCTGATCATCTCTTCCTGATATGAGTCCATAAGAAGTGTTTCGCGCCTCTGCTAATTTGGACTTTTACTTCTATTTGCAAAAAATTGTAGCCCCGGGTAAGGACACTGTTGTACCGCCCCAAATTCATTATCGTGATCACGGGCTAGCACAGACCATCATCGATCCACCAATGGCCTACAAAGCTCTGGAAGAGAAAGTGAACAAGCTACAAACCACTGTTAAGCAGTTGAGTTTAAGGGTGAGTCGATTTGAGAAGATGGCACGGAGCATTAGCAAAGAACTGCTTGAAATGGGGACCAGAATTGAGGATGCCATCATAGAAGAAAAGTTCAAGAATGATGAACCCCAACACCAGTCCAAGAGGCCTACATACTCCCGACACTCCCCGGATGTCAACGCCCTGCGCAGCCAACCCATGGCATACCCTCATCGGCCATACCAATCCTCCAACCAAACCACTAGTTGCCCTTACCAGAAAAAGCAACCCCGTACCTTTGCCAAACTAGATATCTCCCCCTCCATAGCCTTTGGCCGCCTCCTCAAAAGGGGACACCTCCAACTCCTTCAGCCTCGTGCCGATCCCCCACCACCTAACTGTGACCTGTCCAAACGATGTGCCTACCACCAAGGCCCAGGCCATGACACTGACCAGTGCATACGTCTCCGCCATGATATCCAGGACCTCATCGACCAAAACGTCATTGAGCCACCACCCATTCAACCCCGTGTCACCTAAGCCCCTGGCTTACCTGCTCGACTGATCCCCTTCGCTGAGGCCCATGAATGTTGAACCTGTGCCGGTGAAGTGATGGTGTTTGGAACTCTTGCTAGAAAACCAAATGAAGATGCTCTTTAGAAAAAAAAAAGAGAAATAAAAAGAATAAGTGAGTCACTGTGACATTCCATTTGAGACCGGGTCGAGTCCAGTCGAGTCTGTTGTGTGTTTGTCTATTTCAAGTTTAGTCTTGTGATCGAGTCTGTCTGTCACCGAGTTGTTAATGAGTCTGTAATCCTTCTCTACTGATGGAATGAAGTCTCATTTTGCCTAATCTGATGTGCCTAGTCATAGATGCATGAATCACTAGACTGAAGTGTCACTTTTCAAATTACCATGGATATTACTCTGGTAATAATTTTTCTACGACAAAACAAAAAAGAATCCTGAGAGGTTAAAATCGATTTCACGCTGACACTGATGAAGAGCTGGAATTGAATAGTCTTACTTTAAGAATTTAAAGATTCTCTTGCCTCAATCTTGAAAAGACATACTTGAGACTGATTTGGGGCTTGCCCAACACCCTTTCCACCATTCCTACCATTTCAAAGCCTTGGGCCCAACCCAATTGATAGCCATGCAAACAAACATTTCAGTGAGTTTCATCTCCACTTTCAAAAAAAAAAAAAAAAAAAAAAACAAAGAAAAAGAACAAAAAAGAGCTCGCTAGGTTGAAAACCCGAAAGGGCACCTAGGCAAAAGTGAGAGCTAAAAAGGTGTTGATTTCCAAAATCTGACCCTAGCCAGTCAAAAGGTTGAAGAAAATTTTGATGAAACAAATGAGAGAATCATACGCTTAAAGATACATCTTAAGAACGTGCCAAGATCACATTTCAAAAGGCACGGAATGACCACAAATAAATTCTAAGAGCTGACATGCACATTGAAAGATCTCACAAGAATCGACTACATTAAAAAGAAAAATTGACTGGCTAGGCGAAAGTGAAAAGGATCAATCCTCACAACAAAAAGAAAAAGAAAAAGAAAAGAAAGGGAAATTGAAACTGAATCCTTTTATTCTAAGACTACCACAAGTGGCTCAAGTTTGAACTTCTTTGACGATTGGTTTGAAAAACCCTTATACCTCAAACCCCTTATTTCAAGCCTTTCCTTAAACTACGCTCGACCTGATTCCCACTAGGGGATACGTAGGCAACCACATTGGTTCAGTCGACACCATCATAGCCAAACCGATTTCTTTCAAGACCTTGCCTTGAACTACGCTCGACCTGATTCCCGCTCGGGGATACGTAGGCAACCACAACGGTTCGGTCACCCCACCTACCTAAAAATTAACCCGCTTCTTTTCAACCATGGCCCGAACTACGTTGGACCTGATCCCCACTTGGGGGTACGTAGGCAGACTTTCAAAAAGAAAAGAAGGATGGCTCGCTAGGTCGAAAATCCGAAAGGACGCCTAGGCAAAAGTTAGAGCTAAATCTAAGGTGAGCAATAACAAAAGAGAGAAAAGAGCTCGCTAGGTTACCTCACTGGTGCCTAGGCAAAAGTTATGAGCATTTGAGAGATTAAAGTCACGGTCCATGCCTCAAGCCAGAAAATCACCTTCCACACTAGGGGCAAACTTCGGCTACCCGCCTCGTTTGCCTGACTTTTACTATCTACCCTTCACACAAGGGGCAAACTTCGGTCACCTACCTCGTTTGCCCAAAACCTCCAATGAACCTTCCCCCAAACTAGGGGCAAACTTCGGTCATTTGCCTCGTTTGCCTACCGATCCCACTTCATGCCCTTCAAACTAGGGGCAAACTTCGTTTGCCACCCAATCCCTATAAGCCTTCAAGTCACAAGTATTGTCTTGAATAGATTGGAAATGGAGCATCTTTTATTCCATAAGCTAAGGCACTAATTCAAAGCACATCTTGGGAGAAGCAAAGAAATTGATTAAGATCAGTAGGGAGGAATTTGCAAAAATAAGATTCACCATCAAAGTGATGCAACGTTAAATTGAGAAGTAAACACAAAAGAGAAATGGTACATCATATATGACAAGGGCACATTAAGTTTTGGCAAGTCGAGCTTGTTTCATTTTAGTGTCGAATGTGTCACCCTCGTGTGTCGGTGTCTGTTAGTTTTGAGTCTGTCATAGTCTTTTTCAGGAGAAGAGTCTGTCGTAGTCTCAAATAAGTAAGTTAACAGTGACGAATAATGAATTTTTCAAATCAAAGAGCATTCTAATGACAATACAAGCAGGAGTACCGAACATCATTACTGCACCAGACAAGGCGTCAGCATGAGAAGCGTCCAAACTTCGAAAAAATTTCATCCCTTTCCAAACCGTCGAAAGTTGCCCATCTTCGTTCATGCAACATAAGTCCATGAGTGGCTGTTGATGATCTTCCTTTCTCCTAGCAACATAAGTCCATAAGTGGCTGTTGCTCATCTGCGTTCATGCAACATAAGTCCATGAGTGGCTGTTGATGATCTTCCTTTCTCCTAGCAACATAAGTCCATGAGTGGCTGTTGATCTTTCATCTTTCTTCATGCAACATAAGTCCATGAGTGGCTGTTGATGATCTTCCTTTCTCCTTGCAACATAAGTCCATGAGTGGCTGTTGATCTTTCATCTTTCTTCATGCAACATAAGTCCATGAGTGGCTGTTGATGATCTTCTTTTCTTCTAGCAACATAAGTCCATGAGTGGCTGTTGATCTTTCATCTTTCTTCATGCAACATAAGTCCATGAGTGGCTGTTGATGATCCTCCTTTCTCCTAGCAACATAAGTCCATGAGTGGCTGTTGATCTTTCATATTTCTTCATGCAACATAAGTCCATGAGTGGCTGTTGATCTTTCATATTTCTTTATGCAACATAAGTCCATGAGTAGCTATTGATGATCTTCCTTTTTTCTAGCAACATAAGTCCATAAGTTGCTACTGATTATCACCCTCCATTAGTGTCAAACCACCGCAAATCATCTCTGTCACAAATAGAGTGATACCTTGACTCCCATTTAAAGGACATATTTCCTTCTTCCTAGCAGAGTACATTATCCTTCAGCACCCGGAGGCCCTGACCGGCCCTCTTGGATTGAGCGCCAAAAGAGATTCCCCGAGAACCCCGCATCATCCCCCGAGGACAGAAACCGATAGATACCAGCTCCCGGAGGCCCTGACCGGCCCTCTTGGATTGAGCGCCAAAAGAGATTCCCCGAGAACCCCGCATCATCCCCCGAGGACAGAAACCGATAGATACCAGCTCCCGGAGGCCCTGACCGGCCCTCTTGGATTGAGCGCCAAAAGAGATTCCCCGAGAACCCTACATCATCCCCCGAGGACAGAAACCGATGGATACCAGCTCCCGGAGGCCCTGACCGGCCCTCTTGGATTGAGCGCCAAAAGAGATTCCCCGAGAACCCTACATCATCCCCCGAGGACAGAAACCAATAGATACCAGCTCCCGGAGGCCCTGACCGGCCCCCTTGGATTGAGCGCCAAAAAAGATTCTCCGAGAACCCTACATCATCCCCCGAGGATAGAAACCAGTAGATACCAGCTCCCGGAGGCCCTGACCGGCCCTCTTGGATTGAGCGCCAAAAGAGATTCTCCGAGAACCCTACATCATCCCCCGAGGACAGAAACCAGTAGATACCAGCTCCCGGAGGCCCTGACCGGCCCCCTTGGATTGAGCGCCAAAAGAGATTCTCCGAGAACCCTACATCATCCCCCGAGGATAGAAACCGATAGATACCAGCTCCCGGAGGCCCTGACCGATCCCCTTGGATTGAGCGCCAAAAGAGATTCTCCGAGAACCCTACATCATCCCCCGAGGATAGAAACCGATAGATACCAGCTCCCGGAGGCCCTGACCGGCCCCCTTGGATTGAGCGCCAAAAGAGATTCTCCGAGAACCCTACATCATCCCCCGAGGACAGAAACCGATAGATACCAGCTCCCGGAGGCCCTGACCGGCCCTCTTGGATTGAGCGCCAAAAGAGATTCCCCGAGAACCCTACAGAAACCGATAGATACCAACTCCCGGAGGCCCTGACCGGCCCTCTTGGATTGAGCGCCAAAAAAGAGATTCTCCGAGAACCCGACATCATCCCCCGAGGATAGAAACCGATAGGCCCTAACCGGCTCTTTTGGATTGAGCATTACAAAATCTGATCAACTACGGGAGATTCAGAGATGGATCCTGGTTTTAGGTCAAGAATTGAAGAGAGATTCTCAGAGAGTCCCCTACCATCCCAGCGGAAGATAGCAGAAGTCCGAACCGATTCTCCGGACTTGTCATCATAAGGATCGGCCAAAATACCACCCGCAGTCAAATCACCCCGATTCCCTTGGCAAGCACTGTCTATTCACAATTTAAGGACCCGTGTCCACTGATTATCATGAGCTTTCTCACCTGTCAGTCATTATGAGTTTCCTCACTTATCGTGAGCCTCTTCACTCCGGTTATCTCACCTTTCCATTATCGTGAGCTACCCCACTTATCATGAGCCTCCTCACTTTGGTTATTATAAAACTGTCGGTTATCTTGAACTCCCTCGCCTATGGGTTATCCTTAGTTGTCATCCTCAGGGACCCCACATCTGACTACATTCGCTCGCAAAGCACACTTCCCAAATTCCAGAAGTTTGCCCCTAAACCCAGAGACTTCTAAACCTTGATGTCCTTATCCGAGTCACCCACCGCATCACAGTCGCAAACACTAGCACAACACCAGCCCACTGGGAGTGGCACACCCCACAGCACTTGCTCATACTAGGGTCACAACACTAGACATGATAGGACTCATGACACAATTCATATCACATCCATACATTGCATATCACTCTTATAGCATAGCATCCGCCTGATTGTTGTGTATGTACATGTATGATCGGTTCCTTGCCCTGAACTACGTCCTGGTCTGATTCCCCTTGGGATACGTAGACAGCTCACACAGAGCACGACCAGCACTAGCCTCATCATCATTGCATCTTTTGCAACGCTTTTATCCTAAATCTATAGCCTCCAAAAGACCTGTCTCTTCAAAACTTTGGCACTCGCTTGCGACATGCGTTGCCTCGCAAGTTCATGCCAAAGAGGGGAAAACTGTAGACACCCCATTTTGTCGGCTATCAGATTTAGGAGACCCATAGCTTGGTGGTTCACAATGATCGAAAAAGGACTCAAAAGGACTCCTGGAAGTTGGTTCTATTTCTCAAAATGCTCAGAATGACCAAAATGCCCTTGAAAGCCATAAAACTCCCAGATTTGGCCCCAAAGTTCTGGAAACATGCTACGTCGTAAGAAAAGTATTCAAATGAGTTTTAAAATAAAAATCGGATGAAATCGTCAGCTCCCAGAGACCCTCGGAAGCCCCGGAAGTTCCCAAAAAGTCCCCGTTGATTGGTTTGACCAAGGTTTGACCAGGGTTTGACCAAGTTTGACCAAGTTTGACCAAAGTCGTCCGAATTCACCAGAATCATTTTTAAGTCATGAAAAAGTGTTAAAACAAGTTCCGAAAGAAAATCGAGCGAAAACATCAGCTCCCGGGAACTCCCGGAGGTTTCCAGAACTTCCCGGGAATCCCAGGTTTGACCAGTTTGACCAGAATTTGACTTTGGAACCGGGGTGCCGAAACAATTTTCAAATATTTTTCATGGATACTAGAGGTCAATAGCTTTTCGACGGTATATCGCACATAATTTCTGGATTTAAAACGAATTTATTATAAATTTCCAAAGGCGAAAAAGGCGATCAAATTGGCTTTTATCGCAAATACCGCAAAACTTTTCAAAGTGACTTATCCCCGAGCTATTTTTTTATGTAAAGTAGACTCCAATACCTTTCCAACGGTATATCACAACCTCAGTTTGGAGTTCATATACATTTTCTGTGAATTTTGGACGAAATAGGGCCTTTTCGCGAATACCGGAACCTCAGGGGGCCTAAACAGCATTATCTGGACGAAGGGAGGAGCAGTGCCGCCGCGGCACTGGCCCACTGCTGCCGCGGCACTGGCCCAGTGCCGCCGCGGCACTCCCCCCCAGAGCAGTGAGTTTTTGTAATTTTTTTGGGGTCCCATTTTGATTAATTAAAAACCAAAACGACGTAGTTTTGATTCCCAGCTTATTTTGGACCAATGGGAGACCATTTTAAACTTTTTAAAACTCCATTTACCACCCCTCCTTTGCCTATAAAAGAAGCCATTTACTTCCATTTAGGGGAGAGACATGGAAGCTTAGAGAAAGCTTAGGAAGAAACTCTAGGGAAATATAGAGAGAGAAAGAGAAGAAGTAGTCTTCTTCTTCCATTTTTTCCAATCAAAGTGAGTTCTAATCTTGTTTTCCTCCACCATTTTTCTATATACTTCATCATCAATATACCCAATCACCATTCTTGAGCATTCTTGAGTTAGGAAGCTACTTCCATGTCCAAATGTCAAAATCTATGAGTGAAACACCAAGCTACAAGTCCAAAATCATATTGATTATCATCTATTGATTGTTATTTACTTGCTTGTTCATATTATGTTCATCTCTTCTTAATCTCATTTCTTTTCATTTTCTTTATTTACTTACTAGTTCATCATCATCTAAGTGATGACATGAAGTTTGGGGTGAGTGAATCCTTATGGATAGTAGCTCTTGACCTCAAAAACATGTTTGATAGATGATGATCATAACCTCAATACTTCCAAGATGTTCTTGAAATGTATTGAAGTTATGTCCAAAATAAAAATGAATCTCTCCAATAATATTGGGAGTTCTTTGATGATTCAAGGTTGGATGAGGTTCTAAGTGGTCACATGGTCATCTCAAGAGTTTAAGTTCATGCTTTGAACATCTATTTCAAAACCCCCAATCAAGAACTCAAACTCTATTTCAAACCCAAATCCATTTTCTTCAAGAATGATCCAAAACAGTGAGCTGTTCAGATTCAAAGATTTATTTTGAATTAAATACTTGAGTTATGATAATGAAACCACTTGGAAAATCTTCCTAAGACATCATAGTTTGTGCCCAATTTTTCCCATCAATTATAGAAATGTGAAAGTATTTGTTTTGGATGTGAGAAGTTCATATTCATAATCTGCCTCTGTTCTCACAGAATGTTCACCCAACTTCTTGCACTTATTCTGGATATTTTCGTCACTGTACATATATCTTTTCTATTTTTTTTATAAAACTTGGGTGTCTTAGAAAACTTTTAGTATATAATGGGTCATCATAAACCTTTTCTTTGATTTATGAAAAATCATACAAAATCAGTCAACAGTGCAGCTTTTGTTTCTGAGTCATGTGTACATTCTGATTTATTTCTTTTAATCTGTGATAGCTATTGATGTTTGGCTTTTTGGGTTATTTTCTAGACACAATAAAGATGATCTCTGATTTTTCTCACATTTTTCTAGGCACGTTTGACCTCCCATTATAATGTTACAAAGTAATGCATACAGTCTGTCCACTATTCACAGCATTTCACTTTTTGGCTTTCACACTTTGATGCAACACTCTCTTGTATCTAGATGAACCCATATCCCATGCACATGTTCTTTACCACTTTTAACATGCTATATCATATCATGTATCATCTATCCTCTCATGTATCATACTCCCATAGATTCTTGAGTTTGATTTCCAAATAAAACCATGGTTTGCAAATACTTGGGAAGTTCTTGAAATAAGTTAGGAATTGATATTCCAAGTGGTTAGAATATTCATCCAAGATCTGGAAGTATACTTTCAAAACCCTCATTTCAAAACCCCCCTCTTAAACCCCTCATTTTGATTTCAAGAAATAAACCTTGTTTTTCTCAAAACCCTCAAAACAGTTAGTCATTTAACTTCAAGGAATTATTTTGAGTTCAATAATCAATGTATGAACGCAAGACCACTTGGAAAGTCTTTCTAACTCACTATAGAACACCCATGATTTTTGGTTTGACTTGGAAGTACTTGGAAATGGTCCATTTGGGTCCCAACATTCCTTCCAAACATTCTGTTTTTTGCTGTCACAGCAGCTAGGTCAACTTACGACCTCTTTTCCAGAAAACTTTTCCAAAAGGGGTGGTCCTAACTTATTGTTTCCTTAAAATTCAATGTCTTAGGAAACTTTCTGTATAAAATGGGCCTCTAGATCATTCTTTTTCATTTTCTAAGATTTTCTAACATTTCAGTCGATAGTACGAACTCTGTTTCTGAGTGACCTCTATTGTTTATATAATTTCTCTCAATCTGTGATAGATATTCAAGATTGGCCTTTTGGGTTGTTTTCTAGACACAATAAGAAACATTTCCATAAAAAATCATGCATTGAAAACATTTCTAACCCCTCTTTTCAAATTCCAAAAGATCATGCTACTGTTCTGTCCACTATTCACAGCAAGTACATTTCAACTTTCATTCTTTGATTTGATGCTCATATGCATTCCAAATTAGTTCATATCTTAGGAAGTAGTTCATACTACATTTGTACACACCCCATGTTAATTTCATTCATTATTCATACACATTTTAGACTTCTAAGTCATTCTAGAAATCCATGTACACAAAACACACTACAACCTTGGCACATTCTAGATACATACATTGCATTCATGCAAGATTTGGGGTTTTTGTAACTCTTAATCTAAGGAGATTATAAGGAATGAACTCGATCACCCGTTCATGCTTCCCCTTGATCTAATCATCCTTTCTCATCCGTCCCGGGGATTGAGAGGTCTTCTTTTATCAAAGATTAACACGCATCATACTAGCTTGCTAAGCATATTTTGATTTCTTTGCTTATTTGTTTCAATAACGATTCATGTCCCCTTTAGATTAAGGAAACTTAATTACTTGAAGCGTGATTAGACGATTTTTCCTAGGTTTATTTGTGTGATCTTTCACTTTACATTGCATGATATTTGATTTAGATCTTATGAATGATATTTTATCTTTAGATCTTCCATTTTCAAGTTTCTTATGTAATATAATATACTATCATAGTATTAATTGCCGAACCATACATAGTATAAGATGATTATTTGGATGCTAATTGAGGCCCGTCGAAAGATGGGGCGAGTTGAGGGTGTTTTAGTCGCGACAAAGGCTCCTTCCTCTCTCGTACCAAAACCCCGAACCAAGTTCTTTGGTGATGAAGGGCCGGTGCCCTTATCCGCTTGGGTGAGTCAAAATTAGGTTTCTTGGTTCCTTAAAGACCAAGTGGCGACTCTGTATCTGTTTTCAACAGACCTTTTCTTTTCCTTTTCAAAACAATCTCAAACAAGAGAAGTGGTCCACTTCCGCGTGTCCACAAGGGTAGACTCTGTGTACCTGACGAAGAAAATCTCCAAAAAGAAATATTGGATGAAGCACATAAGTCATGAATGACTATTCATCCTGGAGGTACAAAGATGTACAAGGATCTAAAGAGGAGTTTTTGGTGGGAAGGAATGAAGAGAGATGTAGCAGAGTATGTAGCTCAGTGTCTTACTTGTAAACAAGTGAAGGCAGAACATCAGAAACCGCCTGGACTTCTACAACCGTTACCTATTCCCCAATGGAAATGGGAACATATAACCATGGATTTTGTGGTAGGATTGCCGAAGTCACAGCAGAATCACGATGCTATATGGGTAATCGTGGATCGACTTACTAAGACGGCACATTTCATCGCCTACAGTATGACGTATTCAGTGGACCTTTTAAGCCGGATGTATCTGCAACACGTAGTACGGTTACACGGAATACCTGTTTCTATCATGTCAGATCGAGATTCGCGCTTTACAGCAGAATTCTGGAAGAGTCTCCAGACAGCAATGGGAACGATACTGAACTTGAGTTCAGCTTTTCATCCACAAACAGATGGACAGACGGAACGAGTTAATCAAGTGATGGAAGATATGTTACGTGCTTGTGTCATTGATTTCGAGAGTTCTTGGGAGATGCACTTACCGTTGATAGAGTTCGCCTATAATAATAGTTATCATTCGAGTATCGGGATGGCGCCGTTTGAAGCTTTGTACGGAAGACCTTGCCGATCGCCGCTGTGTTGGACTGAAGTCGGAGATACCCAACTTCTTGGACCAGAGATGGTACGTGAGACAAGCGAGAAGATTCAAGTTGGACGTGAAAAAATGAAGATAGCTCAGACTCGACACAAGAGTTATGCTGACAAGCGACGCAAAGACTTAGAATTTGCAGTTGGACACCACGTGCTACTCAAGGTTTCACCTGTTCGAGGCATCGTCAGATTTGGTCAAAAGAGAGGCAAGTTATCACCAAGATTCATTGGACCATTCGAAATTCTGGAGCGTGTTGGGAAAGTTGCTTATCGCCTTGCGTTGCCACCAAGGATGTCAGGAGTGCACAACGTTTTTCACATCAGTATACTGAGGAAGTGCATTCACAACCCAGCGCACGAGATCAACTTTGAGGATATCAAAGTCAACAGCAACGTTACATTCAACGAAGGACCTATTCGCATTCTAGATCGAGGAATCAAGAAGCTCAGGAACAAGGAGATTCCGTTAGTAAAGATTCAGTGGAAGCATCATGATGAAAGAGAAGCTTCGTGGGAGCTAGAGTTAGAGATGCGCGAGAAGTTTCCGTTTTTGTTTTAGACCTTGTTACTTTTGATTTCGAGGACGAAATCTTTTGTTGCGTGGTGGATGATGTAATACCCTGTATTTTTATATATTAATAAGACCTGGTATTTCATTTCTATACTTGTATAACCTTAACCTTTCATTTGGTGTGATTTGGATACCAATCGATTGCTATTCATCCCAATAGATTGACATTTTTGGATACCAATCGATTGACATGTTCCCAATCGATTGACATCAGACCGACCTGAATTCATGATGTGGCAGTTTACCAATCGATTTCCATCTTCTTCAATCGATTGCCTTCAAAAATCTGATACCAGTCGATTGCCATTCATTCCAATCGATTGACATAAGCTGAGAAATGTTTTCTTCTTTCCTTCAGCTTTAAACGTGTGGCACTCTTAACCCCTATATATACTCGTTCATTTGTGGCCTTGGGCCATGTTTGGCAGCCTTGGGAGAGAGAGAGACATACCTCTTGAGAGATATACATATATCTATCTATATATCTATATCTATACACACCCTCACACACACTCACTGCCCTTGGCAGCTGGGAGGAAGAAGAAGAAACAGAAAGAAGGAGGAGAAGCAAGAGAAGAGAGAGAACCGGACAGAGAGGAAGAAGAGAGAAGAAGAAGAGAGAGAGAGAGAGCTTGGATTTTTCAACACACACACCCAAACGCACCCTAAGTGAGTCCTAACTCACTTGGTCACTTTATTTGATGTATTTACAAGTTGTTATGACCTTTAGATGTGATAAAAGTATGACTTCTATGTTTAAATATGCTGTTTTTACAATATGTTGGAGAAGACGTAGTATCAATCGATTGGCATAATCCCAATCGATTGACATCAGTCTTATCCCAATCGATTGGATAGTTTTCCAATCGATTGACATTTCAATCGATTGCCATGTCTTCTAATCGATTGACATCCCAATCGATTGCCATGTTTCTCAATTGATTGGCATAACTTTTTGTCCCAATCGATTGGACCTCTGTCCCAATTGATTGTCATGATCAGAACATGGTTTCCTTTGCCTGTTTAATTATATAAGAGGTTAGTTGTTCGATTTCTGATTCGGATTTCCATTTTTGCGACTATGGGTTAGATAGGAGTAATGTGACACCAAAGATTTATGGATAATGGATAAATAAAAAGAAATAAGAAGACGTGGGTGACGTGTTGATTCTGATATGAGTTTGATATCCGTTTTCTTTTAATCCGAGTAGTCAGGCCACATTGGGAGTTGTCATGTGTCGATATAGAATGGAACGTAAGTAGGTTTGGTAAGTTCTGGGAATGGTACGTGGATGGACGATTGGTCATGATATGCTCTTAAAAGCGGTGAACCGGATACATGGTTCTTAAAAGCAGTGAGCTGGACCAAGAAGTCTCAAGATAGACTGGATGATCTATGATATGCTCTTAAAAGCGGTGAACAGGACCATTGTTCTTAAAAGCGGTGAGCTAGGATCACTAGTAGATGACGTTGAGTCGTGGCAATAGATTGATATGCCTTGTTCGAAACGTTATATCCCTGAAATGCGGTGAACAGGACCATTGTTCTTAAAAGCTGGGGACAGACTGACGTGGAGTCCATGACATATGGTGAGCAGGATATATTGCTCTTAAAAGCGATGGACAGAATAAGGGTGTATCCCTAGTGTTAAACGATTAAGTCTGTTCATGAAATCAGAATATATTGAGTTCGGTATTCGATTAACAAGACGTTAAGGGTCGGTTTACAAGGATGAATAAAGAAACAAGATATGGATATAATAAGATGTTAACTCGTGTTGTTCATAAGCTTGTGTTTACTTCAGATAACTGGTACCCTGTTAGTTGATTCTCACTCAGCTCTCAGTACGCTGATGGCCTTTTATTGCCTGGACCTTCCCCGTCCAGAATATCCTACCTCTTATTCTACAGGTAACGACCAGTACACTGATGACTACTATCCAGAGGAAGGCCCCACCGATGCTGGTTACGCCAGGGGTGATTACTACGCTGAGGATTATCCTTATGCCAGTTGAAGACTGAAGATGTTATAGTTAGATTACATTCTAGTTGTTCTGTTGAACCTTTAGTTAACGGGTACTTGGGCATTTGTTGTCTCCAGACCTGTTGTGATCCTGTGGACCACACTCTGATATTTTGTAATAGTTAGCACTGTGTGTTATTCTCAGTTGTTTACTGTTGCTGTTCTAGTACAGCGTGGTGTGGATTATTAGTGACTTTGACCTGTCATTCCTTATGGACCCATAAAGGAAATTTACTTTTCTCTATTTATGCTGCTCCGAGGCGTGACACTATCTTAGTTATAGTATGTTTTATGCCTTTTAATCTTCAAACAACTTTGAGCACGTTGTGACAACCTTGTACTTAGCTAAAATGGATTAGTAAGCATAGCTTAGGTGTCTTGAGAGTCTGTAGTGGAGACTAATAACCCAAGTGAGCTTTTGTGCCATTCTTTGTTTTTGAGGGTTTTAGAAAATTACTCTCTACTTTTTGAAAAGCGTATTCATTCGTTGTAAGTCTCATTTTTCTTCTTCATTTTGACTGAATACTAGAAGAGAATGTTTAGGATTTACCAAATCTAGAGCTTTTGAATTTACTAAAATGAATAATCCTATTAACTTAGAAGATGATTTAGGCCATCTTTTGACCATACATGAATAATACAGCCTTGACACACCTCTATGATATTCCTTGATTTCACCTCTTTAGCATATAATAATCGCCTTGTCTTCACAAACCTAAAGTCTATACCTAACTCCAAATTAGGAGTTCAAGCTTCAGTTCTTCATCTCGGAGTGATTGGAATGTGTTATCTTGACAAGAAGTTTGGTTGTGTGAATAAGGGAAAGTTAGTAAAGAAAAAAATGATGAAAAAAAAGAAAGAAAAGAAAAGCATGAAAATAAAAAGAAAAAAAATGTGTCAATGGTTGTTACAAAAGAAAAAGAAAAAAAATAAATACATAAAAGAAGAGAGAGATTGGAGATGTGGGGAAGTTTGAAAAGTTGTAGTAGACATTCCAATCACATCCTTGGACCCAATTGAAAATCACAAGCCTCTTTCTTCTTTCATCTAACACCTTTATTTCAAAGTCCTAATGATTCTAGGTAAATTGGATTTGAAGTTTAGGTAATGAGAGAGTTCTCCACGGTATCTCGCTCTTCTAGTGAAAAGTATCCTTTCATGAGACTTTGTGCACTATAAAATTCCATTTTTCTATTTAGATATGAGAAGCATTAGATTCCATTTACAATTACTCTTTTTAGCTTCCATATCATGAGTGATAATTATTACACCTAATTCGGAGTGATTTCATCTTGAGAGTGTAATCCCGGTGAGAGTTGAGTCAAAATGAACGTCTTGATATCATCTTAGGTTATGCGCGCTTTGAAATTAAAGTTTTGTATTTGGGTTGTCCATTCACACACACACTTGAAGATTAATAGGTATGGAACATTCTAATGATTTTGATAGTAGATTAACTGTAATGTGTGTGTTGCATGGCTATGGCATACTAGAGAGATTCATGGGATTGTTGAGCTTAACAATATTGCTAACTGAGAAAAAAAATTTCTTGAAAACGTTTAAATGAGAACCATTACCATAAACATGAATTTTGTGGGTAGATTCATTGCAAACCCTCACGAGACAACACTCGTCCACTAGGAGGAACCTAGGGGTTCAAAGGCTTGTTGCATAAGCTAAATGCAATCGCGATTCCTGCAAAAGTGATTTAGGATTTTTACTTTATTTTGTTTTCAATTTTTAGAGTTAAATAAACATTGCTGTAGTTCGCTTCATTGCTAGGGACTAGCAACGAGCTAGTTGGGGGGTGTGATTCGAGGTAAAAAGTGCATGTTCATAGCGTATTATATGGTCCTTTATGCATACCTTTATCCCCAAAGTCCCTATATTTAGGTGCATTCTAATAAAAATATTCTTTTTATTGTGTTAATGCTAAAATATATGCTTTTGCATTGTTTTATAGGTATTAGGATGTAAATCAATGAAGTGGAGCTAAAGAAAAGTGATTCTGGTGGATAGAACAACGAAAGCAGCTGAGAAAATGCCAAATTTGACAATGAAGACTTCAGATTTGGAAGCTTTTCCCAGAGATATAAAATGTAGATCTTTGAGTTACGGTCGTGTGGCCACAAATGGGAGGTCAATCCGAGGTCCGAGTGAAAAGTTATGGCCATTCTCCCATCGGTGCGCAGAGCTGTCAAAATCAGAAGAGTTCAAGCGATTGAGGAGAGTTCAATCGATCGAACCTTCGATTGATCGAACTAAGCTCGATCGATCGAACTTTATATTCACCCAAAAGTTGCGTAAACTCTGCTGGAACCCTATATATAAGTCATTTTGACGCCAGACGAAGAGAGGACGCTCCAAAACGCAGAAAACAGCAGTTTAGGGTAGTTTTAGGGTTAGATTAGGAGTAGTTTAGATTAGATTCATGTTCTTTTTCCTCTTTTTCATTGATTTATTGAAGATTATTGAAGATTCAAGTTACTTTCATGTTTATTACAAGTTATATTCAGATTATCCAGGTTTTTCTTTTCCTTTTCTCTATTTGATTGTTTATTAATCTAGCTATTATGATTACTATAGTTTGTTATTCCTGTATTAGTTTAGTCATGTTTTTGTAGTTTAAACGTTGGGAATATGTGATGAAACATTGATTCCCAACCTCTGCCATACAATCTTTAGAAACCTTGGGCTCGATCGATCGAAGATATTTCGATCGATCGAACCAAGGCCATAGTCAAGCGATTGAAGGCATTTCGATCGATTGAAGGATGATGCTGTCCGATCGATCGAGAGCGCTTCGATCGATCGAACATGTTAATTCTTGAGATGATTCTTTTAAGTATTCCATATTCAATCGATCGAACATGTTAATTTCTGAGATGATTCTTTTAAGTATTCCATAACTTTTTGTTTTAGAAATCTGTCATCAAATTGTCCCTATAAGCTCAGTTTGTCACAACAGTTTTTAGAACTTAAAGCCTTAAGGCCTTTTGTTCAATGACTTTTGAAAACCACTTTGAATGCTAACACCATTTAGAGTGCAAGTAATTACCATTGTTTTAAACTGTCTTCCAAGTATTTTAAATCACTTGTGATGATGTAGTCCCGGTCATGAAAGGGCTACTGATTCTT
Source organism: Hydrangea macrophylla (assembly GCA_033977485.1). Taxonomy (NCBI): domain Eukaryota; kingdom Viridiplantae; phylum Streptophyta; class Magnoliopsida; order Cornales; family Hydrangeaceae; genus Hydrangea; species Hydrangea macrophylla. The sequence continues at coordinate 8,148,305 of CM066992.1, read as the reverse complement.
TATCTTTAGAAAAATACGGAATACTGAAGAGGAATGAACTCTATAGAACATTAATGAGTATGCATGGTAGATGGTTAGGATCAATGTGGATTCACGTATTTCCAGCACCTTTATTTTATCTGTTTAATTAGTTATGTTTCTATAAGCTTTAGTTTATTATTTAGTTTAATTTAATTAATTAGGATTCGTTAGAATTCCACTCCTTTATGATATTTTCATTTTCTTTAGGTTATAACTTAGTAGACATTCTTCCTATTCCTTCCCTGTGGGATCGAGCTGGACTTATCCAATATTACTTGCACGATCACCTACACTTGGGTGTTGCACAAGAGCGCACAACTTTTTAGTCGTGTCAATCAACAGCTGATGAGCAGGGTGGACATGAACGGTTAGGGTTCCTAGCGAGCCTCTCGCCGTTGAAGACGTTTGGTGATGCGCATACGTGGTTGAAGACGTCCCATGTATCGTTGAAGACGTCCGACTAGTGCTCTAATATACTTCTCAGTCGTGTAGACGATCGGTGAGAGTATACACATGGTTGAAGACGTCCCATGTGCCAGTTTCATTGTTTACAGATAGTGTGCCTCGTGAAAACTTTCGGTGGCCTATCAAGGGATGAGTATGAATTAGCTGTGATAGCATGTTATCATCCTTGATATACCACATGTTGTCAAGTGGATGAGAAAGAGAAAGTGAATGATGAGATTTAATTGGTGAATAAAAGGGTTTGATTCGAAATGATTTGGTTTTGGAAAGTTCACTAAACCAAAATAGCGAATTTGTCACCCTTATTTTCGCTAACTTTGTCACTGTTTTCAGTAGTGACAAAATTGTCACTGTCTTCAACAGTGACAAATTAGAATTGGTGAAAAAATAACATGTTGTCACTGCTTATAGCAGTGACAAAGTTTATTGTACAATTGTCACTGTCATTGGCGGTGACAACACTGGCCTAAATGAAAATTTTTTACTCCCATAAATGCGCTGGAAAATATTTGATTTCCCCCCCCCCCCCCCCACCCCCTTCTTTTCCCTCTCTCTCTACGTCCCCAGAACGTGTTCCTCCCCCTTCCCCCCATACACTGATACACCTCTTCTATCTCTCTCTCTCCTCTCTCTAAACCAACCACCACCACCACCACCACCACCATGTCTGCAGAAAAGAAATTGTCCTTACCAATCAACAAGAAATCCAATGTCGCTACTGCTAAATCCATTGAAGAGACCTACCAGAATAAAACTTGAGCACATCCTCCGCCAACCAGGCACCTACATCTGCTCAATCGAACACCACACCCAAACCTCTGGATCTACGACACCAACAACGAAATGGTCCACCGATCTGTCTCCTACGTGTCCGGTTTAGATGAAATTGCTTAAGGGGTTTGTGAAATCGAGAACATTTTCAGGTACAAATTGGGATTTTTTTTTCTAGGGTTTGAACTCAAGTTCTTTCTATCTAACAGTCAATCTAGATTTTTTTTTGTACACACCTACCAACTATAATCGACTTTTGACCAAAATCCAGATCAACAGACAAGTTAATCATCAAAACCCATGAATCAAAATTAGTTCTAAGCTCAGAAAATGAAAAGACCACAGAACAAGAATTATTGTCACCAATGGCTACCAGAAAACAAATCTCTAGTGAGTGAACATAGTATGATCCAATGGGCAAGCTTAGAAAGAATCTTCACCCTATGGACATGCAATCCGACTAGGAGAGAGATATTTCCCCCAATTTTTTTTTTCTTTTTAGTGTAGTTCAGTGTAATTTCAGACCCCTCAAATCTAGCTTCTTGGGGATTTGCTGTAACTTGGTAATATCTCCCAAAAGGTTTGGGTAAATGTTCTGAGTTTATTTTTGAGTTTATTTTAGCTACTATTTTTAGGCCATATCTCCCAAACGGTTTGGGTAAATGTTCTGAAATTTTAAAGGTAGGAAGATTATGAAAAATAGAACAACTTTCATGTAGAACACCTTCGGATTTTATCGAGAAATCGCAGGAAGATCTCCATGTTAAGATTAGCAAATGAGTTGTAACTCTTAACCACTGATTGGTAAATTAGTCACTGATTTTTACATGTCTGTCATTTTTTGGCTTACAATTTGTTCTACTTCTTACCATGTTTCATTTGTTTGGTAATGGTGTTGTTTCATTATGGTGTGGGGGATGAGGTATGATCTATATGTTTGGGTCTTCATTGTCTTGTGTTTTTCATTATGTGTTGCTTAGTTGTTCTCTGTCCACTGTCCAGTGTTTCCATTTTCCTTTTTCTTATTCTTTTTTCTTTTCGGTTAAACTTATTTCTACTTCTGAAAATAGGAGCATTGATTATTTGTTTACAATGTGATTTGCTTAAACTAATATGTGATGCACAATGTTTTGTTTTTAAAATATGAGGTTGCAATTGAGGTTCGTGTTCACTCAATCCCTATATATATTGTTTCTTGATTTTATAACAAGAATGATATATTATTTTTGTGCCCACTTTCGATTCATGGTGGTTATGGAATATAGAGGAAATGGACATTTTCTAACAATGAAAATTCACTTGGGCTAGAAACTGTGCTATATAGAATCTATTAATGTCAAGGAGGGTCACCCAAAGTGCCCATGTAGTGAGCTACGCATTGATCAATGGATCACGAAATACTTTTCTTTGTTGGGTTAGTAACTCAAAGTTCAAACAATGAGGAAAATATGAAGGAAAAGAATTGTGAAAATAAATTTAGAAGTTTTGAAGTTTTGGAGTCATTTAAGTGTGGAGGAAAACTCTAGGTACGAAACCCCAATATTGTAACTGGCCAATTAACATGTCGCTAGCCATTGTTGTCAAAAGTGGATTAACCAATTCTAACTACTCTGTCACTATGAGGTTATAACCCAAATTTTGTTTAAGGTAGGCAATAGAAGGTGTTACAAGTTTTGTTACCTTACTGTGACTATCATTGTTGTGTTTTATTGATTTGTGGCTTTTTCTAGGAAGTGTTTATGATTTTAGAAATGGAAATTTCATATCCATTCACTCCATGCCTTTTCTTTCCTTGGATTTTTTTTCTTCATGTATTTTATTTGCTATGTGCTTTTATTTGCAGGATGCCATTTGAAGCCAGTACTTGACTTGTTGAGCTTGGACCTCTACTTTGAACAATTTTAGTGGTCCCATATCCCAGCCACGCTTGCCAAGCTCTCACTCCAAGCAACTCAACTCCTTACACCCGATTCATCTTCAAGTTGTAATATATTTAGTTTGTCGAATGCAAAGACGATTGCAACTAGAGTGATTGTTTCAATGACAACTCCTCAGACCGTAATTTGTAGTAATCTCTTTTTTTAAAAAAACTTTTGAATTGTGTGTTAAATTTTTATTTGAATTGGAACAAATGGTATTTGGCAACTTGTGTTGATTTTAGTCAAATCGTTTTTGGATTACAATTGTTGCATACAGTTAAATCTTTTTTGGATTGCAATTGTACAGGTAAAATCTTTCAATTAAATTGTCACTAATATTTGTCGCAGTTAAACTGGATGAAAAAAATCATAAATTGTCATCAATATTTGTCTCCGACATTGTCACTGCTAAGAGCAATGACAAAATTAAAGTTATTATCACCAACATTGTCACTACTCTCTTAGCAGTGACAAAATTAAAATTATTGTCACCAACTTTGTCACCACTCAGAGCAGTGACAAAATTAAATCATTGTCACCGCTTATAGCAGTGACAAATTTAAAATTATTGTCACGGTTCATGGCAGTGACAAAGAGAAGGAAATTAGCCCTTCAAGGGGTCCTCAAATGGGCAGTGACGAACAAAATTGTCACTCCCAGAACTGTCACAGTCTAGAGCAGTGACAAAGACCCTTTGTCACCTCCCAGAGCAGTGACAAATCGGCCATTCTGGTGCAGTGGTTTTGGGTTTTAAAATAAAATGGTTTTTGAAATGTGTCTGTTTTAAAAGTAAGAGTTGGGAGTGAGTCGCATTGGTCATGCATTTGCACGCACGAGGAAATAATAAGGAGAATGTATTCTATGATGTTATGTTTATCTGTCTATCTGTCTTGTTGAGACCTTTGCTATGTCCGTGGTGAGAATGCGTCTTTTGATAAGAGATTAACCATATCTTAAGATACTAAACTATGACATGAGTCGAGAGATGTTTTGTATTTATTGATTATTGTGCGGTTGAGACTCTCACTCAGCCTTGTTCCAAGGCTGACGGCATGTTACGCCCTGGGCATTCGTATGCCCAGAGTGTTGCAAGTTTGGAGATAGATAGAATATTTTAGGATACAGTGTCGTGGAGCCAAGGAGAATAAGCCTTGCCAAAGATCTGATAAACAGTTTTTATCAAGTTTTTAAGCTTATGTAAATTACTTAGTACGGCCTCTTGTATTAGGATTGAAGTTATTGTAACTCTTGTTTAATTCCCGCTGCTGTATTTATACTCTGATAAGTTTAGGTCATGCTTATGCTCTAGCATTCCCTTATGATTGCATGGTGCGGAGTTAGAAGGACAGGACAGTTAACAAACTCGTCACGTGTCTACGAACCCATAAAGGAAAATTTTTATTTTCTCTATTTTTGGCTTACTCCGGGGCGTGACAGGGTTTTAGTGGTATCAGAGCCTAGGTTTAGGCATTTACCGTTTGTCCTATGCACTTTAAGTTATAAACCATTAGATCTTTTCCCTACTTATGAAGATACTAACCTTATGATAGTTTATATTGGACAGGTTAGCATGGAACCCTTTTATGTCCAAGATGGATTTGGAGGACATTGGGTATACCCAGATCGTATAGAGCCTGCGGACCCAGTGTTGTACCGACAAAGGATTCGACGGAGTGAGTGCTTAGCAGCATTTGGAGGAAAACATGTGGCATGATGTACATGGATTGGGAATTGAGGACCCAGAGATCCTGCAAAGAGAGGCACATTACCGAGAAAGCACCCTTAGACTTGTTCATCAGGAAGCAGATGAGATGACTCATGACTGCTATACCCTCTGAGTCATGACTTTTTGAGTTAAGCTGACACCCCCACTAGGACCCGTAGGACCACCTCTTGCTATGCCACTCCCAGTACCAGAGGAGTCTATAGCTGATGCACCCTTAACCGCTGAGTCAGTCTTGGGGACTGATAGGGAGGAGGATGATGATGGAGAAGTTCCGATAAAGGAGACCAATTCTGTGGAGGATGCTGATTCCGCAGTCAATGTTGACTCAACTGAGAATGTGGGCGAGAAACCACCCAAGAAAGACATAGCTGAGAAGGAAAAGTCAAAGGTCGAAGATCATAATGATTGAAGGATTTTGGGATAGAAATTCCTAAGCCCTAGAGATCTATTGTAACAGGACTAGTAGTCCATCTTTTGTGTATATAGCTATACTCAGGCATGTAACACGTTGTAGTAGTAATGTGTACGCCTTTTCATGTATCTGTTTTTAGCACTGTTCCCTACTATGTACTTATTCTGTGTGCGCTTGTGTGCTATACCCAAGTGTAGGTAATCGTGCAAGTAGTAACTGGTTAAGACCAGGTCGATCCCATAGGGAAGGTGTTAAACTAATTACTTAGATTATTCTCAAACAAGAAAATAAAATTCAATAATTTAAAAGAGTGTAGAACACAAAGTCCCACGGTTTAACAACTACTAAAAGTAAAGCAATTAAACTAGATTAACTAATTACTAACTAATTAACTAAAGCGATGATTTAAAACGTGTTTTTCTTAATTAAAAAGGAATGTTGGAATTACACAAATCCACCGCGACCTAGCCATCTACCATGCAATTACGTTGAAGCTCAATGGAGTACATTTCCTACAGTATTCCGTATTTCTCTTAGAATAAAGAATCTATAGTCCTTTCATGGCCGGGACTATATCATCACAATGGAGTTTGAAATACACAAAAGCGGTTTAAAATAATAGTTTAGACTCTCACCTACAATGGTGTTAGCATTGAGGGTGGTTTGCAAAATATATTGAAGAAAAATGCCTCAAGGCTTAAAGTTTACAGACTGTTTTGACAAACTGAGAGTTTTGCGACAATTTGATAACAAATCAGTAAAACAGAAAGTCTAGGAATACTGCATAGAATGTCCTCAAGAATCAGAGAGTTCGATCGATCGACGCACTTTCGATCGATCGAATATCTTCATCTCTCGGTCGATCGAACTGACTTCGATCGCTCGACTGAATCCCTGTTTCGATCGATCGAACTTTCTCGATCGATCGAACACAGGGATTATTCTGCTGCATGGCAGAGGCCTGAGATCACAGTTTCATCGTGATCTCCCAACCTGGGGACTACTCAGACATCGTCTGTAGTGTCTCAGATGCAGTTTTAACGTAAAATTTCATTAAAGTTTTGTTTGTTTGTGTTTTAATCATGCAAACTATGAAAACTAGTTGTATAACTATGTCTAACATGCAAGACTACTGAATAACAGATTAAACTTCTATAAACTAAGTGCAGAAAGTAAATAAAGTAACCTGGAACCGAAAACTTGTATTAAACTAGAGAAAAACCAACCCAAAAGCAATATCCAACCTCCAAAACCTACAAAAACATATAAAATCTCTATCTCTCTCTAAAAACTGATAAAAGTAAAGTGGCCATCCCTCTGGACGTTTACAATACAAATATATATAGAAGAGACCTAATGCTAGGGTTAAAAACCCACTTCTGCTGCATGTGCGTAAAATCTAATAAAAGCCATGTTCGATCGATCGAACATCCTTCAATCGATTGAACTTTTGGAGTCTTCAAGCGCTCGAACTCTCTCGATCGATCGAACCTTCGAGCGATCGAATGTTCTTCAATCGATCGAGCTCTGTATTTCAGCTTTTAATTGTCTTTATTAGAATTCAGCACTTTCTTTTATCGTTATCTTTCAGTTCTTCACACAGCAATTGTAATCTGCACAAATTACAGCTAAAACACACAACTTATCATAGATTAATCAAATTGTGTACAAACTGGCGTTGTAATTCAAATTGCAGATAACTGAAGGAATTGTAAACTAAATCAATACATTTTTTTCTTTTAGTGCGGTTGTATTTTACAAATACCCCCGCTTGTCATATAATAATGTCTGAACTCCAAAACCAAACTATTGAGCATGAAGTTGTAGAACCATCTTCTCCTCAATATACAACCCCAGACATCAACTCCTTCACTACCTGGATAAAAATACACAATCTCTTTGTCTAGAGAACCTCAATAGATGATATATATAGTGAGGAGAGTTACACGGATGAGAATGAGGTTTTTAAAGATGATGAGAGTTTAGGTGATTGCACGCAATTAGGAAAGGATGAGTCCCCTGTTAACTGTACCCCTACCTTTGATAGTGACCTTAGGGAGGACGTTATTGAAATTTCTAAATTCGATTTAGATTCATCTGATATTCATGAACCCTCACCTCTTTCGGCCGAAGAGGTGGTGTCACCAAGTTGCCCATCACCTATCCTCTCTATCAATCAATGCTCTCATTCCAAGTTTGAAAATAATGTGTACCTTAATATTGAACAAAAAGAATGTGTTGTGGAAGAGGATGGTAAGGATTCTAGCATATGTATTTCGCAAAATTTTATTTTCAAAATTCTTTGAGAGAGGACTTAGAAACTTTTGGGCCCACATTAGATGATCTAAAACTTCAACAAGAAGCTAGTAATCTGCTAGACTGCTTGGCCTTCTTGAGTAATAATGACATTGAGGCTCAAATAGATACCTTTATCCAAGTCCATTCCAAAACTATGTGCATAGAAAAGAAATTAAATTCCTATGATCATATCTCCATAGATTCTGTTCTAGAGCAAGAGGAGGGTAGTAAAGCTTCATTAGAACATCACTTAGACCCTACCCCTTTTATTGAACCATGGCCTCCGCCTGTTTTCTATAATAAAAAAATAGAGACTGTTATAGAAAATACCAACACCAAAGATCTTTCCTTGAGTATAATTCCTAAAAAGTGTGGTATATCTCTTATAACTGTCCCCAACAAATTTGGCAGCTATAGGTTTTGCATCATCTCCTCTAACCTTGAGCCTGACATTAGTTGGAGGGAGTTGCATTTTTATGAGGATCTCAAAAGTCTTTTCATTGTTAAATTATTTCACTGGGAAGATCCTCAAAAATTTCAGTTATTAATTTATGATAAAAATCTTGATTAACCAACTTTTTTTACTGAGTAGTTCTATTATATTCTCTATTTTTCCTTGTTGCTACTAAAGATTTTGCAGGTGACTTATCAAAATAAAAAAAATTGGATATTAACGCCTCAAGGTAATATCCTTCCTTCTCTCGCTTTACTTTACATATCCATGTGCTTATTTTAGAACATTGGGGACAATGTTTAGTATTAGTTGGGGGGAGTGAGTCATTGCATGCCTCATTTCTTTCTTTTTATGCTTTAATGTCAATACACCTGCTTAGCAACATGACTCAGTAAGTTAAAAAGGTTAAAATTTTAACATTTTAAAGATTTTTTTTAAAGATATTAAAATGGTTCTTGTATTTCTCTCTTAGTTAATGTAGTTAGTTATGATACATTAGTGTTATTTTCTGTATGTCATTAGTATGTGATACACTATGGTAGTTTGTTTACTATCTTAGTAATAGCATGTTTTGTGCCTTTTAATCTTCAAACAACTTTGAGCACATTGTGACAATGTTGTACTTAGCTAAAATGGATTAGTAAGCATAGCTTAGGTGTCTTGAGAGACTGTAGTGGAGACTAATAACCCAAGTGAGCTTTTGTGCCATTCTTTGTTTTTGAGGGTTGTATAAAATTACTCTTACTTTTGAAAAGCGTATTCATTCGTTGTAAGTCTCATTTTTCTTCTTCATTTTGACTGATCACTAGAAGAGAACGTTCAGGATTTACCAAATTTAGAGCTCTTGAATTTACTGAAATGAATAATCCTATTAACTTAGAAGATGATTTAGGCCATCTTTTGACCATACACACATAATACAGCTTTGGCCTACCTCCATGATATTCCTTTACTTCACCTCTTATTATAATCTGTAGACACCCCAATTTGACCAAACTATTAAACTTAGGGGGATTTACCTCTGGAGATCAATGATGAATATGTCTCGACAAAATCAAGACTCTTACAAGCAATCTGACTCTCTTCCTAGAAGAATCTCGGTTCAAAATCACCATTTTTAGCCAAAAGACCAAAATTCTCATCTACTCGTCACCTTGTAGACCATGAGTTTTGAACACGTATAGGAATACGGCAATGTTCTCAGAGCATCTCAAAATCATTTTCAAAAAGAGAGTAATTCAGCATGAACCCCGAAAGAAAAAGTCAACAGTTGACCCAGTGAAAAGTCAATGGGTCAAAAGGGAGTCAATCGTAAAATTTTTGAATTTCAAGATGAAAAGTCTCGGTAATTGTTCATTGGGTCTCCCTTATGCTAGAAATGAATTTTTAGAATTTTTAAATGAAAGGAATCATGGTGAAATTGAAAGGCTTTTAAGAAGAATCGTGCAGAAAATCGAAATTTTGCCTTCGGAGGGAGAGTTGACTTTTTTTCCTTAAGGATTTTGATTTTCTAGATATTTTTATTGAATCCAAATGGGGGGTATTTCCTTAATTACATTTAATGTCTTAAGTACGACATTTACTTAAATGACATGAAATGAAATTAAGGTGCTGAATTGCTGTGAATAGTGCTGGATTGCTGTGCAGCGGCACTCAAAGTGCCCGAAAGGCAGTCAGTGAATGCCGTTGCGGCACTCACTGAGTGCCGTACGGCATTCAGAGAGTGTCGCGCGGCACTCAGAGAGTGCCGTTTCATCTCATCGAGTGCCGGCCTGGGCTAATTTGCATTTTTAAGTCAAAATTCTTTTTCAATCTTTGATCAAATGAATGCACCAAACGGTGCCATTTTTTGTGTACGTGTTTACTACTCCTAGGTCATGCAAACCATGCTCCCACCATCCCTAATTGACCTATCTACCCTTATCTTAGCCCCTAAGATAATGAAAGTCTATAAAAGCCCCATTTTCTCTCACTTTGAGTGGTTGGAGACTTGAATCTTGAGAGAGAGACTTGAATCTAAAAGAGAAAGGCTGAATTTTGAAGATAGAGTTTGTTCTTAGAGAAATATAGAGAGAGAAACCCCAAGACCCCATAAAAATATTACCCAATTCATCCAAATTCCTCAAATCTCCATTGAAGAACCTTGAAGCTTCAAGGAAGAAGAAGAAGAGCATTGCTTGTAAGGCTTGGATCTCTCCAAATCAATCAAATCCTGAGAAGATCTAGAGGTTAAATCCTTATCCCTATACTTATTATATATAATTCAATCACAATTCATAGATCTAGGACTTTTACACATTTTCAAAACCACTCTTCCCACCTCATTTCATCACACACCACATAGAATTGTGATTGAATTCATACTTGCTTTCATTGATTTGGATCTAAATAAGAGCCTTAGGTTTAAAATAAAACTAGTTTGTGAAGGGATCTTCACTTGGTTTTCTTCAAGTAAACTTTGATTCTATTTCTCTTTGTCTCTATATTTTCTTTTGAGATCCATGAGATCTTCAATATCTCGTTGGATCCTCTTGAGTTTGATCATCTAGTCCCCTATGATCCTATGATTTATATGGAGACTAAGGTTGATCATGGTCATATCTACCCATAGTTGGTGAGATACAAGTCTCGACCCATGACTTGGACCTCCATACTATGAATCTTATGGAATTCATACTATATTCCATGGAGATTAGAGTAGATTTGTTTTTTTTTTAGTCTCCAATGACCATCAAATGGTAGGAGGAATACTTTAGCTTGAGCCCATCTCTATGGCTTAGACTAAGCTCTTCTTTGGGTTTTGAGAAGTTCTTCATACTTCATCCAAAACTTACATGTATGTGTGTTTTTAGCCTCCTATGACCACCAAGTGGTAGGGGTAATGAGTTGAACTCAAGTTTTGATCCATGAGTTTGAGTTCATTGTTTGGGATTTTGTGAGGTTCATTTCCATACTTCATCAAAAGTGCATAAGTCTAAAGATGTCCTTAGTCTTCAATGACCATTAAATGGTAGAAGAAGTGATTTGGTTTAAGCCCAACACCATGATTCAATAGTTGAGGCCAACCAACAAAGTTGAACTAGCAAAGTGAAAACAGTGAGTTTACAAACTGTTTTTGATCAAAGATTTTTAGTTCAAGATCAGACTGTTTGAATTGAATGAAACCAACGGGAAAGTGTCAATAACACATTGTTTTACCACTGTGATTTTTGTTTTAGCAAGATTTTGTTCCTAGAGGGGTTTGATCATGGTTTTTGTGAGCTAATCACAATCTGTCCAGAGTTTCAGAATAATTTCAGAACAGTAAGTCCGTTTTGAAATTAATAAATCAGAACCTTAATTAAGTTTTCGGGGTCTCAAATAATTTTTTATAAGTACCTTAATGTGTTAGGAAGATACCCTAAAAAGATCTAAGTGTTTCTCATGTTTTTACTATTTTTAGAAAATCGTACAAGATCTCTGGACAGAGAGTTACAAAATCCTGAGTGAGGTCTAGTATTTTCAGTATTCCCGGAGATCTAACCGTTGAAACCTCGATTTTCGTTTTGGGTTACACACTAGACTCACAGAGGCATAACATATCCAAAAATCATTAAGATCCAACCGTTGAAAGTATTTTATTCTTATTTTTGAACGTCTGGTCTGCTCTCTGTAATTCATAAAAAACTGCTACTATTTTTGTCTAATCTTATTTATTCCAACTCAAATAGTCTCCTAATGACTTAGGACTCAAACCATGTTTTGAATAATGATAATTTAGATTAAACCCAAGGCTTAGTGATCCAAATTAGTGAATAAATTCATATCTCATGCTTGTTCATAATCATTCATTCATTCATATACATTGGTGCTTGTAATTAGAACTAATTCTTGGATAAAGTTAGACTTAGTTGAATCTAATTGAACATGACTTAGGATTAATTACTCTTTGATATTATATCTTTTCTAAGGCATGTGTACTAACCTTTGTTTTTGTAGCGCATTTGAGGTACAATTTCTCAACTCTTCTCTAGTTTAATTCCATTCTTTGATTTAAATTAATTTTCGACTTCATGTGCGACACCTTAGCCTAGGTTTTGCCTTATGTGTATAGATGTGTTAGAGACCTTTCTTAGGTTTATTTTATTCTTGCATGCATTGCACGTTTGATATTCACGGCTGGATCCCGGGTATGTTTCTAGTTCTCTATTGCATATCATGTTATTTGCTACTTGTATTACGTGGCTTATGAATGATATTTTGTCGTTAGCAATTTTATACCATTTCCAACATGCTTGTGTGATGTATATGTATATATATATGTATTAATTGAGGGCATGCTTAGATTAATAACTTGATTAAAAAGGATGTTGAGTAGAGGCCTATCGTGAGATAGGATGAAAGGGGGTGTTTTAGTCCGCCGGGCTCCTTCCCCTTTCATTCCATAATCCCCGGACCCAGTTTATCTTTGGTTTCGCAATAGATCAGTTTGCTTTAAAATGGTTTCTTAATTTTCCTTTTAAAAATTAAGTGGCGACTCTTTTATTTGGAAAAGAATTTAAAAGAAAAGCTGTGGGTAGGGAAAACCTGCGATATCCACATAATCGCCTTGTCTTCACAATTCTAAAATCTATACCTAACTCCAAAATAGGAGTTCAAGCCTCAGTTCTTTATTTGGGTGTGATTGGGATGTGTTGACGTGACAAGAAGTTTGGTTGTGTGAATAAGGGGAAGTGGGCAAAGAAAAAAAAATGATGGAAAGAAAAAAAAGAAAAAAAAAACATGAGAAGAAAAAAAATGCCAATGGTTGTTATAGAGGAAAAAAAAGAATAGAAAGAAGAGTGAAAAAAATATTAAAAGAAAAGAAGAGAGAGATTGGAGATGTGGGAAAGTTTGAAAAGTTGTAATAGACATTTCAATCACATCCTTTAACCCAATTGAATATCACGAGCCTTTTTCTTCTTAACCAAACACCTCTTTTTCAAAGACCTAATAATGCTAGGTAAATTGGATTTGAAGTTAAGGTAATGAGAGAGTTCTCCACAGTATCTCGCTCTTCTAGTGAAAAGTATCCATTCATGAGACTCTATTCACTAAAATGTTCATTTTTCTATTTAGATATGAGAAGCGTTAGATTCCATTTACATTTACTCTTTATAGCTTCCATATCATGAGTGATAATTATTACACCTAATTCAGAGTGATTTCATCTTGAGAGTGTAATCCCGGTGAGAGTCGAGTCAAAATGAACTTCTTGATAGTATCTTAGGTTATTCAAGCTTTGAAATTAAAGTTTTGTATTTTGGTTGTCCATTTACACACACTTGAAGATTAATATGTATGGAACATTCTAATGACTTTGATAGTAGATTAACTGTAATGTGTGTGTTGCATTGCTATGGCATACTAGAGAGTTTCATGAGATTGTTGAGCTTAACTGTTTTGCTAACTGAGAGGAAAAAAATTTCTTGAAAACATTTAAACTAAAACCATTACCTTAAATATGAATTTTTTGGGTAGATTCACTGCAAACCCTCACGAGACAACACTCGTCCACTAGGGGGAACCTAGGGGTTTAAAGGCTTGTTGCATACGCTAAATGCAATCGCGATTCCTATGAAAGTGATTTAGGATTTTTATTTTATTTTGTTTTCAATTCTTAGAGTTTAAATAAACATTACTGTAGTTTGCTTCATTGCTAGGGACTAGCAACGAGCTAGTTGGGGGGTGTGATTCGAGGTGAAAAGTGCATGTTCATAGCGTATTATATGGTCCTTTATGCATACTTTTATCTCCAAAGTCCCTATATTTAGGTGTATTCTAATAAGAATGTTCTTTTTATTGTGTTAATGCTAAAACATATGTTTTTGCATTGTTTTATAGGTATTAGGATGCAAATCAATGAAGCGGAGCTAAAGAAAAGTGATTCTGGTGGATAGAACAACGGAAACAGCTGAAAAAATGCCAATTTTGTCAATGAAGACTTCGGATTTGGAAGCTTTTCCAAAAGATATAAAATGTAGATCTTTGAGTTATGGTTGCGTGGCCGCAAACGGGAGGTCAATCCGAGGTCCGAGTGAAAAGTTATGGCCATTCTCCCATCGGTGCGCAGAGCTGTTAAAATCAGAAGAGTTCAAGCGATTGAGGAGAGTTCAATCGATCGAACCTTCGATCGATCGAACTAAGCTCGATCGATTGAACTTTATATTCACCCAAAAGTTGCATAAACTCTACAGGTACCCTATATATAAGTCGTTTTGATGCCAGACGAAGGGAGGACGCTCCAGAACGCAGAAAATAGTAGTTTTAGGGTAGTTTTAGGGTTAGATTAGGTGTAGATTAGGTTGGATTCAAGTTTTCTTCCTCCTTTACCATTATTAAACTCAAGATTGATGTTGATTACAAGTTATATTCATATTATCTTTAGGTTTTTCTTCTCCTTTTTCTTTATTTGATTGTTTGTTGCTTTAGATGTTAATGATTGCTATGTTTTGTTATTTTTGCACTAGTTTTATTATGTTTCCGTAGTTTAGACTTTGGGAATATGTGATGAAACATTGATTCCCAACCTCTGCCATGCAATCTTTAGAAAACTTAGGCTCGATTGATCGAAGGTATTCCGATCGATCGGATCAGGGCCATAGTCAAGTGATCGAAGGCATTTCGATCGATTGAAGGATGACGCTGTCCGATCGATCGAGAGTGCTTCGATCGATCGAACATGTTAAATCCTGAGATGATTCTTTGAAGTGTTCTATGACTTTCTATTTTAGAAATCTGTCATCAAATTGTCCCAATAAGCTCAGTTTGTCACAACAGTTTTTAGAACTTAAAGCCTTAGGGCCTTTTCTTCAATGACTTTTGAAAACCACTTTGAATGCTAACACCATTCAGAGTGCAAGTAATTGTTTTAAACCGTCTTTCAAGTATTTTAAATCAATTGTGATGATGTAGTCCCGATCATGAAAGGGCTATTGATTCTTTATCTTTTGAAAAATACGGAATACTAAAGAGGAATGAACTCCATAGAACATTAATGAGTATGCATGGTAGATGGTTAGGATCAATGTAGATTCACGTATTTCCAACACTTTTAATTTATTTATGATTTAATTTATTATTTAATTTAATTTAATTAATTAGGATTTGTAGTACACCTCCAATCCTTCATTCTTATTTTCTTTTTCGTTAGGTTGTAACTTAGTATATATTCTTCCTTTTCCTTCCCTGTGGGATCGACCTGGACTTCCAGTACTATATTACTTGCACGATCACCTACACTTGGGTGTTGCACAAGAGCGCACAACTATTTAGTCATGTCACTCGCGTTGCCACCAAGGTTGTCAGGTATTCACAATGTTTTTCACATCAGTATGTTGAAGGAGTATCATCAGGGCTCGACGCCATATGTAATCGACTTCAAGGACATTGAGGCGAATAATAACGTGTCTTACACCGAGAGACCGATCAAGATTTTGGGTCGAGAAACCAAGAAGATGAGGAACAAGGAGATCCCATTGGTGAAAGTTCAATGGAATCATCATGATGAAAGAGAAGCTTCGTGGGAAATGGAGTCAGAGATGCGAAAGAAATATCTTTTCTATTTTGTAAATAGATAAGCTCTGATTTCAGGGACGAAATCCTTTAATAGGTGGTGGAAGAAGTAACACCTGTAATTTTCTGTCATTATAATATCAGCTTTTTCAAATTTCTGTATTGGACCGACTGTATTATTATATTATTATTTTAATTACGTAACGGTATGGACGTGTTGTAAAATTACCATATGGACTATAGGAACCATACCGACTCGACCATAATAAGATTTAACTTAGTCCCGTACCCGGACCCGGACATTAGAAATAATACCAGTTTGCACGTACTTTGAGACTGACACATATATCGAGGAACTTATGCGCATAAATTGAGGAAGTGGCACACAACTCAAGGTGGGCTCACATGGCCGACCATGTGGCAACCACATGTCATCCCTTTGGACACATGTCCACTTAATGGACACATGTCCTAAGCATGCAACATGCAAAGGACACCTAGCACATGGAAATTCTATATAAACAAGCACATGCACACACAACACTCTCTTAGTTGGATCATAATCTGAGTTTTTGGAGAGAAAATTACGAGACTTGGGTAGTTCATGAGAAAAAGAGAGAAGAAAAGTTAAGAAGAAGAAGAAGTTCATCCTTGAAGTTTGAAGTTCAAGCTCCATTATGCTCAAAAACAACATCTAAGCTCAATTTCAAGCTTTGGTGAGTAATTGTGAGTAATCTAACTCAATTTAGAATATATATAGTATGTATTAATGTTTAGTAGAAGTTTGATGTTGTTGTGTTGAAGTTTTCATGACATGCAAGACAAATCCATAAATCTGAGAAACTGAAACTTTCAGCAGAACATAGTTTAGTAAAATGAATGTTTTGTGCAGCTCAAAAAACCGAATTAAGCTAGGTTTTTTGTGATAAAATCTAACTCATATATCTACAAATAACTCTTTTGTAGCTCAGTCTAAAAATCACTCCTTCATGGGTGAAATGCATGTACAACCCAGTGTTAAAAACCTGGGAAAAACATAAACTTCCAGCAGAATGTAGTTTAGTAAAATGAATGTTTTGAGGAGCTCAAAAATTGGAATTAAGCTAGGTTTTTTTGCGGTAAAAGATAACTCATTTATCTACAAATCACTCTTCTATAGATCAGTCTAGAAATCACTCCTTCATGGGTGAAATTCATGTACAACACAGTGTTATAAATATGAGAAACTGAAACCTTCAGCAGAACATAGTTTACTAAAATGAATGTTTGTGTAGCTCAAAAATGAGAATTAAACTAGGTTTTTTGTGGAGAAAACTAACTCATTTATATACAAATAACCCTTCTATATCTCAGTCTAAAAACCCCTCCTTCATAGGTGAAATTCACGTACAATGCAGTACTATAAATCTGGGACAGAATAGTCCGAGATATAAGAAATGTCTTGTAAAATAAATAGTTTGAGTAGCTCAAAAATGTAATTGAAGCTAGCCTTTTTTTGTACATGAAGATATTCCTAGTATCTACAATGTTTTAGTTTTGAGTTTGATCTATAAAGCAATTTATCATGCCAAAATAAATCATGTTAATTCAGTCAACACAATGAAAATGTATCCTGGCAGATTGTGTAGCTTTTTGTATGATGTTTTGTTATGCATGGTGTTGATTGTTAATGCTATTTTTGCGGTACCTGTGTTGTTATAAAAATCTTGTGCTATGGTAGTGCTATCACATAGATGAGTATGTTAAGGGTTTTATCTATATGTTTATTGGTATTAAATCCATGATTATAAATCCATGAGCTACGTGAATATAGTTTTATGACCGTTGGAAAGTTCATACCCAAACTATAAGTATGTTGAATGGCACGATTATTGCATTGGTAAGTGATTGGGAAAGTTTCCATCGTAAGTATATTGAGAGAAAAACGGAATGTCGAACGTAAAGCGAAATAGTGATGGTTATAAATGGATGATATTAATGAACTAAACTACAAAATGTACGAACGTGAAAAATAACGATAAAACCTTCAATAATAGATTTAATGCAAATAAGGGACGTTGGGTTTCGTTTCTAGTCGTGTTACTACCGGTCAAAGTTGATTTGTGAACTTTTGTGTTGTGTTTGGATAATTCTTGCAAAGTTGGTCTCTCGATTATTCCATGGAGTCGATTGGTGAGTTATGTTTTGTTCCTTGATCTGAGGATCGACATGACGTGTTCGGTCAAGTGCGGATGACTTGAGGATCGTCATGACGTGTTCGATCAAGTAGTTGATTAGTTTTCCGCACCCTTGGACTGAGGATCGGCATGACGTGTTCGGTTATGTACGGGTGACCTGAGGATCGGCATGACGTGTTCGTCCAAGTGATTATTAATTTCCCGTACCCTTGGTCTGAGGATCGGTATGACGTGTTCGGTAATGTGCTGGCGACCTGAGGATCGGCGTGACATGTTCGACCAAGAGATTGTTAATGTCCCGCACACTTATGCCATTTGGGCGACAGTTTGAGTGCCAGTTGGGCGACAGTTAACTATTCATTATTGAGTGTTGTTATTTCTTGACCAGTAAATGTGTTTGGAGTTAAGTCTTCTTTCAGTCAATGTCATTGGTCAGTTCAGTTCTGGGTTAAGTTTCAAAGGGAATGATTGGGTTTAAATAAGACATGGTTTTGAGAATAAGGAAAGACGAACAAGACATAGTATCGAGAATAAGAAATGATGAACGAGATATGGTTTCAAGAAATAAGAAGAGATGAAGATTAACTTACCTTAAGTGGTGGTAACCTTAAGGGGACCCTCACTTAGCTTAACCGCTAACGGCTTTTCATGCGGCTGGACCTTCCACGTCCAGCCTTTGCAGGTCTAGAAGGAGCTGACTGCTATCAAGATGCTGACTTTACTACTAAAGACTATGCTGGTGAAGATTACTACGAGGAAGGCTACGGTTTCGTCAGCTGAAGACTTTGGAGCTTTTCTTTTGTTATAGTTCTGTTATTATTATGTTAGTGATGTAATAGTTTAGCTGGTCTTGTAATATGTAACTTTTGGATATCTTTTTGGCCTGTAATATACTACTGATATAAGACTTAGATGCTTTAAATTTCTGCTTCTGCTGAACTTAGTCACTTTCCCATATCACATTATTGTTATAAGCATGTTTGGACAATCAGGTGACACTCACAACCAGTTACGTGTCTACGAACCCATAAAGGAAATTTATTTTTCTCTATTTTTGGTACTTTGGGGCGTGACAAACTAGCTTGAGATAATCCCATTATCTTTCGCTTACGATCTCGAAAGAGCTTTATTTTGAGGACATAGATTGCCTCTCTTAGATCTTTTATATCGAAAGTACTAGCTAGCCAAACCTTAATTGATGATAATCCCCCTACATCATTTTCCAATGAGTAGAATGTCATAAAAAAAAGAACAGGAAAAGCCACCACCTTACCTTCACATTTCTTATATACACATGGTTCATCCAGATTCTGCATGAAACCAAACAAGTTGACCGCTTGGTCAAATCGATTGTTCCAACTCCTGGATGCCTGCTTAAGCCTATAAATGAACTTTTGCAGCTTGCATTCCAAGTTAACTTTTTCTCTAGCTACATGTAGATGTCCTCTTCAAGATTACCATTTAAGAATTCAGTCTTGACATCCATATGCCAGATCTCAAAATCTAGGCATGCATCAATGGATAAGAGTATTCTGATGGATTTAAGCATGGCAACCGGCGAGAAGGTTTCCTCATAGTCAATTCCTTCTCTTTAACTATAACCTTTCGCCACAAGCATTGCCTTATAGGTCTCAACCTTTCCATCAGATCCTTTTTTCCTCTTATAGACCTGCTTACAATCAATGGGTTTAACATTGGCAGGTGCTTCTACAAGATTCCAGACTTGATTAAAATCCATAGATTCCAATTCAGTATTCATAGCTTTAATCTAATGAGTTGAATCAACCTCAACCATTGCCTCTTCATACATAGCAGGATTAGATTTAGATTTAGATTTTATAGAGATGGCTTCAAAAAATTCTCCTAAGAACATATATCTGTTAGGTTGGCTGACCATCTTCCCACTACGACAAGGTATCGGTGCAGAAATGGGTGAAGATGTGGTACTTTCCTATCTTACATTGTTTTCAACTGTTGGAGGGACAGAAGGCTCTCCTTCTATCTCTCCTAGATCTATCATTTCTTTAGGTTTATGGTTTATGATATAATCATCCTCTAAGAAAATAACATTTGTACTAACAAACACTTTCTGTTCTCTCGGATCATAAAAATACCAATGCTAAGCACCCTTTGGATATCCCAAAAAGTAACATACTTTCGATTGTGATTCCAATATGCTCATCTTTCCTTTCAACACAAGTGCTGGACACCCCCATATCTGGAGCTGTTGCAGAGAGGGATTGCATCCAATCCACATCTCCCAGCTGGCCTACGGTAGCTCCAGACTTGTTGGTTCACCACAGGCCCCCGACTCTTTACAGTATAGTGAACATGCTCAAACACAGCCGTGGACGTAGGTTCCTTCATTAACAGGGTCGAACCACATACAAAAAACCAGTCTCTCACTCTCTCTCTCTCCCTCTCTCCTTAATTTGCTTTAATTTACTTTAACCAAATTTTGGCATCATCAGCTTGGCGCCATCTGTGGGAACAAAAAGTTCTTCATCAACAAATCTCTTGGCTGATAGCTATGCCTCCGAAGAAGAGTGAGAGGACTGCACAGCAAGCCAATTGGGATGTTCCGCCGGCCCTGGCATTGGCTGCAGCAGTCATGACATCTGAGCAGATCGTCGCGACCCTCACACAACTCTTGGAGGGCCAACATCAAATCCAGCAACAGATCGAAGCCCTGCTGGCCCAGCAAAGCAGTCCTCTAGTGGTTGGGAAATGACTTGGGAATGTTGCACACGGTCGGGAACCGATCCTGTAACACCTGTAATTTTCTGTATTGGACCCACTATATTATTATATTATTATTTTAATTACGTGATGGTATGGACGTGTTGTATTATTACCATATAGCCTGTAGTAACCATACCGACTCGACCATAATAAGATTTAACTTAGTCCCGTACCCGAACCTGGACATTAGAAATAATACCAGTTTGCAAGTACTTCGAGACCGACACGCATACCAAGGAACTTTTGTACATAAACCGAGAAAGTGGCACATAACCCGAGGTGGGCCGACATGGCTGACCATGTGGCAACCATATGCCACCCTCTTGGACACATGTCCTAAGCATGCAACATGCAAAGGACACCTAGCACATGGAAATTCTATATAAACAAGCACATGCACAAACTACACTCTCTTAGTTAGATCACAATATGAATTTTTGGAGAGAAAATTAGGACTTGGGTGGTTCATGAGAAAAAGAGAGAAGAAATAGAAAGTTAGAAGGAGAAGAAGTTCATTAGTGAAGTTGAGTTCAAGCTCCATCAAGCTCAAATCAACAATCCAAGCTTAGTTTCAAGTTGTTGTGAGTAAATTGTGAGTAATTGTGAGTAATCTAACTCAATTTAGAACCCATATAATATGTACTAATGTTTAGTAGAAGTTTGATGTTGTTGTGCTGAAGTTTCCATTACATGCAAAACAAATCCATAAATTTGAGAAACTGAAACTCTCAGCAGAACATAGTTTAGTAAAATGAATGTTTTGTGTAGCTCAAAAATCTGAATTAAGCTAGGTTTTTTTGTGGTAAAAGCTAACTCATATATCTACAAATACCTCTTCTATAGCTTAGTCTAGAAATCACTCCTTCATGGGTGAAATGCATGTACAACGCAGTGTTATAAACCTAGGAAAACAGAAACTTCCAGCAGAATGTAGTTTAGTAAAATGGATGTTTTGAGGAGCACCAAAATCGAAATCAAGCTAGGTTTTTTTGTGGTAAAATCTGACTCACATATCTACAAATAACTCGTCTATAGATCAGTCTAAAAACCCCTCCTTCATAGGTGAAAGTCACGTAAAATGCAGTACTATAAATCTGGGACAGAATAGTCCGAGATATAAGAAATGTCTTGTAAAATAAATAGTTTGAGTAGCTCAAAAATATAATTGAAGCTAGATTTTTTTTGTACATGAAGATAATCCTATTATCTACAATGTTTTAGATTTAAGTTTGATCCACAAAGCAATTTATCATGCCCAAATAAATCATGTTAATTCAGTCAACACAGTGAAAATGTATCTTGGCAGATTGTACATCTTTTTGTATAATGTTTTGTTTATGCATGGTGTTGATTGTTGATGCTAGTTTTCCATTACATGTGTTGTTATGAAAATCTCATGCTATGGTAGTGCTATCACATAGATGAGTATGTTAAGGGTTTCATCTATATATTTTATTGGTATTAAATCCATGATTATAAATCCATAAGCTACGTGAATATTGTTTAATGACTGTTGGAAAGTTCATACCCATACTATAAGTATATTGTAGGGCACGATTATTGCGTTGATAAGTGATCGGGAAAGCTTCCATCATAAGTATATTGAGAGAAAAATGGAATGTCGGACGTATAGCGAAATATTAACGGTTATAAATGGATGATATTAACGAACTAAACTACGAAACGTACAAACGTGAAAAATAACGATAAAACCTTCAATAGTATATTTAATGCGAATAAGGGACATTGGGCCTCGTTTCTAGTCATGTAACTACCGGTCAAAGTTGAGTCGTGAACTTTTGTGTCGTGTTTGGATAATTCTTGCAAAGTTGGTCTCTCGATTATTCCATTGAGTCGATTGGTGAGTTATGTTTTGTTCCTTGATCTGAGGTTCGGCATGACGTATTCGGTCAAGTGCGGATGACCTGAGGATCGTCGTGACGTGTTCGATCAAGTGGTTGATTATTTTTCCGCACCCTTGGACTGAGGATCGGCATGACGTGTTCGGTTATGTACGGGTGACCTGAGGATCGGCATGACGTGTTCGTCCAAGTGATTATTATTTTCCCATACCCTTGGTCTGAGGATCGGCATGACATTTTCGGTAACGTGTGGGCGACCTGAGGATCGACATGACGTGTTCGACCAAGACATTGTTAATGTCCCGCACACTTATGCCATTTGGGCGACAGTTTGAATGCCAGTTGGGCGACAGTTCACTATTCATTGTTGAGTGTTGTTCTTTCTTGACCAGTAAATGCGTTTGGAGTTAAGTCTTCTTTTAGTCAATGTCATTGGTCAGTTCAATTCTGGGTTAAGTTTCAAAGGGAATGATTGGGTTTAAATAAGACATGGTTCTGAGAATGAGAAAAGACGAACAAGGCATAGTATCGAGAATAAGAAATGATGAATGAGATATGGTTTTGAGGAATAAGAAGAGATGAAGAATAACTTACCTTAAGTGGTGGTAACCTTAAGGGGACCCTCACTTAGCTTAACCGCTAACGGCTTTTCATGCCGCTGGACCTTCCACGTCCAGCCTTTGTAGGTCCAGAAGGAGCCGACTGCTATAAAGATGCTGACTTTACTACTAAAGACTATGCTGGTGAAGATTACTACGAGGAAGGTTACGGTTTCGCCAGCTGAAGACTTTGGAGTTTTTCTTTTGTTATAGTTCTGTTATTATTATGTTAGTGATGTAATAGTTTATCTGGTCTTGTAATATGTATCTTTTGGATATTTTTTGGCCTGTAATATACTACTGATGTAAGACTTGGATGTTTTAAATTTCTGCTTCCGCTGAACTTAGTCACTTTCCCATATCACATTATTGTTATAAGCATGTTTGGACAATCAGATGACACTCACAACCAGTCACGTGTCTACGAACCCATAAAGGAAATTTATTTTTCCCTATTTTTGGTACTTTGGGGCGTGACAGATCCTGACCAGATAACGTGCCCGAGCCAACCCATCCCGCGTTGAGGATGCCAGAGACATCAATAGTAGGCGTACTACCCGAGAGGAAAGGCAGGAGCATATGGCTCGGGAATTAGTCCAGGGTAACTCAGTCAAGAGCCGAGTTGTCCCTAGGTGAACGATTACCCGGAGTCATAGCCGAGCCTGATCCCAGAGGATAGCACACCGCCATGAAGAAGAAGCCTCTTCCACCGACCCGACTAACCTCTTAGATACCGATCGGGAAGGAGTAGAAGCCCGAATCAAGGACTTGCAGAAGCAGATTGACGGAGTGGCCAAAAAGCTTGGTCAAAACCGTGCTCAGAATCAAGCCAATATTGAGACAGAGTCACCGTTCGCTAGCCAGATCACGAGATTTTCCATCCCGCATAAATTTAAGTAGCCTCGCTTAGATCCCTATAGCAGCTTGGGGAGCCCGATCGACCATATCCGGACCTACAGGGCTAGGATGGCCCTGGCCACCCAAGCCGACAAGCTATACTACCTGGCCTTCCCCAGTACATTAAAAGGCCCAGCCGCCGAATGGTTCTGCTCCTTTAAACCCCGATCGCTACTTAGTTTCAAGCAACTCAGCAAGCAGTTCATCAACCAGTTCACCAGTATGCATGAACGGCCAAAGCCTAACATACATCTACCGATAGTCAGACAAAGGGATAATGAGACCCTCAAGGAATTCACCGACCGATTTAATCAAGGGAAGCTCGGCATCTATGATCTTGATGAAACCGTCGCTATTATAGCCTTCTGCTTAGGAGTTCAACACACAAGTGTGCCACGTCATTTCACAGAAATCGAACGGAAACTTTTGTTGAGCTCTCTGAGAGGGTTAGAAGATACATCAACACTGAAGAATTTCTAAAGACCAAAGACCCCGGGCAAATGGACAACGAGCCTTCCAGTAGTAAGCGGAAGCGAGAACAGCCCAGGAAGAGCAATGCAAAGAACCTCGACAGCTCTGGCCATTCTCTCAATTCACAATGGTCCGAGTCCGACAGCCCCGACCCGACCTCTAGTTCACAGTAGTCCGGGTCAGGCAGCCCTGACCGGACCTCCAGCTCACAACAGGCAGGGTTCGGCGGTCCTGACCCGACCTCCAGTTCACATCGGTCAGGATCAAGCAATTCTGACTTTGCCTCTGGCACAGAGAAATCAGGAGCCTGATGATCCTGATCCGACCCCCTGTTTGCATCATTCTAGATGAGCCCGACTATAGTGGTACTTGCCTGAGCACCACATGAGGCTCCACCGATTGTTAGAGAGCTCTTACAAAGGCATCGGGCCTAATCCCGAGGCATACAAAGACCTCGGGCCTAACCCAGAGGCATCCAAAGACCTCGGGCCAAACCCCGAAGAATCCAAAGACCTCAGTATTAGGGATATATACTAAAAGCCATGCTTTATGTAGTTGATTTATTATTCATTTAATAAAATTAGTTAATCCATTTTTTATGAGAATCTGTGTGGGTAATATTTGTATTATGTTGTTTATTTAATATTATGCATGTGTGTCTTTCACTCTACATAGTAGGTGGTTTGTGTGTGTAGAGTTCGGCTTGCACAGGGAAGATCAGACCATCGGATCTTGTAGAATGTAAGATTTTGGTTTACAGTCTTAGATGGATTGGACACACCATCGGTAGGACTGCAGCATGGTGTTGTAGTAGGTTTGTCTTGACTGCGGGAAACGGTATAGTTTCAACTCACCATGCTGGTACATTTTGTGTATTAAACGGGACCGACTTGGGGTAATTATCTTTATACTGACTTATAAGATAATTAATACCTCATGACTATTATGAGTGCTTATGCTCTAAATCCTAAGTTATTTTATGGACACGTACATTTGATATTTACACCTTGATCCCTAAAAGGGTGAGATCCTTAAATGGGTCAATATCTCATTGGATTGGGTGACAATATTAATTGTGTGGTGGATATTAATTAATGATGGAATCCATGTCTCAATTTTGGGATTGATGATATCCCCTTGAGAAAGCTTATAAGTTTTGATTATGTCAAACCCTCCAGGTGGATTTTGTATCCGATATATCAGATAAGTTAAGCAGAGGATCTCAAGGAATTTTAAGAGATTAATTAAATATGATTGTCAGTAATTATATTTAATTAATGGATATCTGTAATCTTAACATGGGGAGATAATAAGCATTTAATAACATGGAGCTCGAAATATATTTTTGAGATAAGGGTAGGAGTGCAATTATAATTCTTTAGTGGTATGAATTATAATTTATGGAAATAGGAATCTGATTCAATAAGAATTAGGGTTTCATAATTCCATAAGGAAGCCTATTCCTTGTTGACTTCTTATGGTCCCTATCGTAGCCTATATATATATGCTACTTTGGCTCTCTCCTTAGTTAGCATTTTTCTATATAGAGAATTATAACTCGGAATAGAAAAGAGAGCGTAAAAGAGGGAGAGCAGAAAACAGAAAGGATTTCGAAGGAGCCCACACTTAGTTCGATATTATGCCAGCAAAGGAATACGGTAGAAGATTGTGAGCTGTTATCGAGCCCGTGTTCTCGATTCGTCTACTACAGCAATCCGTTTTATTAGTTTAAGGTAACCCTAGTTCCGCCCTTGTAGGGTTATTGTAGTTTTCACATATTTTTTTTTGCAGTACCAACTTATACGCGCTATCAATGGATTCTGGGAACGCAATTTCCTAACACTCGGAACTAACCCCGAGGCATCCAAAGACCTCGGGCCTAACCCCGAGGCATCCAAAGACCTCGGGTCTAACCCTGAGGTACAAGCTTCGCTTAGGTCCAACCGATGATGGGGGCAAACCCCCTAGGTGCCTGGTGATGGCAAGCTTCAAAAGACCCTACAACCACTATGTTCCAGGTCGGTTACCTATAGTCATAGCCTCTGTAAGACCCTCATCTTAGTGAAATCTTGGGGGGCAAGATGGCGCAATGAACTAAATAGGGAATCACATTGGGTATCTACAGGCCTCACGGATAACCAAGTCAAACTCTTAGACAACCCGATCACCTGCAGTACTCAGAGGCATTAACTCTACTTAGGTCCAAACCGACGATAGAGGTGACTAAAATCTCTTAGGTTGGCCCACTATAGAGGAGCAAAAAGGACCCTACAGTGACACGCTCTAGGTCAGCTCCACCAACATGGTGAAGCTCTTCTCCCAATAGTCTTGATGAAGGCTGACCGGGCAGAAGTTAACCATCCTGGGGAGTTAACATAAAAGGACCCTAAAGCAATACGCTTTAGGTCAGCTTTTCCAACATGGTCAAATTCTTATGCCCACAACCTTGATGAAGGTTTACGGGTAGAAGATAACCATCCTGGAAGCTAACTCAAGCAAAAAGACTCTGAATTAGGCTGGGTCTCAACTCCCGGTCAGTTCCCGAGCACTTAAAGGTTCCGAGCTAGGCTAGGTCTTAACTCTCAGCCAGTTCTTGAGGACTCACCAGGCTCAGAAGCCCTGAGGCAGCTTCCCCGAGCACTCAGATTGGTATCAGGGAGATTTCCAAACTTGTCCCAATATAGCATCCAGCCAACCTTGAAAATGGGGGGACAACTGATACACCCAAAATTAGCCCATGCCCGAGCAGTTTTATTCTGCAACTACTGACAAGTCATATCCCGAGTGGTTTGGTCCACCTGATGCCTCCCGAGTAGTTCATCCACGACCCGGCCAACAGGTCGAGAAGACCGCACAGGCACATCCGAATATAGGAACAGCTCATCCGGGCCCACAGGCATGATCCCGAGCAATCCGGGCAGTTTCCTACTCAAGCTAGAAGACTAATGGAAAGTGCAAACTATTTCCTAATCCAATTAGGAAACCCCTACAATTAATGCTAATCTATATCAATTGGATTGTGTTTCCTTTTCCTTGTACGAGTAGGTCTCTTACATCTATAAAAAAGACCTCTCACCCCCCATTGAAGGGGCTGACTTTTCAGTCTACACAACACCTCTATAGCATTCATCTACATGCCCAGCCAGCCTACGGTAGCTCCAAACCTGTTGATTCACCACAGGCCCCCGACTTTTTTATAGTATAGTAAACGTGCTCAGACACAGCTGTGGACGTAGGTTCCTTCATTAACATGGCCGAACCACATACAAAAACTAGTCTCTCACTCTCTCTCTATAATTTGCTTTAATTTACTTTAACCAAAATTTGGCATCATCAGTATATATAGCGGTTTCCAAAGCATAACCCCAAAGAAATAATGGCAATTTCAAATTACTCATCATCGACCTAGTCATGTCTAAAAGCGTCCGATTCCTTCTCTCTGCTATACCATTCTGCTGAGGCATACTAGGTGCAGTCAATTATGACAGAATCCCATTCTGTACAAGGTGATCAATAAACTCATTAGAGAGGTACTCGCCACCTCGATTAGATTGAATGGCTTTGATATGTGTGTCCAACTGCTTCTCCACTTCATCCCTAAACTCTTTGAATTTTTCAAAGGCTTCAGACTTGTGCTGTATTAGGTACACATATCCATACCTAGAGTGGTCATCAGTAAATATTATAAAATACTCATAACCACCCCTAACTCTAATATTTATTAGACCATACACATCAGCGTGAACTAATTCCAACAATGCATTGGTTTTGTTGCCCTTTGTAGGAAAGGGTCTTTTGGTCATTTTACCCTCTAAACATGATTTATAGACTTCCATTGGTTTTATAAGTAAATAGCCTAAGATCCCTTATTTGACTAGCCTGCTTATCCTGTTTAGATTGATATAGCCTAGCCTTATATGCCAAAGGCTTATTGGATTAGTGGAAGGTTCCTTTCTTTTAGATGGTGTAATTACCATTGAGTTATTAAGTTCCATGTTAGAATCTTTAGAAATATTTGGAGTGATCACATACAAGCCATTATTTTTAATACTAGAATATATAAACAACCAATTCTTTTAATGACAACTTCAGTTCCAAAATAAAAAGAATAACCTTTATTCAATAATTCTGAAACAGAAATTAAAGTTAGCATGATCTGCCCATCACTATACCTCCTGGTTGATATGAACCCTTGCAATGAATTACAGATATGGTTAGTCACACTAGAATCAAAATGCACCAAGTATTCGAAGTATTAGTTATAAAACTTACTTCAATCATATGTGATTTGATCATACCTTGAACCCTTGTATCTAAGAAATCCGGACAGTTCCTCTTCCAGTGGCCTATCTCTCTGTATTGAAAATACTTTTCTTTGCCTTGATCACCTGCCTTCCCCTTGCCTTTACCCTTTCCCTTAGATTTTGCAATTTTAGGGACTGGTCCAACACTTGAACCACTAGTTCTTGCCTTCTTCTTCCCTTTCTTGCCTTTCGGTATAGATCGAGAAGAAGAATTGCATTTCTCAATGCTCAAAACATTGCCCCCAGGTTTAATCACCCCTACCACTGACTGAAGAGAGCTCATTAGTTTGCTCATAGAAAAATTCATTTGATTCATATTGTAGTTTAATTTAAACTGAGCGAATGATTGAGGCAGCGAGTTGAGGATTATGTCAACTTGGGTCTATGAGTCAATGTTGGCACCCAGTGTCTCCAGTTCATTTAAGTAACCGATCATTTTTGAAATATGCTCTCTGACTGGAGTTCCTTCCAACATTTTTGTACTCATGATCTTTTGTATGGCAATTTGCCAAGCAAGACTTCCATGCTCCCCAAACATTTCTTTCATGAAGGTCATGATGGCACTAGAAGAATCATTCAATTAGAACTAGTGTTGCAACACACTAGCCATAGAGGTTAATATATAACAACAAGCCATCCTATTCGACTTCTTCCATTTGTCAAATTCGCGTCTAGCACTTGTCAAAGTATTTGCCACAGGTTCGGTAGGGCTTCGGGTAGTGAGGACATAAATGTGATCCTCTGTAGTTAAAACAATGTCTAAGTTATGTTTCCATTCAATGTCGTTGTTTCCAGTTAGTTTGTTTTGCGTGAGTATGGTGGCAAGTGGATTAAATGTTGATCCAGACATGATGAATACTGAAAAACCAAATAGACATAATAAATATGGATATCAAAATTTAGACAACATGAAATAAAAGAATCCTTAAAACACTTATTCAATGACAAAGTTGCCAAAATATCGACATGAAAGAATCAAGCCTCCGTGTGGTGGTCATTATTCAATCTTTGATTGATCATGATTTGTCCGCTATACAACTGTTGCAAAACAGTCATGACTCCCAAACCAATTTGATCTCTAAGTTTCTGAATAATACCCCATGTAGGATCCCTTATTCATAACTTAGCTAGTGTGCACCATTAACTAGGATCCAATGACAACTGCCTCAAGTAGTACTCCCGTGTAGTGGTCACCCTCTAACATGTCTCATTGATCCTATCCATAGGACGTTCACATCTAGTAACCAATGAGTAGTGTATCCTCTATATGGAACGATCACCCATGGCTGGGTGACACAGAATGCACTACTCATCTCACAGTGAACCGTTAATGGAAGATCGTGGGAGTTTAAAATTAAGTCCCTTTCCCACTAGATTTGTTAATTAAGGATTTTGCTATTTGGAAAAATTGCTTCTTCACATTGCCCATAAACATCTAATGTTTACTAACGTGTCAAAACAATTTTTGATTTTTATTTTAGGAAACTTGTTTTTACATGCATGTAGCAATAATATTTAAAATGCCAATCACAAACAAGCATATAAAAACAAAAAACTAAAATGTAATAAAAGCATTCAAGATGCCCCTATCTCCCATGGCCCTCTCTCTATAGACACATCTTCACAGTTTGATCACCTCTGACTCCATGTTCATAGACAATGGCTTCTAGCTCCATCTTCATGGATTATCCTATTCTATTACATTGCCCTATACCTCTTTTGAGGTTTACAATTTATCTAGGAATAGAAAATTGTTGGGTTTGTGCCCTTAAACCATTACTTTATGTATGAGACATTGACATTTTAATAAATGGATATCAGCTTTACATTTCATTATGTATGTTTCTTTCATAAGATGATTGTTTAATCCTTAAGTATCATAGTAGGTAATTCGTGTGTGTATGAGATACATACAAGTGATATACAAATTACTACTCTTTGATACTTAGAACTTATCACAGTGGATGATGAGAGTGGATATCTCATCAGGTATACACTGTAGCATAATCAACTACCATTGGATGGAGTGATGAATCTCAATCACTAGAGTATGACTCTTGGTTAATATGCTAGTGCTTATAGTGCATTGACGGACCTGAGCTTTCCTATTGACACTCAAGACTGTTAAAAAGTCAACAGGAACTCATAACTTGTATAAGGTACGTGTTCTCAATCTTGAGATGATTATGAACACAAACTATGGATATGGCTGCTTTGACTTACCAATCAGTGAGGTCTATAGAAGATCAACACCTGGGTATCTTGGGTATGTCATGCTCAGAGGGTTGTGAACATATATTGTCAAGATAGAATCTACCCTCTGATTTAGAGTAAGCATTCCCTTGAGAATGTCACCAAGTTGATTAATGAGAACTACAGTCTTGTTGATACGTAGTTATCAACATGTTTGGTAATCATGAGAGGTGAATGGGACTCAAGGAATACAAGAAGTATTCATGATTCAGGTTAACAATAACATTTATTCAATTACCTGAATATGATCACGAATGCTGAAGGTAGAGGGACATTAGTACAACATACAAGTCTAGTTATTGCTTCAGATATGTTCTTTTGCGTTGGAGTTCAATTATCATTTTATAGTGGAGTAAACGTTAACTAACCAATTAGTTAGTTTGTTGATTAAAGAGTTTGGTCATGGTAATTAACAAACTGGTTTGAGCCAACAATAAAGAGCCTAGGAGGTCCCACTCTTAGCTCCGCTAGGATGCTTGGAAAGGCACAAGAGGATCTTGTCATGACAGGTTCGATCGATCAAATAGTTTTCGATCGATTGAAGTCTAGGCAGGTTCGAATGATTAAAAGTAGTTCGATCGATCGAAAGTTCAATCGATCAAAGACACTTCGATCGGTCGAAGGTCAAAGTCGGTTTTGGAAATCTATAAATAGGGCAACTGTGTACAGGGTTTAATAATCATCATTTTTCCTATACGAAAGCTTTAGAACCTGTTTAGGGCTTCCCAAACCTTCTTATCTTCCTTGTTAGAGATCCCACCATCTCTAGTCTCTTTAGGAAGCATCCGCTGGAGTCATAAGGGTGAAGATAACCTAGCAGAGGTTGCTACATCACGAAGGTTAAAGATTTCAGAATTGGGTTCAAGACCTGAGGTATATTTCTTCTCCCTCTTGGAAAATCGCATTTTTGAGAAGGAATACTTCAGATTTTATAAATTTCTCCAGCAATTTAAAATGTAGATCTTTGAGTTACGGACGCGTGGCCGTAAACGATGAGTCAATAAGAGATCCGAGTCAAAAGTTATCACAATTCTACGATCGGTGCGCAGAGCAGCGGAAAACCTGAGAAAAGTTGGAAAATGGCCTGGTCACTGGAGCGACCCGCACGCGCGACCTGCGCGAGCGACCTGTTGAAAAATTCAAAGTTGCGTATTTTGAGGTCTTGAAGAGCCCTGTGCGATCAGAATTGGCTGAATACGTCCAAAAACATAAAATAGCTATTTTAGTGCGATTTGGCTTAGGAAAGCTTCCTACATCCTTCAAAACTCTATATAAGTCCTATTCTAAATCAATTTTGGGGTTACACATCATTACATAACATTAGATACATCCATATACAACTAAAACTTCAGCCATTGAAGAGAGGAAAGCTAGGAGAAGAAGAAGAAGACCAAGGATTCCCATGGCCTCATCCATTAACCTTTTGCCGTTCATCAATTCTATGGCCAACTAAACTCAAGATCTAGGGTTTCAATGAAACCCTAGCCAAGTAATAGGGTGTATTTTATCTTTTTATTTTAGTTTTATTATGTATGGATGACAGTTACATGTTTCGAGGATTTTTAAAAATAAATCGTGCTTTTATTGATTAAATCGTTACTTTCAAAGTTTACTCTTGTCATAGATCTATTTTGATGGTAGTGTGCTCAATGATCTATGCTTGTTGTGCTTGTTTAGATTATTTACATGTAATGGTGCTTAAATTGAATTGTGCTATCAAGTATCCGAATAGTCCATGCCTAGATTAGACGGATTATACCACAACCCTAGTTTAGTGTGGGATAATTCGTGCTAACAGAAGATGGATTATGTTGGTGCTTGAACCATAATTATTTTTATGACGGAGGAATTGGGCTTGTAGCTACAATTCCCCATTATCATCCAACTTAATAAGCTAAAGTAATTCGTAAATACCCTTATTATGAAGCTAGTGGTAGATTTGCAATCCTAGGTTTCTTAAACTTATTATAAAAACTGATGATGCTGAAAATTGGTAAGAGAGAGAGATTTTAACACAAACAATTGTATGTGGTTCGGCCCCGTTAATAAGGTGACCTACGTCCACGTGGTGCGTCAGTGCGCTTCACTAGTAGATCACCGGCGGGCTTGGTGAGCCAACAATTGGGGCGGCACTACCAGTAATATCGGCCGGGTGTATGCATATAAGATGAATGTATATGCTATTCTGTTTATTAAGAATGCGATCCCCTTCAATGGGGGTGAGTGGCCCCTTTATAGGTGCAAGAGACCACCCGCATTAGGCAACTGATTAGATAAGGAAACCTTATCTAATTACAAGATGATGAGCACAAATCATGGGGGAGTTTCCTAAACGGCTTAGGAAACTGTCTACATTAGTCTTCTGACTGATTTAGGAAACTGCTGAGCGGCTTGGCTGTCAATCTGCACATGGTGGAGAACCGCTGAGTCGCATTCACGGGCTGAGCGTGTAATACCCGCTATTTTTAAATATTTATTTCCTAAGATGAATAGTGTTTTTATGTTGTTATTATAATATTAAGCATTTATAGAACTCGATTATTAATTTTCAAAATTTTTAGAAACAGAAATTTAGCAGATTTGTGAATATCTGGTATATTTGGACCAGTTATGATTTTATTGCACATCCAACCAAACATGGCCGTAAGGAAATAATTATCCTTTGAACCTTTAACTCTTGGTAATTGCAAGGTGAGGTCCCTCCTTGGTTCCTATATATATGGGACCATTCCTTTACATTTATCCTTAGACTTATGAGGTTGAGAACTCATCCTAATGCTTACATATCTTCATCTCACACACACAAACACCAAGAACACACATAGTACACCAAGAACACCAAGAACACACATAGTACACCAAGAACACCAAGAACACCAAGAACACACCTAGTACACCAAGAACACCAAGAACACAAACAGTACACCAAGAACACACCTAGTACACCAAGAACACCAAGAACACTATTTGAAGCCTGAATTTTATATTCGAAGATTCTTCGGGTTTTCTTCGGATTTTTCGGCATTATTATTCTGCGAATTTAGGTGAGTCTCCAACTCACTCAGCTATTTGTATTACACTTTGTTATGCACATATGATTATGATTATGATTCATATTAATTATGTGATGTTTATACGTATTATATTATGTATTTATATTTTTATACGTATAAATACGGTATTCTGATATAGTATAATATGGTATAAATAGTGTATTCTAATATAGTATAATATTGTATAAATATAGTATTCTGATATAGTATAAATACGATATTATGGTTTTTCAAATACGGTATAAATACGATAAACTGGTATTTTCAAATACGACTGGAATCGAGATGGATTCTTAGTGAGGATCGAAAACTCTTAACTTCCAACATGAATACTTAGTTATTTAATCTCACGGAACTTTTATAAATTCGGTTGTGGACGTACAAAACTGAAAAAATGACCAAAATACTCTTGTGACCTGTTTTCACTTAAATCGACTGAAATCAAGATATTTTCTTAACGGGGATCGAAAACTCTTAACTTACAACATGAATACTTATTTATTTGATCTCACGTAACTTTTATATTTTCGGATCATGACTTATAAACTGGAAAATGACCAAAATACCCCTATGCCCTATTCTTACTAGAATCATACACGATGTCTAATATTTCATTCTAGTTTTGATTTAAATGCAGTTATGTGATAACAATGTTTGATTCATGCTATGATGATATTTACAATGTTGTTATACCATGTTTATAATGATGTTATCTTATTATTCCAAACCTTTTATGATGATTGAACTACGTTAATAAAGAGAATAACGTGATGATTGCTAATGTTTGCTATGAGAAGTATAGGGATTAAGCTGTTGTACCTTTGAGGTAATTATTAAGTGAGGAACGCATACGTGTTAAACCAAGTTTGGTTTGGGTTTTGATGGTCAGTTATTCTATTTATGTTAGGTAGCCACATGGGAAAGTCGTGGGTTTGTTTTAGTATTGGGATTTAGGTCAGCATGACCGACAGTCACATCGAACTGGTTTATGACTTGCGGTGAGGGACATATTTCACCTCTGTAAATAGCGGTAAACCAGAGGTTTGTTGACTAGGTGATGTGGGCTAGGTTAACAATTGGACCGTGTTCACGTCGTGCGGGGAGGGAAGGTATACCCTCTGAATAGCGGTGAAACGGAGGTTTTATTATCAGAATGTGTCAGTCGTGGTATAGTGCGATATATTGTGTTTTGTTTCAGACAGTCAACATCGGACTGGTTCATGGCTTGCGGTGAGGGACAGGTTTTCACCTCTGTAAATGGCGGTGAACCAGATGTTTGTTAGACTATGGGGCGAGAGCATTGATATGTCGATAGAGTGATGTATTATGTTTTAGAAAGTGTTTCAGATAGTCACATCGGACTGATTCATGACTTGCGGTGAGGGACAGGTTTTACCTCTGTAAATGGCGGTGAATCAGAGGTTTGTAGACTATGAGATGCTATGTACAAAGCATGGATATGTTGATAGATGAGTTAGCATAATGAGATGCGTTATGTTTTGGAATCGGAGATGTATTAAGAGATGAGAACAATTGAGAAATGATATATATTATTATGAGTTGATACATATGTTAAAGGTACTTAATGCTAATGATGTAATCTATTTAAACTATGTTACCCAGAGTACCTATTACTCGACCTTGTAAGCTGATGGCTATGCCTTGGACATTTCACGTCTAGGTATGCAAACGTTTGACTATACAGGTGACGGAGCCTATGACGATAACTACTACCCTGATGAGGGATATGTGGCGGGTGACCCCATACATGACGGTTACACTGGAGGAGAGTTTTATGCTGACGCCGATCCTTACGCCAGCTGAGGACTGAAGACTGTCATAGTCTAGTTTATGTTCCTATTATTGCTATAGACTTTTGTAACGGGTACTTGGGCATATGTTGTCTCCAGACCTGTTGTGATCCTATGGACCATACTCTGATATTGTAACGGTTCTGACTATTTGAACTTAGTAAGGTTATACCTTCATTTTCCAGATGTATTGGATTATGTTTTAAATGTTTAAGTTTTTGTGTGGAAAATCATGTGACTTCACTTGACACGTATCTTCGGGTCCAGAATGGAAATTTATTTTTCCCTATTTTGCTACTCCTGGGCGTGACAAAGCGTGTATCCCGAGCGGTTACAGTTATAGACCTCGGGAACGGTGGGCCACCGGCTTCCTTCCCGGATAATCCGGGTCCTTTGTTGTTGACGCGGAGGTTTGACTGTAGAAGGATATTTTCGAGCATATCAGCTGCCCCCCATTTTCGGAGTTGATTTGATGTCCCATTAGATGAAGTTTGAAATCAAGATTACTTTCGAGGAACTGTCCTGTAGGAACCCGAGACTCAACTCGGGGTAGGACCGATCGTGATGGTCAGCCGAGGTATGGACCGAGTAGTGACTTTATGGGCCTGGGTCCCATATGTGCCATGTGTCAGCTTATGACTAGCCTAGTTAGGATCAAACGATGCCAGCATGGATATAACCAGACCGTTTCCATGGCAACCAAACCATCTCGTCAGCATTTGATGCGTGCACCTTTTGAGGCGACGCTTCACGTGCCCGAGGTGACAACTGTCAGTCACTTCGGGCGGTAAAACGTATGAGTCATTGGATCTATTTTGATCTGAATCGTCTGTGTATCCTATATAAAGGAACACTTATTCATTTCTCAAACTCTTTGCTACAAACACACATATTCTCGAGCGGTTGAGAGCGAGCAAGTTTTCAACCAAGATTCCCGAGCACTTTATTTGTGTCGATTTCTGTAAGTCCCTTTCCTTTTCGAGCTTCAATTTATCACTCTTTCCCTTTCTCTTTTCATTTCGCGATAAGGCTGGAGGGAGTGAGCCCTGTAGGCTTTGAACAGAAGTGGGATTTTTTTCATCCTTAGGTTCTATGTTTTCTTTAAGTCAGGTGGCACCTTAGGGCGGTTGAACCGAGCGGGTGTTTCCGGGGTAGTCTTGAGAGAGTGCCATCTTGTGTTTAGGACCATCTATTCTCTGCCTTTTAGGTTAGTGACCTTGCCCCCCTTGTATACCAGGCTCGGGGTTCCTGACTATACCTTGGTCGTCGTCTTCTTCCTGCTCCAGCTACTGAAACCCCAAGAATGTGTTACTCCGGTTTTAACTCATCCTCCTGGTTGGAGGACGAGTGGTTCGGGACAGTGGAGCTGGACATAAGTCTGAGTCTGCCATTCGCGTCCCCCTCTGACCAACATAGGGAAGGCAGAATCCCGATCCGTATCTCCGAGGATGAGTCGGACCAGGAAGCCCCCGTTGCTTCCACATCCGGCGATTCAGGCGACGGAACACCAGGGGAAGCTGACCCCGAGGTGGCTTTCTCTAGCGAATTCATCCCGTCCATATTGCGTACTGAGGATCTCGGGCGCATTAGGGATAGGTATGGCCTTCCTGACCACTGTTCCTTGGCGGTGAATATCGGTGGGGCCCAAATTTACCAGCGGAGTTTCACTGCCCTATATGAGGACATCCTCATAGCTGGGTTTCGCTTCTCCCTCCATCCGGTCGCTCGGGACGTCTTGATATACCTTGGGATTGCCCCGGGCCAGCTGGCCCCGAATAGGTATAGGTTCTTGATGGGGTCCATCTCTCTGTGGCCCCAGGTCTTCGAATATGAACTCTCCGTCCAGGGCAGTGGTGTCAATATACAACCTAGTGTTTATGTTTCAAACCCCGTCAAGGACCCATGAGCTTGCGTGGAGGCCAAGCGGTCGCTCGGAGCTGTTATGTCAGTTCCTTACACAGAGAAGCCATTAATGAAATGTTAAAAATTTAGGAGATGTACCCGAGAGACAAAACTAATGGAGTGGGCCCAGTGGAGGAGCTGGAACTGGTGGTGCGGGATCCTTGGTTTCTCGATCGGTCCGTCAACATTGGCACTCTCCTAGAGCCAGGCCTCAAGGAGAAGTTGGTTCAATTCTTACGGCGAAGCCATGACGTCTTCGCTTGGAGCCATGAGGACATGCCTGGGATAGATCCCCGGGTCATGTCTCACTGTCTCAACACCAACCCGGACTCCCGGCCGGTCAAGCAAAAGAGGTGGGGTATGGCACCTGATAGACAGGTGGCAGTATGTGAAGAAGTGTCGAGAAGCTCCTGAAAGCAAAATCCATCCGAGAGGTCCACTATCCCGACTGGTTAGTAAATGTGGTTCTGGTCAAGAAAGCAACGGGAACTGGTTAGCTTTAAAGCCTTGCACTTAAGCTATTTTGAGGTGTACCTAGGAGTCCTTCACTAAGTGGAGCAAGTATATTAGGATGTGAAAGCTTTTAAATTCTATCCTAATCCTTTTAGAGAGTTTTGGAAACTAAAAACACTAATTTTCGTATTTAAAAAGTCTCCAAAAATAAAATAAGATAGAAATCCCGATTTGGTCAATTTAATCCCGTCACTACACTATGAGCCAGTTTTAAAAGGCTATATCTCACTCATTTTAAGATCAAATTGTGCTTATGACCTACGGATTTATATGCCTAGGAATCGTACTATCCATTCCAAGTGGTTTCAGGCCCAAACTCTTCCTAGTTTAAGAGTTATGGTTCAAGAAAAATCATGATTTGACACTTTGATGATTAAATTTCGAATTTTTTTTTAAAATTCAAATTTTCTATCTCGATTTTAAAGAATCATGATTTCGCACCATAAGCATTGATGGTTCAAAAGTGCTTTTGAAAATTACAAGTCTCCCCCTCACTTTCAAGATTTTCATGAAAAATTCAATTTGTAAACCTGAGCCATCAAGAATTTTCAAGCTAGAAATCCTTGGATAATAATTGGATTAGTAAGGTAATTAGCTTACTCAAGGAATCTTATGTGCTAATATGCTGATATGCTAGGTCTAAGCTAGATTAAGGTGCATTGTGACACGGCTAAAAATGTGTGTGTGCTTGTGTGCTATACCCAAGTGTAGGTAATCGTGCAAGTAGTAATCTGGTTAAGACCAGGTTGATCCCATAGGGAATGTGATAAACTAAATACCTAGATTAATCTCTAAAAGGAAAAATAAATATCAATATTTGAAATGTTGTAAAACATGAAATTCCACGAAGTGACTACTAAAAATAAAGCAACTAAATTAAATTAAACTACTAATTAACTAATCAACTCAAGCAAGATTTTAAAACGTGTTTTTCTTAATAAAAGGGAATGTTGGAATCACGCGAATCCACAGAATCCTAGCCATCTACTATGCAGTTTACATTTAAGCTCTAGGGAGTGTGTCTGTCTACAGTATTCCGTGTTTTCTAAAGATAAAGAATCAATAGCCCATTCATAGCTAGGACTACATCATCACATTTATTTCCAAAACACATGAAGGTGGTTTAAAACAATAGTTAAGACTCACACCTACAATGGTGTTATCATTGAAGGTGGTTTACAAAAGATATTGAAGAAAAGTCCTTGATCGCTTGACTGTCTTCTGGTTCGATCTATCAAACCAACTTCGATCGATCGAACACAGGATTTATTCTGCTACATGGCAGAGGCTGGAGATCACTGTTTCATCGCGATCTCCTAACCCTAGGACTACTCAGACATGGTCTAGAGTATCTTAGATTCATTTTTAATGTGAAAGTCCATTAAAGTTATGTTTGGTTGAGATTTTATCATCAAAATTATGAAAATTAATGGTTTAACACTACCTAATCATGCAAAGCTACAAGATTAACAGATTAAACTTGGAATGACGAACTTCAATTACAATTAAGAGAATCCAAGCCAAACAATAAAATCCGTGATAAAACCTACAAAAACACAGGACAAAGCTCTCTACTCTCTATAATCTCATAAAAACTAAAGTGGGCATCCCTCTGGACGTATACAAAACGAGTGTATATACTCAAACCTAAGGCTAGGGTTAAAAACTCCATCCCTACTACGTGCGCGTAAATTCTGATAAAAGCCATGTTCGATCGATCGAACATCTCTCGATCGGTTAAACTTCTGGGATCTTCGAGCGCTTGAGCTTATCTCAATCGATCGAAACCTCGATCGCTTGAAACCTCTTCAATCGCTCGAGACTTCCTTTTCATATTTGAATTGTCTTCATTAAAACCAAACACTTCCTTTTATCATGCTTATTCAATTCTTCACTCAACAATAGTAATCTGCACAAATAACTACTAAAACAATACAACTTATCATAGATTAATCATATTGTGTAAAAACTGCCATTGTAATTCAAATTGCAGATATACAAAGGAGTTGTATACTAAATCAGCGTATTTTCTTCTTTTAGCGTGGTTGTATTTTACAAATAGCCCCGCTTGTCACAACCCACAACTAGCGAATTGCTAGTCCCTAGCAATAGAGCGAAAATAAAAACAAACTAACTGCTACTACAACGACTAACATAAAATAAAGTAAATTAAACTAAGGCAAACTATGCTAAATAAAAAGAGAATCTACCTAACT
Source organism: Hydrangea macrophylla (assembly GCA_033977485.1). Classification (NCBI taxonomy): domain Eukaryota; kingdom Viridiplantae; phylum Streptophyta; class Magnoliopsida; order Cornales; family Hydrangeaceae; genus Hydrangea; species Hydrangea macrophylla. The sequence continues at coordinate 8,107,906 of CM066992.1, read as the reverse complement.
CACTTTCGCAGGAATCGCGGTTGCATTTAGCGAATACAACAAGCCGTTAAACCCCTAGGTCCCCCTAGTAGACAAGTGTTGTCTCGCGAGGGTTTGCAGTAAATATACCCACAAAATTCTCCAAATTTTTTTTATTTTGTAATTGATTTTTTTTTGAGTTTAAAAAAGATATAGAATTACTCGTAAACACTCCCTCCCAAACAACTGTAAACTTAACTCTACAAAACATATCATCCTCATTCAAACCATGGAAGAAATACACATACTCCTCATGTCACCAAGATAAAAATAACATATGCATCACATCCATGTATCCGTGTTTGTGTGAAGTTAACAGCTATGCATAGAACCTTATTTAGAGTTGTCTAGACTATCATACTCTTAGAACTTGTAGTTTCAACTCAATTCTCACATGGGTTTACACTCAGGAATGAACATCTCACAAAAATTGGTTTAATAATGATCACACATGGTGTGAAAACTTTGATAAAACTTGAAAGTTTGGTTACTAATGCTTTCACACCTGACTCAATAAAGGACGAACATTTAGAGTACATAGTCTCAAGAAAGGAATACTACTTACTAGAGGAGCGAAATACCATGGATAACTCAAATTACACGTTCATATTCAAACTAAGTTGTTAAAAGTCATTAAGGCTTTGACTTTTCGATTTTTATATAGTAGGACAGAAATGAGAGGGGTAAGAAATCGCACATCTTTAACATGTGATTGAGTTTAGTAATTTTACTTCACTCTATTCCAACCATCCTCTATTCTCATATATGGTTTTTTTTAACCTGGTTTCCTTCTTCTTTCCTTTTCTCTTTTATGCGATCCCTCCCACATTTACTCTATCCTTGTCACACACTTCAACAATTTAATCACATTAGATATGCAATGGGGTTTGAGGTCAAACCGTAAGATTAGGGATTTAGATTTTCATAATAGACTTGGCAGTATTTACTAGGTGTGGGGTTGAGAACAACGCATATTCTGGAATGTTGATACATGTATATGGAAAGGTAAGGAGGGAATAACGATGGCTTAAATCATTTTCTCAACTTCTTAGTTTTTAACACTTCAGTGTTCATTGAGTTTAGTTGGTAAATCCTGAACGTTCTCCTCTAATAAGCAGCCAAAATGAAGAATTAGAGACTACTAAACGAATTTTAATACGTATATTCAAGAAAAATAATTCGAACAATGTGATAATTCCCTCAGAATTTGATGATTTGATTTAAAAGCTCACTAAGGGTGACTAGTTTCCACTACTTATTCCTTAAAGCACAAAAGTCGTATCAATTCTTTATTTCAGGTTTTTTGCATAGCTATTAACACGTGCATGTGTATTTGGGATACAAGAATGATCAACATATGCATTTATCCTAGTGAAAATATAAAAAAATGCATGAACTTAATTCATAACAATATGAGAATAAAATGATTGTGTCATTGTTTGATAACAGCTAAATAGAAGTGAATATTCAAAGTTGTTCTACCAATTCAGTTCAAAAATTCCTTAATAGTTTAAAATTTTATATTTTAAATTTTCTTCAATTTCTTCAATTTATTTATCTTCAAACTGTAAATGTAATCCAATTCTAATCGAAATTGTACGAAATGTGCAATAAAGTAATTCAGATTGCTACGTATAGATATGGGCAGGTGATTATCTACCTACATCCCACCCCAACTGAAAATTGCAATGTCCTCAGAAGTTAATTTTCAAATATAGATAGAGAGATATCACCTGATAAAGCATAGCAATAACCGCAAGCATAGCAATCTGTAAAGAAGGCATACAAAACTCCAAGCAGCAAAGATCACATAAAATATTAAAAGATAGAGCATGAGATCCATACATAATAACAGAACTAATCACTGGAACGATAAAATAATGAAAACAACAGAGCAGTGATAGTAAAGTCCATAATAACCAAACCATCCAAGCAGTCCAAAATATCCAAAAACCCACAAGAAACTACTGGAGAGGAGAGAACATAGTACAAACAACTAAAAACAACACAAATGTCCACAAACGCTGGGCTAGGCATCATCGGCGACATCGGATAAGATCTCGATCAACACATCTGGAGCATCCACTTCTCCACCTCAGCAACAGTAGTAGCCGTCACCGGGTCACTCACACTTGGGACATTTGGTGTAGATAGTAATGGGTCAGCCATGACTGGAGGTGGTGGAAGTGGTGTCTCAGTAGAAGGTGGTGCCGCTGATGTAGATAAAGCAGAAAGATTAACCTGTAGGGGTGGAGCTGAGGATGAAGGTCCGATAGTGGGTGGTGGAGGTGTATGTGGAGACTGGTCGACCCCTATATGAATCAATAGAGCCTCAAGTAGAGTTGTCATGCGATCCATCTTGCCCTCGATTCTGATCTAGGCCTCTCTGTCCTCTATAAGTAACTCATGAATAGTCGGAAGAGGCACAGAAGAAGAAGACTCTCCCTGGACGGGAGCTTGAGATCGCTGTCTCAACTCAAACTGCGCAATCTCAATACAAGGATCAACCTCATCATCAGAATCTAGCTCCTCAACCTCTGTGGGTGTCCCAGAAGCCGCACCGTCAGTATCAATGTCTCCTCATCTCCTCCTTTTTACCCTGACCTTTGCTTTACCTTTTGCTTTTCCTTTCTTCTGCGCATCAGAACGGCGAGCCACCGTCTAGCCAAATTGATTGGAGGCCTAAATAATCGTGTTTGTGGCTAACAGAAGTAGCCCAGCCCACTCGATAACTCGATGTATAGGCCAAGTGCTCTTCAGATGGCGCTTGGCGGCAATGTACCGCGTGGGTTGGATAAAGAAGTCGATATAGAGGCGAGGAAGGCAGACTCACTGTCCTGTCCTAATAGAATAAAGAGCTCGGGCATACCACGCTGTGAACTTCTCGTAATAAGAAGTCGTCAATATGCAGTTGACCAGAACTAGATGGGGTAGATGATAGTCCTCAGTAAGAAACTTATCCTCGAATAGAGAATCGTCATTCCAAAACTGGACAGTGCCTCCCGTAAGCTCTAGGATAATCGTGGCAAGAGGAATCTTCGAGGCTTCTAGTAGCTGAGGATAAAAACAATCTGGCACCTCGAATATCCCAAGAGCAGTAGATACTGTGGCAGGGTTGAAGATGATCTCATGCCCACGAAAGAAGGATCGGTATGTGAACGGGGCTGCGGGACCCTTGATCATCAAAGAATAGGCTTCACGAACCCAGTTGATGTTGATCTTTTTGGTCTAGATCAACATGTCATACCAGAGAGGTATGTCTCTGATCTGTGCTAGGAACCTTGGAGCTAATAGCCTCATGGACTCTAGTGATCGTTCTAACATAACCTTACGTGTGTCAAAGTATCGGCTGAACCATACGCGTTCCTCGGTACTCCAGAACATATGATCTAGTACCGGGTCGGGAATAGTGGGATCTAGTGGCTTAGCCTTGTGATACCCTGTGATAGGGTTCATTGTAGAAGGCCTAAAATGGAAGAAAGACAAGAAACAGATCACAATAGGGAAGAAAAGAAAAGAAACTGCAACTACTATAGTTCGATCGATCGAACTTGTTTCGATTGATTGAACAGGGGTTAGCTTCGATCGCTTGAGCCCTTCTCAATTGATTGAGCATAGAAAATTGGAAATGACAAGAAAAAGGAACGGGGATGGACCACAAACACAAAATAGAAAACAAAAACTAAACTAGGTGGTCTAAGGACCAATGGGGGGGCTCCCCTACAAGAATTGGAAGAAAATGAATGAGAGGGGGTTTTTTGGACCTTACCTCGGGTATGCGTGTAGAGGGAAGTGATGAGGTTGATGATGATGACAATCAGAAGGAAGCAGGAGTTCCCAAATGATGTATGTGAGGAGGGGAGTGAACAAATTGCCCGAGTCGTCTCTGTCTCCAAGTGCTCGAGAGTGAGGGGGAGGAAGAGAGAACTGATGAAGTGTATGAACGATGCCTCGTTTAAATACAAGTCTTGATCGATCGAGAAAGTTTGATCGATCAAACTTTCGATCCATTGAGGCCTGTTGAAGCACTTGAGGATGTGACACCGTCGATCGATCGAAATGAGCTCGATCGATCGAGCCTTAAAATTCTACAATAACACTGAATGGAGAAATTATGCACTCCCAACTAACCAACATTGTTCTGGACAAACAGGAAAATGAGAAAAATAGTTCATTGACAAGACATGTAAGCCAAAAAATCATCCTCATAGTAGAAAATTACAAATTTATATAAATAAAACTTTGTAATAGCATCCATATTGCAAAATTGTCGCCCCCAACATGGTACTTTAGACCTTATTAATAAAGAAAAACTAAAAATAAATTGAAATTAATAAAACTTTTGTCTAGTATTACACTTCAATTGATAAAAGAATGATCAAAAGACAAAGCACAATTGAAGTGAAGCACTAATCTTCAAGCATGAATTATTCATCTTCCACAATTGCTTCTCTCTTCGCCAAATATTCAATTGTGGATTCCAAACTTGATGATTCCCTTTCCTAGAACAGTCGGAAAGTAGCGAGGATATCATCGAGTGAGTCTGAAATCACTAAGGAATTGATTACACATGCAAGAGGTGATCCAGATGGAGACAAAGATAACGGAGTGTAATTTCTCAATGGACTTTCCTCTTACGGCAGAGTACCCCGGGGGCACTATGTATGGTCCAAATCCATGGAACAGCTGATGCAAGAGGAACAATGGTGGTAACAATTGATTCATAGTGAACAACCTGACAAAGGAAAACAAGAAGAATACCAAGAATGAAAGAAATTAATTAAAACAAAAGAAAGGAATAAACGCCGAAGGACGAAAAGAAAAAGAAGTGTGACAGGGAATTAACCTCACTATTGGTGTGATATAACCAGGAGCACTACCAGGTAGAGGGCATTGTAGCCGGAACAACACATAACTTATGTGCACATAAATATATGGAACCGATTCGATGACAAGGAAGTCATCCACATAAGTGAAGATAGCACTATGGCGTTTAGGCACCACATCCTGTAAATCGTCTTTCTCCTATGGTTCCCACATTGAGTCATTCTCCCATTGTGCCAAGAGGGCATCATCAACTTCCCCAACAAAATACCCCTCTGGTTGGCCTTCCTCTTCAGGGAAGTCCATATGCTCAAAGGGATTAATTTTGAGGAGTGCAGGATCGTAAGGGATGTACCCTTGGGTTAGGTCAATGACATCATCTGCTCCGGGCCCTTGATAAGGAGAGAGACAGAATGCAATCTCCTCAGTAGTCCATGGAGGGTTAGGATATTCTGAATCTGTCGATGACCCAATTGAGTGGACATCATCATCTCTTATATCGAACAACCGGCAAGGGAGTGATACGTGATAGCAGATTAGAATCGAGGTCACACTAAAAAAGAGACAGAATAAATGAAATAAAAAAAGTGCAGTAAAGGAAAGAATACAATAACAAAATATGAACATGCTTTGGTGTTTTAGGTGGAGGAATAGCTCGGCTCATCTAGCTCGATGTGCTCAGTTTTGGTAGGGAGTTTTCCAAGAATGGTTTTAACCTTTGGACGTTAACCTTGAAACAATCTTCGTTCTTTGGATTTATAAGCTCGACGACCCCATATGGAAAAACAGATTTGATAAGGAATGGACCTGTCCACCGGGATTGGAGCTTACATGGAAGAAGGTGGAGGCGAGAGTCGTACAACAAGACTTTCTACCCTAGCTCGAATGATTTTTGAATGATTGTTCTATCGTGGAAAGCCTTCAACCTTTCCTTGTGTAATTTAGCATTGTCGTATGCATCTCGACGTATTTCTTCCAGTTCAGCCAACTGGAGTTTTCGAAGATGACGTCCTTCTTTAATGTCAAAGTTTGATGAGCGTGTCGCCCAATATGCTTTGTGCTCAATTTCGACAAGGAGGTGACATGCTTTGCCATACACTAACCTATATGGAGACATCCCTAGGTTTTTCTTATAAGCAGTACGGTACGCCCATAGAGCATCAGTCAGTTTATATGCCCAGTCCTTTCTATTAAAACTAACCGTCTTTTCGATTATATGTTTGATTTCACAATTAGCCAATCCTGCCTGCCCGTTAGTCTGTGGGTGGTAGGCGAGAGAGAACTTATGATTGACCTCATATTTCTTGAGGAGTGACTCTAAAGGCCTGTTGCAGAAATGTTTACCTTGGTCACATATTAGTGCTCTAGGGGTTCCAAAACATGACAAAATATGTTCTTTAAGAAAGGACATAACCGTTTTGTGGTCATTGCGTCTTGTCAGTATTGCTTCTACCCTTTTTGATACATACTCCATAGCTAGGAATATGCATTCACAGTTGTTTAATTTCATAAACGGACCCATGAAGTCTATGCCCCAACAATTGAATATTTCAATTATGATAATGGGAGTTAAGGGCATAGAATTCTTTTTTGAAATTGTACCAAGCTTTTGACAACGTTGGCCCACTTTACAAAAAGAATAGGCATCCTTAAACACACTGGGCCAGTAGAAACCGCTGTGTAGGACTTTTTGTGTGGTCTTTTGTGAAGCGAAATGACCACCGCATGCTTCAGAATGACAAGAGGCTAAAATTATAGTTATGTCCTCGTTCGGATTGCAACGTCTGATGACCTGATCAGTACAATACTTAAATAAGTAAGGGTCATCGAAAAAGAAATGGCGTGCGAATGAAAGGAACCGTTTCTTGTCCTGATTCGACCAATGACTCGGGGTCTCCCCCATAACAAGATAATTTATTATATCCGCATACCAAGGCAAACTAAAAACATCCATCAGTTGCTCATCTAGGAATTCGTCTTCAATTGGTATGGGTTCAGTGTTGTCGGTAAATGTTAACCGAGACAAGTGGTCAGCCACCACATTCTCTACTCCCTTTTTATCCTTGATTGTGATGTCGAACTCTTGGAGTAGGAGTATCCAACGGATAAGCCTTTGCTTCGCGTCCATTTTAGATAATTGGTACTTAAGGGCCGAGTGGTCTGTAAAACAGACGATTGGGGACCCTATCAGATATGACCTAAATTTATCTAGAGCGAAGACTATTGCCAATAGCTCTTTTCCCCGGCAACGGAGCCAAAAACTTGACACGGCTAAAAATGTGTGTGCGCTTGTGTGCTATACCCAAGTAGGTAATCGTGCAAGTAGTAATCTGGTTAAGACCAGGTCGATCCAGGGAAGGTGATAACCTAAATACCTAGATTAATCTCTAAAAGGAAAAATAAAAATCAATATTTGAAAGGTTGCAGAACACGAAGTTCCACGAAGTGACTACTAAAAATAAAGCAACTAAATTAAATAAAACTACTAATTAACTAATCAACTTAAGCGAGATTTTAAAACGTGTTTTTCTTAATAAAAGGGAATGTTGGGATCACGCGAATCCACAACATCCTTGCCATCTACCACGCAGTTTACATTTAAGCTCTAGGGAGTGTGTCTGTCTACAGTATTCCATGTTTTCTAAAGATCGAGAATCAATAGTCCGTTTATAGCTAGGACTACATCATCACATTTATTTCCAAAACACATGAAGGTGGTTTAAAACAATAGCTAAGACTCGCACCTACAATGGTGTTAGCATTGAAGGTGGTTTGCAAAAGATATTGAAGAAATATGCTTTAAGGCTTTAAGTAATGAAACTGTTTTGACAACTGAGCATTCTGGGACAGTTTGATAACAATCTCAAAAGCAGAAAGTCTTGGAATACTACAAGAAGACTACTCAAGAATCAGAGAGTTCGATCGATCGACGTGCTTTCGATCGATCGAACATCTTCATCTTTTGATCGATCGAAAAGTCTTCGATCGCTTGACTATCTTCTGGTTCGATCGATCGAACAAACTTCGATTGATCGAACAAATGATTTATTCTGCTGTATGGCAGAGGCTGAAGATCACTGTTTCATCGCGATCTCCCAACCCTAGGACTACTCAGACACGGTCTGGAGTATCTTAGATTCGTTTTTAATGTGAAAGTTCATTAAAGTTATGTTTGGTTGAGATTTTATCATCAAAACTATGAAAACTAATGGTTTAACACTACCTAATCATGCAAAGCTAACCTGGAATGATGAACTTCAATTAAAATTAAGAGGAGAATCCAAATCCATGATAAAACCTACAAAAACACAAGACAAAGCCCTTTACTCTCTATAAACTCATAATAACTAAAGTGGGCGTACAATTCATTTGAGCTTTGTTAAGTGTTTGACTGGCATAGTAGATTACATAGGGCTTATTATCCTTCATTTGTCCTAGGACTGCACCAATGGCATAGTCACTAGCATTGCACAATAGTTCGAAAGGCAAACTCCAGTCGGGTGCCTGTATTATCGGTGCAGAGGTAAGGTGTTCTTTTAGTGCGTTAAAAGATGTTTAACAGTTATTCGACCACTCGAAAGGCGTGTCTTTGACTAAGAGTTGACAAAGTGGTCAGGAAATTGCACTAAAATTTTGGATAAAGCAACGATAAAATCTCGCGTGTCCCAAAAAAGAGCGGATGTCTTTAACTGTACTGGGGACAGGTAGGTTTGAAATAATATCAATTTTTGTTTTATCAACTTGGATACCCTTATTAGAAATAATGTGGCCAATGGCAATTCCCTTGGTCACCCAAAGTGACACTTTTCCCATTTTAGTACTAGGTGTTTGTCCTCGCATCTTGCTAGCACACATTTTCCAGATTATCTAACCAATTTTCAAAACTATGGCCGAACACCAAAAAATTGTTGATAAAGACCTCGAGTATTTTGTTTGACCATATCACTGAATATGCTCAACATACACCGCTGAAAAGTAGCAGGTGCGTTGCATAAGCCGAAAGGCATATGATGGTAGGCGAATGTACTGAACGGACATATGAAAATCATTTTCTCCTGATCTTCGAGATCAATTTCAATTTGGTTATAGCCATTATATCCGTCCAGAAAGCAATAAAATTTATTACCCGCCACTCGTTCTAGCATTTGATCTATGAATGGCAATGGAAAGTGGTCTTTCCGAGTCACAATATTCAATTTTTGGTAATTAATACACATCCGCCATCCAGTGGGGACACGTGTTGGTACCAATTCGCTGTCTTTATTTGGGATTACTGTTATACCTGCCTTTTTGGGCACCACTTGGGTTGGACTGACCCAAGGGCTATTAGATATAGGATATATGATCCCAACATCAAGTAGTTTTAGTACTTCCTTTTTGACGACTTCTTGCATGTTGGGATTCAGACGCCTTTGCATTTGTGGCAAAGGTTTAGCATCTTCCTCCAAGTATATTTTATGAGTGAACACAGATGGGCTTATGCCTTTGAGATAGGAAATAGTCCATCCCAATGCCCCCTTATGTTGTTCTAGCATTTGGTTTAATTTGCCCTCTTGTTCTAGACTGAGAGTGGATGAAATTATGACGGGGTAAGTCTTTTTAGTCCCTAGGGAGGCATATTTGAGCTCTATTGGAAGCTCCTTTAATTCCAAATCGGGAAACTGAAATTGGAGAGCATGACTAGTTTCGTTTTTGGAGGTAGTGGTTCATATGGTGTTACCCACATGCATTCAGCTCAATCCTCCTCTTTGGTTTCCACCATGAGGCAAGTTTGGTTCAAAACGTCATCTAAAGGTGTAGAATCGATAGGTTTGCATATATTGTCAAATTGTGACACTACTACCTCCAAAGGGTCTTTATAATCAACGAAGTTGGCCTCATCTTCGATGACTGTTTCGATGAAGTTAACTTCTTCTTCGTCCTCGTATTCTTCAGGTCGGGGATTTGAAAAGATTTTGACATTTAGCGTCATATTCCCGAATACGATGGTCAAAATACCACTTCTTAATTTGATTGTGGCATCTATGGTGTTGAAGAATGGACGTCCAAATATTACCGAGATTTGTGCACATGGGTTGGACACAGGTTCAGTGTCCAAAATTACAAAATCGACCGGGAAGACGAAGGAGTCTATTTGTACAAGAACGTCCTATAATATTCCTCTAGGATATTTGACTGACCTGTCTACCAGTTGTAATGCAACTCGGGTAGGTTTGAGTTTACCCAACCCTGATTGTTTATAAACTGAGTATGACAGCAGGTTTACGCACACTCCTAGATTAAGGAGTGTGTTGTCTATCCTTTGATTCCCAATTAGGCACGAGACAGTTGGGGTACCAGGGTCTTTGAGTTTCGGAGGCAGTTCATTTTGGATGATTGCGCTTGCTTGGCAAGTGACATAAGCGTGTTTCTTTACACTTTGCCTCCTTTTGACCGTACATAAGTTTTTAAGGTTCTTAGCGTAGGCCGACACTTGTTTGATTGCATCAAGGAGTGGGAGATTGATTTTGACTTGTTTAAACAATTCCAAGAACTCCTGATTCTTTGCCTCATTTTTGGGTTTCTTAAGCCTTTGAGGGTAAGGCGCGGTGAAAGGGCATTTTGGTAATTGGTCAATGACAGGCTCCTTTCCGGGCCTTCTCTCGACTTCTTCTACTTCTTTAGGAGCGTCATCAGTTGATTCTAATGGTTTGTTATCAGTGGATAGCTCCTCTTCTTTAGTGGATGGTTTGCGTTTATTTATCACTTCATCCTCTTCATGCTCTTCAGGGGTAGAGAGGGGTATATTGCACCCTATAGTCTTGCTGCTTCTCAGAGTAGTCACGGCTTTAGCATGCTCTTGGTTATTGGGACCATTGTTGAATCCCCTAGGGTTTTAAAGTGGTTGAGAAGGAAATGTTCCACTCGATCCCTCTTGTCGTGCATCCATTCTCTCTAATGTTGTGGATATTTTACTCATCATTTAAATTAACTGTTGTGTTAAATTCACATTAGAGATTGGATCTTCCTCTTGCACCTTTTTGTGAGGTGGCACGTAAACATTCGATTGCTGATTGTTAGAGGGTTGATCTTGGTTGTAGTTGTTTGATCAATTTTGATGGAATGGCTGGGGCTGCCTATTGTATTGCCCTTGATAATGATTATTGTTATTGTAGGGCTGTTATTGTTGGTATTAATTTTGGGTCCCAGCATCATTTTTCTAATCAAAACCAGGGCGATTCCATCGATTATTATTATTTTGCGAATTATGATTGTTATAGGAATTCCCCGCCCCCCTATACCCTTGCATGGCATTCATTTCCATGGGGGGTTGTTCTTGAAAGTACGACACATTGGGATAATATTGATTGGTGTGTCCCAACATGTTGCATGTGCCGCATGGTTCTTCAGGTAAAACCTGCCTAGAACTCTCTCCTTTCATTCCCAACTCTTCTACCTTCTTAACTAGTTCTTCATATTTGTTCATTAGATGTTCCTCACTTTTTAATTGGTAAAGACTTTTCTCTTCTACACAGGATATCTGTGAGCATGAGGCATCTTCCGAATTGGACCATTCATGAGCATATTCAACTAGCCACTCGAAGTGAGCTTCTACTTCTTCAGTGTTTTTGCGAAGAAATGGCCCTGAACTCATGGTTTCAACCAGCTTTTTAGTTTCACCATTTAGCCCTTCATAAAAGTAACTTATGGTTCGCCATTTATCATACCCATGATGTGAGCATGAGAGAAGCAAATTCTTGAAACGTTCCCAAGTTTGGGTGAAGGTTTCATTGCTCTTTTGTTTATAAGAGTTTATTTGTCATTTAAGCTCGGTGGTCATGCGAGGTGGAAAGAATTTCTTTAGGAACGCGGTGTTCATCCTATGCCAGGTATAGTTTGAATTCGGCTTCAAGGTGAGTAGCCACGCTTTTTCTATATCCTCAAGGTGAAAGGGAGTAGCATTAGACGTGTCACATCTACAGGGCAATTTTGGGAGAATGTTTTACAAACATCCTCAAAATCTTTGACATGTAGGTATGCTTTCTCGCTCTCCATTCCATGGAAGGTTGGAAGGAGTTGAATCATTCCGTTGCGAAATTGAAATTCGCCAGCATGAGGTGGAATGAGAATACAAGAAGGTGTAGGTGCGTGTTCGGGTGTCATGAGGTCACACAAAGGACGAAGCGAATCATCAATTGGTACGGTCACATTCTCACCATTTTCACTTTGATTAACGGCCATTGAATCAGTAGGTGTGGCTACGAGATTTATAGAACTAGAAGAGTTGGATGAATAGAGTGGATTTCCATAAATTCCTTCAATGGAATTATCAGACATAAAGGGAAAGATCCTAAGTAGTTTTAATCTAAAGAATAAAAGGAAAAAGAAAATAGAAAGAGATAAAGATAGATTGAGGTAATCTAATCGTTAGCTCGTCGCTTTCCCCGGCAACGGCGCCAACAACTTGACACGTCTAAAAATGTGTGTGCGCTTATGTGCTATACCCAAATATAGGTAATCGTGCAAGTAGTAATCTGGGTAAGACCAGGTCGATCCCACAGGGAAGGTGATAAACTAAATGCCCAGATTAATCTCTAAAAGGAAAAATAAAAATCAATATTTGAAAGGTTGTAGAACAGGAAGTTCCACGAAGTGACTACTAAAAATAAAGCAACTAAATTAAGTTAAACTACTAATTAACTAATCAACTCAAGCGAGATTTTAAAAAGTGTTTTTCTTAATAAAAGGTTTAAAAAGTGTTTTTCTTAATAAAAGGGAATGTTGGGATCACACGAATCCACAACATCCTAGCCATCTACTATGCAGTTTACATTAAAGCTCTAGGGAGTGTGTTTGTCTACAATATTCCATGTTTTCTAAAGATAGAGAATCAATAGTCCGTTCATAGCCAGGACTACATCATCACATTTATTTCCAAAACACATGAAGGTGGTTTAAAACAATAGTTAAGACTCGCACCTACAATGGTATTAGCATTGAAGGTGGTTTGTAAAAGATATTGAAGAAAAATGCCTTAAGGCTTCAAGTAATGAAACTGTTTTGACAATCTGAGAATCCTGCTACAGTTTGATAACAAATCTCAAAAGCAGAAAGTCTTGGAATACTGCAAGAAGACTACTCAAGAATCAGAGAGTTTGATCGATCGACGTGCTTTCAATCGATCGAACATCTTCATCTTTCAATCGATTGAAAAGTCTTCGATCGCTTGACTGTCTTCTGGTTCGATCGATCGAACCAACTTCAATCGAACTTCGATCGATCGAACACAGGATTTATTCTGCTGCATGGTAGAGGCTGGAGATCACTGTTTCATCGCGATCTCCAACCCTAGGACTACTCAGACATGGTCTGGAGTATCTTAGATTCGTTTTAATGTGAAAGTCCACTAAAGTTATGTTTGGTTGAGATTTTTTCATCAAAACTATGAAAACTAATGGTTTAACACTAACTAATCATGCAAAGCTACAAGATTAACAAATTAAACTACAATAAACGGCAAGTAGAATGTAAATAAAATGATAAGAAGTAACCTGGAATTACGAACTTCAATTATAATTAAGAGAATCCAAGCCAAACAATAAAAATCCGTGATAAAACCTACAAAAACACAAGACAAAGCTCTCTTCTCTCTATAAACTCATAAAAACTAAAGTGGGCGTCCCTCTGGACTTATACAAAATGAGTATATATACTCAAACCTAAGGCTAGGGTTAAAAACTCCCTCCCTGCTACGTGCGCGTAAATTCTAATAAAAGCCATGTTCGATCGATCGAACATCTCTAGATCGATTTAACTTCTGGGATCTTCGAGCTCTTGAGCTTATCTCGATCGATCGAAACCTCGATCGCTTGAAACCTCTTCTATCGCTCGAGGCTTCATTTTCATGTTTGAATTGTCTTCATTAAAACCAAACACTTCCTTTTATCATGCTTATTCAATTCTTCACTCAGCAACAGTAATCTGCATAAATAACTACTAAAATAATACAACTTATCATAGATTAATCATATTGTGTAAAAACTGGCATTGTAATTCAAATTGCAGATATACAAGGGAATTGTATACTAAATCAGTGTATTTTCTTCTTCTAGCGCGGTTGTATTTTACAAAAACACCCACTTGTCACATTACATTTGGATTAGATTGCATTTCATCTGCATTGCATACACTACACGAGCATTGCATATACGACTCACGAGTGTGACGCCTCTAATATACTTTTGAAAAGAAAAGATTTGTTTTCCTCAGAATTTTAAAAAACATTTCTTCAATTTTAGGAAATGTTTTTGAAAAGGAAAGAGATTTTCTATCTTTGATTTTTTATCTTTGTAGAATATCATTCTTTGAAAATTCTTTTGCAATGAAGATACCTGATTATTTGAGAACCCCTAAAAAAACCAAAAATGAAGATAGGACCAAAGAGTTGTACTCCTTCCTGGGTCAGAGCTCTAAATAGTCATTTGATCAGATCATGGTTTGAAGAAGGAACAACCGAGTCGAATATGGCTGAGAATCTGGCATACGAAGCTGATATGGAAACCAGGTTGGCCCCAATGCAAGCTGCATTGGATTAGAGTAGAGAACAGAATCAGGAACAACTTACCACCATGATGAGAATGATTGAGCAGCTGACTAATCTTCCACCACCACTGCCTCCAGTGCACACCAGGAAGAAGACTTTTGGGAGACAGTTCAACCAAAGGTTCAGCTAGATTAGGAAACTCTGGATAAGTTGGTTAAGATCGAGAAGCTAAAGAGTGTGATCAAGAAAAGTAAAGGGGTGGATGAGTATTTGTTCGACATTAAAGAGTTGTGTGATGCTCCGAAAGCCAAACTATCAGAGAAGTTTTAGATGTAACATATTGAATTCTTTAATGGAACCAAAAATCCAAAGAGCCATCTGAGGCTTTATGTAGGAACTTTGCAGCTCATGGGCAATGGGTCCAGCTTCTTCTCTTTATTGTTTCCAAGAGTTTTGAGTGGGGTCGCACTTTCATGGACTTGATGCTAGAACTAGCTATAACCAGAATTGTGAAGCATTAGCCAAAGCTTTCATGGCTCAATATTTGTACAACCAATCATTTGATGTAACGGCAAAAGATCTAGAAACCACTAGAAACGAGTTTATGGAATCCTTCAGAGGTTTCCTTACTCGTTGGAGGGCTAAAGCTGCTCAGATGACTAGTAGGCCGATAGAAAAGGATCAATTCTAAATGATCATCAAAAATCTACAGCCCAAGTACTTGGAAAGGCTAGAATTTCAGTCCATTGTGAGCTTTGAACAACTGTTTGACATGGGAAGTTTAATAGAGGATGCCATTAGGGATGGAAAGATCAGGGTATAAAAAGACAGAAAGGTCAGTTTATCATTAACTTACTGACATCAATATGCTATCTCTTCAACCTTTCCAGAAAGAGCATCGAAGCATGGTTAATGCAAGAGGGAATCAAAATCAGAAGCAATCAAAAGAGAAAAAAGAATTTTCCGATCTGGGAATGTCGATAAGCACCACACTTGAGAGAATGCTAGAAAATGGGTATTTACAGAAATTGGAACCCAAGCTAGAGCCCAATCCACTTCCGCCGGGTTTCAAAACTGAATTCTATTATGACTTTCATCAAGGCTGCAAACATAGCACAGATAGATACTGGAGACTTTGCCATGAGATTGAATATTTGATTGAGAAAGGGGTCATCTCCCCTCCTCCCACTCAGCCAAATATTTAGAAGAATCCTTTCCCTAATCATAAGGGGAACTTACCAAATGTGAATTTTGTGGAAGAAGGGTTTCAGATTTATAACCCTATGGTCTACATCACATCCTTGGATCAACCAGCCGTGGATGTTCAGCTCCCAAAAAATGCTGGAATTTATACCTTAAGAAATGTGGAAGAGTGGGTTGAAGAATCACTAGCCTTTAAAGAGGAGATAGCCAATGAAAATCTCGCAATTGAATGGTGGGATCCTAATATCATCACTGATGACTCGATCTGGTATGAAGAAGAAAAGCCCATATAAGCAATCACCTAGAAAGAAAGCACTAAGCCAATAATAGAATTGGTGGAGACCGTCAAAAGCCTTAAATTAGAGGATGATGATCTCATTCCAATGATGGGAGAAGAAGAAGATTGGTGGTATGATGTTGAGGATGATTTTGTTAATAACACCAAAATCCCTGATTATTCTATTTGGAAAGTCACGATTGGCACTAAAAAATTAACCAAAGAAATTAAGTCTATCTGGATAACTAATGAAGCCAACAACTTGACTCGTTCTGGACGCTATTTCAAACCTCATAAGTTAAAAAATAGTGGAAAAGAAACATGGAATGAAAATGAAGTCGTCAAAGCAAAAGAAGTTAATAAGGGAACCATGAGTGGAGAAGAAGATGAAATCCTAAAGCAGTTGAAGTAAACACAAGCCTGGATCTTAGTGTGGGGTTTGCTTATGACCTGTCACAAACACAGACAGTCTATGCTTGATACACTCAGTAGATTGGATGTTTCTGTTAACACTAATCCTAATGATTTGGTGAATATGATCTCTGCAAAACCTCGTAAGCATGTAATCACATTTATAGATGAAGATTTACTGCTAGAAAGGGCACACCACAACAGGGCTCTATACATCACTATACACTACCTGAGGAATAGAGTACCAATTTGCTTGGTAGACAATGGATCGACTTTGAATGTATGTCCTCTCCAAACATCTCTCAAAATGGGACTATCTGTTTCAGAACTCTTTCCATCAACCTAGACTATGAGGGCCTATGATAATACTAAAAGGGCTATCATGGGAATGATTAAGCTAAGAATTGTTGGGCCATTGAACAAAGAAGAGAAATTCCAAGTGATTGATATTCTAGCTAGCTTTAATCTGCTATTGGGGTGCCCATGGTTACATGTAAATGATGTAATCGCCTCCACTCTCCACCAGAAAGTCAAGTTCATATGGAAAGAGGATGTGGTTACAATTTTTAGGGACAGTTGGATCAAGGAAGAAGGGATAAGCCATGGCCCTATGCTAGAAGTCCAAACACTGAAAGAAAAAAATGAGTTGGGAAGATTCAACTGTGTAGGAGTGCTAGATGAAGAAAAGAAACTATGTGGGATTCAGCAAAAGAAATCCATTTGGAATCGACTCAGCTATGACAAATAGAAGAGATTTCCTGATACATCTGTCTGGGACGAAGAAGTCACTCTGTTTAAGAAAAGAAGTCATTCATCACTGGATGCGAGTATAGAAAGATGTTTGAGAAAAGAAACCTAATTATCAAAAATATACAGGAAGAAGTGGGACAAAACTGGATCCCTAAAATCATGCCATTGTACTTTAACCAGTATGCAAATCCTAAAGTAGCTCACATGGTGAGAAACATGAATTATTTCCCTGGAATAGAATTGGGTAGTCATCAACCAGGAATAACCGAACAACCTAACTTCCATGAGCAGAAAGATAAATCTTGGTTTGGGTATCAATTAACTGAAGAAGATGAGAAGAAGATGATAAAAGGAAAAGAACCGATGGTTGTTTCTGGGCCAAGAATCCTGAATGGGTACTTCGCAAAAGAGAGTAAAGACTTGCCCTTCTGTGGTTTTCTTAAATCGTGGTATGATCCGGCTTCCAAGAGCATCAAGCTTGAGTTTGAGATTTTCTTCAAGCATGAGTTCTCCAACTACGAGGATCCGTTCTTGTGTGCTCCACCTGTCAAGAAAGAAACAAAAGATTGGGCTGATCTAATGACAAGTGGTGATCTAAACATGCTAATGGGTGAAGAACTGAACATGCTGATGGATGCCGAATAAGCACCAGGAAATATGAAAGAAAGCAAGTCGATAGAGGGAGTTCTAAACAATTAGGTGGTAGAATCAGGAGGTAACAAATCCCATCCCCCACTCCCCCAAAAGTCTGTAAAGGCCTATATGAGCCGTAATGTTGAGTCTGCCTTTGCTTTTGTTGTACCAAAAATTGTTAATTAAATGAACGAAGATTTTGCTTACTCTTTTGTGTCTAATGATCTCAATTTTGAAATTTTTGAGGATTTGCAAAGATTAATTGAAAATGAAAATTAATCTGCATGCAAGATTATTGAAAAAACTTTGCTAATAAACTTGGGCAATGCAGATAATCCACAGAATGTTCATATTGGTACCACACTCATTTCACAAGAAAGCAATAAACTAATCAATTTATTAAAAGAATTTAAAGATGTTTTCACTTATCCTAATGAAGATATGCTAGACATTGATCCAGAGATTGTCCAACACCACATCCCTCTCTTTCATAATTCAAAACCTGTTAAGCAGAAATGGAGATGCATGCGACCTGAATGGACTTTGAAAATGAAAGAAGAAATTGAGAAACCGTTGAAAGCTGGATTCCTGATGGTAACCCATTACCCTGAATGGATAGCCAATATAGTTCCTGTGCCGAAGAAGGACATAAGAACTCGAGCATTTGTTGACTTCAATGATTTGAATAGAGCTAGTCCCAAGGATGATTTCCCACTCCCACATATAGATGTTTTGGTAGATAATACGACGGTGCATGAGCTGTTATTATTCATGGATGGTTTCTCAGGGTACAATCAGATTTTAATGGCACCCGAAGACAGAGAAAAGAATACACTCACAACTCACTGGGGGATGTACTGCTACTGAGTGATGCTGTTTAGGTTAAAGAATGCTGGAGCAACCTATCAAAGAGCTGCTACTACTTTGTTACATGATATGATACATAAAGAGGTAGAAGTCTTTGTAGACGACATGATTGTCAAATCAAAAAGAAGGAGTGGACATCTAACTGCTCTAGCCAAGTTCTTCAAAAGATTGAGAAAATATAGGATTAGATTAAATCCACAGAAGTGTACATTTGGAGTAACCACTGGAAAGTCACTAGGATTTCTCATTACACAGAGGGGAATTGAGGTTGACCCCACGAAGATCAAGGCCATTATGGATATGCCTCCTCTAGCGAATGAAAAGGAAGTAAGAGGATTTTTGGGATGAATCCAATTCATCAGTCACTTCATATCTAAGCTCACTGTTACTTGTGATCCACTCTTCAGCTTATTGAGAAAAGGAAAGAAATTTGAATGGGACGATCAGTGTCAAGAAGCTTTTGACAAGATCAAGACTTATCTATTGAATGCGCCAGTTCTTTCACTCTGAAGTCAGGGAAGCCTCTACTATTGTACTTATCCATGTCAGAAAATGCTATGGGATGCATGTTAGAATAGGAAGAAGATGAAGGGCATGCAGAGAAAGCCATTTATTACTTGAGCAAGAGGATGACTTGATACGAGATGAAGTATTCTCCGGTAGAAATGACATGTTGGGCTTTGGTTTGGGCCACTCGTTGTCTAAGGCATTATAAGTTGGCATTCCCTGTCATTTTGATCTCCTAATTGGATCCTTTGAAATACCTCTTTGAAAAACCAGCATTGACCAGAAGAATTTCCCGATGGACCTTAATGCTATCTGAGTTTAACTTAACATATCCTATGAGTAAATCTGTTAAAAGGATGGGCAGTCACAGAGCATTTGACAGAACATATGATAAGTCCAAAAAACGAAGAAGAATTCATGTTCCCTAATGAAGGATTAATGGAATTGAGAGAAGATGTGTAGAAAATGTATTTTCTTGGAGTTACAAATCAGAAAGGCTATGGAGTAGGGATCATCCTTGTACCTGATAGAGCACATACCCCATTCACTATTAAGTTCTCTACCAACAATACTACTGAGTATGAAGCTTGTATCTTGGGGTTAGAAGCCACATTGACTTTGGAAGTAAGGAAACTTGATGTATTTGGGGACTCCAATTTGATTATATCCCAAGTTCGAGTAGACTGGAAAATTAAAGAAGAAAAGTTGAAGCCTTATCATGGGCACCTTGATTTTCTATGAACCCGCTTCTTGCACATCATGTTCATCTACCTACCTCCGGAAGAAAATCAGCTAGCAGACTCATTGGCTACTTTAGCCTCAATGATTGAGATTCCTGTGGGGATAAAGTTAACTTCATTGATATTGAATAAAGAGAAAAGCTGTCTTATGAGATGATCAGGGAAATAGAAGAAGCAAAAGAACTTCTGTGGTACACTGACATATAGAATTTCATTGAAAGTGGGGTATATCCAGAAGGTGGGTCTGATAAAAACAAGAGAGCTATAAGAAGATTATCGGCTCAGTTCATGATTTGCGGAGGAAGGCTGCTAAATAAATCTTATAATGGGTTCAACTTGACATGTTTATATGGGAACAGTGTGAGGAAAATGATGGAACAAATTCACGAAGGGGTGTGTGGTCCTCACATGAGTGGACATATGTTGGCAAAGAAGATCATCTGATAAGTGTATTATTGGAATACTATGGTCAAAGACTACTACGAATATGTCAGAAGATGTCACAAGTGTCAGATATATGCCAATATGAAGCATGTGCCGCCATCACTACTATACAACATGACTACCCCTTGGCCATTTTCAGTTTGGGGAATAGATGTTATTAGACAAGTAACCCCAAAGGCGTCTAATGGGCATCAATACATCCTGGTAGCAATTGATTATTTCATAAAATGGGTGGAAGCAGAATCCTATGCGACATTGAAGACTAAAGATGTGGCCAGATTTATCAAAAGGAATATAATCTGTTGATACGGGGTCCCTCATGAGTTGATATCAGATCATGGCAGTCACTTCTAGAAAGAAGTTTTAAATCTACTTGAAGAATATAAGATCATGCATCACATGTCAGCACCGTAGAGGCCGAAAACAAATGGGGCAGTTGAAGCAGCTAATAAGAATTTGAAGTCGATTCTAAGAAAGATGACTGATACATACCGAGATTGGCATGAAAAACTACCGTATGCATTATGGGGATACAGAACATCAATCAGAACATCTACAGGAGCAACTCCTTATTCCTTGACTTATGGAATGGAAGCAGTACTCCCAGTTAAAATAGAACTACCATCGCTGAGAATTGTGGCTGAATTATAGATTCCAAAATTTGATTGGGTAAGAAATAGATATAAAGAGCTAATGTTACTTGATGAAAACAGGTTAGCTGCAATTGATCATATGCATGTATATCAGAGAAGAATAGCTTGAGCATTCAACACGAAAGTCCATCCAAGAAAACATGAGGAAGGTGACCTTGTGCTTAAAGATTTAAAAGCACCAATTTTTTATCCTAGAGGGAAATTTAAGCCAAATTGGGTTGTCCGTACGTCATCAAGAAGCTTCTCTCTGGAGGAGCAGCATACCTGATGGATCTAGATGGAGTTGAATTCAATCACCCAGTCAACATTGATCGTCTCAAGAAATACTATGCTTAAAACCTTTCTTTCAAACCTTTTCTTTCAAAGCCTCCATCCTTTTGAGGAACTATGCTTGACCTGATTTCCACTTGGGGATATGTAGGCAACCTAATCGGTTCAGTCATTGCTCTTCAAACACTCAGCCACACAACAAATTCCTTCTTTCAAGACTTGGCCAAACTACTTTGGACCTGATTCCCACTTAGGGATATGTAAGCGAGCTTTTCTGGCTCTCGATCCCTGAACCTTGCAAACTAGGGGCAAACTCTCAAGGTTGCCTAAAGCCTCATAAAATATTACTACCACACTAGGGGCAAATTGCATTTGCCCAAACTTCCATTTATCCCTATCAACTAGGGGCAAACTATCATTTGCCCATACCCTGATACATGTTCTCTGTGGATCACTTGGCTATCATATTTAAGCACTAAGAGAAAAATCTGGTAATTCTTGATATTAAGTTGGAAAAGTTTTTAACCAATCTGAAGATGTGAGTCTAATGTCAAGATTGAAATATTATGTGGAAAATTTTCAAAGCGTCAAGATTACATGCAAAGCCAATACAATATCCTACTACAAGATAAATTTTCATTTCAAACATGCAAATCCTCAGGAATTCAAGCATCAAAATCAAAAGATGTTGAATAAGGGAAACGTCAAAAATTTCCTTTCCCTGTAAGCGAGTCCTATGTGTCAGTGTGAGAAGTGTCAAGCAAATCATCCTCGTGACAAGGAATACAAAGCATAAAGCAAAGGATAGCATAAAGCGACATTAAGAAAAGTCAAGGATAGAAGCCCATCAAGAAACAAATAGAATACATGAACTTCAGTCCCTGTACAGAAACAAAGACGGATAGTCATGGGTACATATGAAAAGGGGTAATCATCGGAATTAGCGACGACGAGTAGCTCGTGGGTATCAAGCAGTCATATCCGAGGCTGTAGAGCTATCATCATCATCAATCTGGTGCCTTTGCCTAGACACACAAGTCCCACTAGAAGTGCCTGTATTCATCTGTTCAAACTGTGTTTGAAGCTGCCTGATTTGAGTCACCTGTAAGAAGAAAAAATCAGTAGAGGGCTGAAAGTGCAATGAAAGAATGAGAGGTCCAAAAATTTACCATAGTCACATATCGATCTATGTAAGTTTGGCACATGCCATCCCACTACAAAAGAAAAAAAAATGAGATCAGAAAGATCAGGAGAATCAGAAGTAATGAATTCAGAAGTGCTCACATGTCCCTCTCAAGCAACGCTCCAAGCTCTCAGATTCTATGCATAAGCCCGCTCTTCATTGAAAATAGCTTGAGGAACTAACTCATATTGCTCTGAAACTAGCTGAGGCTCCACAAGATCACGGGGAATCTCTACCAAAGATATAACTCCACATAGCATAGTCAAGGCTTGCCAGTAAAAATAAGGAATGGGAGGTAAAGGTTGACCAGGGCCATCCACGAAAGAGCTCCCCTGCAAATGATAATGAAAAATGAGAAAACAAGCATTTTAAGTAGAAATGAAGAAGCAATGACATACCTACGAGTCATCCGAAAGCGGAAAATTGGGCATCAAATGAGTAGCCCTAAAGACATCAAATAGAGTAAATGAGGCAGAAGGAATTCTGTTCAAAGCATTAATAAGATCTTCACCTTCCAGATTCTGCACCGACCTCATGCAAGAAGGCGGATCCTATGGAACTAAGAGACGATCTTCCAAATTAGTCTGAGGAGGTACTCTCTCTACAAGGTACCACTCAAGAACAGAGGGGCCCTCCAGAAGAATCCTCTCTCCAGTCATCTGTCTTGCTAAGCCAATCTCAGTCACATCGCCATTTGTCACCCAACGATGCCAGTTAACTTGACTGAACCTGAGACGGGTTAGAGAAAATCCTAAAAAGAAATGACATTATGAGCACCATTCTTAACACCTACGACTTAGCGACGCCACTTCAATGCCTGTGGAAAAATGTGCATCTCCTCCTCCCGAAATGATGAAGTTATCATGGAAAAATATTCAAAGGCCTACACCTCCAAAAAAATACATAGCAGTGGTCAGAATATAGAAATTAATGATGAAACCTGAAATTAAAATATTTTAATACCTCCCAAGCTCTCCAGAAGCCACCAAATCCAGGGGATTTGCCTCGTGACTGCTCCCCCATATGACTATAAAGAATGGCTAAATTTGTAGAACCCTAATCAAAATCTGCAATCTCCTCAAGATTTCAAAGGCTATCAAGCATGTTTAGTGTAATCTGTTCAGTTTGAGTAGAAAGAAGAGAGCAACCAAGCCAATACAAGATGAAAGCATGGGTAAGCTACATATCAGTAAATTAAGCAACCTTTTCAGTAGGCCAAAAGTTGTTGACAAACCATATACTGCTCACAATCGATCCGTGAAGATCTCTCTAGGTCAGAATAATGCCTAGAAGTTACTCGATAATAGCAGGGTGTCTATGGATGTTCTTTGCAAAGGCAAGATGGTGACCACCGAGTGAAATTCTAGTTATCATTGCAAAGTCAAGTGGGGTCATGGTTATCTCCCCAAAAGGAATGTGAAAAGTATTTGTGGAATCCCACTACCTCTCAGCGAGAGCATGAATCATAGCAAGATCATTAGCAAGTCTCTCTAACAAGGTTACAAAAGACCCAAAGCCTGCTTATTTTACATTGGCTACTACTTGGGGACGTGATTTCAACAATTCGTTAAACCATTTAAGGCATTTTCCATGGCTAGCAAGACCTTTGGTGTGCCCTAGCACATTCTAGGAAGAAAATTTGCAAGAGTTTGAAAGCACACATACAAGAAGCAGAAATAATGTAAAATTAAAGAATAGGCTACCTCTTGATGAAAGGCCCTCATAGAGATATGATTTTGTGGCCCCTTCATGGTTGGATACTCCATGAATTGAATTGATAAAGCTCCACTAGCTTGAAATTGGCTTCTACGTGATCTAGAACTCTCACCTTGATCATGGGAACTCATGGTTGTTGATGCTTAAAGGTAGAGGTTGAAGATGATGACTAGTGAAACCCTTAGCACTTAAATCTCCTACAATATGGGGAAATTAATGAAATCAACATGGTTTTTTGAGGTTTTGATGCAAGAAATCACTCAAAACACCACAAAATTACTAGACTTTGGCACCTTAGAAGAAAGGGGTGATATATTAAAGATGAGATAAATGAGAACAAGAAGAAAAATGGGTTTTAATCCCATATTTACGACTGGCGGCAGCCAAGAGGGCATGGGGAACCGCCATTTACTGTTCATATCCTTCCAAATCCCCATTTTGCTCTATATTCACGTTTTGACCCTCGGAACTCTTATTTTGACCTCGGAGTAGTCCGATCTTGATATGTAAGCCTTAAGAGTGTTTAAAACTTGTTGAATTGGTCTGAAGGACCCTCAGGAATTTGAATCTAGGTTAAAAGCCCTTCAGAGTTGAAGAAAGTCCCCAGACATAGTCAACCCCTGTTGTTTTGGGTTGATTGTGTGTTGTCTCAGAAAATGGACATTGGGTCTACTGTCGTTCAAGAATTACATCCAAAATGAATTGTAGAAGATGGATAAGAATACAGGATCTTCAAGATATTTGAGAAAGGGTCAGAATAAGCCAGACGTGTTGCAAGAATGTTTGAGCTGGTCGAAGCACCAATATGAGTCTCAGATTAAATTAGCAGGGCCTCCAGAATATGAGCCTTTTACTCACATCTTAGAAATCTCAGATATCTCCCCAAGTAGAGAACTTTCAAATGTTGTCAAAATTACCTCCAGAAAAGAGGTATACTTCGGTAACTCGTGCATCGTAGAATATCCCCAGCAGAGAATTTTAGAATTTATGTAATAGGATTGCCCCCAGAAGAAAGGGTGTTTCTTAGAATCATGCATCTCTTAGAATATGTGTATCAGAATTACCTCCAGATATAGGGTATCTCTCGAAATTGTCTCCGGATATGGGGTATCTTTCAGAACTATGTATCTCTCAATATCGAGTATCAGGGTTGCCTCCTGATAAAGGGTATCTCTAAGAATTTGTGTATCAGGGTTACCTCTAGATATAGGGTTTCTCTCATAACTATGTATCTCTCACCATCAGGGTCTCCTCCAGATAAAGGGTTTCTCTCAGGATCGAGTATCAGAATTACTTGTAGATATAGGGTATCTCTCAGAATCCTACATTTCTTAGCATCAGAACTGCCTCCAGATGAAGGGCATCTCTCAGAATTGTGTATCAGGGTTGCCTCCAGATATGGGGTTTCTCTCAGGACTATGTATCTCTCAACATCAGGGTTGCCTATAGATAAAGGGTTTCTCTTAGAATTCGTGTATCAAGAATTGGCTCAAGATATAGGGTTTCTCTTAGCATCGTGTATCATAATCGCCTCCAGATATAGGGTTTCTCTTAGTATCATGTATCAGAACTACCTCTAGATATAGGGTATCTCTCAAAATCTTGTATATCTCAGAATCGTGTATCAGGGTTGCTCTAGAAGCAGGGTATCTCTCAAAATTTGTGCATTTCTCAAAAATTATGCTTCAGAAAAGAAGATTTATCCCCAATAGAAGGACCTATTTTAGAAGAACAGAAGAATTGTCCCCAGCACAATGACCTATTTTAGTAGAACAGAAGAATTGTCTCCAGAAGAAGGATCTGTTTCAGAAGATTTGTCTCCTGACTTATTATAGAAGATTTGTCCCCAGTAGAAGGACTTGTTTCAGAAGCACAGAAGAATCATCCACATATGAAGGACCTATTTCAAAAGTACACAGCATATTGTCCCCAGCAAAAGGACTCTACATTAGCATACCGTCCCCAGCAGAAGGACACTACATCAGCAAATCGTCCCCAGTAGAAGGACTCTTCATCAGTAATCGTCCAGGGGTTAGGACTCTACATTAGTAATCGTCCAGGGGTTAAGAATCTACATTAGTAATCGTCCAGGGGTTAGGACAATACATCAGTGATCATCTAGGGATTAGGACAATTCATAAGTCATCCGATTTTATTTCAGAGATCGCCCAAGCTTAAAGACACTTTTTATCAGAAGTTGTTGGACATGATTCAGAATTTATCCAAAATATTCCGCTACCTCAGCAGTCGTCCAAGATACAGATGACACCTACAAGCCTCAAACTCATAAGAAAGACTCCAACAAAACTTTGAAAATCATCCAAGATACAGATAGCATACTTCTCTTTAGACATATTTAACTATGTGAATGAGACGTTGCATCCCTTGCATTAGATTTTACATCTAGGGACCCTTGAGGACGATTCCTCTAGCACGTTCAACATCCTAGGACAGGAGCATTTTATTTGCATTATTGTCTAAGTGTTGGTCTCTATTTTCTCGCACACTTGAACTACGCCCTGGTTTGATTCTTGGAAAAGGATACGTAGGTAGCTCCAGCAGCAGCTTAGATTTTGTAGCCTCTACCCAGCATTACATTACATTCTTACTTTCACGATTTCTTGATTTTCTTAGATTTTGAATTTTTTGATTTTTGTGAATTTATGTTTTTCCTAAAACCTCTCAGTATGGTTAATCTAGCTTTGGCACTCACTTGCAGTTTACGTTGTTCACAACAAGCTCTGCCAAAGAGGGGCAAACTGTAGACACCCAATTTTGACCACACTGAGAGGATTTAGGGTGGACAACGTCTTAGAGGATTCAATGATGAAAAGTACCCCATGGAAGGTACTAGATTCAACACAAAGTGACTTCAAGTTCAGAAAAGCCGTTTTCTATGCATTAATCTCAGTTTTGTCAAAATCATCTCTCAGAATTCATATTCACTCAGGGTTATATGAACACAAAGTGTTCTTAATGCAGTATTCTAGGTATCCAGAGATTCAATTTTAAAAACAAGTTCAAAATCAATGCGCATTGAAAAGCAATTTTGAAAAAGAAGTTGTTTGATTTCAAAAAGATGATAAAACTTTCGGAGGAATTCTGGATTTCATATAGACTTCAATTTTCATTTCAAAACCTCCTGGAATATTTTAATACTAAAATTCAACTCAATAGCTTTTGAATGGTACGTAAACAGACAATTTCGGACACAAAAAACATTTTTACAAAAATTTGGAAAATTAGTATACGTTAGTTTTGAAGCAGGACATGAGAGAAACTAGGGGAACCCAAAAAGGAAGTGGTGGGTCCCCCCTAAGCTGCCACCTATAAGTTTTCCCCTCCATAGAGATTTTTGAGTTCCAGTTTCTTTTAGAAGCCTCCCACGGCAAAGAAATTACCTGAAAACTACGTTTAGGCACCGAAATGGCCATTTTAACCCTTTTCTAACCTCTAAAATCTCAATTTTAACCTTGAAACTTAAGAGTTAATTTTTCAAAACTGTATATATAGATCCATATGAGATCATCTTTGATATACAAGAGAGAATAGAGAAGGACATACACACAAGAGAGAAGTACATACAAGTGAATATACTTGCAAGATATAAGAAGATACTTTGAATTCAAAAAAGATTTCTAGATAGATGAAATGAATTATGATTAAAATTTATGAACCTTATCTTAAGATAATTAGATTAGGGATTTGGACATCAATGGCCTCCCGCAACTTCCATGGATGAGTGCTTGAAGAACTTGAAGAACACTTGGAGAAGAAGATTCTTCAAATAAACTTTGAATGCATAATTGAGAATCCTCCAAGAGGTAGACATCATAATTCATCTCTAATTCCTATTTTTATATATAGATCTATAAGACTTGGATCTAGTTTGTTTTGTTTTATTTGTTAGAACACTCATCTTTTTCCTCTATTGTTCTTCACACACTCACAAAGCTAGATCCAAGTCTCTTTTGATTTTGTTGATAATTCTTAATTAGAGATTGATTTTCACTATTGATTTTCAATTTTGATTTCATTCTTCTATTTAGTTTAGAACCATGCATACATGATTATATATACGTATCTATTTTGAATTCTATGATGGTTTGGTAGTATGATCTATGAGAAGAATGGTTCCTATGTTCATACCTATCTCTTGAATATTCCTATTACCTAGAATTCCTATTGAAATTCATCTCCAATAGGATATTTGTAAGTCCCTTTGATCCATGATCAAAAGTTCTTCATAGAACTTGAGGGCAATGGATGATGTTGATTCAGCTCATTGGGTTAAAGCTATGAAGGCTGAATTGAAATCTATGGATTCCAATCAGGTCTGGATCTTGTAAATTTCCAACGAATATTAAACCCATTGGCTGTAAGTGGGTCTACAAGAGTAAAAGAGGATTTGATAGAAAGGTTCAGACCTTTAAGGCAAGGCTTGTAGCGAAAGGTTACACTTAGAGGAAAGGCATTGACTATGAGGAAACCTTTTCACCGATAGCTATGCTCAAGTCCATCAGAATACCCTTATCCATTGCAGTATTCCTAGATTATGTGATCTGACAGATGGACGTCAAGACTTCATTCTTGAATGGCAATCTTGAGGACATCTATATGCAGCAACCAAAAGGGTTCATAGCTGGTGGGAAGGGTAACTTGGAATACAAGTTTAAAAAGTCGATTTATGGTTTAAGTAAGCATCCAGGAGTTGGAACATCCGTTTTGACCAAGCTGTCAAGTCGTTTGGTTTCATACAGAATCTGGATGAACCTTGTGTATACAAGAAGTGTGAAGGAAAAGTGGCAGCTTTTCTCGTTCTCTATGTTGATGACATTCTACTCATTGGGAATGATGTAGCGGTGTTGCCAACAATTAAGGTTTGGTTAGCTAGTACTTTTGACATGAAGGATCTAGGAGAGGTGAACTATACTGTTAGGATAAAGCTCTTTTGAGATCACAAGCAAATGATAATGGGATTATCTCAAGCTAGTTATATTGAGAAGGTGCTAATTAGGTTTTCAATGGATAATTCGAAAAAAGGTTTATTACCTATCAGACATGGTTTAACGTTCTCCAAGGACCAGTGACCAAAGACACAGTAGGAAAGGAATCGCATGTCAGGAGTTCCCTATACTTTCGCTCTTATATATACGATGTTATCCACTAGACCAGATATTTGTTTTGCTGTTGGCATGGTTACAGATATCAATCGAATCCTAGTGTAGAGGACTGGACAACCGTAAAGCACATTCTTAAGTACTTGAGAAGAACTAAAGATTACATGCTTATATACGGGCCTAGTGAGTTCATTCTAGTGGGATACACTGACTCGGACTTTATGTCAGATAAAGAGTCAAGGAAGTCAACGTTCGGACATCTCTTTACCTTAAGAGGTGGTGCTGTTAGTTGGAGGAGCATTAAGCAAAAATGCATTACAGACTCAACAATAGAGGCTGAGTATGTGGCTGCTTGTGAAGCCACAAAGGAAGTTGTTTGGCGCAAAAAGTTCCTCATGGAGCTCGGGGTGGTACTAGCATCACTGTCACCTATTACGCTGTACTGTGAAAATATTAGTTCAGCCTTGCTTAATCTCATTCTCGTTGTATAACATAAGTTAGGAAAC
The DNA here is from genome assembly GCA_033977485.1 of Hydrangea macrophylla. Classification (NCBI taxonomy): domain Eukaryota; kingdom Viridiplantae; phylum Streptophyta; class Magnoliopsida; order Cornales; family Hydrangeaceae; genus Hydrangea; species Hydrangea macrophylla. The sequence goes on along the minus strand of CM066992.1, from coordinate 8,078,261 downwards.
ATCCCTGACTGACTCAAACTCTAAAAACACAACTGACATCAATCGAGTGATCACTTTGGATAATCCGTACAATTTTCATTGACTCAACACTTTACTTTGAACCACAGGTTCAATTGGTACTGATGATGCCAAAAATTGGTAGGAAAGTAAGAACAAGAAGATGAAGAACAAAAGGTTTGTATGTGATTCGGCTCCGTTAACTAGGACACCTACATCCAGGTGTGTGTCAGAGCACATTCACTAACAAATCACCGACGGCCTTTGGTGAACCAACAAGGAGGGCAGTACTAATAATAACTGGGTGGGTGTATGTGTATGAGTGATATATATTGGTATTCTGTGAGATTAGAATGCAATCCCCTTTAGTTGGGGGTAAGTGGTCTCTTTTAAAGATGCAAGAGACCCACTTGTACAAGGTAAGTGAAACTAATTAAGAAGCCTAATCTGATTACAACTAACTTACACAAATTGTGGGAGTTTCCTAAGTGGATTAGAAAATAACTTGCACCTTCCATTAGTCCTCTAACTGAGATAGGCAACCGTCTGGAATCTTGTAGAGCAAGTTACGCCTTATAAGCGGGCTGCACCCACTCTGGGACGAGTCTGCATTGTAAGCCTGACCTGTGGGCCTAGACCAGGCAGTCTTGGTCGACCAACCCAGGATAGTTGAGTAGTAAGCGCCCAATCCGGATGACTTGGCATTTCCTTGCTAAGGTGGCAACTTTACTTTGACCTGATATTTTTGTACATATTATCTGCCCCCCATTTTCAATGCTGGCGCTATATTTCATCGGATGAGGATTGAAAATTAGTACTAATCTGAAAATTGTCCAGGAACGAAGTCGGGACCTTGCTCGGGGTATGATCGGTCGCATAAGTCATTCGGGGTCCAAACCAGCTAGGGCACCATTGGCTCGGGACCGGCGTCTGCCACGTGCTGGTTGGTGGCTAGTCTGGTTAGGATCCAACGAGGCCAGTGTTAGTGTAATTGGAGAGTTGCATTGCAACTGGGCCATCACTTCATGTATTGAATGTGCACGCCTTTTGAGCCGTCGATTCACGTGCCCGAGGTGACAGTTGTCGAACGGTTTAGGCGGGAAGATTTCCCGGCCATTAGATTTGATGTGGACCGTTCATGCTTCCTATATATGGGACACTTGTTCATTTCTTCCATTCTTGCTATCCAGAGATAGAGGTTACCGAGCAATTTTGAGAGAAAAATGTTCCTGGCCAAACTCCTCGAGCTCTTTTGGTGCTTAATTTTTGTAAGTCTTCATTTCCTAGCCTAAAAATTTCACTGTATTCTCCTTCTTTTATCCTTTCTCTTTTTTTGTGAACATTCCCATCCGAGGCTGGAGAACGGGACCCTTTAGGACTCCTGAGGAATGGCAATTTTTCTTCCTTAGGTTTTGCTTTTTCATTAGATCGGGTGGTGTGACAGAACTCTTGAACCGATCGAGTTCTCCAGGTGCGGTTTTAACCTAGTGTCACCTTACCCTAAAGAACCTGTACACCTTACCTTTTAGGCTTCTAGTTTTTCCCCCATTGTATCTCAGACTTGGAGTCCTTGACCCCTACCTAGGTCATCAGCTACTCACCCTTCCAACTGCAAGAGCCTCAAAGATGTGTCATTCGGGTTTCAATTCATCTTCCCGATCGAAAGATGAACAATCGCGATCAAGGACCATGGGTACTAGTTTAGATCCACCTTCAGCCACCCAATCCAACTACCATAGTGAGGGTAGAATTCCTATAGGGATGCCAGATGAAGGGCCGAGCTGACATTGTATTGAGGTTTTAGACTCAAGGGAGTCGGGAAATAATGCGTCGACTTTGGGCAGCTCTGAGGTCCTCTTTTCTAGCATGGGGACCCCAAGAATTTTGGATACGTGGGATATAGCCTAGATTAGGCAGAAGTATGGCTATTTGGTGGATTTTCCATTGCCGTGCCTAATAAAGAGGTACACATTTATCGATCGGGATTCACCATGCTATATGAGGACACGTTTCTTGCGGGGCTTCGTCTACCCCTACATCCTCTTAGGCATAGCTCCTGGGCAATTCCCCCTGCACGGATAGAGATTTCTGATTGGGGCCATATCCCTCTAGCCCCAAGTCTTCGAGTATGAGCATACTCTCCACAAGTTCCTGTGGACCTACCATCCATCCCTACTGTATATGGAGGTCAGTTTTTTTTCTCTGAGTGCCCGGCAAGGGAGAAAAATCTTAGAGGGTGCCCCAGCAACGATAAGTGGTGGAAGAAGCAGTTCTTCTGAGTATCCACCCCCGGGTTTAGCGCGGAGGCCCCAGGACTTACCTTAAGGACATCCTGGGCGAGCAAACTGAGAAGTAAGCCATCACGAGTATGTCTTTGACTATTATCTCTCGCTATTTTAATATAGGCTAACCCCTTTCTCATTTTTTTTGTGGGCTCAGCTAATCTGCCAAACCTCTCAAAAGAGTGTCAGGACCGGATAAGGTTGCTTGACCAAGCCCCGACCAACATAGTTGACGTACCCAGGCGGGAGAGCCTGTTGTTACATACAGCCCGGATAAAGTCCTCACTGCTCCAGTCTTCTCTCCCATCATCATTGGTAAGTTTTGGGTTGCACGAGTTTTTTTTTCATCTCATTGTTGCTTGGACTTATTTTCCACCCTTCTCATGATTCATGTCCTTTCATGACTCCCCCCCCCCCTTTTTTTACAAAGATGGCACCTAGGGATATTACCGCTTTGAAGGAGAAGGAGGCGGCATTGGCAGCCTGAGCAGGACAGAGGAGGAAGAGGTAGGACATTTCCCCTGCTAGCCCCTAGCTAAAGCGGCGTCTACGCGGGCCTCACCCGGATCAGGTAGGAACTTCAGTCCCTGTGGTCGAAGCAGTACCCCCTTCGATGTACTCTCTAGAGAACATACTATTTGGGGTGACCTTGGCTAAGGTGGCACAAGACGCCCAGTCGAGGATTCCGCTAGTGCTGCTCCCGGGCCAGGCCAAGAGGTGTATTGGACGGGACCTTGAGGCTCTATCAGGCTGGTTGTACAACATCTCCCATCTGGTAAGTAATTCATCTTCCTTTGCCTCCTTTGTCTGGGCTCGGATGACTAATCAGTGTATTTTTTTTCTTTTCAGTCAGGATGTTTGGCAGTAGGAATTGAGACTTTCCTACCCAGATGGCCGAGAGGTTGGCCAGTACTAAAGCTACTCTGTCCGCGGAGAAGGCAGCTCAGCAAGCTACCAACTTTGCCCTTACAATGGAGAAGGAGAAAACTAAGGCTCTGGCCTTAAACCTCGGAGCTGCTCAAGTGGATCTTTCCACTGAGTGGGAGACCCGAATTTCTGCTGAGGTGAAATCCGCTGCTGATGAGGAAGCCTCCTGGGTTGAAGCGGCTAAGGTTGTTGATAAAGAATTTGAAGCCGGCTTCCTCAAGAGCTATGCTGACCTAATAGAGATGGTGGCTACGGACCATCCCGACCAGGATTTCTCGGCGTGCTCCTTGGTCGAGTCTGATTTCTGGAAGGAGCTATCCCCAGCTGCTGAGGAGAAAGGTGGAGTCACTCCGGTTGATGAGGTCGGGGAGTCCGACAAGGTGGTGATTATTGATGAGCACTAACCTTTTTATTTATTCTTTTTTTTGGGAGGGGGGGCTACTAGTATTGCCCCCTAGGCATTGTACATATTTGTTTTTGCTATTAAAGAAAAGGCCCTCTGAGGCTGCCTTTTGCACTAACTATTCTGCAATTTTGCTCTAACTACCTTAGCAAAAGTTTTAGGACTGTGACCAGTAAGAAACACTTGGTCTTCTAGGGACCTATACTCTGAAGGTCCCATCCGATACAGTGTGGTATATTTTTGCCCTGTCATTGCCCGAACGTTTAGTCTAGGCACAGTAGGTGCTTAGGATTGTCTTTAGAATTCCAATAGTCCTGTTAGTGCTCAATGTGATTTACTATTTTAGTCCAGTATCCCCCGGCCCCCCCAAGCTTTTGCTATGGCAGGCGTCGGTAGAGGGAGTGACCGTACGAAACTGACCAAGAACATTGGTAGTTGTAGGGTCTTTTAAGCTTGCTATCATTAGCCACTTAGCGGGATTTTCCCCCATCGTCGGTTATGGACCTAAGCAAAGACGGTGCCTCGAATGTCACCATGAGGTCTTATGGGCCTCGGGTTTGAGTCTGAGGTCTTTTGTGCCTCGAGTGTGGTCCCAAGGTCTTTTGGCTTAATGGAACACGAGATGAAGAGTCGTTTTGTGAAAGAAAAAATTTTATTGGATAAGTAAATAAAACTACTCATAAAGAGCTACAGAAAAAGCAAAAATCATTATTTCCTAACCCATGCTAACCCGTTCTTATCCATGCGTTATTGAAAGTACTTGCGAAGATGTTATATGTTCTAAGGGTGAGACAGATCATGCCCGTCCAGAGTATGTAACATGTAAGTGCTCGGCAAGTTGACCCAGGTAACCCTATAGGGTCCTTCCCAGTTTGGCCCTAAATTTTAGTGGCTCGGGACTTTGGTAGACTGGTATACCGCCTTAAGAACGATGTCTCCTATCTAGACACTACGGTACTTGACTTTGCTATTAAAATATCGAGAGACCCGCTGTTTATAGGCTGCTACTTTTAGATATACCCGGTTCCTTTTCTCTTCCATCAGGTCGAGCTCTCCTCTGAGGGCTTCCTCGTTGCTATGTTCACTGAAGTTGGCTACCCGGTATATTGGCAGTCTGAGTTCTGTGGGGACCACTACCTCGAAGTGATAGGTAAGTGAGAACGGAGTCTCACCTATTGTCGCTCAGGGAGTGGTATGATAAGCCCACAGAAGGGTCGGTAGTTCTTCCACCCAAATCCCTTTGGCATTTTGAAGTCTGGTTTTAATTAACTGTTGAATTATCCGATTTGTTACCTCGGCTTGGCCGTTAACTTGAGGTTGCTCGGGAGAAGAGTAGTGGTTGATATACCACAGCCTAAATAGACTGCCTGATTACTAGGGTGTGGAATTGGCCGTTGTCACTGACCAGGACTCGTGGGATGCCGAACTTGCTGAGAATATTCTTCTTAACAAAACTCTTCATCTTTTTATCGGTGGTCATCGCCAAGGGCTCGGCTTTGGCCCACTTAGAGTCCATAGCAATGAAGGCAAATTTGACTTAGCCTTTAGCCATGGGAAGCAGTCCGACTATATCGATGAATTGGGCAAACGACCAGGGGTTGAGAATTAGGGTTTGGAATTCTCCCATGCGGTAGATCATGGGTGAGTATCTTTGATACCTATCATACCGTCTAACATATTCTTACTAATCCCGGTCATCGTCGGCCAGTAGTAACCCTGTAGTAGGGCCTTTCAGGACACTGCTCGACCTCTAACGTGGCTCCCACACACTCCTTCATGATTTTGTGCAACATTCCTCAGACCTGAGTAGGGTGAATGCACCGGAGATATAGGGATAGAGAACTCCGTTTAGTAGAGGATGCCATCCAAGAGATGGAATCTGGCCGCCTGGTACTTTACCCACCGGGCTTCATCTTTTCCATCTAGTAGGCAACCAATTATGAGGAACATCATGACCGCATAAATCTAGCTGGGACTTGAAGCGACCGGCTTGACCTCCATGCCTCTTGAGTTGGGCACACTAGGCTCGAGTAAGTATTCTATCCTTATCCCAAGTAGGTCCGACTCAGAGGATGGAGCTAGGTGGGCTAATCGGTCGACCCTTGTGATCTCCTCTCTCGGGATCTGTCTGAATAAGAAACCTTTGAGCCATTTCGTGACCAACCAGACCAGGGCTAAATAGGCCACCATCTTGTCTTCCCAAGCTTCATACTGTAGGTTGACTTAGTTGACGACCAGTTGGGAGTCACTACATCCTTAAATTTGCTATGCGCCCATCGAAGTAGCTAACTGTAGTCCAATCAATAGGTCCTCGTACATGCCCTTGTTGTTAGAGGCCCGAAACCTAAACCTTAGTGCATACTCTAATTGGATCTTGTCAAGCATGGTCAGGATGATCCCTGCCACATTGCCTCGTTTATTGGAAGACCCATCCACATAAAGTACCCAGGTCAGGGTGCCAGGCTGTAGACTAGGCGGTAGATCAGGAGGGTCGAGCTCTTCAACTACGTCTTCTGGATATGTGAACTCCATAAAAAAGTCTGCCACTGCCTACCCCTTGATCGCCATCTGGGGTCTATAGACTACTTCAAATTCTTCCAACTCTAATACCCAATTAACGAGCTTTTCGAATGTCTCAGGCCTGATTAGGATCCGGCGGAGAGGCTGATTCGGGACCACGATGAGGTGGGCTTAAAAGTATGGGTGGAGTCTTTGGGCAGAAGTGATGAGGGCAAAGGCTCTCGATGCAGGAGTACCTGCTTTCCCACCTTGGAGTGCTCGGGTAGTGTAATAAACTGGGAAATATATCCTGGCTCCTCTCGAATAAGTGCCGAGCTCACTGCTGAAGAGGACACCACCAGGTAAAGAAATAGTTCCTCTTTCGATATAGTCATTGAGAGAAGGGGAGTCGATGTCATATATTTCTTGAGATCCTGAAACGCCTCCTCACACTCTTCTGACCATTAAAACACTTTACAGAGGATCTTAAAAAATGGCAGGCACTGGTCTGTAGCTCAAGAGAGGAACCTGTTCAGTATGGCTACCCGTCCGGCTAGACTCTGTAATTCTTTGCTTGACCTAGGTGACCTTATGCTGTTGATGGCTCGAATATTTTTGGGGTTTACCTTGATTCCCCGTCTGCTGACCAGATGACCCAATAACTTTCTAGACAAGACCCTAAATATGCATTTGGCCGGGTTCAACCTCACCTGATACTTTCTTAAGATGCTGAAGGCCCATCTAGGTACCCAAGATGGTCAAAATCGTCTTGGCTTTTGACCAAGATATCGTCGATGCACACCTCTGATGATTTCCCAATTAAATCTCTAATAATGGAATTGACCAGGCGTTGATAAGTTGCCCCAACATTTTATAGGCCAAAGGGCTTTACCCTATAATAGTACGTCCCCTGGTCTGTGATGAAGGAAGTCTTCTCTTCATCCCCGGTATACATGATGATCTGATAATATCCCGAGTAGGCATACATGAAGGATAGGAGTGAGTGGTCGGCTGTGTAGTCCACAAGGAGGTCTATCCGAAGTAGTGAATAGCAGTCCTTGGGTTAGGTTTTCTTCAAATTGATGAAGTCCACATACATTCTCCACTTTCTATTGCTCTTCTTGACCAACACCATATTGGCTAGCCAGTCGGGATATTGCACTTTCCTATTGGACTTTGCTTTGAGGAGTTTCCTAATTTTCTCACTTAATACTTCTTGCCTTTCTGGAGCCATACCTCTTCTCTTTTGCTTGACCGGCCAGGAGTTTAGGTCGATGTTTAGGCAGTGGGACATGACAAAGGGGTCGATCCTAGGCATATCTTCATGGCACCAGGTGAAGATATCCTATTTCTCTCTCAGGAACCAGATCAACTTATCCCTAAGGTCTGATTCCAGAAGAGTGCCAATACCGATGAACCGGTCAGGGTGCTGGGGCTGCAGCACCACTTATTCGAGTTCTTCTACCGGACCTACTCTATCCATCACGTCCCTCGGCTCTATCTCCTGATCATTGAGTGCTTCTGTAATGACCTCTCTGCACAGGGTGGTAAGATAACAGCTTTAGGCAATTGCTTGATCTCCTCTTAGGCTTCCTAGACCCTGGAGGTTGGGAACTTGACAACCAGGCTGTACGTTGACACAACTGCCTTGGCTTTATTGAGCGTCAGCCACCCAAGTATGACATTATATGCGGACAGAGCCTCTAGAACCACAAAATTTGCCATTGTTGAGACTTACTGTGGGTAGCTTCCCATCAAGACTTGTAGCTCGATCGTCCCGAGCAGATATGTGCTTGAGCCGTTGAATCCAACCAAGGGGGTAACCACTAGTCAGAGCCTATCCCTTGATATCCCAAATTGATCAAAGGCTGAGGTAAATAGAATGTTCGAGGAGCTACCAGTGTCAACTAATACTCTCTTTACCACATAATTGGCTACGGAGAGCATTATTACTAACTAGTCTTCGTGGGGGCAGTGTAATTCATGTACATCATCAGACGAGAACGTAAGGACATCGGTTGGTGGGGAGTCAACTGATTGGACATACAGGATATCCGTCCGGGATGCCCGATCATACCTCTTTTTGGCTGACTGTGAGTCCCCTTCGCACGATGTTCCTTTAGAGATAAGGTTAATTTGACCGAGGGGCTGTGGCTACTCGAGAGCTCGGGCGTCTGGCCGAGGTCGTCTATCAGCAATGATGAACTTTGTAAGGTGACCCTACTCGATGAGTTTTTCAATGGCAATTTTTAGCTTGAAGTAGTCATCTTTGTCATAACCTAGATCTTTGTGGTACCGACAGAACTTATCCTGATTTCTCATCCCACGCGGGCTCTTTAACTTCATTGGTTGTTTGAACAGCCTTTGAGCCTTGGTGGCGGCCATGACTTCATGAATAGGCTGGGAAAGAGGTGTGAAGGAAAACGGGGCCTGATCTCGACCGCCTCTCTGCTGATCCTAGTTCAGCTTCTTTTCCGAGAATTTCCCAGAGCCTTCGCATTTTTGCTTCAGCTTTGGGGAACAATCCTCCGCTTAGCTTGCGCATTTAGATTTTAGGAACTCCTCAGTATCAATGTACTTTTCCACCCTTTCTGTGAGTTCTACCAAAGTGGTCAGTCAATTATGGTGGAATGACTTGGCCACCTCAATTTTCTAAACTCCTGAACAGAAGGCGATAATCACAACTGCCTCGTTTATGTCGTGGATCTGGAGCTTCTATGGGGTGAACCAATCGATATAGTCCTTCAGGGATTCTCCCTTTTACAGCTTGATGGTACGTAAGTGGAGGTCTTGTTGTGGCCTACCCAAGCATACCTACGAACTGGCTAACGAAGAGCTTTCTAAGTTCTTTATAGTCGTCAACGGATCGGGTTTCAAGGAGTGGAACCACTATACTGCTGGGCTCCTTAGGGTGCTAGGGAAAGCCAAGCAATGTAGCTCATCGGCATTAGTGGCAAATGCCATCTAAACCTTATATGTTCGAACATGGTCAACCGGGCTACCTGAACTATCGTGCGAGTTAAGATGACGTTTGCTTGACCTTGGGCGGGATGGCAAACCATGTGATCCGTTCAGTGAATGGTGACTCAGTATCAGTATTGGTATAATTGTGACCTAGCTTCCATAATCTTTCGATTTGCTTTTCCAGGTCATTGATTTAGGCCTCTACGTCCTTCTAGACGCCGTCGTACCCGAGCTCAGTACGCTTGGCATTGTGTGTAGGCTCACGGCGATAGGTCAGGTCGGATGAGAAGGCTTCCTCTTCAAAGTGCGCTGTCTTTAGGGATAGGGCTTGGCTCTTCCTACGGTTAATCGTGCTCCTTAGATCACTTCGGCTCCTGACCGAGCGGTCCTAGACTGATTCCTAGGACTGTCTCTCTTGCCCTTCCTCTCTGCCAGCGCGTCTGTTGTTGATGATGTCTCGGGCATCCCCCGTGTAGTTTTGAATGGTCCGGGCACGCAGTATAGGTATGCCGAACCTCAAATCGTCGTTGGGTCTGGCTCTGGTCCTCCAAAAGTTTCTCTAGAGCTGTAGTTACTTGCTCAAGAGTCATGGAGGCCACTAACTAGCCAGCCAGTGGATCCGCCTGACATGACGGCTGAGCTGTCTTCTTGTTTTTATGAGGAGCCATGGTAGTCAGTCAAGAGATTTGTTTATGGATAAATCTATCAATTTCCCACAGATGTTGCCAAGCTGATGATGCCAAAAATTGGTAGGAAAGTTAGAACAAAAAGATGAAGAGGTTTGTATGTGGTTCGACCCCGTTAAATAGGAGACAATGTCCACGTGTACGTCAGAGAGCGTTCACTAACAAATCACCGGCGGCCTTTGGTGAAACAACAAGGAGGGCAGTACTACCAAAACCGGTCGGGTGTATACGTATGAGTGATATATATTGCTATTCTGTGAGATCAAGATGTGATCCCTTTAATGGGGGTGAGTGGTCTTTTTTTAAGTTTTAGGAGACCCACTTGTACAAGGTAAGTGAAACAAATTAGGAAGCCTAATATAATTACAATGAATTTGCACAAATCATGGGAGTTTTATAAGTGGATTTGGAAATAACTTGCACTTTCCATTAGTTCTCTAACTGAAATAGGCAACTGTTCAGAATCTTGTTAAGTAGCAAGTGCCCATTCTGGATGACTTGGTATTTCATTACTAAGGTGGTAGTTTGACTTTGACCGGATATTTTTGTACATATCATGTACAACTCAGATCACTTTGGATCATTGACCCAATCTTTCACAACTTGACACTTTCCATGCATTCGGCATAAATGCATGTTGATTTTAGGACTCTTTTTGAAACTACATCATCATAGATCTGTTTATACAATAGTTTAGCAGTAGAATACAAATCTGTGATTGCATTAGATGCAAGGTTGTTTCGAACGATCGAAGTGGCTTCGATCGATTAAAACTCCTTGTTCTTAAGCGATCGAACTATTTTCAATCGATCGAGACTGATCCTCTATCCAGGTTTCTGACAAGCGGGGTATTCGTAAAATACAACCGCGTCAAGAGAAGAAAATACAGTGATTTAGTTCACAACTCGTTATCATATTTGTACTTGGTGTCAAGAGAAGAAAATACAGTGATTTAGTTCACAACTCGTTATCATATTTGTACTTGGTGTTACAATGCCAACTTCTACACAATATGATTAATCTATGACAAGTTGTATTATTTTAGCTATTTTTTGTGCAGAGTATTGTTTTGTTGCGAGAAGAAATGGATAACAGGATAAAGGGAATGCTTGATTACAAGCAAGAGAATTTAAAGCTGAAATACAGAGTTCGAGCGATCAAAGATGTTCAAGCGATCGAGATTTTGATCGATTGAGGACAGTTCAAGCGCTCGAGTAATCCAGAAGTTCAATCGATCGAGTGATGTTCGATCGATCGAACATGCCTTTTATCAAAACTTACGTGCAAGCAGCAGAGTAGTTGTAATGAACCCTAGCATTTGTTTTTGTATAAATACTCGTTATGTATATGTCCATAGGGACGCCCACATTGTTTTCATCAGTTTTATACAGGGAGACAGTGTTTACTTGATTTTTATAGGTTTGGTGGCCTGGATATTGAATTCGGTTGAAGTTTGAAGTTTACTAATAAGTCTGTTCATTCCAGGTTCTATTTTGTTAGTTTTTTTTTTATAGTTTTTCAGTGGTTTCAGTAGTTACAATCTGATTAGATCATAGTTTCTCTTGCTTATAGTGATTAAACCATAGTTTTTCATATTTTTCATGTTTAAATCACAACCAAACAAAGCCTTAATGAATATATACGTTAAAAACAGATCTGAGACACTCCAGACCATGTCTGAGTTGTCTTAGGGTTGGGAGATCACGATGAAACAGTGATCTCCAGCCTCTGCCATGCAACAGTTTAAAACCTGTGTTCGATCGATCGAAGTTAGTTTGATCGATCGGACCAGGGATAGAGTCAAGCGATCGAAGACATTTCGATCGATTGAGAGATCACGATGTTCGATCGATCGAGAGTGAGTCGATCGATCGAAGCTTCTGATTCTTGAGAACATCCTATGCAGTATTTCTAGACTTTTTGCTTTAGAGATTTGTTATCAGATTGTCCCCAAATGCTCAATTTGTCAAAACAGTTTCTGAACCTTAAGCCTCAAGCATTTTTCTTCAATAACTTTTGTAAACCACTTTGAATGTTAACACCATTTAGAGTGCTAGTCTTAACTATTGATTTAAACCGCCTTCTTGTATTTCAAATCAACTATGATGATATAGTCCTGGTCATGAAAGGGCTGTGGATTGTTTATTTTTAGAGAAATATGGAATACTGTTGAGGATGTACTCCATTGAGCTTCAATGTAGTTGCATGGTAGATTGCTAGGTCACTACGGATTTGTGTGATCCCAACGTTCCCTTTTTATTAAGTAAAAACCCATTTTTAAATATCGCTTTAGTTAACTAGTTAATTGTTAGTTTTATTTAGTTGCTTTACATGTAGTAGTTGTTAATTGTGAAACTTCGTGTTCTACACCTTTCTTAATCAATGAATTTTTCGTTTTTCTTTTAGAGTTTGATCTTGGTATTTAGTTTACAACCTTCCCTGTGGGATCGACCTGGTCTTAACCAGAATACTACTTGCACATCTACCTACACTTGGGTATAGCACACAAGCGCACACAAAAAATTAATTCGTGTCAAGTTTTTGGTGCCTTAGCCGGGGAAGACGACAAGCTAACACTTAGATTACCTCAATCTATCTTTATCTCTTTCTATTTTCTTTTTCTCTTAATTCTTTAGATTAAAACCTCTGAGGATCTTTTCCCTATCATGTCCGATAATTCCATTGAAGGAATTCTCAGAAATCCATTCTACTTATCTGATTCCTCTGATTCTATTAATCCCGTAGCTACACCCATAGATTCAATGGAGACAATCAAAGCGAAAATGGGGATAATGTGGTTGTACCAATCGATGATTCGTTACATCCTTTGTGCGATCTCATGCAACCTGAACATGTACCTATACCTTCTTGTATTCTCATTCCACCCTATACAGGCGAATTCCGATTTCATGGAATGGAGAGCGAGAAGGCATATCTACACGTCAAAGATTTCGAGGATGTTAGCAAAACATTCTCACAAAATTGTCCTGTAGATGTGACACGCCTAATGCTATTTCCCTTCACCCTGAAGGATAGAGTAGAAGTGTGGCTGCTCATCCTTAAGCCAATTCAATCTTCACCTGGCATGCAATGAACACTGCATTCTTAAAGAAATTCTTTCCACCTCGCATGACCACTGAACTCAAACGTCAAATAAACTCCAACAACAAAAGAGCATTGAAATGTTCACCCAAACTTGGGAGCATTTCATGGATTTTCTTCCCTCATGCCCACATCACGGGTATGAGAGGGGAACTATGAGCTGCTTTTATAAAGGGTTAAATGGTGAAAGAAAAAAATTGGTTGAAACCATGAGCTTAGGTCCATTTCTTCGCAAAAAACACCGAAGAGGTTGAAACCCACTTCGAGTGGTTAGCTGAACACACTCATGAATGGTCAAATTCTGATGACATTCCACGCACACAATATCAGGTGTAGAGGAGAAAAGCATCTATAAGCTAAAAAGTGAAGATCACCTAATGACCAAATACGAAGAACTAGCAAAGAAAGTAGACGAGTTAGGGATGAAAGGAGAGAGTTCTAGACAGGTTTCAGCTAAAGAACCATTCAGCACATGCAATATATTGGGACACACCACTCAATACTGTCCTAATATGCCGTACTTTCAAGAACAAGCCCCCGTGGAAATGAATGCCATGAAAGGGTATAGGGGGCCGTGTAATTCCTATAATAACAATAATTTTCAAAATAATAACAATCGATGGAATCACCCCGATTTTGATTGGAAAGACGATGCTGGGACACAAAATCAATATCAACAACAGCCCTACAACAACAACAACAAATATCAAGGGCAATACAATAGGCAGTCCCAGCCATTCAATCAAAATAGATCAAATAACTACAACCAAGCTCCACCCTCTAATAATCAACAGTCAAATGTGTACGTGCCACCACACAAAAAGGTGCAAGAAGAAGACCCTCTCTCTAATGCAAATTTAACACAACAGTTAATTCAAAATGATGAGTAAAATGTCCACAACATTAGAGAGAATGGATGCATGACAAGAGGGGTTGAGTGAAACGTTTCCTACCTAGCCACTTCAAAACCCTGAGGGATACAACAATGGTCCCAATAATCAAGAGCATGCTAAAGCCATGACTACTCTAAGAAGTGGCAAGGTTATAGGGCAAAACATGCCTTATTTTACTCCCGAAGAGTATGAGGAGGATGAAGTGGTGAATAAAAACAAACCGTCCACTCAGGAAGGGGAGCCGTCTACTAATAACAAACCATTATAATCAAATGATGACGCTCCTAAAGAAGTAGAAGAAGTTGAGAGGAGGCCCAGAAAGGAACCCGTCAATGACACATTACCTTAATGCCCTTTCCCAGTGCCTTATACTCAAATGCATTAAAAACACAAAAATGAGATAAAGAATCAGGAGTTCTTGGAACTGTTTAGACAAGTCAAAATAAACCTTCTACTCCTTGATGCAATCAAACAGGTGATGGGCTATGCGAAGTATCTCAAAGACTTATGCACAGTCAAGAGGAGGCAAAGTGTTAAGAAACACGCTTATGTCGCTTGCCAAGCAAGCGCAATCATCCAAAATGAATTGCCCCCGAAACTCAAAGACCACGGTACCCCTACTATCTCATGCCAATTTGGGAATCAAAGGATAGACAACGCACTCTTTGATTTAAGAGCAAGCATAAACCTGTTACCATACTCAGTTTATAAACAATTAGGGTTAGGTGAACTCAAACCTACCCGAGTTGCACTATAACTGGTAGACAGGTCTGTGAAATACCCTAGAGGAATACTGGAAGACGGCCTGGTACAAATAGACAAGTTTGTCTTTTTGGTCGATTTTATAATTTTAGACACTAAACATGTGTCTAATCCATGTTCACAAATCCCAGTGATTTTCAGACGCCCATTCCTCAACACAACTGATGCCACAATAAAAATAAGAAGTGGTATAATGACCATCGTATTCGGAACATGACTTTAAATGTCAAAATCTTTTCAAATCCCCGACCTGTAGAATACGAAGATGAGGAAGACGTTAATCACATCGACACGGTCATTGAAGATGAGGCTGATTTGGTCGATTATAAGGATCCTTTGGAGGTAGTGGTGTCACAATTTGATGCTATCTACCAACCTAAAAACTCTACTTCATTGGACACTGACCTAAACCTAACTTGCCTCATGATGGAAACGAAATAGGAAGATAGAGCTGAATGCATGTGGATAGCACCATATGTACCACCGCCTCCCAAAACAAAAATAGTTATGCCCTCCAACTTTTAGTTTCCCGATTTAGATTAAAGGAGCTTCCAAAGGAGCTCAAATATGCTTTCCTAGGGAGTGAAAAGACTTACCCTGTTATCAAATCATCAACTCTAAGTCTTGAACAAATGGGCAAACTAATTCAGATGTTGAAACAACACAAGGGAGCATTAGGATTGTCACACCCCAATTTTTTGACAACCAAATATTTAATCCAGAGCATGTATCCAGACTAATATTCAATTTCCAAAACACCGAGAGCGACACCCTCACACAAACTAATAGATAATTATTGAAAATAGTATTTTATACTCATTAAATAAGTACATGTATTATTAAACTTGTAATCCCAAACATTCATTTTCATTATAAAAGAAATTAAACTCCATTCCACATAGTATATCCTTTCGATTTACAAATGAAATATTAGGTTCATTCAATAAAACCCTCTTTACAGAGTTCAACAGAAAGAAAATAAATAAGCATAAAATCCATACATCCATTGGTCAGAGCAACTACAACGTTCCCAATACCCAATATATAATCCTTGTTACAATTATACACATGTGGCCAACACTGCCAGAAATAAAATAAAGTACAACAAAAAAATAAGTACAACTCTAATACTAAACAACACCGCGACCATCTCTTCACCCAAACAGAAGCTCCAAATACTAAACCTGCACATACAATCGACTACGTTTCATATAGAAACGCCCCGAATGCATTACGCACCCGGGTCAGTATATAAAATACTAGTATGAGTTAACAAAAAACTATAAAACGAGTCTACGGGAACAACGGGTCCCATAGACTCCCAAAAGTACTCACAAAGTAAAACATAACCACCTTATATCATACAATATCGTTGCACAGAAAATAGACAATGTCATCACACATAATTCATGTTGGGTTAGAACAGTAGTTCCACACGCATTCAGAACAGAACGGTAGTTTCCTTCAATGTGGTGGCAGTGGCTCCAACCCTGAATAAACACAACTGAATACTTACCGGTCGGATATCTACCGTGACTCAGCCCTGCATAAAAGTTAGTGGACCCACCATCCTGTAATATATAGTTATCACAAACCAGGCAAGTAAGTCAGTAAACAACATTTTCACATTCTAACTTAAACGTCGCATTCATTATTCCAAACTTATCAGTCTTATGAAATACTCCATTGTTATTATTTATTAGCCTTTAATTATCTTTGTGTTCCCTAGGTTCACCACTTGGCCACCTTCCATGGTACAGCCCACACATATATCCCATGTGTGCCCGGACATACTACCAACACCCACTCTGGTGCCAGTTTAGTTGGGGTATCAACCAAACCAGGTATACACAATGGACGGCTGGTCAATATGTTAAGACGTCTATAGAATATAAGCCGAGCATAAGGCTTAGGCCAACTTGATCACACAGCCACTGGCAAAAAGTATACTCAACAAGTCTTAAGCCAGATTGATCACGAAGCCACTGGCAAAAGAGTGCGAGCTACCAAAAACAATAACATAACAACGGGGAGTAGTAAACACTAAGGTCTTTTCCCAGTTTCTTACCATCTACGTTAATTCTCATAAGTACCCATTCATGAGGGTTTAATCACGTCATTAACCACTTCGGGAATTTATCATTTATTCCATGGAATATCATTATCCAATTATTCACGATAAGGCATTTGTTTTTTTTTGCCTAAATTATATTGAAGTCTCTGGCGTAGTATTTTCATAATAATTATTTAATACCACACATAGAATAAGTTGGGGTTTCTTAACGCATAGCATATAAAATCGACACTCAACAATACTATTTAAAACAGTCCCAAACAAACCCTTATATTAAACAGTCCCAAAACCAATATGGACTAAAATTATTCCTCATAATAATTCCGTACAAAGAAACATCTCTAACAATATTCATAAACATAAATTTGAAATTCGGAGTTAACATTCACTGCTATTGTAATATAAATTTTCTGCCCAAATGGTGCAGAATTGGGAAAAGCACTATTAGACAAAAATTGTGCAGAATTGCGTTTCCTACAGGCTTGCTCGGGCAGAATCATAAAAACTCTAATGTATGATTTATTATGAATTTTCTACTCAAATCTGATCCGTGAAAACCCCAAATCCGAAAATTGAATAATTGCTCAAATATATATTAAATGCTCATCTATAAATCTCAAATCACAACTTCAATCATTGTAAAAAAAACCTAAATCTCATAATCCATAACCATACTAATTTAATATTCTATACATTTAAATTTTCAATCAAACGAGATTGATAACAAGCTAACTCAGCAATTTAGGGCTTCAATGTTGATAATGATTTCGCAAAACAATATTTGGGATTCCTCTTTCTTCTCGTACTCTCTTCTTCTTGTTCTTCTTCTTCTTCTTCTTCTTCTTCTTCTTCTCTCTCTCTCTCTCTCTCTCTCTCTCTCTCTCTCTCTCACACACACAGACACACACACACACACACACACACACACAAACATCTGTTCTCTCTTCTTCTCTCTTTTCTCCTCTTTCCTTTTTTTTTTGTTAATATGGGAGCTAGGGTTTTAATATAAGTATATATGTACTACACACATAGTATACTATGTACATACACAACATATACAAATAACTCATATATACATATCAAATCCCGTTTTTTGGCTTAAGGCCTCACAAAAAGGCTTTATATGGGCCCGAAAATGCATTCTAAAGGGACAAATGATTAGCCCAATGGGTACCCATGACCCCGGATACTTAATTTAAATGTTAAAAACACAATTCAACACGTTCACGGGCCTATAAGCACTACCCGAAACTAAACTCGTTGTTCTACAAAAAAAGTTATAACTCGGTCATACAATAATCTATCGCACGATTTAATTAAAGCTTCAAATCGCATCTTATAATAATAGTGAAATATTAAAAAAAAAACGGAGAAATATTACTGGCATTACTAACAATTTAAACTTGCTTACTAGCAATTAAATTTATGGGTTCTCCAAACTTAAAAGTTCAAATGAATGTGTTACTGAGGCACACCCAACTAATATTTACTAACGACAATTAATTGAATAGTTAGTCAAATCACTTAGAAATTTTAGGGTTGTTACAAGGATGGACTATTACTGACCTTAAAGGCATAAGTCCATCTGTTTGCACCCATAAAATATATCTGGAGGAAGACGCTAAACCTTTGCGATAAATGCAAAGGCGTCTGAATCCTAATATGCAAGAAGTGGTCAAAAAGGAAGTCTTAAAGCTACTTGATGTTGGGATCATATATCCAATTTCTAACAGTCCTTGGGTCAGCCCGACCCAAGTAGTACCAAACAAAGCAGGCATCACTGTCATTCCAAATAGTGATGGTGAGCTAGTACTGACACGCATCCCCACCGATTGGCGGATGTGTATTGATTACCAAAAATTGAATACTATGACCTGAAAGGACAACTTTTCGCTACCATTCATGGTTCAAATGCTAGAAAGAGTGGCGGGTCGCAAATATTACTGCTTCCTAGACGGATACAGTGGATATAACCAGATCAAAATTGCTCCTAAAGATCAGGAGAAAACAACTTTTACATGTCCGTTCGGTACTTTCGCTTACAAAAGAATGTCATTTGGCTTATGCAATGCACCTGCTACCTTCTAGCGGTGCATGCTCAGTATATTCAGTGATATGGCCGAGCAGATAGTTGAGAGGTGTTTATGGACGATTTTTTGGTGTTCAGTAATAGTTTCTAAAATTGTTTAGACAATCTTGAACATGTGCTAGCACGATGCGAGGACAAACACTTAGTAATAAACTAGGAAAAGTGTCACTTCATGGTGACCAAGAGTATTGTCCTTGGCCACATTATTTCTGATGAAGGCATCTAGGTGGATAAGACAAAAATTGATATAATCTCAAACCTCCCTGCTCCCTACACAGTTAGAGATATCCGCTCTTTTCTAGGACATGCGGGTTTTTATAGGAGATTTATCCAAAACCTTTTTGCCATCTCCCGACCACTCTGTCAACTGTTGGTAAAAGACATACCTTTCGAGTGGTCGAACGCTTGTCAAACATCTTTCAATACACTAAAGTAGCTCCTCACAACTGCACCTATTATCTGAGCTCCTGATTAGAGTCTCCCATTTGAATTAAAGTGCGATGCTAGTGATTACACCATCAGCGCAATCCTAGGCCAGAGGAAAGATAACAAGCCCTATGTCATATATTATGCTAGCAAAACTCTAAACGAAGTTTAAATTAATTACACAACTGCTAGCCATAGTCTTTGCCTTGGATAAATTCAGATCTTATCGGATAGGGTCTCCAATTGTCTGTTTTACAGACCACTCGGCCCTTAAATACCTTTTGTCTAAGAAAGATGCAAAATAAAGACTCATTCGTTGGATACTACTACTCCAAGAATTTGACTTGACCATAAAAGACAAAAAGGGAGTAGAGAATGTGGTAGCTGACCATCTATCCAGGTTAACTTTTATTGACAAAATTGAACCAACTCCAATTATAGAAGAATTTCCAGACGAGCAGCTTTTGGCGGTTTCGAGTCTGCCTTAGTATGCGGTTATAGTAAATTACCTAGTCACGGGAGAAACCCCCGAACATTGGTCAAATCAAGATAGAAAACGGTTCCTCTCGTTCGCACGTCACTTCTTTTTCGATGACCCGTACTTGTTCAAATACTGTACTGATCAGGTTATCCGACGTTGCGTTCTGAATGAGGACATAACAGTAATTCTGCCTTTATGTCATTCGAAAGCCTATTGTGGCCATTTTGCTTCACAGAAGACCGCACAGAAAATCTTACATAGCGGATTCTATTGGCCAATGATATTTAAGGATGCCTATTCTTTTTGTAGATCGTGCCAACCCTATCAAAAGCTTGGTACAATTTCAAAATAAAACTCTATGCCCCTGACTCCCATCATCACAATTGAAATTTTTGATTATTGGGGCATAGATTTTATGGGCCCATTCCCGAAGTCAAATAATTGTGAATACATACTCCTAGCTGTGGAGTACATATCAAAATGGGTAGAAGCGATACAGACAAGACGCAATGACCACAAAATAGTAATGTCCTTTCTTAAGGAACACATTCTGTCGTGTTTTGGAACCCCGAAGACACAAATAAGTGACTAAGGCAAGCACTTTTACAATAAGCCCTTGAGTCACTCCTCAAGATATATGGGGTCAATCATAAGATTGCTCTAGCCTACCACCCACAAACTAACGGGCAGACAGAGTTGGCTAGCCGAGAAATCAAGTATATTCTCGAAAAGACGGTTAGTGTCAACAGGAAGGACTGGGCATATAAATTGACCGATACTCTATGGGCATACCGTACCACATTTAAAACAAACCTAGGGATGTTCCCATGTAGGTTAGTCTATGGCAAGGCTTGTCACCTCCCTTTAGAGAATGAGCATAAAGCTTATTGGGCGACACACTCATTAAATTTTGATATTAAAGAGGGAGGTGTGGACACGCGGTATCGGTTGTCCACTCTTTCAGTTTGTTTGAAATTGATTTGGAAAAGCAAAGAAAAGGTTTGTTGAAAATAGATACAGAGTCGCCACTTGGTCTTTAGGGAACCAAGAAACCCAATTTGACTCACCCAAACGAATAAAGGGCACCGGCCTTTCATAACCAAAGAACTTGGCTCGGGGTTTTGGTAAGAGAGAGGAAGGAGCCTTTGTCATGACTAAAACACCCTCAACTCGCCCCGTCTTTCGACGGGCCTCAATTAGCATCCGAATAATCATCTTATACTATGTATGGTTTGATAGTTAATATTTATAATAGGTATATTACATCACATACGAAACTTAAAATGGAAGATCTAAAGATAAAATATCATTCATAAGATCTAAGCCAAGTATCACACAATGCAAAGTGAAAGATCACACTAACAAAGTTTTCCTAATCTAAGGGGACATGAATTGTTCTTGAAACAAATAATCAAAGAGAACAAAAAGTGCTTAGCAAGCTAGAATGATGCATGTTAATCTTTGAGAAAAGAAGACCTCTCAATCCCCAAGACGGATAAGAAAGGCAGAATTAATCGATGGGAAACATGAACGTGTGATCAAGTTCATTCCTTGTAATCTTCTTAGATTAGGAGTCACAAAACCCCCAAATCTTGCGTGGATACAATGCATGGTCTTAGAATGTACAAAGGTTGTAGTGTGTTTGTGTACATGGACTTTCTACAGTGACTTAGAAGTCTAAAATATGCATGAATGCATGAAGGAAATCATCATAGAATATATACAAATGTAGTATGAATTACTTCCTAAGAGATGAGCTAATTTAGAGTGTATGAAAGTATCAAATCAAAGAATGAAAGTAAAAGAATGTTTGTCATGCCCCGGAGTAAGCCAAAAATAGGGAAAATAAAAGTTTTCCTTTATGGGTCGGTAGACACGTGACTGGTTGATTAACCGTTCTGTCCCTCTAACTCCGCACAACAACCATAAGGGCAATGCTAAAGTATAAACATAACTTAAACTTAACAGAATATAAATATATAGCAGCAAACACCAAAGCACAAGTCATAATAACATCCAGCTTATTACACAAGGCCAATACTAAACATGTTACATAAACTTAAACATAAGAATAACTGAGATAACTATCTACGATCTCCAGCCCAGCACTATCCTTCTTAGCTCCTCAGCACTGTATCCTGAACTCACCTCCATATTAACCAAAACCTGCATCACTCTGCACATAGGAATGCTTAGGGCGTAACATGCCGTCAGCTTTGGAACAAAGCTGAGTGAGAGTCTCAACTACACAATAATCAATAAAGACAATTATCTCTCAGCTCACGTTATTGTTCAGTGTCTTAGGATACCGTTAATCTCTTATCAAAAGACGCATTCTTACCACAGACATAGCAGGGTCTCAACAAGACAGGTTTACAGATAAACATGGCCTCACAGAATACATTTTTTTTGTTTTATCCTCGTGCGTGCAAATGCATGACCAATGCGACTTACTCTCAACTCTTTTTCAAAGACACTTACTTTACAAAATAGGTACTTTTCACAACCATTTTACTTTAAAACCAAAACTTTTCAAAACCAAATCACTTTGAACCAAACCCTTTTACTCATCAACTCAACCTCATCATTCATTTTCTCTTTCTCATCCACTTGACAACACGCGGTACATAAAGGATGATAACATGCTATAACAGCCGATTCATACTCATCCCTTGATAGGCCGCCAAACGTCTTCACGGCGCACGCTATCTATAAACAATGGAACTGGCACATGGGACGTCTTCTACCATGTGTATACTCTCACCGGTCGGCTACACGATTGAAAAGTATATTAGAGCACTAGCCGAACGTCTTCAACGATACATGGGACATCTTTAACCACGTATGCGCATCACCGGACGTCTTCAACGGTGACAGGCACGCTAGGAACCCTAACCGTCCATGTCCACCCGACTCATCAGCCGTTGATCCATCTGATCTAGCAATCACATCTCTTTCACATTCACATATTTCATCTTATTCACATGTTCATCAAACACCTCTCTTTCTCATACAATGCATGCTAACACATGTCATGAAATGCAAGTGAGTTCACTACCAATACCCATATGCAAAATCACATTCATTCTCCTTATTATTAAAATAGCATGCGTTATCTAATCTAGTTAACAACCATCGTAAATGTGCATATAACAGTTAGAAGCAAAAACATAACATATAAAACATGGATCATATATTATGGATTTGATACCAATAATCATATAGATAAAACCCTTAACATGCTCACGTATGCGATAGCACTACCATAACATGCTTTGCATAGTCTTACAATTATTGGAATACATGTAGCATCAACATATTACTTATACAAACCATCATACAGGTAACTTTAAATCATCTTATATTAATGTTATTAGGATTAGAGTGAGGTTAGGAAACTCACCTCGAGTCGTCGGTCCTCAAAAATCAGATAAACGTCAAGTTCTACAATAATAAACGGAAGAAACAATAATAATAAGTGAGTGCAACTCCAGGGGCAAAATGGTAATTTTACCAAATGAGGTTATAAACCTTAAGGTAGTGATCTACGTGTCATTCTAAGTTCAACTCCAGTGACTAGACTCAATTCGAAGTCCGTCGTGTTGTAAGAGGTAATATGTAGGGCTTTCTAGACTATCGTAGGCCCTAAAGATAAACTGTATTTTTGACCGAGTCCCGAAAATATGTAGGGCTTTCTAGACTAACGTAGGCCCGAAAATACCCGAAAAGGGATTTAAATACATAAATATACCTATACTGTGAAATTAGTACTTTGAAACATTTTTCATAAATAATAAATGATAAAATACACTATGGGTACTTTTCTCATAATTTTCGGAGTTTATTTGGTATTTTTAATAATTAATATACTCATAAAATAGCTCCTTATTAATTATTAAAAATTTTAGACTAAAATATTATATCTTTATAACTTACATTATATAATAAAATAATCCTAGAAACTTATCCCTAATTTTTCAGAATTTATAAATACATATAGGTATTTATTAACTATTTAAATACTATTTAAAACGAATATTTATTATTTATATTAACCATATAAATAATAAATATAATATATATATAATGTAATAATTATATACATAATATTAATAATAATATTCGATAATATAAAACATTAATGGTATAATTATAAACCATTTATAATTATTAAAACCAATTTTTTAAACTAATTAAAATTAATAATAATTATAATAATAATAATAACAATAATAGTAATAATAATAATACTAATAATAAGAATAATAATCTCAGACCCGTGGGTCAACCCGAACCGACCCATGGGTAAACGGGCTACCCGTTTACACACACGAAGAAGCCCAACTGGACTGGCCCGCTGGGTCGCACCCGACCTGACCCTAACAAATTTGGACTATCCAACTATACACTCAACTAGTCCCAAACCCAAAAGCTATTCGGGTTGAACCAAACCCGAAACCTAGACCCAGTTATACTACCAAACTAAACTTACCCATTTACCCATACCTGAATCGAACTTGACCCAAACCCTAACCCATTCCTAGACACTGAACAAGCCGAACCTAATACCTAACTGGACCTAACCTGAACCAAACCCTGGCCCACTAATAGACTCAACACGACCCACCCATATACCCGAACCCGACCCAAACTAAACCCGAGACGTCAAAACGACGTCGTCTAACTTAAAAAGTCCCACGGGTTTTTAAACCCGACCCTAACTTGTGACCCTAATCCACTATCACTCATAGACCAACACATATCCATACCCGACCCGGACCCACTCGTTATAACCCGGAGACCCAACTGGGTCTTCTTCTTCTCCTGTGATCCCGATGCCGCCGATGATCCGCGATTCACCGAAAAATCTTCCGAAGCCCATAACTCTCTCATTTCTCTATAGAAATCGATGAAACCAATGGGAAAATATTCGTCTCTTCCTCCTCTACAACATACTCTATGATGAAGACCTAGATATCTCGTTTACCACCCAAACCAGTCCATTATCATTTTTGAACAATAATAAGAATAATGGCCTGCATGGCCATCTAAACATCACTTATATCAAAAACTGCTAGTAAGGGGTTCTTATGGGTTCAATGGGGTCTGTTTGGTGTGATAAAATTGGGTTTTGGTCAAGGTTTCAAAATCAAGCTCCCAAAGGTGGAGCTTTAATGGTGGCCGGAGGTTGTAGAGAGCTCAAGGCCCTGCTTGGTTGTGTGCATGTGACCTTAAGGTCTTCTAAATGTCATAAAGAGGCACAAGAATGAGAAAGGTTTGTGGGTTTTACCTCAGATAATCTCGGTTCCCTCCAAACTCCTTCGATCTCACTGTCTCTCTCCTCCACGCCTCTCCTTCTTTCACTGTATGTATGCGTGTGTGCTGGGAGAGTGGAAATGAGATGGCACAGAGAGGGGGAGGGGTGTATGTGAGAACAATGCGTGAGATGTGGGTTTGATTCAAGAAAAGCTCATTTCTCTCCCTCACTCACTCTCGGGTCTCTCTCTCCCCCTACAAATCTATGAATGTGTGTGTGTACGATGTAGAAAGAATGAGGTGTGCAAGTGTGCTGAAACTACTCAACATTGTGTGTGTGCATGTGGCAATATAAATGATAAGGGTGGGTTGACAAGTGGCGTGTAGGTAGTGCCAAATGTTATGGGGTTATGCACATGTGTGACACATGTGGTGGTGGTCTTGCATGCTTGCCACGTGGCCATGTGTGGGGCCCACATCTTGGTTGGCGTGCTATTCTTTGAAGTGGGTGCGAGACTTCAAATATGCATAAGTACGGGGTTGGGTACAAGTCTATGTAAGAATTCAGGTGTGAGTTGTCTATGAATATTAAACTAAAAGTCGAGGCTACGATTAATAGTTTGATATTACTAAAATGTATGTGACGACGTCGTCATTGTGACAACAATAAAAAAGTTGTCTTCTCATAAATTCTAACTAAGCCTATATGTTGAAGGCACAATTAATATTATTAGTACTATCCAAATAATGATGTCGCTTAAGCCATTAACTAAAGGGTTCAGATGAATGGTTCCTATTTAGGATTATCCTAATGGTCCATCTATAACTATACTACAGTGACGTCACTAACCTCATTATTCCTACATGAAATTTCTAAGGAAAATTCAAGGTGCTACATCTCTACCCACCTTATTTGAGGATTTTGTCCTCGAAATCTAGAGATTGCTAGGTCTTAAAAAGTACAAGGTTCTAATCTCATCTCAGATTCTAAGGTTGTGAGGTTTCCATAAGTTGATTCATCAAGCCCTTCTCCTAATTTCTTTCGAATGTCCCAAACATCCTGCAATACCATCACCATAAAAGATTCAAAGTTCTGGCATTGAGTATGGTACCTTCAGTCTTCCATTATGTTCAGTGTTGGGATTGATTCACTGATATGCGAGCTCTCTTTCTGGATCGTTGTGGTGGTGGAGCATTGTTCTGAACTCCTTGTTCAGGGCAATCTTTGCGTACATACCCAGTCTTTCCACAATTGAAGCACTACACCTGTTGTCCTGTGAGTTGTTTTGGTGCTGTGCATTCTTTGGAGCGGTGTCTAGGTATCCCACAGTTTTAACAGATGTCACCTTGCTTCGTATGTGTCTGAACTGTAGTTTGACTAACTTTCTTTTCATTGTTTCTTTGTCTCTTGTGATGAGTCCTGTTGTGCCCGATGTTTCCTTTAGTGATCGTGGACTACATTTGAGTGGTTATCTGTGACACTTGATTGCGTCTTCGACTTCCTCCTGGGTTGGTTGCCTGGAACCAGTTATCTTTTTCTCTTTGTCGGTTGCTCTCTTGCCTCTTGCGGTTCAGAGCTATATTCTCCAGGTGTGTGGCTAATTCGACCATATCTTCGAATGGTTGATCGAGGCATACTGTTGCTACTACTTTAATGTTTGGGTTAAGTCCTTCATAATATTGCAATGTCTTATTTTGCTGGGTATCCACCATGAAAGGTCCAAATTCTGATAGTCTTTCGAATTTCACAGTGTATTCTTGTACTGTCATATTGCCTTGAACTAGTTCTATGAATTCCTTTTTCTTCCTATTCCTTTCCGTCCTTGGGAAATACTTTGATAAGAATCTAGTCTTGAATGCGTCCCATGTCATTCTTCTTGCAACACCTTTGCCTATCGTAGCTTCAACAGATTCCCACCAGTCTGCTGCCGAATACGACAACTGAAAAACAGCCAAGCGTCTTTTCTCCATCTATTGCATTCAATGGCTTGAAACATTCGTTCTATATCACGAAGCCATTGCTCAGCTTCCCATGCTTCTGTCATTCCAGTGAAAGTTCCTGGTTGAAGTGCACGGAATCTCTCAAGCAGTTTATCTCCTGTCTGACGAAAATTTCCGTTGTTGATGACGTGGTCTAGGTGATCGCTTACTTGCTCTACCTGTCAGACAAGAGCTCCTATCAATCCTGTTGGATCCACTGCTGGAGGTATCACCTCCATTGGTCCGTTGGGCGGATTCTGAGCATTTCTCTTTCTCCTAACCATGGTGTATGTTAACAAGGGTTATACCTATGAGTTGATACCTAATAGGTCAATACCTTATCTTATCTCATCTGATCACATAATAAGTAACAGTAATGGTTCATCAATTCAACAGATATTCTTAAAATATAACGGTTGTCGCAACTACTACTAGGATTAAGGGTAAGGTATTCCTACCCTTGGTCTTTCTAGACTCTGGGCTAGATGACTGTTCCGAGATTCATCTCAGGAAGTTCGTCAGTGCCTAAACATCTACCGACCAATGGTCAATCCTATATTCTCATTAGTAATAAATGTATAAGATGTAAGATTCACAATTAATTAAAAGTAAGAATTCATCTCATCCATGCAATTATATTTAAGTTAAGTCGCAAGCAGACTATTACTGATCAAAAGATAAAAAGGGTACAACAGTAGTACGAATACCAATTCTACTAATCTGGATTACATTAAAGAAAGTGGAATTACAACATTTAGCAAAATAAGATGTACTAACTAGGGGTCCAATCTCCATCTCTCTTGACATCAGAGTCTGTGGTAACCTCTCCTAGGTCACTGGATGGTGGAAAGTCGATCGGAGGGATACCCATAAATGCATCCCAAGCTGGCTCTGAGGTCCAATCAGGGTCTTCTATCATCTCAGGCTCTGCTATCAGGTCTTCCTCTGGGTCGTCATCTGAGTCATTATCAAAACCTGCAGGTGTAACAAAATGTACTATATCCTCTTGAGGCTCGTCCTGGTCATGGATCATATGGTCTCCAAGGGCATGAGAAATCTGTTCCATCTCAGCACACAGTAAGCACAATGCTACTATTCTATGATATGCTAATTCTAGAACAGGTCTCTCATGGAAGAAACAATGTGTCCACTTCCTTATACTCTGTCGAACTCTATGCCTGATGGTGGTGCTAACATGACAAAATCCTCGAGGAGCAAACTGTCTCTCCAAGGTGACCCCGTACTGTCCATCCGCAGCATCGTACTCTACCTGATGCTCCAGGCTAACCTACCCAACACAGAAACTAACTTAGTACTGATGCTAATCAAAGAAATATCTTAAAATTCATAACGAAAAGGGCATCTTAATCTTTTCTACAACAAGGTTGATCTCATATGATTCAATCCTACTTGGAGTTCTACAGATCATTCCTATAGATTATGGATATATAGACATAAGGTGAGTTGTTAGTGTAAATAAAACTAATTATAAGCAAGCAGTATATCTACATGAAAATATATAAGTCAGGCTAAAGATAAATCTCCATAGATAACTTCGAATATTTACATATTGCAGCATAGTTACAAAAATATTAACATTAGAGAGCTCGTACGCTAAATATGTACATAGTAGGGAACAGTGCCAAAAACATATACATAAAAGGCATACATGTTACTACTACCACGTGTTATAGGCCTGAGTACTACAGTTATATACACAAAAGATGGGCTAGTCCTATTACAATAGGGCTCTAGGGCCTGGGAACTCCTATTCCAAAAGTCCATCAATCATCCTGATCCTCGACCTTTGGCCCTCTCTTCTCAGCTATGTCTCTCTTGGGTGGTTCCTCGCCCACATTCTCAGTTGGGTCAACATTAACTGTGGAATCAGCATTCTCCACGGGATTGATGTCCTTTACCGGAACCTCTCCATCATCATCATCCTCCCTATCAGTCCCCATGACTGACTCAGCGGTTAAGGGTGCATCAGCTATGGACTCCTCTGGTGCTGGGGGTGACATAGCAAGAGGTGGTCCTACGGGTCCTGGTGGGGGTGTCAGCTTAACTCAAAAAGTCATGACTCGAAGGGTATAGCGGTCCTGGTCATCTCAGCTGCTCCTGATGAACAAGTCTAAGGGTGCTTTCTCGGTAATGTGCCTCCCTTCGTAGGATCTTTGGATCTTCAATTCCCAACATATGTATGTCATGCCACATGTTATCCTCCAAATGTCGTTGGCCACTTTGTCGAATCCTATGCTGGTACGACACTGGGTTCGCAGGCTCTATACGATCTGGGTATACCCAATGTCCTCCAAATCCATCTTGGACATAAAAGGGTTCCATGCTAACTTGTTCAATATAAATTATCATAAGGTTAGTATCTTCATAAGTGGAAAATAAGATCTAATGGTTTATAACCTATAGTGCATGGGACGAATGGTAAACGCCTAAACCTAGGCTCTGATACCACTAAAACCCTATCACGCCCCCGAGTAAGCCAAAAGTAGGGAAAATAAAAATTTTCCTTTATGGGTCCGTTGACACGTGACTGGTTGATTAACCGTTCTGTCCCTCTAACTCAGCACAACAACCATAAGGGCAATGCTAAAGTATAAACATAACTTAAACTTAACAGAATATAAATATAGTAGCAGACACCAAACACAAGTCATAATAACATCCAGCTGATTACATAAGCCAATACTAAACTTGTTACATAAACTTAAGCATAAGAAACAACTGAGATAACTATCTTCGATCTCTAGCCTAACACTATCCTTCTTAGCTCCTGAGCACTGTATCCTGAGCTCACCTCCATATTAACTAAATCCTGTATCACTTTGGACATTGGAATGCCCATGGCGTAACATGTCGTCAGCTTTGGAACAAAGCTGAGTGAGAGTCTCAACCGCGCAATAATCAATAAAGACAATTATCTCTCTGCTCATGTTATTGTTCAGTGTCTTAGGATAACGTTAATCTCTTATCAAAAGACGCAATCTTACCACAGACATAGCAGGGTCTCAACAAGAAAGGTAGACAGATAAACATGGCCTCATAGAATACAATCTTCTTGTTTTATCCTCGTGCGTGCAAATGCATGACCAATGCGACTTACTCCCAACTCTTTTTCAAAGACACTTACTTTTCAAAACAAATACTTTTCAAAACCATTCATTTTAAAACCAAAACTTTCCAAAACCAAATCATTTCGAACCAAACCCTTTTACTCATCAACTCAACCTCGTCATTCATTTTCTCTTTCTTATCCACTTGACAACACGCGGTACATCAAGGATGATAACATGCTATAACAGTCAATTCATACTCATCCCTTGATAGGTCGCTGAACGTCTTCATGGCGCACGCTATCTGTAAATAATGGAACTGGCACACGGAACGTCTTTAACCATGTGTATACTCTCACCGGTCATCTACACGGTTGAGAAGTATATTAGAGCACTAGTCGGACGTCTTCAACGATACATGGGACGTCTTCAACGGCGAGAAGTGCGCTAGGAACCCTAACCGTCCATGTCCACCTGGCTCGTCAGTCGTTGATCAATTGGATCTAGCAATCACATCTCTTTCACATTCATATATCTCATCTTATTCACATTTTCATCAAACACCTCTCTTTCTCATACAATGCATGCTAACACATGTCATGAAATACAAGTGAGTTCACTACCGATACCCATATGTGAAACCACTTGCATTCTCTTTATTATTAACATAGCATGCGTTATCTAATCCAGTTAACAACCATCGTAAAATGTGCATTTAACAATTTGCAGCAGAAACATAACATATAAAATATGGATCACATAACATGGATTTGATACCAATAATCAAATAGATAAAATCCTTAGCATGCTCACGTATGCGATAGCACTACCATAACATGCTTTGCATAGGCTTACAATTATTGAAAATTCATGTAGCATCAACATATTACTTATACAAAACATCATACAGGTAACTTTAAATCATCTTATATTAATCTTATTAGGAATAGAGTGAGGTTAGGAAACTCATCTCGAATCGCCGGTCCTCAGAAAGCAGATAAATGTCAAGTTCTACAATAATAAACGGAAGAAACAATAATAAAGAGTGAGTGCAACTCCAGAGGCAAAATGGTAATTTTAGCAAATGAGGTTATAAACCACAAGATAGTGATCTACGTGTCATTCTAAGTCCAATGCCATTGACTAGACTCAATTCGTAGTCCGTCGCGTTGTACGAGGTAATATGTAGGGCTTTCTAGACTAACGTAGGCCCTAAAGACAAATTGTATTTTTGACCAAGTCGAAAGTTCACCAAACTTAAGGAAAACGATCTAGACATTATTCTAAGACTCTAGAAACTGACCGCATATTTTTCGGAGTCCTGGATAAATTATTATGAATTATTGAAGATAACATATACCCGAAAATACCTGAATTGAGATACATAAATATAAATATACTATGAAATCATTACTTTGAAACATTTTTTATAAATAATAAACGATAAAATACACTATGGGTACTTTTCTCATAATTTTCGGAGTTTATTTGATTTTTTTAATAATTAATAACTCATAAAATAGCTCCTTACTAATTATTTAAAATATTAGACTATAACATTACATCTCTATAACTTACATTATATAATAAAATAGTCCTAGGAACTTATCCCTAATTTTTTAAAAATTATAAATACATATCGGTATTTATTAACTATTTAAATACTATTTAAAACTGACATTTATTATTTATATTAACCATATAAATAATAAATATATAATATATATAATATAATAATGATACATATAATATTAAGAATAGTATTCGAAAATATAAAACATTAATGGTATAATTATAAACCATTTATAATTATTAAAACCAATTAAAATATTTTAAACTAATTAAAATTAATAATAATTATAATAATAATAATAATAATAATAATAATAATAATAATCTCAGACCTGCGGGTCAACCCGAATCGACCCATGGGTAAACGGGCTACCCGTTTTACACACACGAAGAACCCCAACTGGGCTGGCCCGTTGGGTCGCACCCGACCCGACCATAACAAATTTGGACTATCCAATTATACACTTAACTAGACCAAACCCAAAAGCTATTCGGGTTGAACCAAACCCGAAACCTAGACCCAGTTATACTAACAAACTAAACCTAACCATTTACCCATACCCGAATTGCAAATCCTAACCGGAAAAGCAAATAAACGTCAAGTTCTACAATAATAAACGGAAGAAACAATAATAAAGAGTGAGTGCAACTCCAAGGTGTAGACACCCCATTTTGTCGGCTATCAGATTTAGGAGACCCATAGCTTGGTGGTTCACAATGATCGTGAAAGACTCAAAAGGACTCTTGGAAGTGAGCTCTATCTCTCAGAATGCTCAGAATGACCAAAATGCCCCTGAAAGCCCAGAAGCTCCCATATTTGGACCAAAAGTTCTGGAAACATGCTACGTCATAAGAAAAGCGATAAAATGAGTTTTTAAGTAAAATCGGATGAAATCGTCAGCTCCCAGAGACCCCCGGAAGTCCTAGAAGTTCCCGGAAAGTCCCCATTGACCGGTTTAACCAAGGTTTGACCAGGTTTGACCAAGTTTGACCAAGTTTGACCGAAATCGTCCAAATTCACCAGAATCATTCTAAATCATGAGAAGAGTATTAAAACGAGTTCCAACAGAAAATCGAGCGAAAACGTCAGGGGGCCTAAACAGTATGCATTTTCTAGACGGTGTATCACAACCTCAATTTGGAGTTCGTATACATTTTCTGTGAATTTCGGACGAAATAGGGCCTTTTCGCGAATACCAGAACCCTAGGGGGCCAAAACAGCATTATCTGGACGAAGGAGGAGCAGTGCCGCCGCGGCACTGGCCCACTGCCGCCGCGGCACTCCCCTCCAGAACAGTGTGTTTTTTGTAAATAATTTTGGGGTTCCATTTTGATTCATTGAAAACCAAAACGACGTAGTTTTATGATTTCAGATGTTTGGGACCAATGAGAATACTTCTAAAATCCCAAAACCACCCCAAGTTAGCCTATATAAACCCCCCATTGCTCTTCATTTTGGGGGAGTCAAATGAAAGCTTAGAAAAAGTTTGGGAGAGAAAGTTGTCGAGATAAGGTTAGAATAGAGAGAAAAGAAGCTTCCTTCTTTGATTTTCAAAACAAAAGTGAGTTCTAAACTTTGTTTTTTACTTCAGTACTCCCATTTACTTCAACATTCAATACACCCAACCACCATTTTAGTGAGCATTTAAGAGAGTGGAAGCTTCTTCCATGTCCAATGTCATTACATATGAGTGAAACACCAAACTACAAGTTCTATACATCATGAATATCATCTATTGATTGCTATCTATTTGCTTGCTTGTTTATATAATGTTCATCTCTCCTCATCTCATTTCTTTTTTATTTCCTTTATTTACTTACTAGTCCATCATCATCTAAATGATGACATGAAGTTTGGAGTGAGTAAATCCTTATGGTTAGTAGCTCTTGACCTCAAAAACATGTTTGATAGATGATGATCATAACTTCAATACCTCCAAGGTATTCTTGAAGTTATGTTCAAAATAAAATAAATCTCTCCAACAATCTTGGAGGTTCTTGATGATGAGTTTGAGGTTGGTATTTCAAGTGGCTATAACCTCCATTAAGTATTGAAAATATGCTTTCAAAACATCTACTTCAAAACCCCTCTCAATCCCTCTCATTTTAAGCTCAAGAAAGAAAACCTTGTTTTCTCCAAAAACTTTCAAAACAGTGAGTCAAAACAGTGAGTAATCTGAGTTCAAAGATTTTTCTAGAACTCAATACTCAACATATGGATGCAAGGCCACTTGGAAAGTCTTCCTAACTCATTGGAGAACACCCATGATTTTTGGTTTGACATGGAAGTACTTGAAAATGGTCCATTTGGACCCAAACATTCCTTCTAGACATTCTGCCTCTGCTGTCACAGCAGCTTAGCTAACTTCCAACTTCTTTTTCAGAAAACATTTCCAAGAGGGGTGGTCCCAACTTATTTTTCCCTTAAACTTCAATGTCTTAGGGAACTGTTTGTATAACATGGGCCCCTAGATCATTTGTGTTCATTTTCTAAGATTTTTCAACATTTCAGTCGACAGTACGGACTCTGTTTCTGAGTGACCTTCATTGTTTATATGATTTCTCTCAATCTGTGATAGTTATTAGAGATTGGCTTTTTGGGTTGTGTTCTAGACACAATAAGGAAGATCGCCATAAACAATCATGCACTGAAAACATTCCTAACCCCTCTTTTCCATTTTTACAAGATCATGTTACTGTTCTATCCACTATTCATAGCAAGCACATTTTAACTTTCATTCTTTGATTTGATGCTCATAGGCATTCCAAATTAGTTCATATCTTAGGAAGTAGTTCATACTACATTTGTACATATCCCATGTTGATTTCATTCGTTCATTCACACACATTTTAGACTTCTAAGTCATCCTAGAAATCCATGTACACAAAACACACTACAAGCTTAGCACATTCTAGATACATACATTGCATCCATGCAAAGATTTGGGGTTTTTGTGACTCCTAATCTAAGAATATCATAAAAAATGGACTTGATCACACGTTCATGTTTCCCTCGATCTAGTCTTCCTTTCTCATCCGTCCCGGGGATTGAGAAATCTTCTTTTTTCAAAGATTAACATGCATCATACTAGCTTGCTAAAGCATATTTTGATTTCTTTGATTATTTGCTTCAAGAACAATTCATGCCTCCCCCTAGATTAGGAAGTCTTGATTATTTGATACATGATTAGACGATTTTTTCCTAGGTTTATTTGTGTGATCTTTCACTTTGCATTATGTGATATTTGGCTTAGATCTTATGAATGATATCTTATCTTTAGATCTTCCATTTCAAATTTTCTTATGTGATGTAATATACTATCATAGTATTAATTGTCGAACCATACATAGTATAAGATGATTATTTGGATGTTAATTGAGGCATGTCGAAAGACGAGGCGAGTTGAGGGTGTTTTAGTCGCGACAAAGGCTCCTTCCTCTCTCGTACCAAAACCCCGAGCCAAGTTCTTTGGTTATGAAGGGCCGGTGCCTTTTATCCATTTGGGTGAGTCAAAATTAGGTTTCTTGGTTCCTTAAAGACTAAGTGGCGACTCTGTATCTGTTTTCAACCGACCATTTTCTTCCTTTGATCAATTTCAAAACAAGTTTCAAACAAAACAAAAAGAGGTGGAATCCCGGTGTCCACAATCTGGCGACTCTGCTGGGGATATTTATTTTAAAACAAAATAATACAGAGGTTTGACTCATAAGAAGCATCCTTAAAATCACCTTTTTACTGTGTCTGGTTCACCGCATTGCACTCCTGCATTTCCCCCCTTCCGACTGTGTCTGAAACGCGGCGCTGACATTGTTCAAGTCTTGTTGTGCCAGGGCACAAGTCACCGTTGATACTGTACCTTCCAAGGTATATCAAAAAGAGTAAAAACCTCCGTACTGTCTCCCTAACGGTATATTGGAACTCTCGTCAACGGACCCCCTTTGACTAAACCCAGCCTTTGCATATAGATTCCTGTAGAACCTTTCATAGGACTGTTGATTTATCTTTTCAGATAGGACAATATGACATAACTGCTGTATGCCCTGATGGGATTACCTGAGCGGTGTAGACGATTATGTGGCATAGAATAGAACCTCTTGCTCATGATTCCCAAGGCAATCACTCACATGTGATCACATTGAGTGACCTGCCTAGGCACCATGGTAAGGAAGTCTGCTCCATGTTCACAAAGATATGCACCGCAAACCTTGTTTGTCGGTCCTAAGACATAGTACGATCACTATCACCGTATTAACCCATTTCTCCCAGAAACTCTGCCCAGATATCCCAGATATGACCATATTAACTAGTTTCTCCCAGAAACTCTGCCCAGATATGACCATATTAACCAGTTTCTCCCAGAAACTCTGCCCAGATATAACCATATTAACCAGTTTCTCTGCCTAGATATCCCAGATATAACTGTATTACCCGTTTCTCCCAGAAACTCTGCCGAGATATCCCAGATATGATTGTATCAACCAGTTTTTCCCAGAAACCTTACTCAAATTTCCCAGAAGTACTAGAAACTGTGTTCGGATATCCCAGTTTCTCCTAGAAACTCTGTCCAAATCAACCGAAAATGTCCAGTCTCTCCTAGAAGCCTTCATAAAAACCTGGAAACCCCTTTGTGATCGTACTAGAAAGTAAGATTGGCACACTTTATATGGTTAGGACCTTATTTGTTTAACTGCTATCTGTTAGAAATAAGAGCATCATATAGATTAGGGCTTACATCCGCCTGCTTTCCCCTCATGCATGCACCATCTATCTGCATGAACTGTCTCGAGTCAGTCTACATCACTGTCTTTGTCTGTCTAAAGTTGTCACTATCAGGATCTAATATACCCCTTCTTTTGAAATCTGTCAGGTCAGTATAGATTCCCAAAGTCAACAGCCAGGATCCTCGTCGTGGGTCAGGAGTTCAGATAATCGTTTGGTCAGAATCGGTCCGACAGCCTACTTCAGCATGAATAGAGAAGAGTTGGAAAACAAAGTTACCGAGTTAGGAGCAACCATAAGCCAGCAGTCCGACAGCCTAGCCCAAGTTCTGAAGTTTATGGAAGAATTGAAGCAGCAGCAGCCACAACCTCCGCCCGGGTTTCCACCACCAGGGTTTGAACCACCCCCACATGAGAATAACGGGGGAGAAGACTGACTTCAAGGGGTCCCACCATTTGCGTATGAGAAGAAGATCTAAGACAAAATGGATAAGGTTGACAAGCTAGAGAGCGTACTAAGGAAAAGCAAGGGGGTCGATGATTACATGCTAGACCTGGAAGGCCTTTTTGAGCCTGTTAAGCTGAAATTGTCAGAGAACTTCAAGATGCCTGCCATCGACCGTTTTGATGGAACTGGGAATCCAAAAAGTCATGTGAAGCTGTGTATGAGTATCTTCCAGTCCATGGGTTATACCCAAGAGCACATTGCGATGCTGTTTCCACAAACTCTTGCAAAGTCTGCACTATCATGGTTCCTAACCTTGGAAGCCTCTAAAACCCGAGCATGGGAAGACATTGTTCGAGTCTTTGTCGATCACTACTCCTATAATCAAGAGCTGGATGTCACTATTAGGGATTTGGAAACAACCCGGCAGAACAACAATGAATCCTTCGCTGCATTTCTGAGCAGATGGAGGAGCAAGGTAGCCCAAATGACCCACCGGCCGATTAAAAAGGAACAGGTAAGGATGCTCATCCGGAACCTGCAACCGCTCTACCATGAGAAATTGTTCTACCAGTCCATCTCCACCTTTGAGGAGTTGTTTGAAGTTGGAACTCGAATTAAAGACTCTATCAAAGAAGGGAAGATCAAAAAGGAAGAGCCTCCGAGTCAGTCAAGAAGACCCAACTACTCCCGGAATCCCCCGGATGTCAATGCCCTTATCAGCCAACCTATGGCGTACCCTCCTAGGCCATACCAACCCTCCAACCAGGCAAACTCCTCCAATCGCCCTTTCCAGAAAAAGCCTCCTCGCAACTTCGCCAAGTTAGAAATCTCTCTCTCCTCAGCCTTAGACCGCCTCCTCAAAAAGGGCCATCTCTAACTACTCCAACCTCAAAATACCCCGCCCCCGCCTAACTGTGATATGTCCAAACGATGTACCTACCACCAAGCTCCTGGCCACAACACCGATGATTGTATGCACCTCCGCCATGATATCCAAGACCTCATTGACCAGAATATCATCGAGCTACCTCTGAAGCAACCCCATATCACTCAAAATCCTCTACCAAACCACCAAAATGTCAGCCTCATCGAGTCTAACCCTATATCACCCCCTAGGATAACCCTTACCCCTCATTGACATCCCAGATTCTATGGGAATTCATCTGATTGAAGGGGAGAATGACGAGTGGCAGCAACAGCTAGACGATGAGCAAGACTTGTTCTTTCCGAAAGAGCATGATCTAAGGGTGGTAGACCTCAAATGGTACGATCCCAACAACGAGAGCGATGCTTCTATTTGGGGCGAGCCCGAGAAACCATTTGTGGGAACGGATTGTGATTGGTTCAAAGAGGATGGGACTGTAGAAGGGCCTACTCCTGTCGAGATTGATCATCTGACCAGGTTAGGCCGTCATTATCAGCCTCCACAGTCTGCCACTGATGCAACCGAGAGAGGTCCAGTCAAAGACAAGGGGAAGGGTAAGATGGATGAGATCATCGAAGAAGATAATGAGTTGATAAAACAGCTAAAGAAAACCCAAGCACATCTCTCGATGTGGGATATCATGGTAACATCCTACAAGCATAGGCAAGCCGTGTTGAATGCCTTGGCTGGAATTGAAGTCCCTATCGACGCCGCACCGGAGGACATGGTAGCTTTCTTGGGCGCACTTACCCCCGACCCGATCATTACATTCTTTGATGAGGACCTGCCACCAGAAGGATCTGCACATAACAAAGCATTGTACATCACTGTCGGGTGTAAGGAACAGCAGGTGCCATTTTGTCTGGTCGATACAGGTTCTGCCTTAAATGTTTGTGTCCTAAGGACTGCCACCGCTTTGGGGGTCGATGTCCTTGACATCACGCCATCTGTACAATTCGTGAGGGCCTACGATAACACCAAGAGGAATGTGATGGGAACTGTCTCTCTACAAATTCGGGTAGGATCTTTGGTAAGCACCGAAGTCTTTCAAGTCATGGACATACATGCCTCGTTCAACCTGCTGATCGGAAGGCCCTGGCTGCATGCCAACAAAGCCGTATCATCCACTATGCATCAAATGATCAAGTACATTCATGAGAAGGAGGTGAAAATATTCTCGGTAATAGTTGGGGTAATGAAGCTTTCCCAAATTACGCTCCCATTTTTGAAATCCAAATACCTGAGCTAGAAGAAGGAGAAATCGGGGGATTTTTCATGGAAGAAGTCCACGTGATCAATGACGAAGACAGGTTCCCCGAGGTCCACTCCGTAGTTGTCAACATTGTCCGCAGGATGAACTACTTCCCTGGAATGGGATTGGGCTGACGCCAGTAAGGGATTCGTGAGTTCCCTCAGATCAAAGGGCAACAAGGAACTTTTGGGTTGGGATATAAGCCTACTAAAGAAGACGTCGAGCTGCAGAGACCATGGAAGAAAAGGGTAAAGGGTCTCCCGCCATACCACAAAACCTTAAATGGACAATTCATCAAAGAAGGGGATGATTTCCCCTACTTCGGATTCCCCAAACCCTGGATCCATCAAAACCACTGGGAAAAGGCACCCTGGGCTTGAAATCTTTGCTGACTGCGAAAGGCCCCCATATCAAGATCCGTTCTATCCCGAAGAAGTTGAGAAGACCCTAGAGGAAGACTGGTTGAAATACCTTGACACTGAAGCCATCAAGAAAATGTGGGAGGAATCCGCTAAGAAGAAGGAAGAAAAGAGGGCCGAGAGCCAAGATGATTAGATCAAGCCAACTGAGGAGGGTCTGAGCAACCAGGCTGTAGAGTCATCTGTCCATGTCTCCCTATCCCCTGTTCTATCACGCCCCGGAGTAAGCCAAAAATAGGGAAAATAAAAATTTTCCTTTATGGGTCCGTAGACACGTGACTAGTTTGTTAACCGTTCTGTCCTTCTAACTCCGCACCATACAATCATAAGGGAAATGCTAGGGCATAAGCATGATCTAAACTTATCAGAGTATAAATACAGCGGCGGAAATTAAACAAGGGTTACAATAACTTCAATCTTAATACAAGAGGCCATACTAAACAATTTATACAATCTTAAAACTTGAGAAACTGTCTATCAGGTCTTGGGCAAGGCTTTATTCTCCTTGGCTCCGTGGTACAGCATCCTGAACTCTTCTATCTATCTCCAAACCTGCAACACTCTGGGCGTACGAATGCCCAGGGCGTAACATGCCGTCAGCCTTGGAACAAGGCTGAGTGAGAGTCTCAACCGCACAATAATCAGTAATTACATAGCATCTCTCAACTCACGTCATAGTTTAGTACTTTAAAGTATGTTTAATCTCTTATCAAAAGGCGCATTCTCACCACGGGCATAACAGAGGTCTCAACAAGACAGGTAAACAGATAAACATAATATCATAGAATACATTCTCCTTATTATAAACTCGTGCGTGCAAATGCATGACCAATAAGACTCACTCCCAAACTCTTTTCATAGCCACTTGCCTTTTGAAAACAGATACTTTTCAAAACCATTTTATTTTAAAATCAAAGCTTTCCAAACCAAATCATTTGAACCAAGTCATTATCTCATCAACTCAATCTCATCATTCGCTTTCTCTTTCCCATCCACTTGACAACACGCGGTATATCAAGGATGATAACATGATATCATAGCCAATTCATACTCATTCCCTTGATAGGCCACCGGACGTCTTCACGGCGCACACTATCTGTAAACATTGAAACTGGCACATGGGACGTCTTCAACCATGTGTATACTCTCACCGGTCGTCTACACGACTGAGAAGTATATTAGAGCACTAGCCGGACGTATTCAACGATACATGGGAAGTCTTCAACCACGTATGCGCATCACCGGACGTCTTCAACGGCGAGAGGCGCGCTAGGAACCCTAACCGTTCATGTCCACCTGGCTCGTCAGCCGTTGATCCATAGGATCCAGAAATCACATCTC
Organism: Hydrangea macrophylla; assembly: GCA_033977485.1. Classification (NCBI taxonomy): domain Eukaryota; kingdom Viridiplantae; phylum Streptophyta; class Magnoliopsida; order Cornales; family Hydrangeaceae; genus Hydrangea; species Hydrangea macrophylla. Next base: position 8,037,696 of record CM066992.1, on the reverse strand, counting down.
TTTCACATTCACATATCTCATCTCATACACATTCCCATCAAACACTTATTTTTCTCACATGACGCATGCTGACACATGTCATGAAATGCACGTGTGTCCATCATCGATACTCATATGCAATTCTACTTTTATTCCTCTTTATTAATAACATAGCATGCGTTATCTATTCCAGTCAACAACATCATAAAACGTGCTTTTAACAATTAGCAGCAGAAACGTAACATATAGAGCATGGATCATATAACATGGATTTGATACCGATAAACATATAGATAAAACCCTTGACACGCTCACGTATGCGATAGTACTACCATAACATGATTTTAAACATCTTATAATTAACGGCAATACACTTGACATCATAAATCAGCTTATCAGTTATACAAAATATCATACAGGTAGCTTTTAAACATCTTATATACATCTTATTAGGATTAGAGTGAGGTTAGGAAACTCACCTCGAGTCGCCGCTCCTCGAAACGCAGATAAACATCAAGTTCTACAACAATAAACGGAATAAACAGAAGTAATGTATGAGTACAACTATAGGGGCAAAATGGTAATTTTACCAAATGAGGTCATAAACCTCAAGGTAGTGATCTACGTGTCATTCTAAGTCCAACGCCATTGACTAGACTCAAATCGGAGTCCGTCGCGTTTTTCGAGGTAATATGCGGGGCTTACTATACTAATGCAGGCCCTAAAAGACAGGCTGTATTTTCGACCGAGTCAAAAAGTCACCAAAGTTTACGGGAATGTTCTAAACATTATTCTAAGACTCTGGGAACTGACCGCGTAATTTTCGGAGTCCTGGATTATTTATTATGAATTATTAAAGATAATATATATCAGAAAATACCCGAAACGGGATTTAAATATGTAATTATAATTATACAGAGAAATCAGTACTTAGAAGTATTATTATTAAAATACTAGATATTAAAATACACCACCAGTATTTATTTCATAATTTTCGGAGCTCGTTTGGTATTTTTAATAATTAATATACTTATAAAATAGCTCCTTATTAATTATAAAAAATACTGGACTATAATATTATAACTTTATAATTTACACTATATAATAAAATAGTCCCTGGGTCATTACCCTATTTTTCTAGAATTTATAAATACACAAAGGTATTTATTAACTATTTAAAACTATTTAAAACTAATATTTATTATTTATATTAATCACATAAATAATAAATATACAATATTTATAATATAATAATGATATATAGAATATTAAAATAATATTCTATATTATTAGAACCTTAATGGCATAATTATAAATTAATTTATAATTATTAAAACTAGTTAAAACCCTTTTTAAACTAATTAATACTAATAATAATAATAATCATAATAATAATAATAATAATAATAATAATAATAATAATATTATTATTATTAATATATTCTGAGGCCCGACGGGTCAAACCCGAACCGACCCGATCTAAACGGGTTACCCGAATAGACTCACAAGAAAACCCAACCGCATGACCCAATGGGCCAGACCCGACCCGACCGAAACCCAAACGGGCTACCCATATCAACACACAATGAAACCCAAGCTAAAACCCATTCGGGTTTACCCTAACCCGAACCCAAAACCCAGATATACTCACAATCTAAACCTACCCGTTAACCCAAACCCTAAACCAAACCCGGACTCAAACCTAACCCAACTACAGACACAAGACGACCCAACCCGACTGCCCGAACCCTTACCAGACCCTTACCCAAACCTACTCACGTACTAACCCAGCCCGCTAGCCCAAACCCTAACTAAACCCGAACCAAACCCTAACCATTCCTAGACACAACACGACCCGAACTAAAACCCGAAACCCAACCCGACGTCAAAACGACGTCGTCCCACTAAAGGGGACCCGTGGGTTATCTAAACCCAACCCGGCCCGCTACCCAAACCCTCTTACACACTCAGACTAATCCTACCCAAACCCGACCCATACCCGCCTGTTATAACCCGAACCCAAACGGGTCGTCATCTTCTTCTCCGGCGAGCCCCGACGCCGCCGATGACAGCGATTTCGCCGGAACTCTCTCTCTCCTCACAACTCTCTCATTTCTCAACAAAAATGCACAAGGTCAACGGGGAAATGACCGGAATGAAGTCCTCTGTCACATACTAGGAGCTGGAGAGACGGTTTATTCGTTTAGGGCTCCCATATTGAGATTATTCTTTCGGTCATTTGAAAGAATAATGGCCTGCATGCCTAGCCAAACAACTCCCAAATCACAAACTGTTCAATGGGGGTCTATCTGGGACCAAGGGGGTCAGATTAGTGTAGATTTTTGGGGCTTTGGTCACACTTGACAAATCAAGCTTCAAGGTTGAGCTTTAATGGTGGCCGGAGCACACAGTGAGCCTTAGGCTCTGCTTGGGGCCGTGCATGTGTTCTTAGGTGCTCCTAGATGACATGCAGAGGTCCAAAAATGAAAAGAGGTGGTTGATTTTACCTCAGGATTTCTCAGGTCACTTTCTTCTTCTTTAATAACCTTCTTCTCTTCTTCTCTGCGTGTGTGCTGAGTATAGAGGTCTAAGTGTGTGTGTATGCGTGTGTGAGTGTGGACAGAGACAGTGTAGAGAGTGGAGAGAGGATGGGTGTGATGTGTTCACAAATGTGGGGTGTGTGTATAGGCCGAAGGTGATGGGGGAGGTTGTTCTCTCAAGCTCACTCTCGGGTCTCTCTCTCTCCCAAGAATCTGCTATGGCAGATACAAGAAACCCCAATGTGTGTGTGTGCTGCATGCATAAATATATAAATAGGGAATGGGTTTGACAAGTGTCATGCCATTGGTGCATGGCTTGACAAGTGGCGCACAATGTGTAATCACATGTGTAAGTGGGTGTGTGTGTGTGTGTGTGTGTGCGTCCAAGGGTAGATTGAGTGGGGTCCACGTGACTGTCAAAGGGGTTTGTGGGTCCCATTCTCAGGTTTGTGCATATGGATGTTTTCCTGAGTCCCAAAGTACGTGCATGTGTATGTTGTATGTATCCAAGGGTAGATTATCAGGGTGGGGTCCACTTGGTTCTTAAATATAGTGTGGGTCCCACTCACGGTATATACACTACTGACTATAAATGAGACTGAAAATGTAAACCTGTTACCAGGATATGCGGGTCCAAATGCAATTCTACCTATGGTTCTAATATAGGATTTATATATGCCGGGGTTACGACCATTCTAGTAGACACTAGATTTGAATTGACGTAGTCGTCGTCAAGACGATTACTAAGGATTCTTAATAAGGACTCCTAGGTAAGGTCATCCTAATGGTCCTTCTGCAGTCGTCATCAAGGTGACGTCACTATTCTTTCTAAATCCTTCGTGGAATTTCTAGGAAAATTCTGGGTGCTACATGTTCCCCCAGAGTCTGTACTGACAATTATCGAGTCTGTACCAGAGTCGGCTGCTGTAAGCACACCACTGTCCAATGTAATCACTTCACCTATCATGAATGAAATGAAAGACGATTCTGCTTACTCCTCTGTGTCTAATACTTGTGAATGCACAGATCCCCCTGAGGATCTCCCATTTGAACTTAAGCAACTAATTGAAAAACCACCTACTTATGAAATAATCGAAGATACTTTATAAAATGAAAAAGAAAAATTAACTCTCTTGCTAAAAGAATTCAAAGGTGTTTTTGCTTGGTCTTACGAAGACATGCCTGGGGTCGATCCCGACATTGTCCAACATCACATTCCCCTCCTCCCCAATTCTAGACCTGTCAAGCAGAAACTGAGGCGCATGAGGCCAGAATGGGCACTCAAGGTTAAAGAAGAAGTGGAGAAGCAATTCAAGGCAGGGTTCATCATTGTCACCGAATATCCGGAATGGGTTGCCAATATCGTGCCAGTCCCGAAGAAGGATGGAAAGATTCATGTGTGCGTTGAATTCCGTGATCTAAACAAAGCCAGTCCCAAGGATGACTTCCCGGTTCCCCACATTGATGTCTTGGTGGACAACACCGCTGGACATAAGCTATTTTCATTCGTGGACGGCTTCTCAGGGTACAATCAGATTCTAATGGCGCCAGAAGATCAGGAAAAGACGACATTCACTACACCCTGGGGAACCTACTGTTAAAGAGTAATGCCTTTCGGACTCAAGAATAATGGGGTAACCTACCAAAGAGCTGCCACCACTCTGCTGCACGACATGATTCACAAGAAAGTAGAAGTATACGTAGATGACATGATTGTGAAGTCCAGGGACAGAGAAGGACACCTGGTAGCGCTGGAGAAGTTCTTCGAAAGGTTGCGTAAATACAAGATGAGGTTGAATCCAAAGAAATGCACTTTCGGCGTGACCTCCGGTAAACTCCTGGGTTTTCTCATCACACAAAGGGGAATAGAGGTAGATCCCTCTAAGATCAAGGTAATCCTAGAAATGACACCACCGCAGAATGAAAAAGAAGTGAGGGGGTGACACGCGAATAATCTTGTGTGCGCTTGTGCAATACCCAAGTGTAGGTAGACGTGCAAGTAGTAACTAGTTAAGACTAGGTTGATCCCACAGGGAAGGTGTTGACTTATTAACTTAGACTAAACTCAAAAGAAAAAGAAAGAAAAACAATAAGATTTAATAATGGTGCAGAACACAAAGTTCCACAAACTAAGACTACTAACAAAAGCAATTCAGATTAAACTAAAGAACTGATTAGCTAGTTAAAGCAATACTCTAAAATAGGATTTAACTTTAAGAAGAATGTGTTGGGATTACACGAATCCACAGTAATCTAACCATCTACCATGCCATGCAGTTACTTTGAAGCACTAAGGAGTATATTACTCACAGTTTTCCGTATTTCTTTGAAAATAAAGAATCTATAGCCCTTTCATGACCGGGACTATATCATCACAGTTAACCTGAAACACGTGAAAGCGGTTTAATTCAATAGTTAAGGCTTGCACCTACAATGGTGTTAGCATTGAAGGTGGTTTGCAAAATATATTGAAAGAAAATGCCTTAGGGCCTTGATTTTAAAAATTGTTTTGACAAACTGAGCATTTGGGGACAGTATGATAACAAATCTTTAAAATAGAAGGTCCTGGAATACTGCAAGGAACATCATCAAGAATCAGAGAGTTCGATCGATCGATGCGCGTTCGATCGATCGAAAACCTTCATCCCTCAATCGATCGAAATGTCTTCGATCGCTTGACTATCTCTGGTTCGATCGATCGAACTACATCCGATCGATCGAACACAGGATTTATTCTGCTGCATGGCAGAGTCTGGAGATCACTGTTTCATCGTGTTCTCCCAACCCTAGGACTACTCAGACATCGTCTGGAGTATCACAGACTGGTTTTTATCATATGAAAACATTAAGGCTTTGTTTGGATGTGAGTTTTGCATGAAAACTATGAAAACTAGTGAGTTTAACCTATCTAGCATGCAATACTACGAGATTGAAGATTAAACTACGATTAACTAAGTGCAGAATGTAAATAAAACAATAAATAAGTAACCTGGAACGAAAAACTCGTATTAGACTGTAAGAATCCTTCAAAACTTAAGCATAATCCAATGTTAAACCTGGAACAAAAAACTCGTATTAGACTGTAAGAATCCTTCAAAACTTAAGCATAATCCAATGTTAAACCTACAAAACAAGCAAAAACTCTATCTCTCTCTTTATGAAAACTGATTAAAAGTATAGTTGGGCATCCTTTGGGACGCATACAATGCTCATATATATAGAAAACCTAAAGGCTAGGGTTAAAAACCCGCATCTGCTGCGTACGCGAAAGTTTCTGAAAATACCATGTTCGATCGATCGAACATTTCTCGATAGATTGAACATTTGGAACTCAAGCGCTTCAACCTTCTTTAAGCGATCGAACGTGCGATCGATCGAACTATCTTCGATCGCTTGAACTTCAAACTTTAGCTTTGAATTCTTTTGTTTGCACTCCAGCATTCCAATTGTCCTGATGTTCATCTCTCTAGTCCACACAGCAGTGATCTGCACAAACAATAGCTAAAACAATACAACTTATCATAGATTAATCATATTGTATGAAAACTAGCCTTGTAATGCAAATTGCAGATAAAACGGGAAGTTGTGATTAAAACCAATGCAATTCTTCCTTTTAGCGCGGTTGTATTTTACAAATACCCCCGCTTTGCACAACCCCCAACTAGCTTATTGCTAGTCCCTAGCGATAAACCGAAAATAAAAACTACTAAACTAATACTACCACAACTAAGAAAAACAAAGGAAAACTAAAAACAACCTAAACTAAGAGAGAGAGAAAATTCCTAACTCACTTTCGCAGGAATCGCGGTTGCATTTAGCGAATGCAACAAGCCGTTAAATCCCTAGGTTTCCTTAGTGGACGAGTGTTGTCTCGTGAGGGTTTGCAGTGAATATACCCACAAAATTCTCCAATTTTAAGCTCAAAAAGAATTAGAATAACTTGTAGAATTCCCCCTCCATTAAACTGTTACTTTAACTCTACAGAGATATACTATCCTCAATCAACCCATGAAAGAAATTCACATGCTCCCCTATATCACCAAGTAAAATATAACATATGTATCACCATCATGCACCCGTGTGTGTGTGAGTTTAACAACCATACGTCCAACCCTATTAAGAGTTATTTAGACTATTGCACCTTGAAAAACTCGCAGTTTCAGCTCAACTCTCACATTGGTCACACTAAAAAAGAACGTCTCTCACAAACTTGCTTTACAATGACCGCACACCGTATGAAAGCTTTGATAAGGATGATATTCTGGGTGCTAATGCTTTCATACTTGACTCTATGAAAAACGGACATTTAAGAGTATATAGTCTCATGAATAGAACACTACTTACTAGAGGAGCGAAATACCGTGGATCACTCAATTCACACTTCCATGTTCAAATTAATTGTTGAGAATCTTTAAGACTTTGAATTTCGGCTTTTAGTTAGTAGGTGAGGGTGTTGTAGAGAAGAATGTGCTTTTTAGTATGTGATGGAATTTCAACTTCTCTTTTTATTCTTTTCATCTCTCAACCCAATCTCCCATTCATTTCATATGCTCTTTTTCTTTTCCTTCATTCATCATTCATCTTCTTTTTTTTTTTTTTTTTTTTTTTTTTTTTACCTGAATGTATTATTGTCCCACAACTACTTCCTTCCATTTCACATACTTTGATGACTCATTCTTAATAAATGTAAAGTAAAGCTCATTGAGGTCAAGGTATAGTTTACGGACTTGGCTTCTTGTAATCACATAGGACATTTTTAGTTGGTGTGGGATCAGGGATGAAACATTTCAATGAATGTAGGTGAAGGCTATATCAGGTTAAAGAATGGGTAAACGATGGCTTAAATCATTTTCTCAACTTTCAATTTTTAGCACTTAAGTGTTCATTGAGTGTAATTGGTAAATCCTGAACGTTCTCCTCTAACAAGCAGTCAAAACTTTTAAAGAAAACTGAGACTTTACAACGAATTTACTAAATATACACAAGAAAGACCATTCGAAATTGTATGAGAATTCTCTCAAAAATGACGATTGGCTCAATAGCTCACTAAGGGTTATTAGCTTCCACTACTTGTTCTTTTGGCACAATAGTCATATTAACTCAATTTTTAGGTTTTCTACATAGCTGCCAATTAGTGCATAAAAGTGTTGGGTACATAATAGATTCACACATGCAATCCATCTTAGTGATAACAGAAAACGCGTGAACTTAATCCATAAAAAGATGAGAATACTACAAATGTGTCATCGCCTAATTAACAAGCAGGAGAGATTATTCAGAGTTATTCTATCAATAAGGTTCAATATAAAAAAAAAAATTCAAAATTTTACCAGACCGCATTCTAATTAAATTTAAGACATATCCAAGTGCAAAACATGATCATTCTGGGTGTATACCTATCTATTAGTATCCCCTACCCCCAAACTGAAAACAACAAAGTCCCCAGAAGTTGATTTTCAATAAATAAAATAGATGGGTATCACCTGTATAGAGCAACGCGATGATAACAAGCATAGCAACCTGGCATAGAAATATAGAACACAATCTCCAAAACAACAAGGATCAAGAAATAAAGATAAAGCTCTAAAACCATGATCCAAACAATACAAACCACTGGAATGGTAAAGGAATAAAATAACAGCAGTGATAAATAATGTTCATACATAACCAAACTAACCAAAATAAAGAACTGTCCAATATGTCCAACCATAACCCATCCACCAAAAACAGTACAACAAAAATAAACAAATAATCAAAAGTACAATAACACCACCCCCCCTCCCCAGAAAATACTACGCGGCTCCCGACGGATCATCATCAGCCACGTCAGAAGGAATGTCAATGGGAGCAGGTGGCAGCGGTGTAGTAGCAGGTGTAGCAGCAGAAAAAGATGGAAGATCAGCAGTAAGTGGAGCAGAAAGTGATGGATCGGCGGCAGCAGAAGAAGTGGATGGACCTGTAGGAGTAGAAGCAGGAGCAGCAGAAGATGAAGGATCGGCAGCAGGTGGGGTAGTCGTAGGATGGTGAGCAGAGTGAACGGCCTGATCGACCCCAGTCTGAATCAATATAGACTCAAGCAAGGTCTGCAGCTGATCTATCCGGCCTTCAAGTCTAATCCTGGCCTCTCTCTCCTCCAATAGCAGCTCATAAACTATCGGGAGAGGCACAGATGAAGAAGACTCTCCCTGGGCCTGAGTCTGCGACCGCTGTCACAACTCGAACTGCCGAACAGCAGCAACCGGATCCTCCTCCTCATCGTCTGTATCAAGCTCCTCGGCCTCTGTGGGCGTCCCTGAAGCTCCAGCCTCTGTGTCTGTCCCACCACGCCTCTTCTTCTTCGCCCCCACCTTCGCTTTCCCTTTCCCCTTTCGTTTCCTCTTTTGGGCGTCTGAGCGGCGAGCCGCTGCCTCGCCGAATCCGCTGCGGGAAGAACGAAGGTCGTCTCCAGCAAGCTCAGGAAAACTGGCCTGAGCCATAACTCTGTGAATCGCCCAAGCACCTTTCAGGTGCTTCTTGGAGGCGATGTAGCGGGTGGGATGGACCATGAAGTCGATGTAAAGCCGTGATAAGCAGACCTGCTGTCCTGTCCCCACTGCAAATAATACTCACGCATACCAAGCTGCGATCTTCTCTGGATAAGAGGTCACCAGGAGGCAATTGCTGAGGACCAGGTGGAGCATGTGATAGTCGTCGGTAAGGAAGTGGTCCTCAATCAAAGCCTCGCCATTCCAAGAAGGAACGGCGCCTCTGGTGAGCTCGCGGATAATGGCAGATGGTGGGGTCTCAGGTGCGTCAAGCCGAAGGGGGCAAATATAATCTGGTACCTCTGGTATCCCCAAGGCGGCCGAAACTGTAGCGGGACTGATGACGAACGCCCGACCCCGGAAGAAAGCATGATATGTGAATGGTGCGACCGGGTCTCGTATCATCGTCGCACACGCACCTCGTATCCATGACACATTTACTCTCTTAGCAAGCGAGAGTAAATGGAACCAGTGGGGCATGGAGCGAATCCGTGTCAGGAACCACGGGGACTCCAACCAAGCAGTCTCGATAGGATGCTCAATCATCACCTTCTGCGTCCGAAAATAACGCTCGTACCATAGCCGATCCTCATCATTCCGGAACCCATGTGCGGGTACCGGATTAGGTATAGTGAGGCTGAGGGGCTTGGACTTGTGGTAGCCAGTTACTGGATTCATGCGTTCAAGCACTTGAACATGCAGGGTTTTCGATCGATCGAAATAGGGTCGATCGATCGAACACAAAAATTACAGAATTCTTTAGAAAAATGAACCAAAACACCCCCAACTATCAGAAACAAATCTGGACATGCAGAGATACTTAAAAGCAGTTCAATTACAAACATGTAGGCCAGAATGGACATCATTGTAAGATAAAATTGCAAAGATTTATTAAATATACACTTGAGAATGCATTCAGTTTGCAAAGTTATAGCTCTCCACGTGATCCGTAGACCTTATTACATAGAAAAAACTAAAAATAAAAACCAAATTGAAAATCATTCGCCCAGAATTACACTTCAATTGAGAAAGGAGGAAAATGACAAAACAAAACTGAAGTGAATCACTAAACTTCCAATACGAAAACTTCTTCATCCTCTATTGCTTCGAACACCACCAGATCTGCGAGATTGGACTCCAAACTTGACAATTCCCGTTCCCAAAATAATCTGAAAGCGGTAAGAGTGTCATTCAGCATGTCTGGAGTTGCTAGGGAATGAGGTGTGCATATGAGAGGAGACTGCGGTGGAGACATAGATAATGGTGTGAAAATCCGCAGTTGTTCTTTCTCTTGCGATGGGGTGCCAGGGGACTGTGTGCGAGCCCCATGGAACAGCTGATGTGGAAGGAATACCGGAATACCATTGAGAAACATAGTGACAATCCTGGACAAGGAAAAGACAAAAGACAAACAAACCGATATTAAGATAGCGGAACACAAGAAACAAGGATTAAACACGAAAAAGAAAAACAAGGAACAGAAACAAAATAAAAAGAAATGTGACTAAGTTCCAACCTCACTATTGGCAAAGATTCCCAATATGCACTAGCTGGTAAGGGGCATTGGAGCCTGAATAGCAGAAAGCTCAGGTACACATAGTGGTATGGGACAAACTCGGGAATAAGGAAATCGTCAACAAAACAAAAACTGCATTGTGACGTTCCGGGACGACATCCTAGAGGTTATGATCTTCCCATGGCTCCCACATATCATCATTTTTCCATTGTGCCATGAGTGCATCATCCACCATTCTCCCCATGTATAGGTCTTCTTCCTCATCCACATCATCGTCATCATGAAATTCCATATTTTTATATGGATTGATGTCAAGGAGGGCCGGTGGGTATGGAAGGTACCCTTAGGTAGCATTAATGAGGGCGTGAGCTTCAGGGTCTTGATGAAGCAAGGGGCAGGGTGTGAGTTCACCCTCAGTCCAGGTGCCACAACGACATTCTGAATCAGCCCATGAACCGATGGAATGAACATCGTCACCTCGCATCTATGCACCTGCAATTAAGTGGTTCAAGGTATAGCGGATTAGAACGAGATCACAAACATAAAAGAATGAACAAAGAATTAAAAATAAAAGAGAGAAACTAAAATGCAGGGAAAGATAAGGAATACAACAACAATATGGAACTCCACTTTGGATTTTAAGTGGGAGAATAGTTGGGCTCATCCAGCTGGATGTGCTCAACTTCAGTTTGGAAGTTTTCCAAGAACGGTTTCAACCTTTGGCCATTGACCTTGAAACAATCATCGTTCTTTGGATTGACGAGCTCGACCGCCCCGTGTGGAAAGACAGTTTTTATAATGAACGGGCCTGTCCAACGGGAACGGAGCTTTCCTGGGAAAAGGTGGAGGCGAGAGTCATACAGCAAAACTTTCTGCCCCGGCTCAAATGATTTACGAAAGATCGTACGATCATGGCGAGCCTTCAACTTTTCCTTATGCAACCTTGCAGAGTCATACACATCTCGTCGTATTTCCTCTAGCTCTGCAAGTTGGAGCTTGCGTAACTGACCTCCCTCTTGGATATCAAATTTCAATGAGCGTGTCGCCCAGTAAGCTTTATGCTCAATTTCAACAGGGAGGTGGCAAGCTTTCCCGTAAACCAATCTATACGGGGACATACCTAGATTCATCTTGTAGGCAGTACGATATGCCCATAAAACGTCGGTCAGCTTGTAGGCCCAGTCCTTTCGGTTGGAGCTAACCGTCTTTTCGAGGATATGCTTGATTTCTCGGTTAGCCAATTCCGCTTGCCCATTCGACTGTGGATGATAGGCAATAGCAATTTTATGGTGGACTCCGTATTTCTTGAGAAGTGACTCCAAAGGCCTATTGCATAAATGCTTGCCTTGGTCACTTAGTAAAGCTTTCGGAGTTCCAAAACGAGACAAGATATGCTCTCTTAGAAAGGACATGACCGTTCTGTGGTCATTGCGTCTTGTTGGTATCACTTCAACCCATTTTGACACATACTCTACAGCAAGGAGTATGTATTCACAGTTATTAGACTTGGGAAATGGGCCCATAAAATCTATGCCCCAACAATCGAATATCTCAATTGTGATGATAGGGGTTAAAGGCATAGAATTCCTTTTAGAAATAGTTCCAAGCTTTTGACAGCGTTGGCATGTGTTGCAAAAGGAATACGCATCTTTGAAAATTGTGGGCCAGTAAAAACCGCTTTGTAGAACTTTTTGTGGGGTCTTCTGTGAAGCGAAGTGACCACCGCATGCCTCAGAATGGCATGATGCTAAAATTACGGTTATATCCTCATTGGGGACGCAGCGCCTGATAACCTGATTAGCACAGTACTTGAAAAGATATGGGTCATCAAAAAAGAAATGACGCGCGAACGAGAGGAACCGTTTTCTGTCTTGGTTTGACCAATGATTCGGGGTTTCTCCCGTGACAAGGTAGTTCACAATATCAGCATACCAAGGCAGACCACTTACTGCCAATAGCTGTTCATCCGGGAACTCATCCTTAATGGATTGGGGTTCAGTATTGTCGACAAAAGTCAACCATGACAAATGGTCCGCAACCACATTCTCTACTCCTTTCTTATCTTTGATTGTTAGATCAAACTCTTGGAGTAAGAGTATCCAGCGAATGAGCCGTTGTTTAGCGTCTTTCTTAGACAGCAGATACTTGAGGGCCGAGTGATCTGTAAAACAGACGATTGGTGACCCTATAAGATAAGACCTAAACTTATCCAAGGCGAATACTACAGCCAGCAGCTCCTTTTCAGTAGTTGTATAATTCATTTGAGCTTCATTCAAAGTTTGGCTGGCATAGTATATAACATATGGCTTATTGTCCTTTCTCTGGCCTAGGACCGCGCCAATGGCGTAATCACTAGCATCGCACATTAATTCGAAAGGCAAACTCCAGTCGGGTGCCTGTATTATAGGTGCGGAGGTGAGGAGCTCTTTTAGATCCTCGAAGGAATTTTGGCAACTCTCTGACCACTCGAATGGTGCATCTTTGACAAGAAGTTGACAAAGAGGTCGAGAGATTGCACTGAAGTTCTGGATAAACCGACGATAAAATCCCGCATGCCCCAAGAATGAACGGATGTCTCTCACTGTACGGGGGACAGGTAGATTTGAGATTATGTCGATTTTGGCCTTATCCACTTGGATTCCTTCATCGGAGATTATATGGCCGAGGACTATTCCCTTGGTCACCATAAAGTGACACTTTTCCCAATTCAAAACTAGGTGTTTATCCTCACATCGCATTAATACATGCTCGAGATTGCTGAGGCAATCTTCAAAGCTATGGCCAAACACTAAAAAATCATCCATGAAGACTTCAAGGATGTGTTCGACCATGTCACTGAATATGCTTAGCATGTACCGCTGAAAGGTAGCCGGTGCATTACATAAGCCAAACGACATTTGACGGTAGGCAAATGTACCAAATGGACAAGTGAATGTGGTTTTCTCCTGATCTTCAGGAGCAATTTCAATTTAGTTATATCCACTATATCCATCCAAAAAGCAGTAACACTTGTGACTTGCCACACGTTCTAGCATTTGATCCATGAATGGCAAAGGAAAATGGTCTTTTCGGGTCACAGTATTCAACTTTCTGTAGTCAATACACATCCTTCATCCAGTGGGGACACGTGTTGGTACCAATTCACCATCTTTGTTTGGGATGACCGTTATGCCTGCTTTCTTTGGAACCACTTGGGTTGGACTGACCCAAGGACTATCAGATATCGGATAAATCATCCGAACATCAAGTAGTTTGAGCACTTCTTTTTTAACTACTTCTTGCATGTTGGGATTCAGACGCCTTTGCATTTGTCTTGAAGGTCTAGCGTCTTCCTCCAGATTTATCTTATGAGTGCATATGGATGGGCTTATGCCTTTGAGGTCAGCAATCGTCCATCCCATAGCATCCTTATGCTTGGTCAGCATTTGCACCAGCTTACCTTCCTGTTCATGAGTTAAAGAAGATGAAATGATCACAGGATAAGTTTTTCCAGTCCCTAGGAATGCATATTTTAGCTCTTTGGGTAGCTCCTTTAACTCTAACTCCGGAAACTGAAAACTAGAAGGCATTGCCAACTTAGTTTTAGGAGGCAATTGTTCATATGGCATTACCCACATGCATTCTGCTCTATCCTCCTCTATCGTATCCATCATAAGACACGTCTGGTTCAGGTCAGCATCTAATGGAGTTGACCCTGCAGGCTGATAGATATCGCCAAATTGAGTCATCACAACTTCCAAATGATCTTTGTAGTCGACCAAGTCAACTTCATCCTCAATGACTGTGTCAATGTAATGAATTTCTTCCTCATCATCGTATTCTTCAGGTCTGGGATTAGAAAAAAATTTGACATTCAATGTCATGTTCCCGAATACGATAGTCATGATACCACTTCTAATCTTGATCGTGGCATCAATAGTGTTGAGGAATGGACGTCCAAAGATAACCGGGATGTGTGCACCAGGATTGGACACAGGTTCTGTGTCCAATATCATGAAATCAACCAGAAAGACAAAAGAGTCTATTTGGACAAGGACGTCCTCTAACACCCCTCTAGGGTACTTCACAGATCTGTCTGCCAATTGCAAAGAAACTCGAGTGGGTTTGAGTTCGCCCAACCCTAGCTATTTATAGACTGAATATGGTAGCAGGTTCACGCTTGCTCCTCGATCTAGGAGCAAGCGTGAACCTGCTGCCATATTCAGTCTATAAATAGCTAGATCGAGGAGTGCGTTATCTATCCTTTGATTCCCAATTCTACATGAGACCGTAGGTGTACCGGGGTCTTTGAGTTTTGGAGGCAACTCGTTTTGAATGATCGCACTTGCTTGGCACGCGACATAATCATGTTTCTTCACACTTTGCCTCCTCTTGACCGTGTATAGATCTTTGAGATACTTAGCATAGGCCGGCACTTGCTTTATAGCATCTAGGAGTGGAAGGTTAATTTTGACTTGTTTAAACAATTCCAGAAACTCCTGATTCTTCGTCTCATTTTTGGATTTCTTCAACCGTTGAGGATAAGGTGCAGGAAAAGGGTATTTTGGTGGTTCATCCTCAACAGACTCCTTTCCAGGCCTTTGCTCAACTTCTTCCTCTACTCTAGGAGCTTCAATGTTTGCCTTTATTGCCTCGTTATTAGTAGACAGCTCCTCCCCTTGAGTAGATGGTTGCTCAAGCTCATTATCCACCACTTCTTCCTCTTTGTACACTTCGGGTGTAGACAGAGGCATGCTTTTCTCTATAATTTTTCCGCTTCTCAGTGTAGTCACAGATTTAGCATGTTCTTGATTGTTAGGACCATAGTTATGTCCCTTGGGGTTCGGAAGTGGTTGGGCAGGGAATGTTCCTCCTGAACCTTCTTGCCGTGCATCTATCCTTTCTAACGTGGCAGACATTCTACTCATCATCTGTATGAGTTGCTGCGTTAGATTGGCATTAGCAAGTGGCTCTTCTTCTTGTACCTTCTTGTGTGGTGGCACATAGGTATTGGTCTGTGGTGCATTGGAGGGTTGAGCTTGGTTGTAGTTATTGGTTTTGTTTTGATTGTATTGATGGGACGGCCTATTGTTTTGCCCTTGATATTGATTGTTGTTGTAGGGCTGCTGTTGATATTGATTTTGGGTCCCAGCATTATTTCTCTAATCAAAACCGGGGTGATTCCATCTATTGTTACTTTGAAAGTTATTGTTGGAATTCCCTGCCCCTCGGAAACCGTGCATGGCATTCATCTCCATAGGGGCCTGCTCTTGAAAATATGGCACATTGGGAAAGTATTGAGTTGTATGTCCCAACATGTTGCATGTGCTGCATGGTTCCTCAGGCATAACCTACCTAGAACTACCTCCTTTCATGCTTAACTCCTCTACCTTCTTTGCTAGTTCCGCATATTTAGTCATAAGGTGATCTTCACTAGTTAGTTGGTATAGGCTTTTCTCTTCTACACAGGATATCTGTGAGCGTGAGACATTGTCAGAATTTGACCATTTATGAGCGTATTCGGCTAACCATTCGAAATGGGCTTCAGCCTCTTCGTGTTTTTACGCAGAAATGGTCCGGAACTCATAGTTTCTACCAACTTCTTCGTTTCACCATTCAATCCTTGATAAAAGAAGCTGATAGTTCGCCATTTCTCAAACCCATGGTTTGGGCACGAGAGAAGCAAATCTTTGAAACGCTCCCACGTTTGTGTGAAGGTTTCATTGCTCTTTTGTTTATAGGAATTGATTTGACGTTGAAGATCTATGGTCATGCGAGTAGGATAGAATTTCTTTAGAAATGCGGCGCTCATCGCATGCCAGGTGAAAATTGAATTAGGTTTGAGGGAGTGGAGCCACGCCTTTGCTTTATCCTTCAAAGTGAATGGGAATAACATTAGATGCGTCACCTCCCTAGGACAATTTTGCGAGAATGTTTTGCAAGCATCCTCGAAATCAGTGACATGTAAGTATGCCTTCTCACTTTCCATCCCATGAAAGGTGGGAAGCAATTGGATCATCCCATTGCGAAATTGAAATTCGCCATTATGCGGTGGGATTTGAATGCAAGAGGGCGTAGGTGCGTGTTCTAGTTGCATGAGATCGCAAAGAGGACGTAGCGCCTCATCAATTGGTACCACAACATTGTCACCATGTTCACTCTGATTATCATCCATTGATTCAGTTGGAGTAGCTACCGGGTTAATGGAACTATCAGAGTCAGAACGGTAGAAAGGATTTCCAAAAATTCCTTCAATAGAAGTGTTGGACATGAACTAGGGGAGTTCCTAAGGTGAGTGTTTACCAATAGAACTGAAAAGAAAAGAAACTAAAAACATAAAGAGATGAAGAGAGACTGAGGTAACCTAAATATTAACTCATCGCCTTCCCCGGCAACGGCGCCAAAAACTTGACACGCGAATAATCTTGTGTGCGCTTGTGCAATACCCAAGTGTAGGTAGACGTGCAAGTAGTAACTGGTTAAGACCAGGTCGATCCCACAAGGAAGGTGTTGACTTATTAACTTAGACTAAACTCAAAAGAAAAAGAAAGAAAAATAATAAGATTTAATAATGGTGCAGAACACAAAGTTCCACAAACTAAGACTACTAACGAAAGCAATTCAGATTAAACTAAAGAACTGATTAGCTAGTTAAAGCAATACCCTAAAATAGGATTTAACTTTAAGAAGAAAGTGTTGGGATTACACGAATCCACAGTAATCTAACCATCTACCATGCCATGCAGTTACTTTGAAGCACTAAGGAGTATATTACTCACAGTTTTCCGTATTTCTCTGAAAATAAAGAATCTATAGCCCTTTCATGACCGGGACTATATCATCACAGTTAACTTGAAACACGTGAAAGCGGTTTAATTCAATAGTTAAGGCTTGCACCTACAATGGTGTTAGCATTGAAGGTGGTTTGCAAAATATATTGAAAGAAAATGCCTTAGGGCCTTGATTTTAAAAACTATTTTGACAAACTAAGCATTTGGAGACAGTATGATAACAAATCTTTAAAACAGAAGGTCCTGGAATACTACAAGGAACATCCTCAAGAATCAGAGAGTTCGATCGATCGATGCGCGTTCGATCAATCGAAAACCTTCATCCCTCAATCGATCGAAATGTCTTCGATCGCTTGACTATCTCTGGTTCGATCGATCGAACTACATCCGATCGATCGAACACAGGATTTATTCTGCTGCATGGCAGAGTCTGGAGATCAATGTTTCATCGTGTTCTCCCAACCCTAGGACTACTCAGACATCGTCTGGAGTATCACAGACTGGTTTTTATCATATGAAAACATTAAGGCTTTGTTTGGATGTGAGTTTTGCATGAAAACTATGAAAACTAGTGAGTTTAACTTATCTAGCATGCAATACTACGAGATTGAAGATTAAACTACAATTAACTAAGTGCAGAATGTAAATAAAACAATAAATAAGTAACCTGGAACGAAAAACTCGTATTAGACTGTAAGAATCCTTCAAAACTTAAGCATAATCCAATGTTAAACCTACAAAACAAGCAAAAACTCTATCTCTCTCTCTATGAAAACTGATTAAAAGTAAAGTTGGGCGTCCTTTGGGACGCATACAATGCTCATATATATAGAAAACCTAAAGGCTAAGGTTAAAAACCCGCATCTGCTGCGTACGCGAAAGTTTCTGAAAATACCATGTTCGATCGATCGAACATTTCTCGATCGATTGAACATTTGGAACTCAAGCGCTTCAACCTTCTTTAAGCGATCGAACGTGCGATCGATCGAACTATCTTCGATTGCTCGAACTTCAAACTTTAGCTTTGAATTCTTTTGTTTGCACTCCAGCATTCCAATTGTCCTGATGTTCATCTCTCTAGTCCACACAGCAGTGATCTGCACAAACAATAGCTAAAACAATACAACTTATCATAGATTAATCATATTGTATGAAAACTAGCCTTGTAATGCAAATTGCAGATAAAACGAGAAGTTGTGATTAAAACCAATGCAATTCTTCCTTTTAGCGCGGTTGTATTTTACAAATACCCCCGCTTTGCAGGGGGTTTCTCAGAAGAATCCAATTTATCAGCCGCTTCATTTCCAAGCTCACGACTACCTGCGATCCTTTGTTCCGATTGCTGAGAAAAGGAGAAAAGTTCCAATGGGATGACCAATGCCAAGCCACATTCGACAAAATAAAAGCCTACCTTCAAAATCCGCCTGTCCTCTCACCACCCACTCCTCATAGGCCCTTATTCCTTTACCTATCTGTCTCCGAAAACTTATCAAGTTGATCAGGAGAGCTTAGTAGACAAGTCTTTGAACTGGCAATCCATATTGACCAACCGGATTTATCTCCACACACAAATCTTTATATCAGTGAATATTCATATAAGCCGACACATGAATTAGGCCTTGTGTCTGTACCTTGATTTCGTGAGTGCTCTAGAGTCAAGCCTGGGACGCATAGGAAGCGGCACCACTTCCACACTCGTATAGGTAGACTTATCAGAAGTGTCCCTGTAACTAAGACACTCCATCACAATTGTTATAAATCTATTAAAAGCTTAGTAACTCACCCTCCTCCTTATTACATTACAGGTACCAAGCACTTATCCTTGGGATGATTTATATATACATATATATATTATTTAAAGTGCTTGCAATCACGACATATGATGTACTTTACTCGTTGAACCTGAGGACTTGAAATATCAAGTGTCAGGTTGAGTTTCCATCAAGAGTGACCATTTTCATTGGGCTTTAGTCCCATCCCTACCGATGTCTTAGACACCAAATTCCTTGCAAGTCCTTTTGTGAAAGGATCTGCCAAATTTTGGCAAGACCTCACATAATCCACAGTTATTATACCATCTGTGAACAACTGTCTCACATAACTGTGCCTAAGTCCAATGTGTCTGGACTTACCATTATACACTTTACTATAGGCCCTAGAAAGTGTAGATTCACTATCACAATGGATAAATATAGGAGGCATAGGTTTAGACCAAACCGGAATTTCTAAAAGTAAATTCCTCAACCATTCTGCCTCTTTACCACTTGCAGCTAATGCTACAAATTCAGCTACCATGGTAGAGTCAGCTATACAAGTCTGTTTCTTGGATCCCCAAGAGACAGCTCCCCCACCAAGAGTAAATATCCATCCGCTCGTTGATGAATGATCTTCCCGCTCAGAAATCCAACTGGCGTCTGAATATCCTTCTAAAACTGAAGGATAACCACAATAAGATATTCCATAACTCATAGTTCCTTTTAAATACTTTAAAATTCTATACACCGCATGCCAGTGTAGCTGACTAGGATTACTAGTATATCTACTAAGTTTACCTACAGCATAAGCTATATCCGGCCTAGTATATGTCATGGCATACATTAAGCTACCAATAACCCGAGCATATTCCAATTGTGAAACTGCTCTACCAGTGTTAGGAAACAATCTTATTTGTGATTCAAAAGGTGTGCTAACAGGTGTACAATCAAACTGATTAAACTTCTTTAAGATCTTTTCAATATAATGCGATTGCGTGAGAACAATGTTTCTACCTTGTCTTATTATTCTCATGCCTAAAATAACATCAGCCACACCCATATCTTTCATTTCAAATTTAGATGACAAGAATCGTTTAGTATCATTAATACTATCTAAATCAGTACCAAGAATAAGCATGTCATCAACATATAAGCATATAATAACACCTCTACCATTATTAAACTTGCTATAAACACATTTATCAGATTCATGAATTTTGAAACCATTAGTTACAACAACCATATCGAATTTTTCATGCCATTGCTTAGGTGCTTGTTTAAGACCATAAAGTGACTTAACTAATTTACATACTTTCTTTTCTTGTCCAGTCACAACAAAACCTTCGGGTTGTTCCATGTAAATTTCTTCTTCCAACTCACCATTTAAAAAAGCAGTTTTTACATCCATTTGATGAATTTCAAAATTATGAATAGAAGCTAAGGCAATCAAAACTCGAATAGTAGATGTTCTAGCTACTGGTGCATATGTGTCAAAATAATCTATTCCTTCTTTTTGTGTGAAACCTTTAGCTACTAACCTAGCTTTGAATTTATCAATAGTTCCATCTATTTTCATTTTCTTTTTGAAAATCCATTTACACTTAATAGGTTTTGAACCTGGTGGTAAATCTGCCAACACCCAAGTGTTATTACCCATTATTGAATCCATCTCATCATTAATAGCTTCTTTCCAAAAGGCAGCATCCTGAGACTTCATTGCCTCTTCAAATGTTTGAGGCTCCGATTCAATAGTTAAAGAAAGAGCAATTTGTTCACAATGTGAATCTCTAGTGCCTTCGACAAGGTATACTACAAAGTCGGGGCCAAAGGACTTCTCCTTTCTAGCTCTTTTACTTCTCCTAGATTCCTCATTTTCAATTTCCTTAGAATGTGAAGATTCCCCTATTTCAACTGTATCATGCAATTTAGGAATAGTACTAAATCTATTTTCATAAAATATGGCATCTCTAGATTCGATAATAGTATTTATTTCAACAGATTCATTTGGTTCACAAACTAGAAATCTATATGCCTTACTATGTTGTGCATATCCCAAGAAAATACATTCAATTCCTTTTTCACCTAGTTTCTTCCTTTTAGGTTCAGGCAATCTAACAATGGCCCTACAACCCCAAACTTTCAAATAATTCAAATTAGGTTTTACTTTTCTTCCAAAATTCATAAGGTGTTTCTTTTAGATTTTTAGAAGGAATTCTATTCAAAATATAACATGCAGTTAACATAGCTTCACCCCAAAAACCTTTACCTAAACCGGAATAAGAAAGCATAGCATTTACCATTTCAGTTAGTGTCCTATTTTTTCTTTCTGCTACTCCATTCTGTTGTGGTGTATAAGGTGCAGTAAGTTCATGTATGATACCAACATCCTCACTATATTTAGGAAAGTGATATTCACCTCCCCTATCAGATCTAAGACATTTTATTTTAGTATCACATTGATTTTCTACTTCATTTTTATACATAATAAATTTATCTAGAACTTCATCCTTAGTATTCATAAGATAAATATGGCAATATTTTGAGAAGTCGTCAATAAATGTAACGAAATACTTTTTACCACCTCTAGTAGGAGTGCTATGCATATCACATACATCACTATGTATTAATTGTAACAAAGTAGAAGATCTTTCAATTTTTGGAAATGGAATTCTAGTTATTTTGGTTTGCATGCATACTTTACATTTTTCATTCATATCATTTTCATATCTAGGAATTAAATTCAATTTAACCATGTTATCCATTTTCTTAGTATTAACATGTCCTAAGCGACTATGCCATAAAGAAAGACAATCAACCATATAAGCAGAAACACTCATTTTATTAATAATATTAAGCTTAAACATGCCCTCATACATATAACCTTTGCCTACAAAGGTACCACTCTTAGACAGAATAAATTTGTCTGCCTCAAATACAAGTTTGAAACCATGCTTATTAAGTAGGCTTCCAGAAACTAAGTTCTTTCTCACTTCAGGGACATAATAGACATTGGTGAGGCTAAGGACTTTTTCGGAAGTGAATTCTATATCCACAGTCCCTTTGCCTTTGACCGCTGCAGTAGAGGAGTTTCCCATGTAAAGAACGGTTCCATCTTCGACAGGTTCATAGGCAGAAAACATAGCTTTGTCCTTGCACACGTGCATTGTAGCACCCGAGTCTATCCACCAAGCACCATCGTCTTCGAGGAGATTAACCTCGGATATTACCGCTACGAATTTTTCTTTCGAGCCCGATGCTTCTTGTTGCTTCTTTTTGAATAAGCGACAGTCCTTTTTGAAATGGCCCGGCTTGTTGCAATAGTAGCAAATACCCCTTTTCTTCTTGTTTTGAGAGTCATTAAAATTATTTTTCCTCTTGTTATTTTTCCCTTGGTGAGCATTATGATGGGGCTGTTTATGCTCCTTCTTTTCCTCCACCACATGGACCTTAGAAGCATTCTTATCTTGCTCTTCATTACCATCACGAATTCGAGACTCTTGCTCAATTTTGAGATGAGTCTCCAATTCCTCAAGTGATATGTCCTCTTTTTTATGTTTAAGACTTTTCTTATAGTCTTTCCATGATGGAGGAAGTTTTTCAATAATTGCAGAAACTATGACATCTTCATCCATATTTAATTTCTTAAGTTTGCAATGGTTAAGAATACGTTGAATCTCATGAAACTGATCAATGATCAACTTACTATCAACCATTTTATAATTAAGAAATTGACCAATTAAAAATTTCTTACTTGTCGCATCCCCCGCAAGATATTTTGCCTCCAATTTGTCCCAAAGTTCCTTCGCAGTGCCCACATTTTGGTAGAGATCGAAAAGAGAGTCGGACATAGCATTGAGAATATGACCACGGCAAAGATAATCATCCGTCTCCCATTTAGTGCGCGTCCTTGCTTGTGCCACCGTCTCATTTTCTCTTTCCGCAGGTTTTTCATCTTTGAGCACATATACTATCTTCAAGGTGGTGAGTAAAAAATGCAACTTCCTTTGCCAACGAAAAAAATTACCACCATCAAAACGGTCCAATTTCACGAAGCTTTCGGTCATTTGACGAAGTGACTTTGCCGAAGAAGTGTCCGCCATTAATATAATATTGTATTTAGATTGTTGAACACAATGCGTCCTCCGGTTTGCGGAAATTCTTCAAAAAGTGACCAAGTAAACCTTCAAAGCGTGTACTAGACACTTTCCTAAATACAATATTCGCCCCCACCAGATATTGTAATCGGTGTGCAACTGGGTGTTCCACGAGTTTGTATTCAAGATACTATGAAGCAATTACTGCCTGCAAATTGCACTATTGAAGACAGCCCTAGAATTATCACTGATATTTTTCAACCAAATCTGTATTCTGTTACTGCAGTTTAACAGAATACAGAAGACTCTATCTTTGCAAAATAAAAAGGAACAGAGAGGAATTGTAATTGAAACTCTTGTTTTGTAATAAGCGTGAGAAACTGATAATGCTTTTCTTCGATATTTTAACTCTGATCAACTTCCATCATATAAAGACAAAGAGAGGCCACGGCTAAAGATACCCATTCCATGGCGTCGAATCAATATTGCACCGTACGGAACCACTTCGTGATTCTTGAATCTGCCAAACAAATAGGTGCCTTCTTATCTGATGATAGTTAATGCCTCATGTATATTAGTTATGTATATCCCACTAGAAGACAAAATGGGTTAGGCATCTCTTGGTCATTTACCAAAGGATGCTCACATGAATGGATGGGTGTATATACATAACCGTATATGTGTATATATGACCCTTCAGAAAATGGGTTCTTAGAATGTAAGAACAATTATATGATGCTTCTCGCATGCCATAAATAAATAGTTCATTCTCTTACGATCTTGATCGTACGGCTACAAAATAAGTTTTCAATCTCACTTCCTCTATTGTCCCTTATTTTAAAAATTCTCCAACAGTCTCTTATGAAGTAGAGTTTTGTGAAAAACGTGGATGTATGAACGTTAGAAAATCCTTAGAGTTCTCCACTGCTCCTTATGATTTTAGGCGGCGACTTCGTGGATGACCCGTCCTTGTGTGTTTAGACGGCGACTACATGGATGACCCGTCTCTTCATTATTTTAAGCCTTATGCCCGGCTTGTTGGTCTATTTCATGTGTATCTAGACATTATTTTATTGACGTCAAGAACGTAAGGACTAGCCTTTCGGTGTATACTCAAATCCCAGTGATACCCCATGGGAGTTGGAACCGGAGTGGGAGTTAGTATTACGTTAGGAGACACATGGGATATATATGTAGGCTGGACCATGGATGGATGGCCGAGGTGGTGAACATAAGGTGTAATAAAATAAAATACTTTGTGGTGTTTTATTCTTGCGTTTAGAAGTTGAATTATAATTAATTACCTCTTATTGTGGTTGCATCGTAGAAAGTTGTGGACGCTTAGTCATCGAATTTTCTAATAATTTTTCGTGTTGTAATCGTTGTGTGTGAGAATATTGTCTTGAAGTGACGTTTTATTATCTAATTTAAACTTTTAATATTGTCTTGAAGTGGACTCAATGCTTTAAATTTCAAAGGGAAAAGAAGGCATAAACCAATTTGGCAATTTGTAAAGGTAATTAAATCTGAATATAAACATGGTAGATATAATGGTAGCTATTTAAATTATACTTAGTATGTTATGGTTAATGTATTGATATAATGTATGTTGCGGTTATTCAATTGTTGCTGGGTATGTTTTCATTGTTTGAAATTTTTGGGAGGTTCTATTTATAGAGGAGACTCTGTCGAAAATTTTAGAAATTCTAGGTCAACATTCATTCCAAGATAAGTTAGTTTTACCACGATTTGTGATTGCAGTAATTTATTGTTTGTCTAATATTTGTTATACATTTATTCATAGGGACCAAAGCAACCAGGAAATTATGAATGTGGATACTATATGTTACTTTTCATGAAAGTGATAATGGAGAATCCATCCAAATCTATCAAAATAAAGGTATTATCATAGTATACTTTGTAAATGTGTCGCCAAATTTTCTCTTCTTCTTGTTTTACTTTGATTCATAAATTGTGGAATTTTTTTTTTCATATGTGTTGGAGGTGGTGGTGGTGGTGTTGTGGGGAGGGAATACATCCTTAACATCTCATTCTTTCCTGAACTTTTTCAGATGAAAGAGTGTCTCAAAAAGTGAAATATGAAAGCCACGAGCTAAATGTACTTCAACTTGAGTTCATTCAAGAATACATTTAAGTATTGAAAATTTCAACATTTTTTCCTTTTTCCAGGTAATCTATATTTTTACAATTTAAGAAAATTATATACTCGTTATATAGAATCTAATACATTGATTTCATTTTTGTTTCAGTGTTACACAGTTAGACTACATGGAACAAATATTGCAAATAAGTTGATGTACTAGCGGAGATTCAAGAGTTTAAATAGACACTAATCTTGTTTTTATTTATTTTTTTATTTTTTTTTAACAATGTTACATATACATTATTGGTTTGTTTGTTTAATACATACTTAGTTGTTACTGTTACATTTTTCTTGTACATAACTAATTATTAGAATGATTATTGAAAAATTTTGGTTGGAAGGAAGATAATATCTGAATATGGTTCTTGAGTTGATTTGTAACATGCATGTTTTGATGATGTATTTGAATTGTGTAATCTTGATTGTTGGATTATCAACAAAATATTTTTTTTCTTTAAATGTGTTTTATATTATATATGACTGTTTCATAAAAATAATCATAAATTAGCAATAGTTCTACTAAAGTCATAAATAGTGTCATTATTTATGACTTTTAAAATAATATTTATGACTGTTTTGAAGATTATTTATGACTTTTTGAAGGTTATTTATGACTATTTTAAATATTATTTATGACTATTTAAAGGTTATTTATGACTTTTTTGAAAATTGTTTATGACTTTTTAAATGGTTATTTATGACTAATTTGAAGATTATTTACGACTTTTTAAAGGGTTATTTATTACTTTTTTTTAAGATTATTTAAGACTTTTTTAAAAGGCTATTTATGACTTTTTTAAAGATTATTTATGACTTTTTAAAAGGCTATTTATGACTTTTTTGAAGATTATTTATGACTGTATCAATTAAAAAATAGTCATAAACAATTTGAAAGCACTCATTGTTTATGACTATTTTTTTAGAACTGTTGTAAAAGTAATAATTATTTATAACTTTTTTAACAAACTCGAACTTATTTATGACTGCAATGTTATGACTTATTTTAAAAGCTTAAAAAAGAGTCATAAATATACATTTATGACTCTTTTTTAAAGTCATAATAAGGTTTTTTGTTGTAGTGTCTAGGTCGGTTCTGGGAATCTATAAATAGGGCAGCCGCGTTCTGGAAAAAGAGTTCATCGTTTTTATTAACCAAACGTTACAGAAACTGTTTTAGTCTTCCTAAACCTTCCTATCCTCTATATTAGAGATTCCACCATCTCTAGTCATTCCGGCAGGCATCCGCAGGAGACATAAGGGTGAAGATAACCTAGTGGAGGCTGCTGCATCACCAAGGTTGAAGATATCATAATTGGGTTCAAGACACAAAGGTATAATCTTATCCCCTCTTGTGCGCATCTATAGAATTAGAGAGTAGTAGATCTGGGCATACCAATAAGTTTTTATAACTTAACTTTTCCGCTGCGGGTTTAAAACTTTAATTCAAACTGTTTTTCCTACAGATATCAGCTTCACATTTCATTGTGTATGTTTCTTTCATGAGATGATTGTTAATCCTTAAGTATCATCGTCAGTAATTCGTGTGTGTATGAGATACATACAAGTGAGATACGAATTACTATTTTTGATACTTAGAATTTGTCATAGTGGATAATGAGACTGGATATCTCATCAGGTTTACACTGTAGCATAATTAACTACCATTGGATGGAGTGATGAATCTCAATCACTAGAGTTTAACTCTTAGTTAATATGCTAGTACTTATAGTGCATTAACGGACCTGATAACTCACCACCATATGCATATACCCGGCCGGTATTACTGGTAGTGCCACCCCTCTTTGTTGGCTCACCCGGCCCGCCGGTGATCTGCTAGTGAGCGCGCACAGATGCAACCGTGGACGTAGGTCACCTCGTTAACGGGACCGAACCACATACACATTGTTCTTATCTTTTTCTCCCTCTAAACCCTTCTTACCAATTTTAGGCATCATCAGTTTGGCGCCGTCTGTGGGAAACGACAGAATTTTTCACCAACTAATTCTTGACTGATCAACATGCCACCAAAGACGGGTAAGAAAAACATTGCCCCGACCGGCCAGGAGAACTTGCAGCTCGAGTAGACCGCCTCCGTGACTTCCGAGCAAGTGACTGCGACCCTCGCGCAACTTCTGGAAGGCCAACAGAATACCCAGCGGCAAATTGACGCGCTGTTGGCCTTGCAGGAAAAGTGCCCCCAATCCGAGAACCGGACTGAGAAAAGTGCCCCCAACTGGGACCAACCAAGAGTTCGGAATCATACCCACTCCGCGTCGGTCTCCCCGTCGGACTGGGAGCATGCCCAGGACAGTGACCTCAGTGGAGCTCCAAGGCGCGCCAGGCGGAGGGCCCGGATCAATCCCCGTCGGGTGGAAGATGCCAGAACCGTCATTAACCGACGGCGCGCGGTCAGAGGGGAATGGCCAGGACGGAAGGCCCAGGAATCAGCCAAAGACCCTCCGGCCCTGAGCCAGGGGGATCTTAGGCACACGATTTCTCGGACCAGGAGCTGAGTCCTATCCCCGAGGTCGACGCGCTTTAAGGAAGAGGCCTCGTCATCTGATCCGACCTATCGCTCGGACATAGAGAGGAGAAACGGGCGGGATGACGTAAAGGCCCAGGTTGAGGAACTGCAGTAGAAGATCGAGAGGTTGACCTGCAAGTCCGGCCACGACCTCACCAATATGGAGACAGAATCACCCTATACCGCTCGGGTGACACAGTTTCCCATTCCACGGAAGTTCAAACCCCCTCACCTCAGCTCCTATGACGGCACAGGGAGCCCGGTGGACCACATCCGCACTTACAAGGCTCAGATGGCACTGGTCACCACGGTGGGCGAGCTACTGTGCCTGGTCTTTCCCAGTACCCTCAAGGGGCCAGCCGCACAGTGGTTCCATGCTTTAAAGTCCTGGACAGTCGATGATTTCAAAGCCCTCAGCAAGCTGTTCATCAGCCAGTTTGTCGGGATGCTCGACCGGTCGCAACTGGACACTCAGCTGCTGACCGTCAAGCAGCGCAAAGGGGAGTCCCTGAGGGAATACGTGGACTGTTTCAACCAGCAGAGGCTCCAGATTTGCAATCTCAATGAAACGACCGCGATTATGGCCTTTTGCTCAGGAGTTCAACACACCAAGGTCGCCACGTCATTTCATCGTGACCGACCGGCCACCCTGGTGGAACTCTCGGACAGGGTCAGAAAGTACATAGACACTAAGGAGTTCCTGTAGACACCCCAATTTTGACCAAACATCGAATTAAGGGGAGTGCTACCTCTAAGATCCGATGATGACAATGTACGAACTAACCTAGGACTTCCAAAAGGTGATTCAAACTCTTTCGAAAGCTCTTCCAAGTTAAAAACAAAAGAAAAAAGGAGAGAAATTCAGCATGAACCCCGAAAAACAAAGTCAACAGTTGACCCAGTGAAAAGTCAACGGGTCAAAAGCGAGTCAGTCATAAAATTTCCAAATTTCAAGATGAAAAGTCCCGGTAATTGTTCATTGGGTCTCCCTTATGCTAAAAATGATTTTTAAGAATTTTTAAATGAAAGAAATCTTGATGAAATCGAAAGGCTTTTAAGAAGAATTGTGCAGAAAATCGATATTTTGCCTTCGGAGGGAGAGTTGACTTTTTTTCCTTAAGGATTTTGATTTTTTAGATATTTTTATTGAATCCAAATGGGGGGTATTTCCTTAATTACATTTAATGTCTTAAATAAATACATAAATTAAACGACATTTAATTTAATTAAATGACATGAAATGAAATTAAGGTGCTGAATAGTGCTGAATTGCAGTGCAGCGGCAGTCAGGGTGCACGAACGGCAGTCCATGACTGCCGGTGCGGCACTCGCTGAGTGCCGCTCCGGCATTCAGTGAGTGCCGCAACGGTATTCGCTGAGTGCCGCAAATTTCTCCAGGTGCCGCGTTTTTGTGACAGTTTTCCAAAAGTAGGTCGGTTCATATCCCGAAAAGTGGCGGCGGGAATTAGGGTTTTGGCTGCGAATTTCCCAAAATATCCCCCTAATGATTGCCTATAAATAGGGGATGAATATCCCTTTGTTAGACAACAAAAAAAAGAGGCAAAAATGGAAGGTTAGAATGTTAGGATTTTCATGTTGATTCTCACCTAAAATTTTCAAAATCAAGAGAGAAATTAGAGAGATTTGTTGGAAGAACAAGAAGAGTTTGGTCATCATTTGGAGGAGCTTGAAGAAATCAAACAAAGTTGAGGATACTTAGAGGTAAAACTCTAAACTAGTTAGTTTATTTAGTAGTTCAATCACAATATTTAGATACTTAGGATCTTTTACACATTTTCACAACCTCTCTTCTTACCTCATTTCATCACACACCACCTATATATTGTGATTGAACTCTCATCTTGTTAATTTGGATAAAAAATAAGTCTATATATTTGAAGTTTAAATGAGTCTTGAAGTAAAACTTTGGTCCCTTTCTTTATTTGTGTTTGTTTAGATTCATGAGACCTTCAATGTCTCACTTGAATCTTAGCAACCAAAACCCAATATTCTCATACACTTATGATTTATGAGGGGATTGAGGTTGATTTTTAGTATATTGAGTTAATGAAGTCCAAACTCCATCCATAGTTTGAGACCATTACCTTGGGATTTTATGAAGTTCTTTGTACTTTATTAAAACCCATGAGTTCAAGAATTATTTAGTCTCCAATGACCATCAAATAGTAGGAGAAATGTGTTAGTTCAAGTCTACTCCCATGGCTTAGACTAATCTTTCCTATAGGTTTTGGGAAGTCTTTCATACTTCATCTAAAACCTACATATGAGTATGTCTCTAGTCTCCAATGACCATCAAATGGTAGGAGTGATAAGTCGAATTCAAGCTTGGGTCCATAGGTTTGAGTTCTTTATTTGAGGATTTTGGTGAAGTCCATTTCAATACTTCATCAAGATCCATAAGTGTAAGGTGTCTTTAAACTCCAATTACTATTAAGTGGTAGGAGTAGTGATATGAATCCAAACTTTTATCCATGAATTTGAGTTCATTGTTCTTTGGATCTTGTGAAGTCCATGCCATACTTTATTAAAATCTATGAGCATATATGTCTCTTAGTCTTCAATGACCATCAAATGGTAGAAGAAGTAGTTTGGTTTGAGCCCAATTTCATGTCTTTAATAGTTGAGGCCAACCAACAAAGTTGAACTAGCAAAATGAAAACAGTGGGTTCACAAACTGTTTTTGATCAAGGATTTTTAGTTTGAAATCCGACCGTTGGAATCGAATGAAACCAACGGGAAAGTGTTCATAACACAAATATCCACCACTGTGATTTTTGTTTTAAGAAGGTTTCATGTTTTGAATGGTTTGATCATGAGTTTTGTGAAGCAACCACAATCTGTCCAGAATTTTAGAATAGTTTCAGCACAGCAATACTCTTTTGAAATAATTAAATCGATATTTTTATAAAGTGTTTGTGACCCAAAATAATTTTTCCTAGGTAGAATAATGTGTTAGGAAACCACCCTAAAAAGAACAAAGCAATTCTGATCATTTTACTATTTTTAAAAAATCAAACAAAATCTCTGGACAGAGAGTTGTGAAGTGCTGAATGATGTCTAGTGTTTGCCCAATTCCCGGAGATCTAACCGTTCAAACCTTGATTTTCTTTTTGAGTTAGAAACTAGACTCACAGAGGCATATTGAGTCCAAAAATCATCAAGATCAAACCACGAGAGCCATGCCTTTTATTTCTTTGAAGTTCGGGTCTGCTCTCTGGAATTTTCGGAGTTTTGTTACAATTTATACTTACTTGGCAAATAAAGGTCCAAATGCCCCTTTCTTGACCAAAGGTTCATACCATGCTTCAATAAAGGCTTATTAAGCTTAAAATCAGAGACTAAATGATCCAAATCAATGAATAGTTCATAACCTTATTTCATTCATATTCATGTGTTCATGTGCACGCATCCATGTAGATTGGTATTCATAAATAGAATTCATCTTGTGTTAAGGAGTCGTTACTTAGGAAGTTCAAATGACATGTCTTATGTAAAATGTGGGACTAATCCTTTGTTTTGTAGCGCTTTTTGAGGTACAACTTCTCAACTCTCCTCTAGTTCATTCTATTCGTTGATTTTATTGTTTTCTTTCGACTCCATGTACGACACTTTAGGTTACGATTTGTCTTATGTGCTTATATGTGATTAGAGACTCCTTTCACTAGGTTTTCTTTTATTTGCATGCATTGCACGTTTGATATTCGCGGCTGGATCCCGGGTAAGTTCTCTTGTTCCTTGTTTGCATATCATATCGCTTGCTACTTGAATTAGTTGGTTTTGAATGATATTTTGTAAATTGGCAATTTTAAACCATTTTCAACATGTTTGTGTAATGTATACTTTATATATGTATTAGTTGATGGCATACTTAGATTAGTAATTAGATTAAAAGGATGTTAAGTAGAGGCCTATCGGGAGATAGGATGAAAAGGGGTGCTTTAGTCCGTTGGGCTCCTTCCCTTTTCATTCCATAATCCCCGGACCTAGTCAAATCTTTGGTTTCGCAAAAGATCAGTTTCCTTTTGAAATGGTTTCTTAATTTTTTCCTTTAAAAATTAAGTGGCGACTCTTTTATTTTGAATTTGAGATTTTAAATAAGAAAAAGTTGTGGGTAAGTCAACCTGCGATATCCACAGTTCCTGAAGGCGAAGCGTGCCTGCGAGGCGGGAGACGAATCCCCGAAGGCCAAGCGCAAGCGTGAAGGATTTGAGAAGGGCTCGAGAAAGAAGCCGAAGCAAGATCAGAAGGATGTCCGAGGTCAGCCCTAGATCGCGTTTACACCCCTTTCCCGGCCCATACAATAAGTCATGGCCGCCGCTGAGGCTCAAAGGCTACTTCAGCAGCCAGCGAAGCCTAAGGCCCCTCCCAATAAGAGGAATCGGGACAAGTTTTGCCGTTGCCACAGAGATCACGGCCACAACACGAAAGACTGCTTCTAGCTAAAGATGGCAATTGAAAGACTGATCGAGCAAGGCCATCTAGCGGAGTACGTCGGGGCAGACGGACGACCCGCACAAGGAGCCCGAGCTCCCGGCCAACCACAGCCTCTCGGTCAAATCAACGTGATCTCCGGAGGAACGTCAGGTGGAGGGAATTCGCAGTCGACACGGAAGAGGCATGCTCGGGCATCCCGGGCGGATGTTTGGCAGGTCCAATTCACCGGCTCCTCCCCAACTGATGTTCTAACATTCACATCCGATGACTTGCAGAGCGTCCACTGCCCCCATGATGACCCGCTGGTAGTGACACTTTCTATAGCCAACTACATGGTCAAGAGGGTGTTGGTGGACACAGGCAGCTCGTTCGATATTATGTTCACGTCAGCATTCGATCAACTCGGGATCGCCAAGGATTGGCTCCGGCCGGTTGCTACCCTCCTGGTTGGGTTTAATGGCTCCAGCACGCTACCGCTTGGAACTATCGAGCTTCCAGTTCTCATGGGGACCTACCCTCAGCAGGCCTCCGTGCTGACCAATTTCATGATCGTGGAATCCCTGTCGGCCTACAATGTCATTCTCGAGAGGCTAACACTCAACAAGGCCAGGGCGATCGTCTCCACCTACAGCTTAACAGTGAAGTTTCCAACTCCTCAGGGACCCGGATGCTTGCGTGGAGATCAGACTACCGCCCGTAGTTGCTATGTCTGCTCATTACACTGGGGGCCAATCACTGAAACATTAAATGTTCAAGAGATGGACCCCTGGGACCAAAGCGATGCGGTAGGTCCGATGGAAGAATTGGAAAGCGTGGCGCTGAATTCCGAGTACCCAGACCGCTCTGTCAGCATTGGCACTCTATTGGAGCCCGGCCTGAAGGAAAAAATGACCCAGTTCATGAGGCAAAACCAGGACGTTTTTGCCTGGAGTCACGAGGATATGCCCGGGATTGACCCCCAGGTAATGTCCCATCGGCTCAATGTCAGTCCAGATTGCAAGCTGGTGAAGCAAAAAAGGAGGGGCATGGCCCCCGAGAGACAGAAAGCAATGAGTGAGGAGGTCGAGAAGCTCTTAAAAGCCCATTCTATACGAGAAGTCCACTATCCCGACTGGCTAGCCAATGTGGTCCTTGTCAAGAAAAGCAGTGGGAAGTGGAGGATGTGCGTGGACTTCACCGACCTCAACAAAGCTTGCCCCAAGGATTGCTATCCGCTGCCTAGGATAGACCTCCTTGTGGACTCCACGGCCAGTCACTCACTCCTCTCATTCATGGACGCCTACTCGGGGTACAACCAGATCAGCATGTACCCCGGGGATGAAGAGAAGACCGCCTTCATCACTAACCAGGGCACATACTGTTACAAGGTTATGTCGTTTGGTCTCAAGAATGCCGGGGCCACCTACCAACGCCTGGTCAACTACATGTTCAAGGACTTGATTGGGAAGTCCATGGAAGTATATGTGGATGATCTGTTGGTCAAGAGCCGGGACGAGTCCGACCACCTTGAGCATCTGGCCGGGGCCTTCAGCATTTTGAGAAAATTTAGGATGAGGTTGAACCCGGCCAAATGCACCTTCGGCGTCTCGTCCAGGAAATTTCTGGACCACTTAGTCAGCAGACGGGGAATTGAGGCAAACCCCGAAAAGATCAAAGCAATCATCAACATGCGGTCGCCCAAATCAACAAAAGAGGTTCAGAGTCTAGCCGGACGGGTGGCCGCATTGAATAGATTTATCTCCCGAGCTACCGACCGGTGCCTGCCATTCTTCAAAATCCTTCGCAAGGCATTGCAGTGGTCAGAAGAATGTGAGGAGACGTTCCAGGAACTCAAGAAGTACCTGGCTTCCCCTCCTCTACTCTCAACACCCGTGTCGCGGGAAGAATTATTTTTGTACTTGGCAGTGTCACCATCGGCGGTTAGCTCGGCACTTGTTCGGGAAGAGCACGGGATACAGTTCCCAGTGTACTATACCAGCCGGGCGTTACAGGGAGCAGAGAGCAGATACTCCCACATCGAAAAACTGGCGTTCGCCTTCATCACCTCAACCAGAAGGCTCTGTTCGTACTTTCAGGCTCATACTATTGTGGTCCTCACAGATCAACCCCTCCGTAGGATTCTCAGCCATCCAGACACATCCAGGAGGCTCGTTAAGTGGGCCTTGGAGTTGGAAGAGTTTGAAGTGATCTACCGACCCCGGACGGCCATCAAGGGACAAGCCGTGGCAGACTTTCTGGTCGAGTTCACGTATCCAGAGGACCCGATTAAAGAGTCCGAGCCACCGGCCCTACCGCCCGAGTTATACTCTGATATCCTTACCTGGGTACTGCATGTGGATGGTTCATCCAATCAGCAAGGCAGTGGGGCAGGAGTCATCCTAACTACCCCCGACGGCATCCAGATCGAATATGCACTAAGATTTGGGTTCCGCGCCTCCAACAACGAGGGTGAATATGAAACCCTACTGGTCGGATTTTAATTGGCCCTTTCTATGAGTGCACAATAGGTTCAGGGATACAGTGATTCCCAGCTCGTTCTCAACCAGGTTAACCAAGAGTACGAAGCACGGGAAGACATCATGGTAGCCTACTTGGCCCTTGTCCGAGCGGTTTCC
Organism: Hydrangea macrophylla; assembly: GCA_033977485.1. Taxonomy (NCBI): domain Eukaryota; kingdom Viridiplantae; phylum Streptophyta; class Magnoliopsida; order Cornales; family Hydrangeaceae; genus Hydrangea; species Hydrangea macrophylla. The sequence continues at coordinate 8,002,761 of CM066992.1, read as the reverse complement.
AAGAAGCTCCGGGGATTTTCCATCACGCAGATACCCAGAGAAGAAAACACCAGGGCCGATCGGTTGGCTCGCCTTGCCTCATCTTCTAAGTCAGACTTGCCCGGGATAAGGATAGAATTTCTACCCGAGCCATCAACTCGGAAGGCATGGAAGTAGATCCGGTCACCCTGGGACCCAGCTGGATGGACCCGATCGTGACATTCTTGACAACATGGGCGCTACCAGATGACAAAGAAGAAGCCCGCCGGGTCAAATATCGGACAGCCCGATATCATCTTGTTGACGGCACCCTCTACAAGAGAGGATTCACTATCCCATACCTCCGCTGTGTTCACCCCGCGCAGGTCCAAATGATATTGTTCGAAATCCATGAAGGAGTGTGCGGGAATCACATCGGAGGTCGGGTCCCGGAAGGCCCTATTGCAAGGTTACTACTGGCCAACCATGGCCCGGGATTCCCAGGAATATGTCAGAAGGTACGACAAGTGCCAGAGATACTCTCCCATGATCAACCGACCGGGAGAGCTACAAACACCAATCCACAGCCCTTGGCCGTTCGCTCAGTGGGGTATCGACATTGTCGGTACCCTGCCGATGGGAAAAGGATAAGTCAAGTTCGTCGTGATCATTGTTGACTACTTCACCAAATGGATAGAGGCCGAGCCCTTGGTGACAATAACCGAACAGAAAATGGAGAGCTTCATGGAAAGGAATATTCTTAGTAGGTTCGGCATTCCCCGGGTCCTAGTCAGCAATAATGGTAGACAATTTGATACCCATATCTTCAGGCAGTTCTGCTCGGGCTACGGGATACTAAATCATTACTCCTCCCCTGAGCACCTACAAGCCAACGGTCAAGCCGAGGTAACCAACCGGACGATCTTGCAGTTAATTAAAACAAGGCTTGAAGGCGCCAAAGGGCTGTGGGCTGAAGAACTGCCAACCCTCCTGTGGGTCTACTACACAACACCCCGAGCGGCAACAGGCGAGACGCCGTTCTCTTTGACCTACGGATTTGAGGCAGTGGTCCCCACAGAGCTTGGGTTGCCTATACATCAGGTGGCTAACTTCAGTGCGCCGGATAACGAAGAAGCTCTCAGGATGGGACTGGATCTTGTGGAGGAAAGAAGAGACCGAGCCTATCTAAAGGTGGCAGCATACAAGCAACGGATCTCGAGATACTACAATAGCAAGGTGCAGCACCACAGTTTTCAAGTCGGAGACCTCGTCCTCAAGGCAGTGAACCAGTCCACCCGGATCCTGAGCCACGGGAAGTTGGGGGCAAACTGGGAAGGCCCGTATAAAGTAACCCGGGTCAATCGACCGGGAACTTACTAGCTACAGAGCATGGATGGGCATGATCTCTCTCATCCTTGGAATGTGCAACACCTTTGCAAGTATTATCAGTAGAACTTGGTCACGGGAATTTAGTATTGGTAGAGAAAGTTATTTTTGTAGCTCTAATTGAGCAACCGATTAATTTTTGTTTTAAATAAATAAAATTGGATAGTTTATTTTACAAATTTACTCCTGTCAATACCCCGTGCAAACCAGAAAAGCTCTCGGGCTTAACCCGAGACATTGAAGACCTTGGTTAGAAACCAAGGCACAAAAAAACCTCGGGCTCCGAACCCAGGCACAAAAAGACCTTGGCTAACAACCAAGGCACAAAAAGACCTCGGGCTCCAAACCCAGGCATAAAAGACCTTGGCTAACAACCAAGGCACGGAAAGACCTCGGGCTCCGAACCCAGGCACCGACTTAGCCTAGGTCCAACCAATGATGGGGGCAAACCCCTAGGTGGCCGACGATGGCAAGCCTAAAAGGACCTTGCAACCACCCATATTCTAGGTCGATTTCCTATGGTCGCTCCTCACTACACCCCTCCTTGGCAGGAGCTCGGGGGGCAAGGGGATACTAGACCTAAACAGGAAATTACACAAAGTTTTGCCTAGGTCCAAGTGACAACGGAGGCAAACCCCTAGGTGGCCGACAATGACGAGCTTCAAAGGACCCTGCAACCACCCATGTTCCAGGTCGGTTTTTTACGGCCATCAACTCCCGCACTCCCGCCTTAGCAAAATGCTTGGGAGGCAGGGGCATAGGCCAAAATAGGAAATCACACCGGTCGCTAAAAGAACTGGGAAGATATTCCTAAGGGCTTACAGTGATCAGAGATATAAATCCCGGATGGTAAAACAGGATACTCCTATAATACACCGGGACATACCGAACGGTAAAACAAGGTATTCCTATAATACACCGAGACATCCCGGACGCTAAACAGGACAAGTTCCTACGGCAGACTGGGCAATTACCTTTAAAATAGGTCAAAAAGACTAGGTATTCTACTGGTTAAAAGTCCCTAAACCATTTGCTAAGGCAGGGGTTAGGTCGGCTAAAAACCAAGCAGATACTAGCAATTAAACAGGCACAGTGCAGATGAAATTAAACAGCAAATAATGGAAAGCGAGCAGAAATCAACAAAGAAGGTTTGACCTTAGGGGCCTTTTCATTAATAGCAAAAACACTGTACATAGCCTGGGGGGCAGTTGTAGTAGCCTCCCTAAAAGAAAAAGACTACAGCAAAAACAAAAAGAGAAAAAAAACTAGTCTACAACCACCATTTCTCCCTCCTCAGTAGCCTGCTCATCCACAGAGGGGTCCCTGACCGGTGCAGCTTCAGCGGCGACCTCGGAGACAGCCTGGCCTTCCTTCCAATAATTGGACTATGCCCAGGAGTAACCGGACAGATCCCAGTCAGGGTGGTCAGTAGCAGCCCGCTTCGCCAGGTCAGCGTAGCCCATGAGGTACCCAACCTCGAATTCCTCCTCAGCATCTTTGGCCTCGGCCTCCCGAGCAGCAGTAAGCTCTGAAAGCGTGGCCGTCATAGCTGTCAGGTCCTTCTTGGCGGTGATCCTCCCGGCCTCTACGGCTGCAGTCTTGGTCTCCGCAACCTTTCGGGCAGCCCGCTTGGTAGACAGAGAGTCGCGAGTCTCCCCTAGATCCAGGGCCGTTGCCCGGGATTTTTCCTCCTCCACGGAGAGAGCAAACTCCGTGGACTCCCGGGCAGCCCTCTCCACGGACAGGTCAGCCTCTGCCGCAGCTAGCCTTTCAGCAACGCCGGGAAGGGTGGTCTCAGCCCTGGACGCAATACAACCAATTTGCAAGAACAAAACAACGTCAGTATGCAGGGAAGGAAAGTTAATGTTCATGTTAAAAAAAAAAACAACAACTCACCATGTGACTAATGCTGTAGAGCCAACTGATGATGGCCCCAGGGCTAAGCAGAGCGCACTTGTCAATCTGGCTCTGCAGTAGCTGATGTTGTCAATATCAAGATATAAAAATATACTTTACTTTTCTAAAGATTTGCAGTGTGGAAGTAAAGGTCGAACCCACAGAGATTGATTAACTACCGCGCTTTAATTTTAAAACCTAAATCTAATTAATTAAGAAAAACATATTTTGATTTGATTTTAATAAAACTAAGAACAATAAAAGTAAATCTAAATTTTGAAAGCAATTAAAGTTGTTTTAAAGATATTTAAAGGGAACCTAGGATTGCAAATCCACCACTAGCTTCATAATAGGAATATTTATGAATCACTTTAGCCTATTAAGTTGGATGATAATGGGGAATTGTAGCTACAAGCCCAATTCCTCCGTCAAGAAAATAACTATGGTTCAAGCACCAACATAATCCATCTTCGGTTAGCACGAATTATCCCACACTAAACTAGGGTTGTGGTATAATCCGTCTAATCTAGGCATGGATTATTTGGATACTTGATAGCATAATTCAATTTAAGCACCATTACATGTAAATTATCTAAACAAGCACAGCAAGTATAGATCATTGAGCACATCACAGTCAAAATAGATCTAAGACAAGAATAAACTTTGAAAGTAATGATTTAATCAATAGAAGTACGATTTATCTATAAAAATCCTCTAAACATGTAATCATCATCCATACATAATGATCGGAAGAGAACAAATCCTATTTATACGCCTTAACGAGCATTTGTTAGTATTTTTTTATCCTGTTTTTGTATATTTTTACTTCGTTTTCTATTTTCTGACAGGTTTTGGAAGAATTCACCTAAACCAGGCTAAACAGGGTGAAAAAGCACAAAGAAAGAAGCTGAAAAAGCCAAGTCGCGCGCGCGAGCCGCGTGCGCGAGAAACCGAGAATCGCTCGCGCGAGCCGCTCGCGCGAGAATCCAGAAATCGCTCGCGCGATCCGCGCGTGCGAGGTGCCAAATGTCGCGCTCGCGCGATATGTGTAAAAAGCAAAGTTGCGTATTTCAGTATACTGAAGACTCCTGTCCAAACGAAACTGCTGAACGACGTCCAGACTATAAATTACATCAGTTTCAGTCCGTTTCGGGTGAGGAAGGCTTCCAAAGCTTGTGTAAATTCTATATATACCCTATTTTACTTCAATTTGGGGGTTGGCAATTATTATACATACATTCTACAACCATACTTCCAGCCATTGAAGGGAGGGAAGCAAGGAGAAGAAGAAGAAGACCAAGGGTTTCCATTGCCTCCTCCATCAACTACTTGCCATCCATCACTTCCATGGACGGCTAGATCATAGATCTAGGGTTTCAATGAAACCCTAGCCATGTAATAGGGTTTTATTTATGTTTTTATTTTAGTTTTATTATGTATGGATGACAGTCACATGTTTAGAGGATTGTTATAAATAAATCGTGCTTCTATTGATTAAATCATTGCTTTCAAAGTTTATTCTTGTCTTAGATCTATTTTGACTGTGATGTGCTCAACGATCTATTCTTGCTGTGCTTGTTTAGATTGTTTACATGTGATAGTGCTTTATTGATTTGTGCTATCAAGTATCCGAATAATCCATGCCTAGATTAGACGAATTATGTCACAACCCTAGTTTAGTGTGGGATAATTCGTGCTAACCGAAGATGGAATATATTGGTGCTTGAACCATGATTATTTTCTTGACGGAGGAATTGGGCTTGTAGCCACAATTCCCCATAATCATCCAACGTAATAAGCTAAAGTAATTCATAAATATTCCTATTATGAAGCTAGTGGTGGAGTTGCAATCCTAGGTTCCCTTAAACATTATTTAAAACAACTATTTAAATTGCTTTCATAGTTTAGATTTATTTTTATGTTCTTAGTTTAATTCAAATTAAAATAAAAATCCGTTTTCATAATTAACTAAAATTAGGTTTTAAAATTAAGTTGCTGTAGTTAACCAATCCCTGTGGGTTCGACCTTTGCTTTCACACTACAAATCTTTTGAAAAGTAAAGAACACTTTTATATCTTGATATTGACAACATCACATAATAAAACTAAAATAAAAACATAAATAAAACCCTATTACTTGGCTAGGGTTTCATTGAAACCCTAGATCTTGAGTTTAGTTGTCCATAGAAGTGGTAGATGGCAAGTAGTTGGTGGAGGAGGGCATGGAAATCCTTGGTCTTCTTCTTCTTCTCCTTGCTTCCCTCCCTTCAATGGCTGAAAGTATGGTTGTATATATTGTGTGTATAATAATTGCCAACCCTTTAATTGAAGTAAAATAGGATGTATATAGATTTACAACAAGTTATTGGAAGCTTTCCTAACCCGAATTGCACTAAAACTGCTATATTTTGCAATCTAAACGTAATTAGGCAGTTCTTTCGCGTAGGAATCATCAATATACTGAAATACGCAAGTTCCATTTTTACACATGTCACGCGAGCGGGCCGCGCGAGCGCGATTTTGGGAAGTCGCGCGAGCGAGTCGCGCGAGCGATTCTTGTATTTCGCGCGAGCGGGCCGCTCGCGCGAGGTGGCTTTTTCAGCTTCTTTCAGCTTGCTTTTTCTCCTTATTTAGCCTGGATTAGTGTTTTCTTTCAAAACCTACTCTAAAACAGAAAAGAAAATAAAAATACATAAAAACAGGATAAAATATGCTAACAAAGGTGAATTAAGGCATGTAATTAGGATTTGTTCTCTCCCGATCACACCCCCAAACCTACATTTTGCTAGTCCTCGAGCAAAACTAAAATTAAAATTAAACTACTAATAACATACTATTCCATTTTCGCATGGATCACGATTGCATTTAGCATATGCAACAAGCCTTTTAAACCTCTAGGTGCCCCTAGTCGGACGAGTGAAGTCTCGTGAGGGTTTTCGTCAATAAGTCACCCACAACCATCTTTATTAACTTATCAATTTAAAAACTTTTATTAAAAATAAATAACATAATATTCAATACTCCTTATTATAAAACAATGATTTGAAATAGAATAACGAACAAGAAGAAACGGAATCAAACGTCTACCTACGTCAGGAAAAACAATCTCAAGCACATGCATCGTATAAATCAATAGAGTTTCTCATAAAATTGCACGTGTGTGATATGATAGTCAAATGAACACGCGCATGTCATGAACTTGTAATATAACTCGGATGACCATCTAACTATGCTTCGACTACGAATCTCGCAATGTTAATTACACTCTCAAATGAAACACTCAGAAACAGGTGTAATTTTTATAAAATATGTGAGTAAAGGGAAAATGTTTTCAAAACGAGAAATGCTCACATATGACTGGAAAAAGACGCATGACACAAAAGAACAGTAGTCTCATGGATAGGACGCCAATAGTTAAGAAAAATTAATCATGATTACCATGTTTTAATCCCCCTCCCATCGTTTTCATATCCGAACCATGTTTTCTAGGATCAAATAGGACTTTTCATAGGCTATAATGTAGCTCAGGTAATGAAAAATGATAGAAAGGACTCATTAGGTAGTTTTAGAATGGCATTGTAAGGCATGTTCGATTTCTTTCAGTCTCTCTTCCACCAACTTCATCGTTTCATTCTCTTCTTTTCATTCCCTTCAATTTTCTCTTCTTTTGTTTCTTTTTCTTTTTTCTCTTCAACCTTATTCTTTTTTTATTTTTCTTTTCTTTTTCCTTTCCTTCTCGTTGCTTTTGAAACAAATATTCATTGAATAACAAGGCAACCACCCCAAACATCATCTTATCTTCTTTTTCTTCTCAATCACACATCGCCTTAACACCTACTAAAAGTTGATCAATCTTTCAGTGATGAACTCCAAGTTGGCCAAATTGGAGCAAAAACATGATAATTAAAGAAAGAAATGGCATTTTAACGGCTCAAGGGGCGAACTAAGAAAAAAAAAATTCATTTATCGGTCGACAGTAAACAAAGAGGGCCAAAAAGCATGTCCTATGGTTATATGGTTCTTCAACTTTAACGACGGAAGATCATTTAGCATGGTAACAAATATTTTAACTTGACTATCAACCAAAACAAGAATAATGAGACTAAACAACAAGTTAATGCGCTATTTCAATGAAATTCGACAAACACAATGTGTGTTTATAACCCTCTAAAAAGAAAAGATAGGCTAAAAAAAGCTCACTGGGTCTAGTCTCCACCTTGTGTTATCTAGAAATCCGAATCATATTATAGTTCACATCAAACATGTATTCAAGTGACTACGTGCAGTGCATAGGTTTGTGTGCATATTTATGATATAAAACTACGATTCGAACGATACATGACCTAAATCATCATATCATGACTTTAGCAACTGTTTAATTACATCTTCTCTTGTTTACCATTCTATAACAATCTAAGTTACATAATAAGAAGTATCAAATTAAGATTGCAAAAACGTCGGTAATCATCGTTTATTTAAGCACAAGTATCAAAAATTTTTGAAAAATTTTGTGTAATAATAATGTGAGTGCATACCCCCAAACCTAAACCTTTCATTGCCCCCCATGAAACAATAAAATGAAAGAAAGGAAAGTACGTAAGGAAGGAACGATAATACCTCAATCTCGACAATCACAAACAGGTGAACGTACAATAATATGGAATCAAAGTTCAATTACTCCAAATGGAGCACTATTTCACCTGTTAATACTTAACAAAAGAAAATTAAACAAACAAATAAATAATAAAAGCTAACATATAATATTTTTTTTTATTAGAAACTAAATTATAAGTAAAAGAACGTAAAGAAAAGAAAACAAATAGAAACAAAACTATATAAACAAAGACAAACTTAAATGAAAAAAAACTGAAAAGAACAAACAGAAAAGAAAATAACTAACCAGGTGCGGGAAACAGAAGGTAAAAGAACAACTAGAAAAAGTGAGAAATCCCTACCTCGCACGAGCGGACCGCGCGAGCGACCCTCGCTCGCGCGAATCCCTCTGCGAGGTAAACCTGAGGCGCGAGAGGGCCGCGCAAGCGACATGTCGCGCGAGCGGGTCGCGCGCGTGACTTCGGTCTTTTCCTCTTTGTTCTTTATTTTAATGTAAATAAGTGTAAAATAATTTTACCCCGACCCCCAAACCTGTTCAGAAAACTCAAAAGGACTCAAAATCGACCAAAAACAATCAAAAATAAGAGAAACCGACGAAATAAAGCTTGGGTTGCCTCCCAAGAAGCGCTATCTTTTACGTCTTCAGCTAGACCTTTCTAGCACAAGACTCATGGAGGCCGTAAATCAGAGTTTGTACCCCTTAGAATATCAGGGAGACTCCGGTGATAAGCAGAAATAACGTCGCTTTGAATTAAATCGACTGACGGTTCTCCCTGATTCTCGTCAAATCGATTTCTTACCTTTCGAGTAAATTCATCATTAGGGTCCGTATTATTCAAATTCATCCGCTCATTACTAAATATATTCTTTTCCTCACCCATATTCAGTTCTTTGTTAGGCTCAATATTCCGTCTTACCTCACATTCCGCCTCACATAGGTAATCGTCGTCTTTAGGAGGTTGATCCATAGCATTAAAAACGTTTAATTTTAAGTTTATGTTCCCAAATGACACCTTCATTACCCTCGTCTGACAGTTACACGAGCGTTAGCGATTGCTAAGAATGGACGACCTAAGATGACCGGAGTGTGTTTCCTAGCATCTAGCACTGGTTCAGTGTCAAGGATCATGAAGTCAATAGGATAATAGCATTTATCAACTTTAACTAAGACGTCCTCGACGATTCCTCTAGGTATTTTAATAGAACGATCCGCTAATTGTATAGTAGCGGCCGTAGGTTTAAGTTCACCCAATCCTAGTTATTTATAAACGTGATAAGGTAAGAGGTTAACACTAGCTCCTAAGTCAAGGAGAGCCCGATGAATGATAGTGTCACCTATGATACATGAAATAGTTGGCGTACCAGGATCCTTATACTTTGGAGTAGCGTGTTAAAATATCGAGCTAACTTTTTCCGTGAGAAAGACCTATTTTGGTATATGACTGCGCAACTTGCGTTTTTGCGTACACAGGTCTTTAAGGCATTTAGCGTAAGCGGGAATTTATTTAATAGCATCGAGGAATGGAATATTAATTTTTACTTGTTTGAATACCTCGAGTATATCTTTCATTTTTGACCCTTTCTTAGACAAATGTGACAGTCCCTCAACGTTTGGTGGATATGGCATTCTCGGAATATAATTCTTTGGGACCGGTTCATTCTCTTTCCTAATCCTATCCACGTCCTCACCCTTTTCTTTATTCAAATTTATATTTTTATTCTTCTCAACTTCATCCGAGATTACAACAACTCCCCCTTTCTCGAGTAATCGTCCTAGTCGAAACGGCATTCACTTGCTCACTCGACCCCCCATTCTCGTATTGTCCCTTAGGGTTTTGAATAGTTTGCGCAGGCAACTTCCCCTCGTTTCTACGACTCACTGCAGTAGCTATTTGTTCCATTTGGGATTCAAGCTTCGCAATGGATTGTGTATGAGAGTGCACTATTTGTGCTTGTGCTTGGACTTGCGTTTCTATGTTTTTAAGGGACGCCAACACCGTAGCCTCAAAAGTGTTAGTCCTTGGGGGATTAGGATTCGGAGGGGGGTGTTGGTATTGATTTTGTGGAAACTGGGATCGATAAGTATTAAGAAAATTAGTCGACCTAGGAGTATAATTATTTTGTGGGAATTGTTGCATAGCATTTACGTGTTGCTCCACAAATTCGGGAAATTGAGATGCCGATGGGCATGCAAGTATAGAATGTGACGGATCTGAACATAATGCACAAATTTCGTAAGAGGGTGCACTTGTTGTTTGGTTCATTGTCATAAGTCGGTCAAGTTTCCTATTTAATTCTTGTATTCCAATTGACTGACTCGACTCGAAACGCTCCTCTCGCTTAGGTTTAAGAAGATATCCCTCAGAACGTACCGACACGGCCTGGTGCATCGAATTCTCGCTTAACGTTACAAAAATTTTCCATGCCTCGTCGGCGCTTTTGTGTAAGAAGGTTCCCGCACAAACGGCATCAACGGTATTACGGACAGAGGGAATAAGCCGCTCATAGAAAACCTGTACCAACTGCCACTTAAGAACCTGATGATGTGGGCAAGAGCGTAATAATTCTTTAAATTTCTCCCACGTATCGTAAAGTGTTTCCCCATCTTGCATTATAAAATTAGTGATAGATTTCCTTATTTGATTTGTACGCATAATAGGAAAAAACTTTTGTAAAAATGCGGTGTGTAAGGCTTCCCAAGTTTTAATTGTGTTTGGCTCTAATGATTGAAGCCAATGCTTCGCTTTGTCTCTTAAAGAGAATGGAAAGAGCCGCAATTTTAATTCATCATCATTTAAGTTTTGGATTTTCAAAGTAGAGCATATAGCCTGAAAATCTCCTAAGTGCTGATATGGATCTTCATTCAGACGGCCTTGGAAAGACGAAAGTAGCGAGATGGTAGGCGACTTTATCTCAAAGTGAGCTGCCGTTGCCTCCGGTAATTCGATACCGACTTGTGGCGTGTAAGTAGTAGGAATAAAATAATTTATAAGTGGAGGAGGTGGTGGTATATTAAGATTATTCATATTATCTCCATTGTTATTTTGGTTGTTATTGTTATTGTTATTTCCAATGTCTGCCATTTTAATCGGTTCTATGTTATGAAAGTGTGGTTTCTTTAATCTTGTAAGGGTGCTACGTAATTCGGACTCAAATAAAGACGTTGGTTTTGGTGTCAAATCGTCGTCTATTAAAAACCTAGCTCTGGAAGTTAAGTTTGAAGACTTATTAACTCTTAGGGTGCGTTCAAGTTCAGAGTCGAAAGGTTTTAATTCCGGTTTATTTGAACGTGTACCTAACATAAACTAAAACAAAGGAAAAGAAACTAAAACGACTAACTAAACAAAAGAAACGAATAGCAATCACTCAAATAGGCAACAAGCACACAACTTACTATGATGCATGCAAATTATCCTGTAATGCAATGACCACGTCAAAGCCCAGCGCCCTGGGTTTCCTAGCTAACGCAGTGCAATTCACCCTAAACTAATGCAAATAGTGCGTCACAGCCGCCCTGACTTACAGTGGTTTGAAGCGAATTCCAAAGGAAGCAATTTACTTGATTTATTTTTATTTATTTTTTTATTTTTTTCCGCGTAAGCGCCTTTGACGTGCACCGCTGTTCCACGCTAGAATTTTGAGTACCTACGAAATTACAAAAATAAAAAGAAAAGTTAGTGACTCAAAATAAAACAGAAAATAAGAAAAAAAAAATAAAAACTAACCTAATGTTTACGAATTAACTAAATTAAGATTATAAAACTAAAGGTAGTAATGCAATCCCCGACAACGGCGCCAAAAATTGATGTTGTCAATATCAAGATATAAAAATATACTTTACTTTTCTAAAGATTTGCAGTGTGGAAGTAAAGGTCGAACCCACAGAGATTGATTAACTACCGCGCTTTAATTTTAAAACCTAAATCTAATTAATTAAGAAAAACAGATTTTGATTTGATTTTAATAAAACTAAGAACAATAAAAGTAAATCTAAATTATGAAAGCAATTAAAGTTGTTTTAAAGATATTTAAAGGGAACCTAGGATTACAAATCCACTACTAGCTTCATAATAGGAATATTTATGAATCACTTTAGCCTATTAAGTTGGATGATAATGGGGAATTGTAGCTACAAGCCCAATTCCTCCATCAAGAAAATAACTATGGTTCAAGCACCAACATAATCCATCTTCGATTAGCACGAATTATCCCACACTAAACTAGGGTTGTGGTATAATCCGTCTAATCTAGGCATGGATTATTCGGATACTTGATAGCATAATTCAATTTAAGCACCATTACATGTAAATAATCTAAACAAGCACAGCAAGTATAGATCAATGAGCACATCACAGTCAAAATAGATCTAAGACAAGAATAATCTTTGAAAGTAATGATTTAATCAATAGAAGTACGATTTATTTATAAAAATCCTCTAAACATGTAATCATAATCCATACATAATAAAACTAAAATAAAAACATAAATAAAACCCTATTACTTGGCTAGGGTTTCATTGAAACCCTAGATCTTGAGTTTAGTTGTCCATAGAAGTGGTAGATGGCAAGTAGTTGATGGAGGAGGCCATGGAAATCCTTGGTCTTCTTCTTCTTCTCCTTGCTTCCCTCCCTTCAATAGCTGAAAGTATGATTGTATATATTGTGTGTATAATAATTGTCAACCCTTTAATTGAAGTAAAATAGGATATATATAGATTTACAACAAGTTTTTGGAAGCTTTCCTAACCCGAATTGCACTAAAACTGCTATATTTTGCAATCTAAACGTAATTAGGCAGTTTCTTTCGCGTAGGAATCATCAGTATACTGATATACGCAAGTTCCATTTTTACACATGTCGCGCTAGCGGGCCGCACGAGCGCGATATTGGGAAGTCGCGCGAGCGATTTCTTGTATTTCGCGCGAGCAGGCCGCTCGCGCGAGGTGGCTTTTTCAGCTTCTTTCAGCTTGCTTTTTCTCCTTATTTAGCCTGGATTAGTGTTTTCTTCCAAAACCTGCTCTAAAACAGAAAAGGAAATAAAAATACAGAAAAACATGATAAAATATGCTAACAAAGGTGAATTAAGGCATGTAATTAGGATCTGTTCTCTCCCGATCAGTAGCCCGGGCTGGACCCTTCCGCCGACGTCGTCCTCCGTTTCCACCGCAGGTCTGGAGGAGGGGCCCGCGCGAGCAGTCTCCTCCATGCTCGGGAAGGAAACCCCAAACGGTTTGGCAGCAGGGGGAGGTGGTGGTGGAGCAGCAATCGTTACCATGGGCGTGGAGGCAGCAGCTGCTTCCTTCTCAGCCTGGATGGAAATCCCCCGAAAAATCCTCTTGAGGGGCTGGCCCTCGGCAAGGACTGGCTTCTTCCTCTTCTGGCTAGCCCGGGCCATCAGAGCCGCCTCTTTCTCCTTCAGGGCTACCGCGCTCTTGGGAGCCATTTCTGCAAAACCAGAGGAGAGCATGTTCGAATTCAGCAAAGTACCAAACGAAAAAAAAAAACCAAAAGGTCAAGTGATGGAACTTACCAAGAATGATCGACGGGAAGACGGGAGCTACAAAGTGATGCTGAGGCTTGTAGAAAGTCTTCGGGCTTCCCGATCGGGTCAGTACTTTATTAATGTCGGTCGGGTCCTCTACAAAGACAGTATCCTCGCTTGTAGCTCGTTCGGAAGGCTGGGCGAGTCAACTGATCCCACTGCAAAGCAAACACACAAACGGGTTAGTCATGGCAAAATAAAGAGACTAAACAGGAAAGAAAGAGTGCTTGGGCTTACTCCTCAGCTCCCCCGCCCAGGAGGTCCTCAACTGTATACCCGGTGCCTTCTCGCACAGCCCCAAGGTGGACACTTGGAAGAATTTCTTCTTCCATCCTTTATTGTTGCTCAGGCAATTTACAATTATCTTTCGCCCCTGCCTGGCCCCAAGCGAGAAGAAACCGGACTCCCCGTGGACTTTGAAGGGCCGGTGAGTCCAGAAGAACTCCTGCAAGGTGAGCTCATACCCGAGGACTTGGGGCCACAAGGAGATGCACCCCATCAGATATCGCCAGCCGTTTAGGGCGAGCTGCCCGGGGGAGATCCCGAGGTAGATGAGCGCGTCCCGGGCAACTGGGTGGATGGGCAGGCGAAGGCCTGCCATGAAGCATCCTCATACAAAGTGACGAAGCCCGACTCGTGGAAGTGAGCTTCGCCATCGTGGACGGCAGAAGAAAAGGGGTCGGGAAGGTCATATTTATCCCTGATCCGATCCAAATCAGGGCCGCACAGGATACTGACAATGGACTCGCATGAGAAGACGACCCCGGGACTATTCGGTGCAGACCCCTCATCGCCCGAACCCCAAGACGTCGAGGCCATAGGAGAATCCCGGCTCGTTTCCTCGGGAGACGCTCGGGCAGGGATCATTCCCTCACTCTGCTGATCAGAGGGGGCCAAGGAGGGAAGGTCTAAGCTTACAGTCAAGGACCCTGACTGCGACTACTCGTCTTTTGACCGGGACGACGAGTTGAAATCTGAATGGCACATGTTTACGTCTACAATGGACTTAGAAGGCAAACGACCTAAGAATGGGTCAAGGACTCCAAGCCTGGTGTACAGAGGGGGCAGATCTAACAACCTAAAGGGCAGGTCGTACAAGACTCTAGAAGAAAGACAACACTCTCTCAAGACTCTCCCGGGAACACCCGTTCAGTCCAGCTGCTCTAACGTACCCCCGGATTGGAAAAAGTGACAGAGCCTAAAAAAGAAGAAGTCCCACGCTCGTTCTGACCCAAGTGGGTTCGCTCCCTCCAGCTTTGTTCAGAAAAGAAGAAGAGAATGAAGAACTGAAGACAGAATGGAAGGACTTGCAAGATTTAGCGCAGGAAAGGGGTCGGGAATCTGGCTCGGGATCTTGTTTGCTCTCAAACTGCTCGGTAACTCTCTTAGTTGACAGCAGGATTTGAAGAAATAAGCAAGTGTTCCTTATATAGAAGTGACGGGCGGTCCAGATTAATTAGATCCAACAGGTCAGGAGTTTTCCCTCTAAGCGCCGCCAGACAGTTGTCGCCTGGGGATCATGAAAAGTCGCCTCAAAATGCGTGCGCATTAAATGCGTGACGTAACGGTCCGGTTACCACGCAGCTGTTTGGTTACGACCGAACCGACTCCGCTGGATCCTGACCAGGCCACTTACTCCCTGACACGTGGCAATACCACCGCCCGGGCCTCTTCCTGTACCAGTCGGTTACTCTACTGGGGTGAACTGGAAGGTGGGCCCCCATCCTGAGCAGCATTGCCGGAGGATATCCGAACAGTTTTTTAAGGCAATACTGATTTTCGATCCTCACCCGATGAAGCATCTAGTCAGTTTCGAAAATGGGGGGCAGCTAATATGTCCAAAATGATCCAGCCATGAAGTGGGTCTGTCAAGTCACCAAGAGGTGCCGGTTATTCCGGTAAGGCCGCCCATAGTCAAGCAATCCCGAGGGGTTCGCCCAGCCCGTGCGATTCTTACCAACAGGCCAGGAATTAAAGACCGTGGCATCCCGCGGTCTCGGCCTAACCAGCAGTTTCCTAAACCAGCTACAAATCTGCAAGATGGAATGTGGCAGTTTCCTAAACCACTTAGGAAACTCTCCTAAAATCTTGTAAATCTATTATGATTAGATTAGGCTTCCTAATCTAATTGACTTACCATGTAAGGGTGGACTCTTGAATCTATAAAAGATCCCACCTACCCTGTTTACAGGGACCCCGAAAATAATTCTCTAGCTAACATGCATTCAACAGAGAACTCACCACCATACGCATATACCCGGCCGGTATTACTGGTAGTGCCACCCCTAAATCATGAAAAGATCATTTGGACCATTATTTACAAAGTTTATCAAATCTGTCCTAAATTTATGAAAGTTTCAGAGAGCGGACCTGAACTTCAAAAATTAGAAAAGAATAGTTCCCGTGGTTGGATCTTAATGAATTTTGGACACAAGATGCCTCTGTGAGTCTAGTTTCCAACCCAAAAAGAAAAATCGAAGATCAACGGTTCGATCTCTGGGAATTAGATAAAAACTAGACGTCACTCAGGATCTTCCAACTCTCTGTCCAGAGATTTTGTATGATTTTCTAAAAATAGTAAACTAATCAGAAGGTTCTAATCTTTTTAGGGGATCTTATTAACACCTTAAAATTCATATAAAAAATTATTTGAGGCCGAGGATACTTGATTAAGGTTCTGATTTGCTTATTTCAAAAAGGTGTTGTTGTTCTAAAATTCTGGACAGATTGTTGTTGCTTTACAAAACCCATGACCAAACCACTTTAAACATGAGATCTCATTAAAACAAAAATTACAGTCGTAGAATCTTGTGTTATTGACGTTTTTCACTTGGTTTCATTCAATTCCAACGGTCCATTATTTAACTAAAAATCCTTGATCAAAAACAGTTTACAAATCCACTGTTTCATTGTCAAGTTCAACTTTTATTTGTTTACCCCAACTACTACGCCATGGAATTAGGCTTAAACCAAACTACTTCTCCTACCATTTGATGGTCATTGGAAGTAAGATGACACTCATACCTATAGATTTCAATGGAGTATGAAGAAAACTTCATGAAATCTTAAGAGAATGGACTCAAACCATAGGGAATGCTCGACCATGCCTGAAAGGTAACAAACCTTTATTCGAATTGTCCATAGAAAACCTAGTTAGCACCTTCTCGATATGACCAGCTTGAGATAATCCCATTATCTTTCTCTTGCGATCCCGAAAGAGCTTTATCCCAAGAATATAGCTCGCCTCTCTTAGATCTTTCATATCGAAAGTACTAGCTAGCCAAACCTTAACCGTTGATAATGTCCCTACATCATTCCCAATGAGTAGAATATTGTCAACGTAGAGCACAAGAAAAGCCACCACTTTCCCTTCACACTTCTTGTATACACAAGGTTCATCCAGATTTTGCATGAAACCAAACCACTTGACTGCTTGGTCAAAAATTGCTGTTTGAATAAATTTTGGGCCACTTTTATGTTTGTTCGGTCTTTTTAGATATTTTTGTCTTTTTATTTTGCTGTGCGTTTTAGGGTTTGATCAGACCATAAATTGTTAGGATGCTTTATTTTTTAGCAGCTTTTTTGATAATACAGTATTGAGTTTTCTCTCAATTTTTCCTATTATTCTTGGTATTGATCATGTGAATCAACAAGACGATGCCTTGATTTCTGGTATTATCGTTCGATAATCAACATGTGTCAAGAAGGTTGAGTTTCCACGCGTTTTTTCCTCGCATTTCAATGTTTCACTGCATTAGAATGTAATATCATACATCCCAATTAGGTCATAATAGGTCAGATCCCAAATATTGTAAAGTAGATCCATAAATGTTTAACTTCTGAAACCAGATTTTGATTTTTAAAAGCAAAGTAGTTTTTAAGTTACAACATTTTTGGACCAAAACTACTAGAACATATCATCGAATTTTCAACAATTTTTCTTCAATTTTAGCTTCAGGCCAAAGTCAACACTCAATAGCAATTCAGGAATAAAAAGAAACCAGCAAGCAGACTTAATGTAGTACTTGTTAAGGAAAGTACACATTAATACAGGGAAGGGCTTAAAAGGGTTTCCATTAAATGTGAGCTACATATGATAACTTCCAAATGTGCATGACCTTAATAACAACATAAGCTAAACAAAAAAAAAAAAACAAAAAAAAAAGAGTTATGTATCCAAAATAGCAGAAGACCACACATGACATAGAAGAAGAGTGACATCTAACCATTATTCCACAATATGTGGAGACTACTCCTAACAATATTCGGATCAAAACACCAAAGCAGTAAAATGACAATACGTGAAGACTACTCCTAACAATATTCGGATCGAAACACCAAAGTAGTAAAATGTTTCATGGGGTCGCACTGTGTTCATCATCATCTTCTTCATCACCATTGTCCTTCGGTTCTTGGTCAGCATTGACTGGCTTCTCTGGGGTCAAATAGCGTCCGATCATAAGATCTATTAGACGGGTGTCTCTGGGCCCGCCTTTGTGACCCATTGCCAGCATTGGTGGTGGGGGCAGCAAACCTGCTCTGAAGAGTAGGTGCTGGACAGGATCTGAAGGCTGGGCACCAACTGATAACCAATACATGTAGACACAGTATTCAACATACATATCTTTTTCTCATTTAGTTAAACTTTCTGTACACAATCTGAAAATAGCTCTTCAAGATCGCCTAATGCAACTAACGAAAAGGTCATCATTTTCTTTCTTAATTTATTCTGCCTAAATATTTTGACATTTCTAATCACATCATATCTATAAACAAAAAAAAAGTCATTAAAATGCTCAATGATTCAAAAAGAGCAAGAAAAAAAATAATCGATTTTCACGAGCATTAACTAAAACTTCCTTAAAGACGTACATATTAGGGATGTATACTAAAAGCCATGCTTTATGTAGTTAATTTATTATTTTTAATTAAATCAGTTATTCCATTTTTATGAGAATCTGTGTGGGCAATGTTTGTATTATATTATTTATTTAATATTATGCATGTGTGTCTCTCATTCTACATAGTAGGTGGTTTGGTGTGTAGAGTTCGGCTTACACATGGAAGATCAGACCACCAGATATTGTAGAATGTAAGATTTTGGTTTACTATCTTAGATGGGATTGGACACACCATCGGTAGGACTGCAGCATGGTGTTGTAGTAGGTTTATCTTGACTGCGGGAAACGGTACAGTTTCAACTCACTATGTTGGTACACTTTGTGTATTAAACAGGACTGACTTGGGGTAATTATCTTTATACTGACTTATAAGATAATTAATACCTCATGGCTATTATGAGTGCTTATGCTCTAAATCCTAATTTAATTTATAGACACATACATTTGATATTTATACTTTGATCCCTAAAAGGGTGAGATCCTTAAATGGGTCAATATCTCATTGGATTGGGTGGCAATATTAATTGTGTGGTGGATATTAATTAATGATGGAATCCATGTCTCAATTTTGGGATTGATGATATCCCCTTCAGAAAGCTTATAAGTTTTGATTATGTCAAACCCTGCAGGTGGATTTTGTATCCGACATATCAGATAAGTTAAGCAGAGTATCTCAAGGAATTTTAAGAGGTTAATTAAATATGATTGTCAGTAATTATATTTAATTAATGGATATATGTAATCTTAACATGGGGAGATAATAAGCATTTAATAACATGGAGCTCGAAATATATTTTTGAGATAAGGGTAGGAGTGCAATTATAATTCTTTAGTGGTATGAATTATGATTTATGGAAATAGGAATCTGATTCAGTTCGAATTAGGGTTTCCTAATTCCATAAGGAAGCCTATTCCTTATTGACTTCTTATGGTCCCTATCGTAGCCTATATATATGCTGCCTTAGCTCTTTTCTCAGGTTGCATGATTTCACATTCTAAGCTTCCCTTGACCTCCTAGCTTTCTTCTAGAAGGGTTTCCACCAAACCCTAGTCTCTGTGAGCATTCAAGAGACATAGGAGTGAAGATCGCTAGCATCGGACAACGCTCACTAAAAGAGCTTCGAACTACTCGATACTGATCGAAAGTTGCTGAATGTTTTACACAACGTTCCTGACGTCGAGACGGAGCTGCTGTTAAAAATTCAAGTAAATCGGAGATCGTTTAGTCCTCTTGACAAACACATCTTTGTCGGATCAATGTGATCGGGATTGAATCGTCACAGCAATCAAAGAGAGTGTTATAACTGGGAATAGAAAATAGAACGTAAAGAGGGAAGAGCAGAAAACATAAAGGATTTCGAAAGAGCCCACACTCAGTTCGATATTCTGGCAGCAAAGGAATACGGTAGAAGATTGTGAGCTGTTATCGAGCCCGTGTTCTCGATTCGCCTACTACAGCAATCCGTTTTAGCATATTAAGGTAACCCTAGTTCCGCCCTTGTAGTACCAACTTATACGCACTGTCAA
Organism: Hydrangea macrophylla; assembly: GCA_033977485.1. NCBI lineage: Eukaryota > Viridiplantae > Streptophyta > Magnoliopsida > Cornales > Hydrangeaceae > Hydrangea > Hydrangea macrophylla. The sequence continues at coordinate 7,982,939 of CM066992.1, read as the reverse complement.
TGGATTTTGGGAACACAGTTTCCTAACAGTGGTATCAGAGCAACGTTGATTCTGCGTATGGGTTGGACGCAACTATGTTGTCCAATAAAACAGATCTTATGCGTGGTTTTGATGGATGGATAGAACGTAGAACTGTGCTAACCCTTGTTTTGCAGCGTTCTTATTCCACTATTATGGTCACGGATTTTGTGTGATTGGATCCCACGGTGGTTTTATCCGTGGTTAATTTTGCTATTTTAATATAGCATGTGAACTCCTTTATGGAGGCATAGGATTTGTGTGTATTGGATCCCACGCTTGATTGATGTGTGGTTAATTTACTGCAAAGAAATAGCATGTGATCTCCTTCATGGAGGCATAGGGTTTGTGTAATATATCTCAAGTAAATCCGTGAAAACAGTTTACAAGCAGTTTCAGAAAGCAATCTGGAGGCATAGAGCTAATCGGGTTCAATGAAGATTTCTTCACAAGAGTTGCAGCTTGACCATAATAGTGGGATTCCTATTTTATTGTGGTTTCCTTATTTATGTGTGATTGAATGATTATTATTGTTTTATGTTTAATGCATAGGACAACATTGATAATTGTTCCTAGACTTATTTCAGATGTCTAGCTGTATGGTTAATTTATATTAATTTAAAATGATGGACAACTACATGTGTATTTAGAAATAAAACTAATTCCATAATTTGAAAACATAAGTACTTATTTTCTAAAATCATGAGAATAGAATAATTTTATTATCTACACATGTGGATTTCACAAGTAAGGATGAATTAATCCTTGTCAAGTATTCCATTATTTTTATTAATAAAATTAAAAAGTTTTTCTAAAAAATTATAACCCTCAAATTTTTTTTAGAATTCTAAGTGGGAGAGGGAATTTATCAAGTATAAATCCCATTGTCTCCATCACTGGTTTGTAGATGATATGATTAATTTGTGTGATGGCTCTAGTGTCATCCTCCCTATCGGATGTAGTTGATCATGGAATCATCAGTACAAACTTCTTTAAAAGAATGTTTTGGGTGATTGTTGGTGTGGGTCACCTCTCCATCAGAGGTGTTCCTCGTGGAACTCTTGACCTAGAATTAAGTGATGGTATACACTTAGCTATAAATAATAATATCCTCTCCATCTGAGTCACTGTTATTATTTATAGGACCAAAACAAGTCAGCAGTTTAATTGTATTATGCAAAGTACATTGCCTGGATAGTGAAATTAAAAGGCAATTGTCTATCTGAATAAATAATGGATAGTATATGGCTTCCCATCGAGTCATACTATTCGCGGTGTATCAGGTTGCTGGCGGATTCCTTTCAAATATGGTAGAGGGAACCAATATTTTAACTCGAATCCATAGTAATTTTTGCCCAAACGTAATTATTTATGTTCTGTGATTCTCAAGCTTTCAAATGGGTACTTTCAATACACTTGCTGTTATACTTAAAGAAAACAAACTTACTGGACCAAACTATATAGACTGGAAAATGAATTTGGATATTGTGTTAACTGCTGAAGAGTACAAGTTTGTGCTTACTCAAGAATGTCCTGAGCAACCTGGTGGGGGGGTAACCGCTGAGGAAACCCAGGCTCACAAGAAATGGGTCAAGGCTGATGAGATGGCGCGGTGTTACATTTTGGCATCCATGTCAAATGTTCTGCAACATCAGCATCAGTCAATGACCAGTGCCTATGACATGATGGAGAGCCTCCGAGAGATGTTCGGGGATCAAAGTCGTGCTGCTAGGCAGATTGCTATGAAAGACTTGATGAACACAACCATGGCTGAGGGGACGCCTGTAAGGGATCATGCTCTTAAGATGATATCTCTTCTTAATGAACTAGAGATCCTTGGAGTTGAAATCGACGGGGAAACCCAGGTCGATATCGTACTCCAGTCACTGCCAGAGTCTTTTAAGCAATTCTGCCTCAATTACAACATGAATAAATTTAAATATACCTTGGCGGAGCTGCTTAAAGAACTCCAGGCAGCTGAGGGTCTCAACAGAAAGTCAGGGAGTGCTCTTGTGTTTGAGAAAGGTTCTGCTTCAAAGCCGAAAGGCAAGAAGAAAATGAAAAAGGCTCAAAAGAAGGCCGCGGGTCCTCTGCCAATCCAAAGGCCACGAGGACAACCGGGAAAGCCTAAAGGCAAATGTTTTGTTTGCAACCAGCCAGGACAGTGGAAGAAGCAATGTCCAGTTTATCTCGCCAAACAGAACAATCAAGGTAAATCTCATTTACTAGTCGTTGAAACATGTTTAGCGGTCCGATCTACCGGTACCTGGTGTGTAGATACGGGAGCCACTGATCATGTATGCAATTCTTTGCAGGGGTTCCAGGGAACCAGGCAGCTCAGTGATGGAGAGATTTATCTATATATGGGAAATGCTACGAGAGTGGCAGCAGTTGCAGTAGGAGATCTACATCTTAGTTTTGGTAGAGATAGGATTTTAATGTTAAGAAATTGCTTTTATGTACCTTCTATTAGAAGGATTTAGTTTCAGTTTCTAGTTTAGTAAAGAATGGATATTCGGTTCATTTTAATAAAGTAGTAGTTATTAAAGAAAATAAACGTTTTATTTGTTCTGGTCAATTGGTGGATGATCTGTATATTATAAATCCTATATCTCCTATACTGCAACTTAATGAATTGAATAACACAAATAGTTTGCCATTTAAGAGAAAAGAACCTTCGAGGATGAACCAAACGCATCTTTGGCACTTACGCCTTGGTCATATTAATTTGAAAAGGATTCAAAGACTGGTTCAAAATGTGCCATTAGGCTCATTGGAAGTGGAGGCACTTCCAGTTTGTGAATCCTGCTTGGAAGGTAAAATGACCAAGAGGCCATTCTCGGCCAAGGGCTATAGAGCAAAAGAGCCGTTGGAACTGGTTCACTCTGATTTGTGTGGTCCTATGACTGTCCAAACAAGAGGGGATTTGAGTACTTTGTCACTTTCATCGATGATTATTCAAGGTATGGGTACATTTACTTGATGCGGCGTAAGTCTGAATGCTTTGAGAAATTCAAAGACTTCAAGGCTGAAACGGAGAAGCGTCTAAGTAAATGTATCAAGACACTACGATCTAATCGTGGTGGAGAGTACCTCTTGGGAGAGTTTAGGGAATACTTATTGGAGCAAGGGATTACATCCCAATTGTCTGCACCCCGTATGCCTCAGCAGAACGGTGTAGCAGAAAGAAGGAACAGGACTCTTATGGACATGGTAAGATCTATGATGAGTTATTCGAATTTACTAATTTCTTTTTGGGGACATGCATTAGAGACAGCCTCATACATTCTAAACTTGGTACCATCTAAGTCAGTACCTACTACTCCCACGGAATTATGGACTGGGCGAAAGCCTAGTCTGCGGCATGTTCGGATCTGGGGTAGTCCAGCACATGTGCTGAAAGGGAATGCAGAAAAGTTGGAATCGAGAACAGAAGTATGTTTCTTTGTTGGGTATCCAAGAGGAACTAAAGGTGGTCTGTTTTATAGTCCTAAGGATCAGAAGGTTATTGTTAGCACCAATGTCACATTCTTAGAAAAGGACTATGTTATGGACCACAAGCCCAAAAGTCATATTGTTCTAGAGGAAATGAGAGGAGAGACACCGAGACATACTTCTTCGATACCAACGGTACGAGAAGAAACACCACAAGAAAGAGTTATCGATATTCCATTACCACGTCGTAATGGGAGGATTATCGAAACTCGTGTAGATCCCGAACCAACCATTAACACGCAGGTTCCTGAACCAGTACAACGTGTAGATAATGGTGTATTAAGTTCAGAATCTTCACAACAAAACATCAGTGATACACAGAAACAAGTTGTGCCTCATCGTAGTGGGAGGGTTATTATTCAACCTGACCGGTATATGTTCTTGGGAGAGTCTTATGACCGGGTCCCTGATGAACAAGGTACCGACCCCTATAACTACAATGAAGCACTCCAAGATAAAGATGCAGATCTTTGGCAAAAGGCTATGATCTGAAATGGAGTCTATGTACTCCAATCAAGTCTGGGATCTTGTAGAACCACCCAATGAAATAAAACCCATTGGATGTAAGTATATCTATAAGAAGAAGAGAGCAGCAGACGGTAAGGTGGAAACCTTTAAAGCAAGGCTTGTTGTGAAAGGGTTTACTCAAAAAGAGGGAATCGATTATGAGGAAACCTTTTCGCCGGTGGCCATGCTAAAGTCTATCCGGATTCTCTTATCCATTGTTGCACATTTCGATTATGAAATTTGGCAAATGGATGTCAAGACAGCATTTCTAAATGGGAATCTTGACGAGTGCATCTATATGATGCAACCAGACGGGTTCATTGCGAAGGGCTAAGAGCACATGTTGTGCAAGCTTAAGAAGTCCATTTATGGACTTAAGCAGGCATCTAGGTCTTGGAATATCCGCTTTGATCAAGCAATCAAGTCTTTTGGTTTTGATCAATGTGCGGATGAATCTTGTGTGTACAAGAAACATAATGGAAGAGTGGTGGTGTTCTTAGTACTATATGTGGATGATATCTTGCTAATCGGAAATGATGTGGGGGTATTATCTTCTGTAAGGGTATGGTTGTCCAGTCAATTCGATATGAAGGACTTGGGAGAAGCCGGTCACATCCTAGGGATCAAGCTTATGCGAGATCGCAAGAATAGGATGTTGGGCTTGTCACAATGCACTTATATTGACAATATTCTTGCAAGGTTTAGCATGCAAGATTCCAAGAAGGGATTCCTTCCCTTCAGACACGGAATTACTCTATCTAAGGATCAGTGTCCTAAGACACCTGATGAGATAGAGAAGATGAAGGCAGTTCCTTATGCCTCGGCAGTAGGAAGCCTAATGTATGCTATGCTATGTACTAGACCTGACATCTACTTTGCTGTTGGCATGGTTAGTAGATATCAGTCTAATCCAGGGCAAGAACATTGGACTGCGGTGAAAAATGTTCTCAAGTATCTGAAAAGGAATCGAGACTATATGTTAGTTTACTAAGCAGATAGTCTTGTACCCATTGGGTACACAGATTCTGATTTCATGTCAGATAGGAATTCCAGAAAGTCTACCTCAGGATATGTGTTTACCCTAGGAGGTAGAGCCATTAGTTGGAGTGAGGTATGTCACTTCATGGCTTTGAGTTTAAGTGGGAGATTGTTAGGGATGTATACTAAAAGCCATGCTTTATGTAGTTAATTTATTATTTTTAATAAAATCAGTTATTTCATTTTTATGAGAATCTGTGTGGGCAATGTTTGTATTATATTATTTATTTAATATTATGCATGTGTGTCTCTCATTCTACATAGTACGTGGTTTGGTGTGTAGAGTTCGGCTTACACATGGAAGATCAGACCACCAGATATTGTAGAATGTAAGATTTTGGTTTACTATCTTAGATGGGATTGGACACACCATCGGTAGGACTGCAGCATGGTGTTGTAGTAGGTTTGTCTTGACTGCGGGAAACGGTACAGTTTCAACTCACTATGCTGGTACACTTTGTGTATTAAACAGGACCGACTTGGGGTAATTATCTTTATACTGACTTATAAGATAATTAATACCTCATGGATATTATGAGTGCTTATGCTCTAAATCCTAATTTAATTTATAGACACATACATTTGATATTTATACTTTGATCCCTAAAAGGGTGAGATCCTTAAATGGGTCAATATCTCATTGGATTGGGTAGCAACATTAATTGTGTGGTGGATATTAATTAATGATGGAATCCATGTCTCAATTTTGGGATTGATGATATCCCCTTGAGAAAGCTTATAAGTTTTGATTATGTCAAACCCTGCAGGTGGATTTTGTATCCGACATATCAGATAAGTTAAGCAGAGGATCTCAAGGAATTTTAAGAGGTTAATTAAATATGATTGTCAGTAATTATATTTAATTAATGGATATATGTAATCTTAACATGGGGAGATAATAAGAATTTAATAACATGGAGCTCGAAATATATTTTTGAGATAAGGGTAGGAGTGCAGTTATAATTCTTTAGTGGTATGAATTATGATTTATGGAAATAGGAATCTGATTCAGTTCGAATTAGGGTTTCCTAATTCCATAAGGAAGCCTATTCCTTATTGACTTCTTATGGTCCCTATCGTAGCCTATATATATGCTGCCTTGGCTCTTTTCTCAGGTTGCATGATTTCACATTCAAAGCTTCCCTTGACCTCCTAGCTTTCTTCTAGAAGGGTTTCCACCAAACCCTAGTCTCTGTGAGCATTCAAGAGACATAGGAATGAAGATCGCTAGCGTCGGACAACGCTCACTAAAAGAGCTTCGGACTGCTCGATACTGATCGAAAGTTGCTGAATGTTTTACACAACGTTCCTGGCGTCGAGACGGAGCTGCTGTTAAAAATTCAAGTAAATCGGAGATCGTTTAGTCCTCCTGACGAACACATCTTTGTCGGATCAATGTGATCGGGATTGAATCGTCACAGCAATCAAAGAGAGTGTTATAACTGGGAATAGAAAATAGAACGTAAAGAGGGAAGAGCAGAAAACATAAAGGATTTCGAAAGAGCCCACACTCAGTTCGATATTCTGGCAGCAAATGAATACGGTAGAAGATCGTGAGCTGTTATCGAGCCCGTGCTCTCGATTCGCCTACTACAGCAATCCGTTTTAGCAGATTAAGGTAACCCTAGTTCCGCCCTTGTAGGGTTATCGTAGTTTTTACGTAATTTTTTTTTGTAGTACCAACTTATACGCGCTGTCAATGGATTCTAGGAACACAGTTTCCTAACAGTACAAACCTACGATCCAGGTTTCAAACGAGTAAAAATCACTTTTGACCATCTGTCCTTGTAAGTGTATCTTGAAACGAGCATGTATTCACACGTGTTTCAAGAGTTTTTGACGCATTCCCTTACAACAGATGCTTCATGTGTTCTTGTACAACTATGGGAAAATACAATTCAGAGGCTATGGATGTCCTCCTCACCGTCGGAGTTTTATTAACCATCGTTTTGACTTGTCATTTTTTAGAAACACCTATAACTAACAGAAATTCGAAGATAGAACTGTGTATGAATTAGATGTAAAGAGTGAATTCTTCATGGCTTTTGAAGTGCACTGATGATGACACGATGATAAATTGAACGAAGAAACTAAAAATACGATTAGCAAGCAAAAAGCAGGAAGAATTGAAATAAAATTACTTCCAAGATTCGCAAGAACATTTTGATCTCTGATACAACGACTCATTCAGCACGTCCAGAGAGAGTAAAAATTGGCGGAAGGTTTTGATATAAGAGCCTGTACAAATAGGACAGCAATTCTTAAATTCAAAAGAATGAAAAAGAACCACTTATTCTAATCAAAATACATCACATATACATTAAAGAACATTAGCAAACAGATCATAAAAATATATCCAGATAAGATAACCAATTACATATGCGTAAAGGAAAGTGCTGCAGATGAAATTAACATACTGCAACTTCTGAGTCCAGATCTTTGCTATTAACATCCTAGACATTATATAAAAATGAACTAAGTAAAAAATTACTGTCTTTCACCATTGACTAAATCGTTCCATGAAATATACCATAGAAACAATTCACTAGAAGAATTTATTCCCTATTTACGATGGTTCACAATTCAAGAATGGAAAAACCAGAACACAATCATCCATAACACAATTTCTTTAAACTGATGGTTCACAATTCAGGAATGGAAAACCAGTAAACAAGGAAAGTGAGAATTTATCAAAAATTGTTGGAACTCAAATAAATGAAAACAAAAAGAAAAAAATCATAAATATCTACTTGATTCCCCTCATGTTTTAGCTATGTAGCATGGGTACGGATACGGGACACGGGTATGACATGATACGGGTACAGGGGTACGGCAAATCCTAAAAAATATTGGGTACAAGTACAGTTACGAGTACAGCTAGGGTACGGAGAATAAATACTATTTTTTAATAATAATATAATACTAATAAAAAACAAGTTCAAATAATCACATAACAAGAACCATAAGTGTTGTAACAAGATTGTTTAACCATTAAAGATCAACATTACAAATCCATCCATAGCAAGATTGTTTCACTATTACTAAATCATTCACAAGGACCATAACCATAATAAGTTGCTATAATTAAACATCATTGCATCAACAATACCACTACCAAATCATAAAAACAAGAAGTCCAAACACAAGAAAATAAAAGATTCATCCTAAAAAAGGGCACAAAACCACAATTCTAAAAAAAAGGCAAAAAAATCATTTACAAAAAACCCACCGTGCTGTATCGGTGCCGAACTCATGTCATGTCCTAGTCGTAAACTGATAGAAAGCTGAATTAAATAAGCGGACATGTGTCGGATACGTACCCTTGCGTGTCAGTGTCCGGACCGGGTGGACAAGAGCAGAGCCGCTCAACAAGGGCTCGAAGCTTGGCTCGATAAAGGCTAGGCTCGGAACACGATCGATTAAGGCTCGCGAGCAACCTGGTGAAAAAGCTCGTTAATAGGTTTGATAAAGAGTTTGTATAATGACTTATATATATTTGTTATAAAACTATATAATTTTAGAGAAAATAAGACAAACCTCGTAAATAAGCTTGATAAATGACTAATTTATCATTAAACTATATAGTTTTTAAGGGCGCGCGAAAAAGCTTGTTAAAAAGCTCATGAGAAAGCTCACGATCACTTGAAAGCTCAGCTTATTTGAGCTCGCGATGTGAAAAAGCTTGCGAGCAAGCTCGGCTCAGCTCGGCTCATGTCCACCCCTTATATACCCGATACAGGTACGGGGCAACCACTGCTAGATGTGATTCCAAGAGCCAAACGAGAATGAGTACCACACAGAAGAATCAAGACCAGGCTCCTTAATGGAATGTTTAACCGATCCATTTTGGATCGACCGATTTGGTACGGAAGTTGTAACATGGGAAAACCACGGGAAACACGACTTATTTGTATAACCCGGTGACCTACCAATTGTAGAAGTAGGATCTTTGGCAAGCAATAAGCACTTAAATAATACAATTCAAGTGTACCATCTTCTTTCTCATTTCAAGGAAAAAGTGCAGAAGGAAAAGGAAACAACAGAGGGATCCGAATCGAACCTTAATGGGAATGTGATGTAACTTGGCTCTTCAAATGATTTCAACAAACACGTGGCGGGTGAAATAGTTGAGGCAGAAGTTCAATTAGAGGAGAGAGGGAGAAGAATAGATAAATAGAGGAGAATATGTTCCAATCTAGGAACTAGAGAGATAGGACAGAAGAAGATATTCCAATCCAGGAACTATAGAGCAGAACAAGAAAAGAAAATTCTCAAAGAGAAATATGTATTTCATTCATCAAAAGCTTCCTTTCTCAAGTGGAGATTACAATCATTTATAGGACTAGGAAACTTGTCCACAAAGAAAAGTAAACTAAGGAAATAAAAAGAAACTAAGAAACAATAATAATGATAGAAATCTAATCCTATCATATAAGGAAATAAATAGAAATTCGTTTTTCTCTTTCAATGCCTAATTTGACTCTCTATATGACTTGAAAATCAAATCTCATACTTCCCAAAAAAAACCTAACCTATAAGGTAACATATTAGAAGTCAAATTCCATCATTAAAGGCCTAAAGCTAGCTAAAAGATAGAAAATAAAGCCTATGGAACTAAAAAACAAAAATTACAACTAAAATAAAAATGAGTAAGAATTTTGTAGTTAATGTTGTCCTCTTGTCCTACATCATAATGACATGAAAAGTCTTTTTCAAAACCTAGCATTAAGGGCATTATGACGACATATGAGAGGAATGGATATAAACTCGTGATTGGTGTGGTGGGGAAGATCCATTTATGATATAGTTCAAGAAAGAGTCGTCTCATTTACTTACTTCTTCGTTCTTTCTAATTCGTTCACTTCAAGATTGGTTCTGAACGCCGCGTAACATCATCTTCAACCAACCTCATAGATCCAACTCAATCTTTTACACTGATGTATCGTACTCTCTCGACCAGTTCATCATAAGAAAAGACTGCTAAATCTTTCCGAAGTGAGAGAATGAGAGAAGGCACGCTACAACTAAGATAATCAAACAAGCAATAACACTCACCTTTGAATATCTTTCCTTTCCTGACCAAGTAGAGTAAACAAACAAGCAATAATAATTCCCCCTTTGAATATCTTTCCTTTCCTGACCAAGTAGAGTTAACACTCACCTCTAATTTGCTCACCAATACTTTAAATGGACCGTTCATTTTTTTTTCAAGTAACATATACCAGGGGCCTTAAAAACTATCAAAGCTGTAAGACAATTCCATAAGATGCTTAGTTAGAGATAAGTTTCCAACAATTATCAGACAGTGCATCCAAATGCAACATTTCACTGTTAACTTATGAAGAACCCAAAAGTTGGAAACAAAGTAACATTATAAAACAACTTACTTCACTCTATCAAAATTTAGACCCAATCTTTTACCACCATCTTGACCAGTAAAAAAAAAGATATCAGAACACACTGAAATAATCGCTGCTCTTGAAATCTATAACAGGCTGGCCCAGTCTAAAGTTAATAATACAAAGTCCAAAACAAAGTAAAATGTCAAATTTTTAGTATTCAAAGTTCTCAGCAACCAAGCAAATCAGTAAAGGGGATTACCTAGCTAAGAGAAAACCCAATAAAAATATGGGCAAAATCACATTCTTTGGATTTTTAAAATCTAAAATGATGCTAAAATTTGATTAAGCAAAGTCCCCAATTCAAACCCTGATAAAATTTAGCACATTTTATAAGAAAAATCCTCCACAGAAGCCCAATTTCGACATAAAAAAAAAACATTTTCTTTTATTTTCTCGGGAACCAAACAAAGGATTACCTGGTAATGTTTTGTAGTAACCCAAGACTTCTAAGTGCTTGCCATCTCTGGGAGATCTGCTATTGGCAACCATAACTCGATAGAAAGGCTTGTTTTTGCATCCGAACCTCGATAATATAATCCTTACCACCATTTTTATCTGGGTGTTTTTTTTTTTTTTTTTTTTTCCTTTTTCTTCTCAATTTTCTCTCTTTCGGTGGTGGGGGTGAATATTGATCGTTAATGTACACACACCAAGGTCTAAGAATAGAAGGGTTTTGGGCCTTCCAGACTCTAGTGGGTTTGCCCGTGTAAGGCCCTGTTTAGCAACGAGTTTTTATAGAGTATAATTATGATGGAATTCTAAAATGTAAATAAACCTGTTTGACAAACAAAATTATGTGATCCAATCTTTGTGTTAGTCTTAGACATTTGTGGTGAAAATGATTTTTTTAAATCAAATCACAGAAATGAAAGGTGTGCCAAACAGGTCCTTATTCAGATTGGTGCAACTATACAATCCATAGACGATGGGGCCGTTTATTGCAACTTATAAGCGGTAACGTCTAGCTTATAACTTAGAAATAGCTAAAACAAAGTATTTTGTGTGCTTTATAGATTTAGAATTTATAGCTTTTTTCAATTTATTTGAGAAACTTATTTAAAGTTGGGCTTGAGGTGCTTTTCCAATATATAGCTTGTTTTACAATTTATAAATCGTGCATTAGACAATATAGTAAAATGAAGGTTTTGTACTGCTATTTGTATGATGTATTGTTATGCATTGTGGTGATTGATGATGCTTGTTTTCCGGTACCTGTGTTGTTATGAATATTTCGTGCTATGGTAGTGCCATCGCATAGATGAGCATGTTAATGGTTTCATCTATATGTTTGTTGGTATTAAATCCATGTTATAGACCCATGAGCTACATGCTATGTTTTCATTGCTATGAAAATAATGTGATGATTGTTGAAGGTTCATGCTCAAGCTATAAGTTTGTTGTATAGCATGATTATTGTGTTGATAGTGATTGGGTAAGTTTCCATCGTAAGTATATTATGACATAAAACAGAATGACAGATGTATAACGTAACTTCGAAAGTATAATCAGATGTCCTTTAATGAACTAAATTCCAAAATGAGTGACGTGTGCGCGATCGGGAAAATGTAAGGGTCGGTTGTGCTATGTTAGAAGTAGCTTATGCTGAGGATAATTGTCAGGATAGTGAGAAAAGGGTATGGTTGATGAATGTTATAAGTTGTGTATCATTTCGATTCTTCGTGACGAAATGGATTCGATTCTTCATGACGAAATGGATACGACGAACGCTTCGATTCTTCGTGACGAAGTGATAGTTATAAAGTTGTGTATCATTTCGATTCTTCGTGACGAAATGGATACGGTGAACGCTTCGATTCTTCGTGACGAAGTGACGGTTATAAAGTTGTGTATCATTTCGATTCTTCGTGACAAAATGGATACGGTGAACACTTTGATTCTTCGTGATGAAGTGATGGTTATAAAGTTGTGTATCATTTCTATTCTTCGTGACGAAATGGATACTATGAACACTTCGATTCTTCGTGATGAAGTGACGGTTATAAAGTTGTGTATCATTTTGATTTTTTGTGAAAAAATGGATACAGTGTACACTTCGATTCTTCGTGATGAAGTGACAGTTATAAAGTTGTGTATCATTTCGATTCTTCGTGACGAAATGGATTCGATTTGTCGTGATGAAATGGATACAGTGAACGCTTCAATTCTTCGTGATGAAGGGATGGTTATAAAGTTGTGTAACATTTCGATTATTCTTAACAAAATGGATACGGTGAATGCTTCGATTCTTCGTGACGAAGTGACAGTTATAAAGTTGTGTATCATTTTGATTCTTCGTGACGAAATGGATACGGTGAACACTTTGATTCTTCGTGACGAAGTGACGGTTATAAAGTTGTGTATCATTTCGATTCTTCGTGACGAAATGGATACGGTGAACACATTCTTCGTGACAAAGTGACAGTTATAAAGTTGTGTATCATTTCGATTCTCGTGGCGAAATGGGTACAGTAAACGCTTCGATTCTTCGTGACGAAGTGACTATTGTAAAGTTGTGTATCATTTCGATTCTTCGTGATGAAATGGATACGGTGAACACTTCGATTCTTCGTGACAATTATAAACAACTTACTTCACTCTATCAAAATTTAGACCCACTCTTTTACCACCATCATGACCTGTAAAAAAAATATGAGAACACATTGAAACAATCACTGCTCTTGAAATCTAAAACAGGCTGGCCCAGTCTAAAGTTAGGAATGCAAAGTCCTAAACAAAGTAAAATTTCAAATTTTTAGTCTTCAAAGTTCTTAGCAACCAAGAAAATCAGTAAATGGGATTACCTAGTTAAGAGAAAATCCAATAAAAATATGGGCAAAATCACATTCTTTGAATTTTAAATTCTAAAATGATGCTAAAATTTGACTAAGCAATGTCCCCAATTCAAACCCTGATAAAATTTAGCAAGTTTTATAAGAAAAATCCTCCACAGAAGCCCAATTTTGACATAAAAAATTAAAAAAAATACATTTTCTTTTATTTTCTCAGGAACCAAACAAAGGATTACCTGGTAATGGGTTGTAGTAACCCAAGACTTCTAAGTGCTTGCCATCTCTGGGAGATCTGCTATTGGCGGCCATAACTCGATAGAAAGGCTTGTTTTTGCATCCGAACCTCTATAATCTAATCCTTACCACCATTTTTATCTGGGTCTTCACCTTTTTCCCCCTTTTCTTCTTGATTTTATCTCTTTTTGGTGGTAGGGGTGAATATTGATCGTTAATGTACACACACCAAGATCTAAGAATAGAAGGGTTTTGGGCCTTCCAGACTTTAGTGGGTTTGCCCATGTAAGGCCCTGTTTGGCAACGGGTTTTTAGAGTGTATAATGATAACGGAATTCCAAAATGTAAATAAAACTGTTTGACAAACAAAATTATGTGTTCTAATCTTTGTGTTAGTCTCAGAAATTTGTGGTGAAAATTATTTTTTTAAAATTAAATCACAGAAATGAAAGGTGTGCCAAACAAGTTCTTATTCAGATTGGTGCAACTATACACTCCATAGACAATGGTGCCGTTTATTGCAACTTATAAGCTGTAAAGTCGAGCAAATAGCTTAGAAATAGCTAAAACAAAGTATTTTGTGTGATTAATAGATTTAGAATTTATAGCTTTTTTCAATTTATTTGAGAAACTTATTTAAAGTTGGACTTGAGGTGCGTTTCCAATATATAGCTTATTTTACAATTTATAAATCGTGCATTAGACAATATGGTACTTTAATTTTTCTTTCTACTCACATCAATATGGTGCATTACACTGTGTTTGGATTGTGTAGCACCTGTAATTTCTCTCTACATTTAATAAAATGAGTTTTTATGACTTTCCATATCTGGTCTATTGTTATATTATTATTTTATTTGTATGACTGTATCGGTGTAATATAATTACTAATTAGACTGTAAAGTACCGCACCGACTCGACCATAATTAGACTCAACTTAATACTGTACCTGGACCCGGACATTAGAAATGATACCCAGTTGCACTTAAATCTAGACCGACATGCATACCGAGGACATATGCACACAAACTGAGGTAATGGCACAAAACCCAAGGTAGGCCCCACCATGGCCGGCCACATGGTGGCACATGCAACACCCTAGACACATGTCACTTATATCCTTGCCACTTGTCCACATGCTGGACACTTGTCCATGCATGCAACACCCTAACACATGCATGAAGACACCTAGCAACCCCTAGCTCTATTTATACATGCATACACACTACACCCTCTTGGATACTTACAATCTGCAAATATAGAGAGAGGAAGAGTTAGGAGATTTAAGAGTTTCATGGAGAGATAGAAGAGAATTAGGAACACTTCCATGCAAACACCCATACACATCCATATACTTATATAGGCAACCATGGAGACTTAGAAGTTGCTGGAAGAAGTCCTTGGAAGAAGAACTCCAGAAGTAAAGAAGAAGGAGAGGAACAAGGAGCTTTCACCATTTGAAGTTAAGCTTAAGCTTCTTTAAGCTCAAATCCAAAGCACAAGCTCAATTTCAAGTTTAGGTGAGTTTACTAACTCACTTTAGAACCTATATAGTATGTAGTAATGTTTAGTAAGTGTTTGATGTTGTATCTTGACGTTTCTATGCAACATGCAAGACAAATCTTTAAATCTGGGAAACAGAAACTTTAAGTAGAACATAGTTTAGTAAAATGAACATTTTGAGCAGCTCAAAAATCCAAATGAAGCTAGATTTTTTTGCACATGAAGATAATCCAAATACCTATAATGTTCTAGTTTTGAGTTTGATCTACAAAGCATTTCATCATGCCCAAATAAATCATATCAATTCAGTCAACACAGTGAAATAAATCTTGGCAAATTGTACAGCTATTTGTATGATGTATTGTTATGCATTGTGGTGATTGATGATGCTTGTTTTCCGGTACCTATATTGTTATGAATATTTCGTGCTATGGTAGTTGAAATCTTGTAAATGTTTTTGATTGTAATCTCTATCAGAAGACTTATCATATCTTTTGTAATAGCTTTTGTAAGGCCCTAGAGCCATAAGACTCTGATGTATTTACGATGATGTAATGGTTCGCTAGTATTGTGGCTTTTTATTGTAATATATCCTTGTAAGCCGATGTTGGTTTTATCCTTTTAGTTATGTTGTTTATTATTTGTATTTGGTCGTGGACAATTCGGTGATGCAACCAGTCATGTGCCTCAGGGTTCAAGATAGAAATTTTAAATTTTTTTTTTCTTATTTTGGCTACGCCGGGGGGCGTGACAGATTGAGAGAACCAGAGAGGAGAGAAGAGAAGAGAACCTCATTAAGAGAAGGGAAGAGAAGAGAAGAGAAGGAGAAGGGAAGAGAAGAGAAGAGAACGCATGCTAGTTTGGATGGAGAGGAGAGAAGAGAAGAGAAGAGAAACATAAGGTTCTCTTGTTTGTTTAACTTTCATAAGAGAAGAGAAGAGAAGAGAAGAGAAAGAATTTAAAATCAATTTATTCTTTTATTCTCTATTAAATAATGGTAATAAATTAGAATAAGATTAAATATTGAGGATATATTGGTCATTTTAGTATTATTTTATTATGGTTCTCTTCTCTTCTCTCCCCAGTATCTCTGATTTGGAGAGAACCAAAATTCTGTTCCTTTTCTCCTCACGAGAGAACGGGAGAGAAAGTGGTTCCCTTCCTCTTCTCTTCTCTCCGGTTCTCTCAATCCAAACGAAGGCTTAAAGTCTTAACTCAATCAACCTCTCCGCTAGTCCCAAAAACCTATCAGTCTTCCACTTCTCTCTCACGTCAGTCGTAACACCAAGAACTGTCGCAGATAGATTAATTCGTATATTCTCAATAAAATAGTTCTTAAATTATCTAAAAACAGATATTAAGGATATTTTGGACAATTATATAGAAAATAAGCCATTTGACTGCGGATGCTACCAAACACCACTACATCTTAATCAATACTTCTGAAAAGCTGTACCAAACAGGTTAACAACTTATTCTGAGTTCGTGTGTTTGAATCCTACCGCTCACTCACCTCATTGATTTACCAAGTGCGTGTGTTGTGGGGTTGGTGCACGTGTTCGGGGTTTGCCCCATGTTCTACTCCAAAAAAAATGACAATAGATATTGATCCTGAAGTCGCGGAGGACAAGTTGGGGGATTTGTCCTCGTTATCAGAAAAAAGAAGAACTAACTATGAGTTCTAAAAGCTAAAAGTTATAATTTGTCTGATTACGCTGTACCTAGAAGTATACACCAGCTGAGCCGCTAAACAAAAGCTCACGACTCAGCTCGACTCGTATAATAAACGCGCTAAGCAAGCTTGAGCTTGAATACAAAGCTCGTTTAATAAAGTTTGAGCACACATGAGTTCAGCTTGATAAATATCGCGAACTTCGATGTGCACGCTTTATGTGCACATTTTATGAATGACCTAGATCTTTATGTGGACCATTTTGGTGGATTCAAAATTATTGAGATAAAAAATTCAATGGAGCAAAGAGAATCCAAAACCCTAAGCCCCCTCAGAGTCTCTCCCTCCATTCCCTCCACATCGAAGAAGACCCCTCAGAAGCCAAACCTACGATACTCTGTTTCGCATCCTATCTCTTTGCAATGCTGAATCTCATCGTTCTCATGCCAATCAAGTTGATCCTGATGAGCCAAAACAAGGTAATACTAGATTTATTTTCGAATGAAACTGATTGGCTGCTGAGAAAATTAATTAAATGAGAAAATGAAAATCATAGTATAGAACTCTATGTTTTATGTTGTACTACTGACTTCGCCTAATTTGATTCTTATTTTCTTTTGCCTAGAATGGGTCTGATGGTTTTATGTTGAAAACCCACAACACTGTTTCTCTGAATTTCTTAGTCAGAACGATAATCGGACTACATTGATTGGTAAAAAATCTAACTTTTAAAACGTGATTCCTTTATGTTATAGAGAAAGCAACCTGAAGAAGTGGATGGAGATGTTAAAGTTACCATTTTTTTGTTGCTAATTATCATGTTTTTTTGTCTTTTGGTTGCTGCTGAATTATGTAATGTACAGGTGACGGTTTGTGTGAGTTGGGATTGAAATTTGTTCCCCCTTTCCCTTCCCCCCCCCCCCCCCCCTTTCTTTTTTTTCATATATATATATAAATGTTAAAGCCCCATAACCTAGGTAGCACCGGTGCGGGTACGGGGATGCGGGTGCGAGGAATTCGCCAATTTTCTAAAAAGTAAGGGTGTGGGTGCGGCGGGAGTACCTGGATAAAATATTAAAGATATATTTTCAGATAGTAGTATATACAAATTATTTTATAACTATTAGTATATTAGTATATACTCTAGATTATTGCTATTATTATTTTCTATTGTTTATCTTTTAAACTCCAAAGTTTTCAAAATTGTATGAAGAACTTGTGTTCTTTTCCAAAAGATCGCTACAAAAAAGTCCCAGCCACACTTCAAAAGAACTCAAAGAATCCATGGAGCATTCAGTATGGGTGCGGCGTCCTTTTTCGAAGAGTCCGTGTTTCATAGCCCATAACTATTGGAGTTTTTGTTCTTAATTCATTGAGTGAATTGGGTTTGAAAATTTATTTTATTTGTTTATTTTCTTTTTTTTTTTTATGTTAATCTTTTTGTTAAAGCCCCATAACTATTGGAGTTCTTGTGTGCTTAATTCTCTGAATTTCAATCCTGTTATGTTAAAACAAAAACCAACAGCTAAATTTTAATTTTTATATTTGTTAGATTCTGTAATATTGTTTCGTTTATGTTATAGAGGAAGCAGACTGCAGTGAATGAAAAGTTAACTTATCATTTTTTGTTGCTAATTATCAAGTACTTTGTCTTTTTGTTACTGCTTAATTATGTAATGTACAGGTTGCTGTTCGGGGAAAGACACTGAACATCAAGTGTATGATGAATTAACTGGTCCTGCTACTCTGGGGTCTGAGAATTTGCTAATTGAGAAAGCTTTTGAGGGTTCTGAAGTGATTGGTAACCGTGATGGAGGTTTTAATCAGGCTCCAATGAAAATAGATGATGTAGAAGGAGCAAATAGAATAGAAGGAAATGAGGAACTTATCCACAATGATGGTATTGATTTTGTGAAAACATTGGAAGAAAAGAAGGATGACAATGTTCTCCAGTCAAATAATCCGGAAGATCAATTTTGTCCTTTTGAAGTTTGTATGGAGGACTCAGGAAATGCAGGACGACTAGAAATAGATAAGAATTCTAATATTAAGGTGATGTATCATCTGAGTTGAAGGAGGTAGTTGAGGAGCCGATTTGTAAAGACATTAATATTAAGGAAGAGTTTGTTTCTAGAGAGCAAAAAGATGCACATGAGATAGATAAGAAGTCTAATACAAAGTTATCCGGCGTGGAATTGGAACTCATAGGCGGTAGTAGGGTACATATGGAATACAAGTCTGAAATGGTTTTTCCATGGCAAAATATAGAGGCTAAGCAAAACAATGGAGAACCATGGAGTCTGGTAGTGCAATTGCTAGTCCAGAAATTCTGTTCCCTCGTGGCAAAATATTGGGTGAAAATCTAACTCAAAATAAATACAGTATGTCTTCTGTCAAGGTATGAATTTGATTGAAACTTTTCCTCAAGTGCTTTGGAAAGTCATAATTTTTTTGCGTTTATGACATCTCTGAACTAGACAATTCAATTTCGGTTGCTTGAGTTGCCACTTGCCCCTAAGGTAATATATTTGATATACCACCTTTAATTTTACGAGGAAGATGCATTTTAGTTAAAACCATCACTTCTGTTTCTATAAAATGATTGTAAATGAGTTCATTCCTTGACATGTCTTTGTGAAGAATGATGCAAATGATCTTAGTAATTTTTGGAGAGCCATGAGATCTGTAACTTTCATAGGCTCTTGACCTCTGTCTCAATAGATGGTGCTAACCAGAATTGGAAGCTACAACTACCATTATCTGTATCAATTTGTTAATGTGTTATTACGTACCATGCCATTTTCCGGTCTCTGCATTTAAAGCAGGATGTTGCTGGCTAGTTTGATTCTAAACTATAAGCTTTGAGGCCTTAATGGTGTAGTTTATTAAATATCAAGTCAAGTAGAGTAGAATAATACTCCTCTAGGTGCATGTCGTGCTCGTGCATACTAATAGAATTGCATGACATAAGTCACTGTCAATCAATCTTTTTGGAACGATATGGCAGCAGGTGACTAACACTTAAGTAGGTTTACCTATTTTCCTTTGGGATGCCTCAAAGCTCACCAATCCTCTTTACTTTTATTTATTGATTTTATTAGTCAACAATATTTTTTTATTCTCAATTTGCTGGACATGGCTTTAACTATGGATCATGGCTATTATTTTTGGTCAAATTATGGTACTGTAGTTTTATTTGGAGACCTTGGCTTGTTTAGAGTAGTCTGTGACAGTTAGAGTTTTAAGTTTCCTATTTTGGGTCGTAGTTCTAACTGAATTAGGGATACCTAGAAGCCTATAAATATCTGCATAAGCTTTCCGTTGGGGGAAAAGCTGAGATTATGAAATTTAAGATTGGGTTGTGTGATGTGACTAAACTCTGGCGAGGTTGTGCCTGACAATGCTTCTTCTTTTCTTTTTCTTCTCCAGCACTGTTATCAGATTACTACTCACAGCCCGAGAACAACCATTAGTAAAAAAGCTTACTCCAATCAATCCTAACCTATAACCTAAAACTGTGGCTAGCATACAGGCCTTCAAACAACCACAAAACTGAAATTTCTGTAACCTTTCCAGAAACTAGCCAATTTCATTGACTTTTCTTCCCCAAGCCCTATACCTTTTTTCCCCTATGTTTTAAATGCCAAACTTGCAAGCTTCCTGTAATACAAACCACCCATTGACGGCTTTATCCCAAGCTGTCATGTACACCGGCTCCATCAAACTCTGTATGATGATCAGTGATCACATTAGGCTTAAAGGGGAAACAAATGTTGGAGCCTCATTATATGTGAAAATTGTGATAGCATAGGGAAGAGCTACTTTCTGGAGATGCAGTTATTGAGGATCATTAGGGTAATCATTTTCTTGTTGTCAAAGACTTATATTGACTTGCATTTAGATTTTTTTCTTAGTTGACAAAATTATTGGATCACTCACTGAATATTGTTCAGTGCGACCACATATCTAGCTGTCCTTTCTATGGTTACATTTGGTTCAGATGTAGTAAACCTAATATAGTGTTGGCCATTTGTAGCAGTATGACGGTGTCAGCAAGAAGCAAAAGCGTGGTCCTGGGACCAATGAACGTAGACGAAAGAAAATGGTATTTTTATTTTCTTGATTTTTCTTCTTCTTTTTTTTTTTTTTTTTTTTTTGGTGTGGTGGGTGGGGGTGGGTTTCATTTCAAGTTGGTACCATTTGATGCTCAACAGACTATTTACATTTCGCAATATTTTAGCTAAGCGCTCATCTAGTGTCGATTTATGCTATATGCATATAATATAATTACGAATTCATTCATCTTCATTACATTATGCAGCTAAAAGAAAGAGCTAAACGAGCGGAAAAGAACAGAAAGCTTGGTATTAAAAGATTGAAACTGCAACCGGTGTTGAAACCAAAAACAGTAACATATTGCCGTCATTATCTCCGGGGAAGATGCCAGGAGGTTGTACAATGTTCTATATTTTGTTATTCTAGTTCACAGTGAAGTATTGATTTTTTAGTAGTTTCACATGCATTCGATTGATAACTTTATTTCTTTTTGTTGTAAAGGGAGAAAAGTGCAAATTTTCACACGATACAATACCCTTGACAAAATCCGTGGTATAATCTTGTGGTTTTTATTATTATTATTATTATTATTTTTATTATTATTATTATCATCTTATGCTTCATTGTGATTCTATCGTGCGTTTTATTGTGTTCAGTTATGTTCGCTACTTTCTCACCAAAATTATGTATCATCTGTACATCACGCTTCACAAGTGAAATTTTGTATCATCTGACTATCTACATCACGCTTCTCAATTTTTTTCTTGCAAGATAGGGGGTTGTCGTTATCACTCACTCACTCTCCCTCTCACTCTCTCTCTCTCTCTCTCTCTCTCTCTCTATTACTTTTTTGGTGTTGTCATTTGGCACGTCACTCATGCATGAAAGGAGACGACTGTCCATTTGATCACGAACACTCCAAGTATCCTTGTGTCAAAAGGTTCTTGTAGCAGAGGTGCTGACTGCATGTTTTCTCATGATGTAAGTCTTTGTTTTCTGGGTTTCTATTTGTCTTATGTTTGCAATGCTTTTCTGCCTAAGTGGTGTGACTTACTTTGCTATGTATTTCTTGGTGTGTGAGACTATTTACCTCAGATGCCACAAAAGGAAGGTGGTTCCCCCATGGCTTCAAATGTTTCCAAATCTGGTCTAAGATTACTGAACAGAATGTGAGAGAGACTTTCCTAAAACCTGCTGCACAGA
Organism: Hydrangea macrophylla; assembly: GCA_033977485.1. Taxonomy (NCBI): domain Eukaryota; kingdom Viridiplantae; phylum Streptophyta; class Magnoliopsida; order Cornales; family Hydrangeaceae; genus Hydrangea; species Hydrangea macrophylla. Next base: position 7,961,022 of record CM066992.1, on the reverse strand, counting down.
GAACCATAGGAAAGAACATTGTATCTTTTGAGAAGTCATCATTAGGAAATACCTGTCAGTGTAGTCAACCTGGATCATCTGTTAAGGAAGATATGGTGTCAAAGTTGTCCCCGATAAGATCAATAGTTCATTGGATATAGTTGAAAGTTTGAATTACACAACAAAGAGAACGGCTGGCGTGGCAACCAAGGGGAATAAACTTCCTGTCGTTTGGCAAAGCTCTTTTAGTTGATGATCTCAGTAGTAAAGATTCATCTAGATTTCCTTCCAACAAGGATTGTAGTATTGGGAAATCAGTGTTCGGTGGTTCGAGTACAGATGTACAAGCTGACTCTTCTCCAAAGAGAAATGGCGGATTCAGAGTTGACAATCAGGTCGACCAAAGTGCATCCGACTCAGTACGACATTTGAATGAGATGCCAAAAGCGTCACCTTCAGAGGCATTGGCTAGGCTAAACTTCCTCTCATATGGCAAAGGTCCAACAACTGATACTATCAGTGACAAACAAGCTAGCTCGTCTTCAGGTCAATCATTGGATCAAGTAGCAGATGGACACGGTAAAGGCAATCCAAGTTCTACGCAGAAGATACTCTTCTCAAACACATTGAGCTCATCTCAGAAGACTCTCCTGTCGAACACACCAAGCTCGGCTCAGAAGGCACTTCTGTCGACTTTAGCATTCGCAGCTAAACACGAGTCTGAAATCAAGATGGGTCGGTTAATAATGGCCCCACTGTTGGTACTATCTTCAGCAAGGAAACTGGAAGTTCACAAGTTAAACCGATGAAAGCATCAAAGATTTTGGATTTCTTGTATGGTGGTTGTAATAAAAGCAAGCAATGAAATGAGGACTACTAGAACGTGCGAGTGTTTTTTCTCATCCATCTTAACTGTTTCCAGTGCTTTCGAATATTCGGCTGCTGATACGAGGAAAATGGTTCTGGAATTTAAATTTGGGATGCAGGTGGTTTAAGAAAGAGTATGAAAATGTTCGCCTTTTCCTTCTAATTTCATGACATCAATACGTAGCTGGCATCAGACTTCGGAGCTTAAGTTACCCAATTGGTATCGTGCAGAATTGATCTAGCACATGGCTTCAGCCTAGAGGCTGTACAGTGAACAAAGGCATTTTGTCTTCAGCTGACCTTGTGCTAAGGGCGTGACTGAGCACAAAGTCATGTGCAAGTAGTAGACATTCAACACACACTTTAATTTTGTAGAACTGGTTCAATTTTGAACCTTTGAACTGGTTCATTTGCCTTCTTAAACAGTCTCTTGTAAGATCATTCCATTGGTCTGTTGGGATTTTATATGCTGAAGTTATGAATCTGAAGTATATATATCCATACCATCTTCCACACTTCACATATATTGTTTTTATTTTGTTATGTTTGATGATGGTGATTGCGATGATCTTGCGTAGCTATAGATGTCAAGGTGGCAAACCCAACTCTTTACTTCCATTGGAGAAAGATGGATTTCTGCCTCAGTATTGTTTTTTCTTAATGCTGCATGATTTGAAAATAAACAACCTTTCTGACAGAGTTGCTTTTGATCACTGATTTCTTTAGTTGTCCTTAACGGCTTCAGGGCTTACTTCGTCGCTCGTGCAGGTTGTATTAAAATGCACCTCTGCTAATCTTTCAAGTAGTCATGACTGCGAACAAAGTCCTCTGAGATGTTCTTATAGACTCTTAAATGCATTTGATTTGCAGCTTCGAGTTTATCCTTCTCCTAACGAGAACCGGTCTTGGGCATGTCCTTTACCGGCAAAAATTGAAACTTAAAATAGATTCTGATGGCTGGGGTATCAATATGAATGTGGCATTCGAACATTGTAGTTGGGACAAAACTTTGTAGGATATCAGATATGGACATTATAGAGGAACCAGCTATGGACATCTTGTCTGTTAAAATAGAAACATGACTGAGTTTTCTACTTTCTGAAGGATTGTTCATAAAATGAATATCCCTTTGGTATTGCAACTCCTTTGTGACAAATGGAAGAAGCAGAAGGTATCATCGGTCTTTGCACGTTTAAGATCTGCGCACCTGTTTTTGTGCTTTCATTTCGTTTGCAAATTTGATTGAGGGTGAAAATATTTATTGTACCGACTATTCTGCTTATGTCAATAACCAAAATTGCAACCACTGGGTTTTTTTTTTCCTCGTAAAATATATTTCCATTCTAATTCAGCTTCTATTGATTGAAATGCTATTAGATTCAGAATTCTGTATCATAGTATATTGGAATTTATTGTATTCCCAATTGAAAAGCACGAGTACGGTTATGGTTGGAAAATTGGCTTCATAACTATGTTATATTATTGAGCACAATTCTTTGTTTGAACCATTAGCCCATTTCGGCATCATACACGAATTCTGTATCATAGTATATTGGAATTTACCAAATTCGTTGATTATATGAGGGACACACGTTCACAACGAATAAAACTCCTATTTTCGAATTGTTACTTGGTCATCTGAGCAAGTGATAAATGTGACAAAGGCTTTCGGATTGGAATGTGTTGCCTAAAGAAGCAGGGAATTAAGGCAGTAAGCTAGTTTACAAAGAACTCATCAAGAGTCTATGAGCAATTTAACCAAAATCAGATTATGAAAACTTCATTATTGATTCACACACCCCTGAGTTTTCTCCAACTTACGATTAAAACTGCTGGTGACCAGATCTGCTAAAAGCACCCGAATTATGTACCAACCCGACAGAGAAAATGACTCTTCAAATATTTCTTAGAAATGTTTGCAAGGGGAAGAATAATCGCTCATCGTTAAAATGAGATAGAAGATAGAAATCCAAACATGGATAAGAAAAAAATGCAAGTACTCAAAAATCATCATTTGTATACAAATTCAACTCAATTCACATCCTCCTATAAATATAATTGATGGGAAAATCAAAATTATGGTACAGAGCTCAAATAGGAAATTCAAATTCAGGACAGAGAAAATGGTATTCTATGATACAACAAGAAGAAGATGCATCAAAAGCATCAAACAAAAACTATCATACAGAGCTCAAATAGGAAATTCAATTTCAGCGAATTCGGGGTATGAAAAATGGAATTCTGTTGTACAACAATTATCTTCCTCGTAAAATATATTTCCATTCTAATTCTGTTGAAGGTGAGCTTATTACTATTAGGCCTCATCACCCTATTGGATATTGAAGAGGATGAAGCTGATAAGTTGTTAGACTTATTTAATTCCTCTTTATCTTTAGTAAAAGCTTTTCTCAAACTCTGTTAAGTCCTCAGCATCCACGATCTTGTTGAGTACTTCAGAACATCGTGGGAAGAAACATTTTCCGAGTTCCACTAACTGTGCAAAATATAAAAAAAAAACAAAGACTTTTATTCCCAAATATTAAAATAATTTTTCAGAATTGTCGATTTGCCCCTGAATACAAAGTTAAGATTTCACAAAAAGGAAAAAAAAAAAAAAAGAAAAAGAAAAAGAAAATTCATGATAAGGACCAAGGAGGGTGGTGCTGGTGATCAAAGTTGTAACACAAAACTTTGCTTTAAGTTTTTATTTCCCTTCAATTTTCCAAAAAGCATTGGGTAAGGGTAAGGGTAAGGGTAAGTAAGGATAAGGGTAAGGGAGGGGGGGAGTTCTATAAATTATTAAAAAATATACTTTTGTACAATTGTATAAACTGGTACATTATCTTGATTGTTTTAGCAATTAAGACAAATAACAAGTATAAATAAGCTACATTAGGCTTTTAACATGTAATCCAACTCCCAATATTCTTAAATGAACTTTGGAGTTTTTAAAATTATGTTAAGAGTCCCCCGTTTTGAACGCCCGGTCTCATGCGAGAAGAATCCGCTGCGTAGCAGGTGCTGACACGTTCTATAAAATCATTCTGAGAATTTTTTTTTAAAAACTTCAAAATGACCTGAATCAATATATAGTTACAAATTTACATTCCAAAATTCGTACATCTAAGTACAAAGTTACACATTTTGTATTTGAATGACAATGTTTGATTTGAGACTTAACACGCCAAGCTCTCTGAGATTGGTGATAGAATGCGTATAATTGTTTGAGAGTCCAAACTATCAAAACTCTTAAAACCAGCTTCTTGAAAGAAAATATATATATACAAAAGTCACGAAATGTGTTTTATTCCAAAAGAATAGAACGCGATTTTGAATATACAAAAGTCAATTGTGCCCTTAGTTTATAATTTGTATGTTAGTGATGAATTTAACATTATTAACTCTTAATTAACTATTAATTTCATAAATACTTTAATTACTAATTTAAATATACTACATTTTAATATGTTTATATTTGTGCCCTAGAATATTTATGTGTTAGTAATATGTTAATATAATATATTATTAAAACATGACTAATTGTGAAATAATTAATGATACCTAAAAGCAATTTGAGCCACAAAAACTACTTAAAATAGATAATTTTTTATTAATTATTTCAATTAATATTGGAAGCGTATATAACACACATTAAAAGACAAAAGTACTACTCCCTCCGTCCCATAATAAGTGTCCACATTTCCTTTTTTGGATGTCCCACAATAAGTGTCCACTTTCCTAAATTGGCATATAGCTTTTATTTACTTTCCAAAACTACCCTTATAATAAAGACAAAGTAGCATTTATTTGTGGTCTTAAAACAAGCAAAAAGTCAAACACCCATCACATCTAAGGGTAAAATTGGAAAGTGGCCATTTAATGAACCCAAAAAACTAATATCATATAACTTTCTTAAACAATGTGCAAAATGGAAGTGGACACTTATTATGGGACGGAGGGAGTAACATATTTTACTACTACTAAACCACACAATTATTTGATTAACATTCAAAAGTTAATAATGTTAATTCCAAATATATACTCGTACTATTTTTTGCTTAAAGAGGTAATAACTAATAAATATTATTATAGTTACACTTTGTACCCAAAATCGTGTTAGCGAAATTGGTGGAGGTGTTGGCATTATCTCTTTTGGTCCTTAGAGCAACTTCAACCACATTATCCATATTCAATTTCTAGTTATTTTGGGAAATCAAAGTGCATTTTTGGAGCTCCAATGGGTTCTCTAAATGGTTCTCCATTTTGGAGAGCCCCTTTTTGGTTCTCCACATTTGAGGAGAGAGAGTGTGAATATGAGTAATTACCCATAAGTAAAATAATGAAAAATAATACATATCATATTCATTTAAGGAGAGAGAGAGCATTAAAATTTTCAACTTTTGTATAAAAAAATTAATATAATAATTCAAACCTCCCCATAATGGAGAACATGGTTGGAGTTGGGAGTTTAAAACTGATTAGCTAAAATAGCTTTTTAGTTATTTTGGCTAAAAATTAGAGAATTTTTAGGCAATTACTATTAACACTCGAATTTTTTTTTTGTCAAAATAGCTTAGCTAACAATTTTGGTAATCACTATTAAGCCCCCAATTCCAACAATGTTCCCTATTGTAGGGAGATTTGTATTATTATATATTAGTTGTTATACAAAAGTTGAAAATTTCAATACACTATCTCTCTTTTTTTTTTTTTTTATCGCAATACATTATCTCTCCTTAAATGAATATGATATTTATTACTCTTCATTATTTTATTTATAATTACCCATACTCACACACACACTCTCTCTCTCTCTCTTCAAATGTCGAGAATCAAAAAGGGACTCTCCAAAATGGAGAACCATTTGGAAAATCCGTTGGAGCTCCAAAAATGCACTTTAGTTCTCCAAAATAACTTAAAAATGACTATGAATAATAGGGTTGGAGTTGCGTACAAAAGGAAATTCGCGTGTAAGTTAGAGAAAAGCTAATCCTTGTTTGACTGGGTTAAACTGTCTTATTGAGAAGCAGCATCTTGGGTGCATATTTTGAACCACGTTTTTGGGAGGTCAAAACACAGTTTGGGTTGCAAACCAAACACTTCAAAAACATGGAATGGAGCCCAACCTGCGTTGTATGCCACCAAAACGCAATAACAAACACCCTCTAATACTATACTTTCTAAATTTGAATTCTAAATACTTTATCGGTTATTCGATTGTACCATATGCAACAATATATAGTATCATCCACTATTGTTACTTATAATTGTTAGGCCATCTCTCATCCTTGAATCAAATCCATATCAAACATAAAATTTGGTTCAAAATCCCTTAAAATGAAATAATACTGTTGGAATTATACTGTTCATTGAATCAAATTTTGATATGAATCAAATTTTAATATGACTTTATTAAAAAAAAATTAATAAGTATTTCACTCAAATTTGATTTGATATGGATTTGAGTAAGGGTTGGGGATGCTTTTATTCAAATTTCATACTCAAATGGAAAAAAATATATATATTATAAACAATTTTGGGTATGACCATTGGAGAGCAAAATACAAAATCAAGCTTTTACTCAAATTTTAAGTGAAATTTGGGTAAGGTTGGAGATGATCTTAGAGCATTTGAAAACCAAATTTGTGATTCAAATTTGAGAGGCATAACATTACTTTTTGATTTATAATATTTTTTTCTTGCACTATGAATAATGTATTAAGTTGAGTAGTCTCAACATATCTACTACCTTGTAAAAGAGGCTTAATGAGTTAGTGAAATACAATCTTGTCCCTCTCCTAAACTCATATCTACACTCATCTTTAGGATATATTGATTTGGGTAAGGGCAATTTTGTCATTTCAATCGACCAATTATCTTCAACCAGGCTTGTAATTACAAGTGTACCCTTTTTCTATACCATAATGACTCGTACATTCGTACATCTTGATACTCATCATAATGATATATTGATTTGTGCGAGGGAAATTCTGTCATTTCAGATGAATTATAACATTCAGGTCAGCTTTTAAAATTTTATTTAATACTCCCTCCGTCCCATAATAAGTGTCCACATTTCCTTTTTTGGATGTCCCACAATAAGTGTCCACTTTCCTAAATTGGCATATATCTTTTACTTACTTTCCAAAACTACCCTTATAATAAAGACAAAGAAGCATTTATTTGTGGTCCCAAAACAAACAAAAAGTCAAACACCCATCACATCTAAGGGTAAAATTGGAAAGAGACTCTTTAATGAACCAAATAAATTAAAATAATACAACTTTCTTAAACATTGTGCAAAAAGGAAGTGGACACTTATTATGGGACGGAGGGAGTATAATAATGAGGATTCACTCAATAATATTATGTCTAATTATATTTGGGTAAACAAGCTTTTACATTAGGTCAATAAATTTGGGGATATTTATTGACTCGGTCGCATTAGGGCCCAGCTGGATGGATCCGATCTCGACGTTCCTCAAAACTGGTGGCTTTCCAGACGGAAAAGACGAAGCCCGATGAGTCAAATACCAAGCGGCTCGATACCACCTCACCGACGGCGTCCTCTACAAAAGGGGTTTCTGTATCCCCTATCTCAGATGCGTCCACCCCTCAGAGGTTTCATGTTTAAAGTGGTTTGGTCATGGGTTTTGTAAAGCAACAACAATTTGTCCAGAATTTCAAAACAGCAACACCTTTTTGAAATAAGCAAATCAGAACCTTAATCAAGTATCCTCGGCCTCAAATAATTTTTTATATGAAGTTTAAGGTGTTAGTAAGATCCCCTAAAAAGATTAGAACCTTTCTGATTCGTTTACTATTTTTAGAAAATCATACAAAATCTCTAGACAAAGAGTTGTAAGATCCTGATTGACGTCTAGTGTTTGTCTAATTCCCAGAGATCGAACCGTTGATCTTCGATTTTTCTTTTTTGGGTTGGAAACTAGACTCACAGAGGTATCTTGAATCCAAAATTCATTAAGATCCAACCAAGGGAACTATGCTTTTCTAATTTTTGAAGTTCAGGTTCGCTCTCTGAAACTTTCAAAAATTTAGGACAGATTTGACAAACTTTGTAAATAATGGTTCAAATGATCTTTTCATGATTTAGGGTTTATACTATGCTTTGATAATGATTAGTTAAACTTAAATTCAAAGGTTAAGTGATCCAAATCAATGAATAGCTCATGTCTTGCTCTTGTTCATATATATTCATCCATATAGATTGGTGCTTGTAATTAGGATTCATTTGTTTTAGATTAAATTGCATTTGATAGATTTAAGCTAGAAGCCTAGGATTGTTATTTAAGATCCAACTTTATATCTTGTATATCATGTGAACTAACCCTTTTGTTTTGTAGCGCTTTGTGAGGTACAATTTCTCTACCCTTCTCAAATTTATTCCATTCTTTGATCTTTTTTATTTATTTTGATTTTTCGACCTCATGTGCGACACCTTAGAATTAGGGTTTGCCTTATGTGCGTATACGTGTATTAGAGACTCTTTTATTAGGATTCCAACTTTTTGTATGCATTGCACGTTTTAACATTTTGCCGTTGGATCCCAGGTAAGTTTTCTAGTTCTCTATTGCATATCATGTTGCCAGCTAATTGAAGTACTTGGTTTTGATGATACTTTGTCATTAGCAAATTTATACCATTTCAACATGCTTGTGTAATGTATATGTATATCTATGTATTAATTGAGTAGAGGCCTATCGTAAGATAGGATGAGAGAGGGTGTTTTAGTCCGTCGGACTCCTTCCTCTTTCATTCCATAATCCCCGGACCTAGTTAATCTTTGGTTTCGCAAAAGATCGGTTTGCTTTCAAAATGGTTTCTTAATTTTTTCCTTTTCAAAAAATTAAGTGGCGACTCGCATTCGCATTTGAAAATTGTTTTGAAATTTAAAAGAAAAGATGTGGGTAAGAGAAATTGCGGTATCCACAATGTGTATGGGTGTTTGCATGGAAGTGTATACAAGGGAAGATGAGTGAATGCTTGGGTTTCTTCCTAATTCTCTTCTATCTCTCCATGGAACTCTTAAATCTCCTAACTCTTCCTCTCTCTATATGTGCAGATTGTAAGTGTCCAAGAGGGTGTAGTATGTGTGTATGCATGTATAAATAGAGCTAGGTGGTTGCTAGGTGTCTTCATGTATGTGTTAGGGTGTTGCATGCATGGACAAGTGTCCAACATGTGGACAAGTGGCAAGGGTATAAGTGACATGTGTCTAGGGTGTTGCATGTGCCACCATGTGGCCGGCCATGGTGGGGCCTATCTTGGGTTTTGTGCCACTATCTCGGTTTGAGTGCAAATGTCCATGGTATACGTGTCAGTCTCGATTTATGTGCAATCGGGTATCATTTATAATGTCTGGGTCCAGGTATAGTATTAAGTTGAGTCTAATTATGGTCGAGTCGGTGCGGTACTTTACAGTCTAATTAGTAATTACATTATACTGACACAGTCACACAAATAAAATAAAATATAATAATAGACCATATATGGAAATTCATAAAACTCATTTTATTAAATGCAGAGAAATTACAGGTACTACACAATCCAAACACAATGTAATGCACTATATTGATGTGAGTAGGAAGAAAAATTAAAGTACCATATTGTCTAATGCACGATTTATAAATTGCAAAATAAGCTATATATTGGAAAAGCACCTCAAGCCCAACTTTAAATAAATTTCTCAAATAAATTGAAAAAAGCTATAAATTCTAAATCTATAAATCACACAAAATACTTTGTTTTAGCTATTTCTAAGTTATAAGCTAGACGTTACAGCTTGTAAGTTGTAATAAACGGCCCCATCGTCTATGGAGTGTATTGTTACACCAATCTGAATAAGGACCTGTTTGGCACACCTTTCATTTCTGTGATTTAATTTTAAAAAAATAAATTCAGCACAAATTTCTTAGACTAACACAAAGATTGGATGACATAATTTTGTTTGTCAAACAGTTTTATTTACATTTTGGAATTCCATTATCAATATACATTCTAAAAACTCGTTGCCAAATAGGGCCTTACACGGGCAAACCCATTGGAGTCTAGAAGGCCCAAAACCCTCCTATTCTTAGACCTTGGTGTGTGTACATTAACGATCAATATTCACCCCCACCGCCAAAAAAAGAGAAAATTGAGAAGAAAAAGGAACAAAAGAGAAGACCCAGATAAAAATGGTGGTAAGGTTTAGATTATTGAGGTTCGGATGCAAAAACAAGCCTTTTTATCGAGTTATGGCCGCCAATAGCAGATCTCCCAGAGATGGCAAGCACTTAGAAGTCTTGGGTTACTACAACCAATTACCAGGTTATCCTTTGTTTGGTTCCTGAGAAAATAAAAGAAAATGTTTTTTTTTATAATTTTTTTTATGTCAAAATTGGGCTTCTGTGGAGGATTGTTCTTATAAAACGTGCTAAATTTTATCAGGGTTTGAATTAGGGACTTTGCTTTATCAAATTTGAGCATCATTTTAGCTTTTAAAAATCCAAAGAATGTGATTTTGCCCCTATTTTTATTGGGTTTTCTCTTAGCTAGGTAATCCCCTTTACTGATTTGCTTGGTTGCTGAGAACTTTGAAGACTAAAAATTTGAAATTTCACTTTGTTTAGGACTTTGTATTACTAACTTTAGACTGGGCCAACCTGTTATAGATTTCAAGAGCAGTGATTGTTTCAGTGTGTTCTGATATTTTTTTTAAAAAGAATGGGTCTAAATTTTGATAGAGTGAAGTAAGTTGTTTTATAATCGTCACGAAGAATCGAAGTGTTCACCGTATCCATTTCGTCACGAAGAATCAAAATGATACACAACTTTATAACCGTCACTTCGTCACGAAAAATAGAAGTGTTCACCATATCCATTTCGTCATGAAGAATCGAAATGATACACAACTTTATAACCGTCACTTCGTCACGAAGAATCAAAGCGTTCACCGTATCCATTTTGTCACGAAGAATTGAAATGATACACAACTTTATAACCGTCACTTCATCACGAAGAATCGAAGCGTTCACCATATCCATTTCGTCACGAAGAATCGAAGCGTTCACTGTATCCATTTCGTCACGAAGAATCGAAGCATTCACCATATCAATTTCGTCACGAAGAATCGAAATGATACACAACTTTATAACCGTCACTTCATCATGAAGAATCGAAGAGTTCACCGTATCCATTTCGTCATAAAGAATCGAAATATTACACAACTTTATAACCGTCACTTCTGTACGAAAAATAGTTTAAATTAAAGTTTTAAACCCACAGCGGAAAAGTTAAGTTACAAAAACCTATTGGTATGCCCGGATCTACTACTCGCTAATTCTATAGATGTGCACAAGAGGGGAAAAGATTATACCTTTGTGTCTTGAACCCAATTATGATATCTTCAACCTTGGTGATGCAGCAGCCTCCACTAGGTTATCTTCACCCTTATGTCTCCTGCGGATGCCTGCCGGAAAGACTAGAGATGGTGGAATCTCTAATATAGAGGATATGAAGGTTTAGGAAGACTAAAACAGTTTCTACAGCGTCTGGTTAATAAAAACGACGAACTCTTTTTCTAGAACGCACCTGCCCTATTTATAGATTCCCAGAACCGACCTAGACTTCGATCGATCGAACTTTCGATCGATCGAGACAAGTTCAATCCATCGAACCAGTCGTGGCTTCGATCGATTGAACTAACTTCGATCGATCGAACCTGCCTTGACATTATCCTCATTTGCCTTTCCAAGCAACCTTGCAGAGCTAAGAGTGGGACCTCCTAGGTTCTTTATTGTTGGCTCAGACCAGTTTGTTAATTACCATGACCAAACTCTTTGATCAGCAAACTAACTAACTGGTCAGTTAATGTTTACTCCACTATAAAACGATAACTGAACTCCAACGCAAAAGAACATATTCGAAGCGATGACTAGACTTGTATGGTGTACTAATGTCCCTCTACCTTCAGCATTCGTAATTATATCCAGGTGGTCGGATAACAGTTACTGTAAACCTGAATCATGATTAATTCTTGTATTCCTTGAGTCCCATTCATCTCTCATGATTACCAAACATGTCAATAACTATTATCAACAAGACTACAGTTCTCAGTAATCAACTTGGTGACATTCTCAAGGGAATGCTTACTCTGAATCAGAGGGTATATTCTATCTTGACAATATATGTTCACAACCCTATGAACATGACATACCTAAGATACCCAGGTGTTGATCTTCTATAGACCTCACTGATTGGTAAGTCAAAGCAGTCATATCCACAGTCTGTGATCATAATCGTCTCAAGATTGAGAACACGTACCTTATACAAGTTATGAGTTCCTATTGACTGTTGACAGCCTTAAGCGTCAATAGGAAACTCAAGTCCGTCAATGCACTATAAGCACTAGCATATCAACTAAGAGTTACACTCTAGTGATTGAGATTAATCACTCCATCCAATGGTAGTTAATTATGCTACAGTGTAGACCTGATGAGGTATCCAGTCTCATCATCCACTGTGACATATTCTAAGTATCAAAGAATAGTAATTTGTATCTCACTTGTTTGTATCTCATACACACACGAATTGCTTAATATGATACTTAAGGATAAACAATCATCTCATGAAAGAAACATACACAATGAAATATAAAGCTGATATCCATATATTATAATGCTAGTGTCTCATACATAAAGTAATGGTTTGAGGGCACAAACCCAACAAACTCCCACTTGCACGCATAACCATTCAGAACTACATCTAAGACCTAGACTATCTAGATGACGATCAAAGACCTTCTGTGGCAAGGCCTTTGTAAACGGATCAGCAAGATTGTCAGCGGTGGCAATCTTAGTGACAGTCACATCTCCACGTTGAACAATATCTCAGATGAGATGATATTTCCGCTCTACGTGCTTTCCCTTCCCGTGGTTCCTTGGCTTCTTGGACTAAGCCACTGCCCTACTATTATCACAATAAAGTGTAATAGGTGACAACGACGCTGGTACCACCTCGAGCTCCATAAGGAACTTCTTGAGCCAAACAGCTTCCTTTGCGGCTTCACAAGCAGCCATATACTCAGCTTCTATAGTTGAGTCTGCAATGCATTTCTGCTTAATACTCCTCTAACTAACAGTACTACCTCCCAAGGTAAAGAGATGTCCGAATGTTGACTTCCTCGAATCTTTATCTGACATAAAGTCCGAGTCAGTGTATCCTACTGGAATTAACTTACTACGACCATACATAAACATGTAATCTTTAGTCCTTCTCAAGTACTTAAGAATGTGCTTGACGGCTGTCCAGTGCTCTGGACCCGGATTTGACTGATATCTGCTAACCATGCCAACGGAAAAGCAGATATCTGGTCTAGTGCATAACATTGCATACATGAGACTTCCCACTGCCGAAGCATAGGGAACTCCTGTCATGCGATTCCTCTCCTCCTGTGTCTTTGGACACTAGTCCTTGGAGAACTCTAGACCATGCCTAAAAGGTAACAAACCTTTCTTTGAATTATCCATAGAAAACCTAGTTAGTACCTTATCGATATAACCAGCTTGAGATAATCCCATTATCTTTCGCTTGCGATCCCGAAAGAGCTTTATCCCAAGAATATAGCTCGCCTCCCCTAGATCCTTCATATAGAAAGTACTAGCTAGCCAAAACTTGACCGTTGACAGCGCCGCTATAACATTTCCAATGAGTAGAATGTCGTCAACGTAAAGCACAAGAAAAGCCACCACTTTCCCTTCACATTTCTTGTATACACAAGGTTCATCCAGATTCTGTATGAAACCAAACGACTTGACCGCTTGGTCAAATCGGATGTTCCAACTTCTGGATTCCTGCTTAAGCCCATAAATGGACTTTTGCAACTTGCATACCAAGTTACCTTTCCGACCAGCTATGAACCCTTCTGGTTGTTGCATATAGATGTCCCCCTCAAGATTGCCATTCAAGAATGCAGTCTTGACGTCCATCTGCCAGATCTTATAATCTAGGCATGCAGCAATGGATAAGAGTATTCTAATGGACTTGAGCATGGCTACCGGTGAGAAGGTTTCCTCATAGACAATGCCCTCCCTTTGAGTATAACCTTTCGCTACAAGCCTTGCCTTAAAGGTCTCAACCTTTCCATCAGATCCTCTTTTCCTCTTATAGACCCGTTTACAGCCAATGGGTTTAATATTGGCTGGAAGTTCTACAAAATCCCAGACCTGATTGGAATCCATAGATTCCAATTCAGCCTTCATAGCTTTAATCCAATGAGCTGAATCAACATCAGCCATTGACTCTTCATAAGTGGAAGGATCAGATTCAGATTCTGATTCTATGGAGACAGCTTCAAAAACTTCTCCTAAGAACATGTATCTATCTAGCTGGCTGACAATCCTCCCACTACGACGAGGTACCGGTGCAGAAATGGGTGAAGAAATGGTATTTTCTTGATTTACATCATTATCAACTGTGGGTTGGACTGAGGGCTCTCCTTCTATCTCTCTAAGATCTATCCTTCCCTTAGGTTTATGGTTCATGATATAATCATCCTTTAAGAAAACAACATTTGTACTAACAAACACTTTCTGTTCTCTTAGATCATAAAAATAGTATCCATAAGTACCCTTTGGATACCCTACAAAATAACATACTTCTGATCTAGAATCCAACTTGCTCATCTTTCCTTTAAGCACATGTGCCGGACACCCCCATATCCGGAGATGTTGCAAAGAAGGCTTGCGCCCAATCCACATCTCCCGTGGTGTCTTGGGAACAGATTTGCTTGGTACTAGATTTAGTATGTATGCAGCGGTTTCCAAAGCATAACCCCAAAGGAATAATGGCAACTCAGAATAACTCATCATCGACCTAGTTATGTCTAAAAGAGTCCGATTCCTTCTCTCCGCTACACCGTTCTACTGAGGCGTACCAGGTGCAGTCAACTGTGACAGAATCCCATTCTGTACGAGGTGATCAATAAACTCATTAGAGAGGTACTCGCCACCTCGATCAGATCGAATGGCCTTGATATGTGTGCCCAATTGCTTCTCCACTTCAGCCCTAAACTCTTTGAACTTTTCAAAGGCTTCAGACTTGTGCTGCATTAGGTACACATATCCATACCTTGAGTGGTCATCAGTAAATGTTATGAAATACTCAACCACCCCTTGCTCTAATATTTATTGGTCCACACACATCAGTATGAACTAATTCCAACAATGCATTGGTCCTATTGCCCTTTCCTGGAAAGGGCCTTTTGGTCATCTTACCCTCTAAACAAGACTCGCAGACTTCCATTGGTTAGAGAACCAAATCTCCTAAGACCCCTTCTTTGACTAGTCTGCCAATCCTATTTAGATTGATATGGCCAAGCCTCATATGCCAAAGTCTTGTTGGATTAGTGGAAGGTTCATTTGTTTTGGATGGTACAGAAACCACTGAGTTATTAAGTTCCATACAAGAGTCTTTAGAAATATTGGGAGTAATCACATACAAACCATTTGATTTAACACCAGAACATATAAAAGAACTATTTCTTTTAATAACAACTTCAGTTCCAAAATGAAAAGAATAACCATTATTTGATAAATTAGAAACTGAAATTAAATTACGTCTCATTAAGGGACGTAAAGTACATCTGATAAAATCAAAACTTTATTGTCTAGAAATTCTAAAACTACAACTCCTATAACAACCGCAGATACGGTTGCGCTAGAACCTAGAGTAAGTATGATTTCCCCATCACGGCACCTCCTGGTTGATCTGAACCCCTGCAATGAATTACAGATATGGTTAGTCGCCCTAGAATCAATGCACCAAGTGTTTGAAGTATCCGTAATAAAACTTACTTCAATCACATGTGATTCAATCATACCTTGAACTCTTGTAGCTAAGAATTCTGGACAGTTCCTCTTCCAGTGGCCTTTCTCACCGCATTGGAAACACTTTCCTTTGCCTTGGTCACCCACCTTCCCTTTGCCCTTACCTTTTCTCTTAGATTTTGCAATCTTAGGGACCGGTCCAACACTTGGACCACCAGTGCCAACCTTCTTCTTTCCTTTCTTTCCTTTTGGCATAGATCGGAAGAGGAAGCACTTTTCTCAACATTTAAAACGCTGCCCCCAGGCTTGATCACCCCTTCCGCTGCCAGTAAAGAGCTCATCAATTCGCTCATTGAAAAATCCATTTTATTCATATTATAATTCAGTTTACATTGAGCGAATGATGGCGACAACGTATTGAGGATCATATCAACTTGGGTCTGTGCATCGATGTTGGCACCTAGGGTCTCCAGCTCGTTTAAATAACCAATCATTTTTAAAACATGTTCTTTGACTGGAGTCCCTTCCGACATCTTAGCACTCATTATCTTCTGCATAGCTACCTGCCTGGCAGGCCTGCCATGCTCCCTAAACATCTTTTTCAAGGATTCGATAATGTCACTGGCGGAATTGTTC
This sequence comes from Hydrangea macrophylla, assembly GCA_033977485.1. Classification (NCBI taxonomy): domain Eukaryota; kingdom Viridiplantae; phylum Streptophyta; class Magnoliopsida; order Cornales; family Hydrangeaceae; genus Hydrangea; species Hydrangea macrophylla. The sequence continues at coordinate 7,944,712 of CM066992.1, read as the reverse complement.
GACTGGTATTGGTATTGTAACACATTAGCCATAGAAGCCAATATGCAACAACGAGCCATCCCATTCGACTTTTTCCATTTATCGAACTCGCGTCTAGCAACAGCCGAAGCATTTACAACGGGTTCTTCGGGGCATAGGGTAGTGAGGACATATATGTGATCCTCCGTAGTTAATACGATGTCAAGGTTACGTTTCCATTCAGTGTAGTTATTTCCAATTAACTTATTTTGAGTGAGTATGGTGGCAAGTGGACTAAATGCAGATCCAGACATTATGATTACTGAAAATCAAACAAAATAAATATGGATATCAGAATTTGACAATTTGAAATAAAAGAATCCATTTAAAACTCTTATTTAAAACAAAGTCGCCGGAATATCGAAACGAAAGAATAAAGCTTCCGTGTCACGCCCCGACGTAGCATAAATATGGAAAGCGTTTAATTTCCTTTATGGACCCGTAGGTCGCGACAGTTTGAAGGATCGATTCCGTCCCAAAACGTCGAACATCATAAAACCATTAATCAGAGTAGGGCAACCTGGGCTTATAAAAATTTTCTAACTTATTACATCCTATAGTACAGGGTTTACTAAGGCACAGACCGCCTTGAAATAAAACAATAACTTAAAGTCTATTACAGTCATCCTTATTACAAACCAAATTATAACACATAAACATAAAGCATATAAGGGTAACATCTCTTCTCAGCAACATATCTTAATTAGCATAGTCATACGGTTCTTCTTGATTATAACCTGCAAAGCCTAGACACGAATGTCCAGGACGCATCAACGCCGTCAGCTTCAAGAAGCTGGTGAGTATTAAAAACATAGCTTTGAATGTAAAAACATGCCCATTTACCTTTTTCCCATTTCCATTTAAATACCACAAGTTTATATTTATGATAAAGAGCTTGTTAGAAAAACAACCACAACAATAATTAAAAGATAAATTCACACATATGTGACCGTGTATGAGAACAATGCACCATCTCATCTAACCGACTCTTTTCTCTCGACAAAACCCAACAACCCTCTATCCTACTCCTGGTATCTTTGAAATACTAAGATAGCCACACTTTAGCAACGGGGCGCCAGGGAGTGTCCAGTTTGCCTCACACTTTGGTCCGGGGTACCAGGGAGTGTCCAATGCCTCACACTTTGAATACCCTAACCGCCATGCAAATACCGGGGCAACCCCCACACAGGTATCCAGACTCGAGTCATTCAGGGAGTGTCTATAGGCCACACTTTAGCACTTCCATGGGTGCCAGTGAGTGTCCAAGTTCGGCTTCACACACTTTAACGCTTCCATGGGCGTCAGGGAGTGTCCATTTTTGCCACCTTCGCATTTCAAAGACACCCTCATCCTCTTTTTCAACTCCAACCACAATCACATCCACAACCACAACCATAACCACAGCCACAATTACAACCACAACCACAACCACAACCACAACTCAAACTCATACTCTTTCCACACAATCATTACTCTTTTCCACACTATCATTACTCTTTTACACACTACCAACACTCACCATGCATGTACAACTGACTCCACATGAATGTCATCAAACTTTAAACATAAAGGAATTCACAGAATTAAAGAAATAATATGCGTACGGGGATTGAAAATTCGTAATTCATTGCCTTAATCATTTTAAACATAACTAATAGCATTCTAAAAACTGCTACTGAAATCCTCGTTTTCTGTCCAAACGGTGCAGAATCTGAGAAAATTGCATTAGACAAAAAGTGTGCAGAATCGAGTTTTGCTTGGGACAACGCGGGCAGAACCTTAAATTTCATTCGTTTTCCTAACAAAAATCTGAAAACAAAATTCTGCTACTGTTAAAATTAAAAGAGAAAATATTAGATTGAATTTCTAATATACTTTTTCTGCTACTGTAATCCTCATTTTCTGCCCAAACGGTGCAAAATCTGAGAAAATTGCATTAGACAAAAAGTGTGCAGAATCGAGTTTTGCTTGGGACAACGCGGGCAGAACCTTAAATTTCATTCGTTTTCCTAACAAAAATCTGAAAACAAAATTCTGCTACTGTTAAAATTAACTACCTAAATCAGTAAATAAGGAATGAGTTACATTTGGAGTGAGTTAGTAATACTCACCATGATGTAGATTGAAGAAGTTGTTGAGAAAGAAATACAAGAATTAAGAATCTCCAATTTCAAGCTTGGCTATGGAGGATTGAGCTCTTCAAATTCTGAAATTATTATCTCTCTATGTGACTCTCTCAAGCTCTCTATGTTAGGAGTGTAGAATGTGTAGTGTGATTGGGTGTATAAATACTCAAACTCCCACTTAGAAAACATTTGCCTAACATCCCACTCATTCTCCATTAATCTCCACTAATTACAAAGAAAGTGCAACAATGATGTGTAAATATACACTTGCAATTCATAATGCTCCATTGATAATTGAAAGGGTAGGTGGAGTTGGTGTGGGTCAAGGTGTGTTTGGGAATCAAGCTTATGGCATTAGGACAACACACATACTACAAGCATTTGCCAAACAAGGCCTAAGGGAAAACTTTAGCAATAATAATTGGGTATAAAGAAATTTGTCCAATCAGTTACTCCCAAAATTCTGTGGAAGTTTAACACTGCGCGGACAGTTTTAAACCTAAACTAGTATTTTCGTGACACGGTGTTTATCACAAAAATACAGAAAATTCATTTTAATGTTAGAAATAGTTTTCTGATTTTATAAAAATACAGTTTGAGTTTTAAAAGAAATAATTCCACCGTTTTGAAATACAGATTTGAAATTTAACACAGGTATTGCCAGTTTTTATGAAAATTGCATTTTGACCCCAAAAGTAATTTCAATAATGAGATTAGTCAAGAAATAAATTTTTCACATAAGAATTTAAATAAAGGCAGACAATGTATATTAAATTTTAAATATGATAATGCAAATGATAATGAAAATAAATTTTAATTATGATCATGCAGGAAAATGCAGGTTATTACACCCTTCCCCCCTTAAACAGGATTTCGTCCCCGAAATCAAGACTAACTAGTCATGAAACAACTCCGGGTACTTCTTCCTCATATCAGCTTCAACTTCCCACGAGGCTTCATTCTCGTCGTGGTGATTCCACTGAACCTTCACCAACAGAATATCCTTATTCCTCAGCTTCTTGATACTCTGATCCAAAATCTTCGCAGGTCTCTCCTTGTAAGAAACGCTATGACTCGTCTCAATGTCGTCATAACTAACCACATGCGAGGGATCTCGTATGTATTTCCTCAACATACTCACGTGAAACACGTTGTGAACCCCATACATCTTTGGTGGTAACGCCAGTTGATAGGCCACTTTCCCGATACGTTCCAAAATCTCAAACGGTCCAATGAAACGCGGAGCTAACTTCCCTCTCTTGAGACCAAAACGTACTACTCCTCGTGTTGGTGAAACCTTAAGAAGTACGTGATCTCCCACACTAAACTCCAGATCTTTTCGGCGTCGATCAGCATAACTCTTATACCGGCTCTGAGCGGTTCTCATCCTTTCTTTGACCAAGGAAATCTTCTCGTTGGTTTCTCTAACCAAATCTGGTCCCAACAATTCTGTGTCCCCAACCTCTGCCCAACACAAAGGAGAACGACATGGTCGTCCGTACAGTGCTTCGAACGGAGCCATACCGATACTCGTATGATAACTATTGTTATAGGCAAATTCAACCAACGGCAAGTGTGTCTCCCAAGATTCTTCAAAATCGATCACACAAGCCCTAAGCATATCTTCCATGATCTGATTCACACGCTCAGTTTGTCCATCTGTCTGAGGGTGAAAAGCAGTACTCATCTTGAGCGAGGTTCCCATAGCTTCTTGCAAACTTTCCCAAAATCCAGAAGTAAAACGTGCGTCACGGTCTGACACAATCGACACAGGTGCACCGTGAAGTCGCACAACTTGTTGTATGTACATCCGGCTCATCTTTTCCACCGGGTATGTCATACTGTAAGCAATAAAATGAGCTGACTTCGTCAATCGATCCACAATTACCCAAATAGCGTCATGATTCTGCTGTGATCGAGGCAATCCTACTACAAAATCCATCGTTATATGCTCCCACTTCCAACCAGGAATAGGTAGCGGTTGCAACAATCCTGACGGTCTCTGATGTTCGGCCTTGACTTGCTGACACGTCAAACACTTGGATACAAACTCGGCCACATCCTTCTTCATGCCTTCCCACCAGAAATTCCTCTTCAAATCTTTGTACATCTTCGTTCCTCCCGGGTGAACTGTATACCTTGATTTATGTGCTTCTTCCAGGATATCCTTCCTTAACTCTCCATCACCGGGCACGCACAATCTATTCCTGCACCGATACCCTCTATCGATTCCCACCTTCCATTCTGTCGGGTCCTTCTCTGACATCTTTATGAACCATGATTGAAACTTCTCATCTTCTTTCTGAGCTCCAATAATGCGGTCAATGAGAACAGGCTGTAGGATAAGACATCCGAAAAGTTGTCCTTCTCCTCTTTCAGCACTCTGTACATCAAACTCTGCCAACGTCTCCAATGCTCGCCATTCTCTCACCATTAAGGAGGCGATCGTCTCACGAGTCTGCCGACTCAAAGCATCAGCGACCACATTAGCTTTACCAGGGTGGTATTCCAATGTGAAGTCATAATCTTTGATCAACTCCATCCATCTGCGCTGCCTCATGTTCAACTCTTTCTGTGTGAACAAATACTTCAGACTCTTGTGATCGGAGAACAAATCAAACTTCTCACCGTAGAGATAATGTCTCCAAATCTTGAGTGCAAATACCACTGCTGCCAACTCCAAATCATGAATAGGATAGTTCAACTCATTCGGCTTCAGCTGTCTAGATCCATAGGCTATAACTTTACCATCTTGCATAAGTACACACCCTAGTCCTTGATATAAGGCGTCACTAAAGATAGTGAACTTCTCACCAGGCTTGGGTATTGCTAGTACTGGTGCGGTAGTGAGTCTCTCTTTCAACTCTAGAAAGGCTCGCTCGTGCTTCTCTGTCCATTCGAATTTCAAATTCTTCTTCGTCAATCCAGTCAATGGTGCGGCTATTTTAGAGAATCCTTCAACAAATCTTCTGTAATAGCCTGCGAGTCCAAGAAAACTCCGAACTTCTGTAGGGTTGCTTGGCCTAACCCAGTTGGATACAGCATCGGTCTTGGACGAATCCACAGAAATTCCTTGAGATGACACCTTGTGTCCCAAAAATTTCACTTCTTGCAACCAAAACTCACACTTACTGAACTTGGCATACAAGTGGTGGTCCTTAAGCGTCTGCATCGTAATCTGAAGATGTTGCTCGTGTTCTTCTCTTGACTTAGAATAGATCAAAATATCATCAATAAAGACGATGACAAACTGATCTAAATAAGGCTTGAACACTCTGTTCATCAGATCCATAAACACTGCCGGGGCGTTCGTCAATCCAAACGGCATCACCAGAAATTCATAATGACCATATCGGGTTCTGAAAGCAGTCTTAGGTATGTCTTCCTTCCGTACCCTCAACTGATGATATCCCGACCTAAGTCTATCTTGGAAAATATCGTAGCTCCTTGTAGTTGATCAAATAAATCGTCAATCCGAGGCAAAGGATACTTGTTCTTGATCGTCACTCGATTCAATTCTCTGTAGTCGATACACAGCCTGAGCGTCCCGTCCTTCTTCTTCACAAATAACACCGGTGCTCCCCAAGGCGATGTACTTGGACGTACAAAACCTAGGTTCTCGAGCTCTTGAACTTGTCCCTTCAATTCTAGTAGTTCTGTGGGGGCCATTCTGTAGGGAACCTTGGTAATCGGTACGGTACCCGGTATAAGCTCAATACAGAACTCTATACTTCTCTCGGGCGGTAATCCAGAAATGTCTTGAAATACTTCTTCGAAGTCCTTGACTACAGGTATAGATGATGCTGTCACCTCTGTACTGACGACTTCGATGTTGGCTAAACATCTTGTGAGGAACATATCTTCCGAAGGGTTACATTGAAAATCAAAGGGTTGATTCTCATTGTCGGAGAATGTAATTCTCTTCCTCGCACAATCCAACTTCACTTGATTCTGAGACAGCCAATCCATTCCTAGGATTATGTCAAACTCCTTCATCGATAGGACGATCAACCTTGCAGGGATTTCTTGGTCACCTAATCTTAAGGGACAATCCTTGCACACATGTCCTAAACTGACCGCAGCTCCTATTGGTGATGTAGCCTTCAAAGCTTTCTCTAAGCGATGAGGTAAGATACCCAATCTCCGAATTGTATTAACAGATATGAATGATAGAGCAGCACCCGTATCAAATAATACTCTAACATGGGAGTTAAATAGAGTCAATGTACCTTCCACTGCTTGCTGATCAGGTTGAGCTTCTCCATGATCTCCTTCTTCATATTCAGCTCCATCATATCCCGCGGCATCAGGAATAACAGCATTCAAGCGGGTCTGACTCTGTTGTCCATAAGTTGCTTGCTTAGGGGCAGTACAGAACCTGCTGATGTGACCTGGTTCACCACAGTTGAAGCAGACTATTCCTGGCTGAGTAGCACGCCTTGGTGCCCTGCAGTCCCGAGCCACATGTCCAGGGTTGCCACAGTTGAAGCACTTTACACCACTACTTCCTTCTCCTACTCGGGGTTGAGTCGGATGGGTAATAGCTTGTGCCTTCTTGCTCCCATCAAAGTTCCTCTTCTGTCCTTGGGTACGATTCATTGGTGGTCTATTCCCAAAATTACCCCTCTGAGGCGGTCGGAATTCGAATTGTTTACGGTATACTCGAGCATCCTCTTCCAGGTCGGTAGCCAGGCCGACTAGTCCTTCAAACGATTTGTCTAGGTGGCCGAGAGTCAGGCGACGAATCTGCGGTGCCAACCCTTGGTTATACTTCCGGATCTTCTTCTCCTCAGTATCAACCATGTGCGGGGCAAACCGTGACAGCCTCTCAAACTGTGTGGTATACTCTTGCATCGTCTTGGTTCCTTGCGTCAGATCCATGAATTCCTTCTCTCTTCTGTGCCTCTCCGTAGCCGGGAAGTACTTCTCCAGAAATCTTCCTTTGAACGCTGTCCACGTCATCCCCATCGCAGCTGTGTTTCCGATAGTGGCTATGACCGAGTCCCACCAATCTGCAGCGGCGTCGGTCAGTTGAAAAGTAGCCAATCTCCTCTTGTCCATCTCGTTGCATTGGACAGCTTCGAACATGCGATCCATCTATCTTAACCATTGCTCCGCCTTCCAGGGATCCGTGGTACCCGCAAATTGCTCGGGTCTGAGCGCACGGAATCTTTCCAGCAGCTTATCTCCCGTCTGGCGGTCTCGTTGGTTTTCATTCGCATTACTAACCCTCTCGAGACGTCTAATAAAAGCTTCAAATATTCCCGTGGGGTCGGCAGCCTCGGGCGCTCCTTCAATCAGATTTCTGTTCCTCCTTGGTCTTCCAGCCATTCTATGCATGATAGGGGTAGTAGAATGAGAAACATGCATGCAACAGTACTATGACGAAAATTTTCAAAGTAGTATATATCACTATAACACATACTCGTATTATCACATAAGCATACAATAAAATATATATTGAGTACATATAACACGTATTCGAACTAGGGCTGTCTAATAGCAAAGAGGTTGTATTCTTATCCTCTAGACTCTGGTTGTGGGCCATACTGACTTTTCCAAGATTTGACTTAGGAAGTTCGTCAGTGCCTAAGCTATTAATGAGGGCTATGGTATGCTTTAACTCCTTAGAAACTCGGCTACTATATGTCTGTAGGGGCATCATAAGTTATGGCTATCTCGGCTAATCCTAAATGGATATGTCTGAAGGTATATGGAAATTGTTATCATTCTTGTCGATGTGACAAGACAAACGGGTAATCATTTCTATGATAAAACCAACTTAGAATTTTAGTTTCTGAACTAAGGGTAATCCGTACTAAACTAACACTAGAACTTGGTTGTATAGCTTAGTAAAACTTAAGGGTAACCTATGTCACTAATCTATGTCGTGAATAACTGAGCCTGGTCAATCTAGAAAACCTATGGCTCTGATACCACCAAATCCTGTCACGCCCCGACGTAGCATAAATATGGAAAGCGTTTAATTTCCTTTATGGACCCGTAGGTCGCGACAGTTTGAAGGATCGATTCCGTCCCAAAACGTCGAACATCATAAAACCATTAATCAGAGTAGGGCAACCTGGGCTTATAAAAATTTTCTAACTTATTACATCCTATAGTACAGGGTTTACTAAGGCACAGACCGCCTTGAAATAAAACAATAACTTAAAGTCTATTACAGTCATCCTTATTACAAACCAAATTATAACACATAAACATAAAGCATATAAGGGTAACATCTCTTCTCAGCAACATATCTTAATTAGCATAGTCATACGGTTCTTCTTGATTATAACCTGCAAAGCCTAGACACGAATGTCCAGGACGCATCAACGCCGTCAGCTTCAAGAAGCTGGTGAGTATTAAAAACATAGCTTTGAATGTAAAAACATGCCCATTTACCTTTTTCCCATTTCCATTTAAATACCACAAGTTTATATTTATGATAAAGAGCTTGTTAGAAAAACAACCACAACAATAATTAAAAGATAAATTCACACATATGTGACCGTGTATGAGAACAATGCACCATCTCATCTAACCAACTCTTTTCTCTCGACAAAACCCAACAACCCTCTATCCTACTCCTGGTATCTTTGAAATACTAAGATAGCCACACTTTAGCAACGGGGCGCCAGGGAGTGTCCAGTTTGCCTCACACTTTGGTCCGGGGTACCAGGGAGTGTCCAATGCCTCACACTTTGAATACCCTAACCGCCATGCAAATACCGGGGCAACCCCCACACAGGTATCCAGACTCGAGTCATTCAGGGAGTGTCTATAGGCCACACTTTAGCACTTCCATGGGTGCCAGTGAGTGTCCAAGTTCGGCTTCACACACTTTAACGCTTCCATGGGCGTCAGGGAGTGTCCATTTTTGCCACCTTCGCATTTCAAAGACACCCTCATCCTCTTTTTCAACTCCAACCACAATCACATCCACAACCACAACCATAACCACAGCCACAATTACAACCACAACCACAACCACAACCACAACTCAAACTCATACTCTTTCCACACAATCATTACTCTTTTCCACACTATCATTACTCTTTTACACACTACCAACACTCACCATGCATGTACAACTGACTCCACATGAATGTCATCAAACTTTAAACATAAAGGAATTCACAGAATTAAAGAAATAATATGCGTACGGGGATTGAAAATTCGTAATTCATTGCCTTAATCATTTTAAACATAACTAATAGCATTCTAAAAACTGCTACTGAAATCCTCGTTTTCTGTCCAAACGGTGCAGAATCTGAGAAAATTGCATTAGACAAAAAGTGTGCAGAATCGAGTTTTGCTTGGGACTACGCGGGCAGAACCTTAAATTTCATTCGTTTTCCTAACAAAAATCTGAAAACAAAATTCTGCTACTGTTAAAATTAAAAGAGAAAATATTAGATTGAATTTCTAATATACTTTTTCTGCTACTGTAATCCTCATTTTCTGCCCAAACGGTGCAAAATCTGAGAAAATTGCATTAGACAAAAAGTGTGCAGAATCGAGTTTTGCTTGGGACAACGCGGGCAGAACCTTAAATTTCATTCGTTTTCCTAACAAAAATCTGAAAACAAAATTCTGCTACTGTTAAAATTAACTACCTAAATCAGTAAATAAGGAATGAGTTACATTTGGAGTGAGTTAGTAATACTCACCGTGATGTAGATTGAAGAAGTTGTTGAGAAAGAAATACAAGAATTAAGAATCTCCAATTTCAAGCTTGGCTATGGAGGATTGAGCTCTTCAAATTCTGAAATTATTATCTCTCTATGTGACTCTCTCAAGCTCTCTATGTTAGGAGTGTAGAATGTGTAGTGTGATTGGGTGTATAAATACTCAAACTCCCACTTAGAAAACATTTGCCTAACATCCCACTCATTCTCCATTAATCTCCACTAATTACAAAGAAAGTGCAACAATGATGTGTAAATATACACTTGCAATTCATAATGCTCCATTGATAATTGAAAGGGTAGGTGGAGTTGGTGTGGGTCAAGGTGTGTTTGGGAATCAAGCTTATGGCATTAGGACAACACACATACTACAAGCATTTGCCAAACAAGGCCTAAGGGAAAACTTTAGCAATAATAATTGGGTATAAAGAAATTTGTCCAATCAGTTACTCCCAAAATTCTGTGGAAGTTTAACACTGCGCGGACAGTTTTAAACCTAAACTAGTATTTTCGTGACACGGTGTTTATCACAAAAATACAGAAAATTCATTTTAATGTTAGAAATAGTTTTCTGATTTTATAAAAATACAGTTTGAGTTTTAAAAGAAATAATTCCACCGTTTTGAAATACAGATTTGAAATTTAACACAGGTATTGCCAGTTTTTATGAAAATTGCATTTTGACCCCAAAAGTAATTTCAATAATGAGATTAGTCAAGAAATAAATTTTTCACATAAGAATTTAAATAAAGGCAGACAATGTATATTAAATTTTAAATATGATAATGCAAATGATAATGAAAATAAATTTTAATTATGATCATGCAGGAAAATGCAGGTTATTACATTCCGTGTGGTGGCCAATGTTCGATCTTTCGATTTATCATGACTTATCCGCCATGCAACTTTTGCAAAAATAAGTCATGACTCCCGAACCTATTTGATCTCTAAGTTTCTGAATAATGCCCTGTGTGGGATCCCTTATCCAGAGCTTAGCTAGTGTGTACCATTAACTAGGATCCAATCACAACCGTCTCAAGTAGCGCCTCCGTGTGGTGGTCACACTCTAACACGTCTGATTGATCCTATCCTTAGGAAGTTCACATCTAGTAACCAATGAGTAGTGTACCCTCTGTATGGAATGATCACCCCTGGCGAGGTGACATAGAATGCACTACTCATCTTACAGTGAACCGTTAATGGAAGATCGTGGGTGTTATAAATAAGACCCTCTCCCACTAGATTTAGTAAAAAGGATTTTTCCCTTTTAAAGAAAATCTGTTTCTACACACTACCTATAAACATCTGATGTTTACTAATGTGTTGAAAATGGTTTTTGAATTTTATTTTAGAAAACTTGTTTTACGTGCATGCAAGTAGTAACAATGTATGAAAACTCCAATCACAAACAAAGCACATAAAAAAAAAACTAAAATCAAAATATAGGCATTCAAACAATGCCTCTATCTCCCATGGCTCTATCTCCATAGAACCACCTCTTGGTTTGATTGCCTCCAGCTCCATCTTCATGGACAATGGCTCCTTGCTCCATCTTCATGGAATTTCTAATTCTATTACATTGGTCCTATGATTCTTTTGAAGCTTACAATTTGTCTAGAAAAAAAAAATTCAACAAGAAAATAAAGAAGGCTAGGGAAACCGATGCGACTTTCCTTTTCGTAGGATTGAAGTCGCAGCGCCCTTTACATATGCCTTTAAACCAAACCAATAAATAAAATAAACATGCACCAATCTCAAAACATTCAAACAAAATAAATGCTCTTGGTGCCACGGGAGATAGGGACTAAACTTGCTATAAAAGGTTAGTCGCACGTACATCCATGCATATATAACAAATATATATAATCATTGGAACCCCTAATTGATTCACACAGTACATAAACTCTTTAGGTACTGAATTAGAACACAAAACAACATCTCACTTCTCTATCATAGTTCGATCGATCGAAGACCGTTCGATCGTTCGAACCTTCGATCGATTGAACATTGTTCAATCGCTTGAAGATTCTGTTTCACTGAATGATTTGAAAAATTTACAGAATATTTTAAAATTAAAGTTTTTAATTTCAAAAACTCTTTAAAACTGTGAAACAGAGATCTTGACAAAGAATCTGTCTCGATCGATCTAACTACATTCGATCGATCGAACATCAGAAGGTTTCGATCGATCGAAACCTGTTCGATCGCTTGAGTACAGAAGATGTTCAATCGATTGAAACAAGTTCGATCGATCGAACCCACCTTGCATCCTATGCAATCACAAATTTGTATTCTACTACGATAATACTACGAAAATAAATATGTGACAATGGCGTTTCAAAAACAGTTCTAAAATCAATATGCAAATCAAAACTAGTGTTCCAATTACGCATCTATAGATCCAAACAAGCGTGGCTCTGATACCAATTGTAGGAAAAATAGTTTAAATTAAAGTTTTAAACCTGTAGCGGAAAAGTTAAGTTATAAAAACTTATTGGTATGCCCGGATCTACTACTCGCTAATTCTATAGATGCACCCAAGAGGGGATAAGATTTTACCTTTGTGTCCTGAACCAAATTCTGATATCTTCAAACTTGGTGATGGAGCAGCCTCTACTAGGTTATCTTAACCCTTATGTCTCCTGCGGATGCCTTCCGGAAAGACTTGAGATGGTGGAATCTCTAATATAGAGTATAGGAAGGTTAAAGAAGACTAAAACAGTTTCTGCAGCGCCTGGTTAATAAAAACGACGAACTCGTTTTCCAGAACGCAGCTGCCCTATTTATAGATTCCCAGAACCGACCTAGACTTCGACCGATCGAAGTGACTTTGATCGATCGAACTTTCGATCGATCGAGACAAGTTCAATCGATCGAACCAGTCGTTGCTTCGATCGATCGAACTAACTTTGATCGATCGAACCTGCCTTGACATTATCCTCATTTGCCTTTCCAAGCAACCTTGCAGAGCTAAGAGTGGGACCTCCTAGGTTCTTTAATGTTGGCTCAGACCAGTTTGTTAATTACCATGACCAAACTCTTTGATCATCAAACTAACCAACTGGTCAGTTAACGTTTACTCCACTACAAAACGATAACTGAACTCCAACGCAAAAGAACATATCCGAAGCGATGACTAGACTTGTATGGTATACTAATGTCCCTCTACCTTCAGCATTTGTAATCATATTCAGGTGGTCGGATAACAATTCCTGTCAACTTGAATCATGATTACTTCTTGTATTCCTTGAGCCCCATTCACCTCTCATGATTACCAAACATGTCAATAACTATTATCAACAAGACTGCAGTTCTCAGTAATCAATTTGGTGACATTCTCAAGGGAATGCTTACTCTGAATCAGAGGGTAGATTCTATTTTAACAAGATATGTTCACAACCCTATGAACATGACATACCCCAAGATACCCAGGTATTGATCTTTTCTAGACCTCACTGATTGGTAAGTCAAAGCAGTCATATCCACAGTCTGTGTTCATAATCATCTCAAGATTGAGAACACATACCTTATACAAGTTATGAGTTCCTATTGACTGTTGACAGCCTTAAGCATCAATAGGAAACTCAGGTCCGTCAATGCACTATGAGCACTAGCATATCAACTAAGAGTTACACTCTAGTGATTGAGATTAATCACTCCATCCAATGGTAGTTAATTATGCTACAGTGTAGACCGGATGAGGTATCCAGTCTCATCATCCACTGTGACCTATTCTAAGTATCAAAGAATAGTAATTCGTATCTCACTTGTGTGTATCTCATACACACACGAATTGCTTACTATGATACTTAAGGATAAACAATCATCTCATGAAAGAAACATACACACTGAAATATAAAGCTGATATCCATATATTCTAATGCTAATGTCTCATACATAAAGTAATGGTTTGAGGGCACAAACCCAACAACTTCGTCACGAAGAATCGAAGTGTTCACCGTATCCATTTCATCACGAAGACTCAAAATGATACACAACTTTGTAATCGTCACTTCGTCACGAAGAATCGAAGTGTTCACCGTATCCATTTCATCACGAAGAATCGAAATGATACACAACTTTATAACCGTCACTTCGTCATGAAGAATCGAAGCGTTCACCGTATCCATTTCATCACGAAGAATCGAAATGATACACAACTTTATAACCGTGACTTCGTCATGAAGAATCGAAGTGTTCACCGTATCCATTTCGTCACAAAGAAACAAAATGATACACAACTTTATAACCGTTACTTCGTTACGAAGAATCGAAGTGTTCTCTGTATCCATTTCGTCATGAAGAATTGAAATGATACACAACTTTATAACCGTCACTTCGTCATGAAGAATCGAATCGTTCACTGTATCCATTTCGTCACAAAAAATCAAAGCGTTCACAATATCCATTTCGACACAAAGAATCAAAATGATACACAATTTATAACCATTACTTCATCACGAAGAATTGAAGTGTTCACCGTATCCATTTCGTCACGAAGAATCGAAATGATACACAAATTTATAACCATCACTTCGTCATGAAGAATCGAATTGTTCACCATATCTATATTGTCACGAAGAATAGAAATGATACACAACTTTATAATCGTCAATTCATCACGAAGATTCAAAGTGTTCACCGTATCCAATTCGTCACTAAGAATCGAAATGATACACAACTTTATAACTGTCACTTCGTCACGAAGAATCGAAGCGTTCACCGTATTCATTTGTCACGAAGAATCAAAATGATACACAACTTTATAACCAGCACTTCGTCACAAAGAATCAAAGTGTTCACCGTATCCATTTCGTCATGAAAAATCGAAATAACACACAACTTTATAACTGTCACTTCGTTACGAAGAATCGAAGTGTTTACTGTATCCATTTTGTCATGAAGAATTGAAATGATACACAACTTTATAACCGTCACTTCGTCACGAAGAATCGAAGCGTTCACTGTATCCATTTCGTCACGAAGAATCGAAGCGTTCACCATATCCATTTCGTCCCAAAGAATCGAAATCATACACAACTTTATAACTGTCACTTCATCACGAAGAATCAAAGTGTTCACCTTATCCATTTCGTCACGAAGAATCGAAATGATACACAAATTTATAACCGTCACTTCGTCACAAAGAATCAAAGTGTTCACCATATCTATTTCGTCACGAAGAATAGAAATGATACACAACTTTATAACCGTCACTTCGTCATGAAGAATCAAAGTGTTCACCGTATCCATTTCGTCACTAAGAATCGAAATGATACACAACTTTATAACCGTCACTTCATCACGAAGAATCAAAGCGTTCACCATATACATTTCATCACAAAGAATCGAAATGATACATAACTTTATAACCGTCACTTCGTCACGAAGAATCGTAGTGTTCGTCGTATCCATTTTGTCACAAAGAATCGAATCCATTTTGTGACGAAGAATCAAAATGATACACAACTTTATAGCATTCGTCAACCATACCCTTTTCTCACTATCCTAACAATTATCCTCAGCATAACCTACTTCTAGCATAGCACAACCGACCCTTATGTTTTCCCGATCACGCATGTGTCACTCTTTTCGGAATTTAGTTCATTAAAGGACTTTCGATTATACTTTCGAAGTTACGTTTGTACATCCGTCATTTTATTTTTTGTCATAATATACTTATGATGGAAACTTACCTAATCACTATCAATGCAATAATCGTGTCGTACAACATACTTATAGCTCGAGTATGAACTTTAAATGGTCATCATACTACTTTTACAACAACGAAAACAAAGCATGTAGCTCATGGATCTATAACATGGATTTCATACCAACAAACATATAGATGAAACCCTTAACATGCTCATCTATGCGATGGCACTACCATACCACGAAATATTCATAACAACACAGGTACCGGAAAACAAGCATCATCAATCACCACAATGCATAACAATACATCATAGAAATAGGTGTACAAAACCTTCATTTTACTATATTGTCTAATGCACGATTTATAAATTACAAATTAAGCTATCTATTGGAAAAGCACCTCAAGCCCAACTTTAAATAAGTTTCTCAAATAAATTGAAAAAAGCTATAAATTCTAAATCCATAAATCACACAAAATACTTTGTTTTACCTATTTCTAAGCTATAAGCTAGACGTTACAGCTTATAAGTTGCAATAAATGGGCCCATCGTCTATGGAGTGTATAATTGCACCAATCTTAATAAGGACCTGTTTGGCACATCTTTTATTTCTGTGATTTAATTTTAAAAATTTATTTTCACCACAAATTTCTGAGACTAACACAAAGATTAGATCACATAATTTTGTTTGTCAAACAGTTTTATTTACATTTTGGAATTCCATTATCATTATACACTCTAAAAACCCGTTGCCAAATAGGGCCTTACACGGGGAAACCCACTGGAGTCTGGTAGGCCCAAAACCCCTCCTATTCTTAGACCTTGGTATGTGTACATTAACGATCAGTATCACCCCCACCACCAAAAGAGAGAAAATCGAGAAGAAAAAGGAAAAAAAAGAGAAGACCCAGATAAAAATGGTGATCGGGATTAGATTATCGAGGTTCGGATGCAAAAACAAGCCTTTCTATCGAGTTATGGCCGCCAATAGCAGATCTCCTAGAGATGGCAAGCACTTAGAAGTCTTGGGTTACTATAACCCATTTCCAGGTAATCCTTTGTTTGGTTCCCGAGAAAATAAACGAAAATGTATTTTGTTTTATTTTTTTATGTCAAAATTGGGCTTCTGTGGAGAATATTTCTTATAAAACGTGCTAAATTTTATCAGGGTTTGAATTGGGGACTTTGCTTAATCAAATTTTAGCATCATTTTAGATTTTAAAAATCCAAAGAATGTGATTTTGCCCCTATTTTTATTGGGTTTTCTCTTAGCTAGGTAATCCCTTTACTGATTTGCTTGGTTGCTGAGAACTTTGAAGACTAAAAATTTGAAATTTTACTTTGTTTAGGACTTTGTATTATTAACTTTAGACTGGGCCAGCCTGTTATAGATTTCAAGAGCAGTGATTGTTTCAATGTGTTCTGATAATTTCTTTTTTACTGGTCAAGATGGTGGTAAAAGAATGGGTCTAAATTTTGATAGAGTGAAGTAAGTTGTTTTATAATGTTACTTTGTTTCCAACTTTTGGGTTCTTCATAAGTTAACAGTGAAATGTTGCATTTGGATGAACTGTCTGATAATTGTTGGAAACTTATCTCTAACTAAGCATCTTATGGAACTGTCCTACAGCTTTGATAATTTTTAAGGCCCCTGGTATATGTTACTTGAAAAAAAAAATGAACGGTCCATTTAAAGTATTGGTGAGCAAATTAGATGTGAGTGTTAACTCTACTTGGTCAGGAAAGGAAAGATATTCAAAGGGGGGAATTATTATTGTTTGTTTGTTTACTCTACTTGGTCAGGAAAGGAAAGATATTCAAAGGAGAGTGTTATTGCTTGTTTGCATGTCTTAGTTGTAGCGTGCCTTCTCTCCTTCTCTCACTTCGGAAGGATTTAGCAGTCTTTTCTTATGATGACCTGGTCGAGAGAGTACGATACATCAGTGTAAAAGATTGAGTTGGATCTATGAGGTTGGTTGAAGATGATGTTACGTAGCATTCAGAATCTGTCTTGAAGTGAACGAATTAGAAAGAACGAAGAAGTAAGTAAATGAGATGACTCTTTCTTGAACTATATCATAAACGGATCTTCCCCACCACACCAATCACGAGTTTTTATCCATTCTTCTCGTATATAGTCATAATTCCCTTAATGCTAGGTTTGAAAAAGACTTTTCATGTCATTCTGATGTAGGACAAGAGGACTGCATTAACTACAAAATTCTTATGCATTTTTATTTTAGTTGTAATTTTCGTTTTTTTTGTTCCATAGGCTTTATTTTCTATCTTTTAGCTAGCGTTAGGCCTTTGATGATGGAATTTGACTTCTAATATGTTACCTTATAGGTTAGGTTTTTTTAGGAAGTATATATAAGATTTGAGTTTCAAGTCATATAGAGAGTCTAATTAGGCATTGAAAAAGAAAAACGAATTTTTGTTTATTTCCTTATATGATAGGATTATATTTCTAGCATTATTATAGTTTCGTAGTTTCTTTTTATTTCCTTAGTTTACTTTTCTTTGTGGACAAGTTTCCTATTCCTATAAATGATTGTAATCTCCATTTGAGAAATGAAGCTTTTGATGAATGAAATACATATTTATCTTAGAGAATTTTCTTTTCTTGTTTTGCTATGTAGTTCCTGGATTGGAACATCTTCTTCTGTCCTATCTCTCTAGTTGCTGGATTGGAACCTATTCTCCTCTACTTATCTATTCTTCTCCCTCTCTTCTCTAGTTGAACTTCTACCTCAACTATTTCGCCTGCCACGTGTTTGTTGAAATCATTTGAAGAGCCAGGTTACATCAGTTTGGTATCCGAGCCTTAGTAAATGTGTGTAGGTTTGATGAAGAGTTTTTGGGAAATTTGAAGGACTGTTTGGTTGGTGAAAGAAAAAAGATGAAAGAAAAGGAAAATTACATTGATGAAGACTTTTCAAACTTTCATGTATTCGAAGTCAATGGTGATTCCGATGAACAAGTTTTAATTAATTATAGAAGTCTTCCTAATTTTAACGGTGAGTTTTGTTTTGAGGACTTTTATTATTGGATACATGATCTAGATGCTTGTATTGAAAATTTAAGACTTGGAGAAGGATTTGATTGTTATTATGCTTCGAGTAAGTTTGAAGGGAAAGCCATGTATTGGTGGAATTCATTGCAAAAGCATAGAACACGTCAAGGCAAGAATCGTATTTGTTCATGGCCAGTAATAATGAATGTCATGATGCAAATATTTTTGCCTACGAAATATTGGAAAACCATGGAAGACGAAACGAAGGCAATACGTGATTCTATTATGGTGTATGAAGAGAATACATTACAACAGGAGGTAATTACTCTTGAACTAAATAATAAAGACTCTTGTGAATGTGTTTTTGGGGTTACACAAAATAAAATTGAAGATGAGGATGTGGGTGTTACATCACCAATTTTTGAAAAAGAAGGTCATGTTATAGCTATAAAAGTTGTTGAGAAAAAGGATGTTGAGAATAGCAATGATGTGGAAATTTCAAAACAGTCAGTTGATAGCTTGGGTTCCATTCAAGTGCCTGTTATCGAGAAGCCTGTTATTGAAAATTGACATGCATTGTCAAGTCACGATTTTAATTTTCAAGAGGGTTGCCCCATAATCCCCAAGGTTTTACAAGATTATGATTTTATTGGAGTTGAAAGATTTGATTTCTTTTTCAATCCTTAGTTGGTGGATATTGTGAACAAGTTAAAGTTTCAAGAGAAAAGGAACCTCACGCTCCAGGTGAGTGAATATAATCATGCAAGGAAGCTAAAGCAACGATTGTATTCGATGTACCTATTCACTTGGAGCGGAAGATTTTAAGACTATGACGTGAACTCAAGGACGAGTTCTTTTCAAGTGGGGGAGATTGATGTAGGACAAGAGGACAACATTAACTACAAAAATCTTACGCAATTTTATTTTAGTTGTAATTTTTGTTTTTTACAACTTTATAACCATCACTTCGTCATGAAGAATTGAAGTGTTCACCGTATCCATTTCGTCACGAAGAATCGAAATGATACACAACTTTAAAATCGTCACTTCATCACGAAGAATCGAAGTGTTCACCGTATCAATTTCATCACGAAGATTCGAAATGATACACAACTTTATAACCGTCACTTCCTCACGAAGAATCAAAACGTTCACCGTATCCATTTCGTCACGAAGAATCGAAATGATCCACAACTTTATAACCGTCACTTCGTCACGAAGAATCGAAGTGTTCACGATATCCATTTCATCATGAAGAATCGAAATGATACTCAACTTTATAACCGTCACTTCGTCATGAAGAATCGAAGTGTTCACCTTATCCATTTTGTCACGAAGAATCGAAATGATACATAACTTTATAACCATCACTTAGTCACGAAGAATCGAAGCGTTCACCGTATCCATTTTGTAACGAAGAATTGAAATGACACACAACTTTATAATCGTCACTTCGTCACGAAGAATCGAAATGATACACAACTTTATAACCGTCACTTTGTCACGAAGAATCAAAACGTTCACCGTATCCATTTCGTCATGAAGAATCGAAATGATACACAACTTTATAACCGTCACTTCGTCACGAAGAATCGAAGTGTTCCCGATATCCATTTCATCACGAAGAATCGAAATGATACTTAACTTTATAATCGTCACTTCGTCACGAAGAATTGAAGTGTTCACCTTATCCATTTTGTCAATAAGAATTAAAATGATACATAACTTTATAACCATCACTTAGTCACGAAGAATCGAAGCGTTCACCGTATCCATTTCGTAACGAAGAATCGAAATGACACACAACTTTATAACCGTCACTTCGTCATGAAGAATCGAAGTGTTCACTATATCCATTTCATCACGAAGAATCAAAGCATTCACCATATTCATTTCATCACGAAGAATCGAAATTATACACAACTTTATAACAGTCACTTCGTCACGAAGAATAGAAGTGTTCACCATTTCCATTGGTCACGAAGAATCAAAACAATACACAACTTTATAACCGTCACTTCGTCATGAAGAATCGAAGTGTTCGCCGTATCCATTTCATCACGAAGAATCAAAATGATACACAACTTTATAATCGTCACTTCGTCAGGAAGAATCGAAGTGTTCACCGTATCCATTTCGTCACGAAGAATCGAAATGATACACAACTTTGTAACCGTCACTTCGTCACGAAGAATCGAAGCGTTCCCCATATCTATTTCATCACGAAGAATCGAAATGATACATAACTTTATAATCGTCACTTCGTCACGAAGAATCGAAGCATACACCATATCCATTTCATCACGAAGAATTGAAATGATACACATCTTTATAACATTCGTCAACCATACCCTTTTTTCACTATCCCGACAATTATCCGTAGCATAAGCTACTTCCAACATAGCACAACCGACCCTTACGTTTTCCCAATCGTGCTAAATTTTATCAGGGTTTGAATTGGGGACTTTGCTTAATAAAATTTTAGCATCATTTTAGATTTGAAAAATCCAAAGAATGTGATTATGCCCCTATTCTTATTGGGTTTTCTCTTAGCTAGGTAATCCCCTTTACTAATTTGATTGGTTGCTGAGAACTTTGAAGACTAAAAATTTGAAATTTTACTTTATATTGGACTTTGTATTGCTAACTTTAGACTGGGCCAGCCTGTTATAGATTTCAAGAGCAGTGATTGTTTTAGTGTGTTCTGATCTATAAATTTTTTTTACAGGTCAAGATAGTGGTAAAAGAATGGGTCTAAATTTTGATAGAGTGAAGTAAGTTGTTTTATAATCGTCACAAAGAATCGAAGTGTTCACCGTATCCATTTCGTCATGAAGAATCGAAATGATACACAACTTTATAACCGTCACTTCGTCACGAAGAATCTAAGTGTTCACCGTATCCATTTCGTCATGAAGAATCGATATGATACACAAATTTATAATCGTCACTTCGTCACGAAGAATCAAAGTGTTCACCGTATCCATTTCGTCATGAAGAATCGAAATGATACACAACTTTATAACCGTCACTTCGTCACGAAGAATCGAAGTGTTCACCATATCCATTTCGTCACGAGGAATCAAAGCGTTCACCGTATCCATTTCGTCACTAAGAATCGAAATGATACACAACTTTATAACAGTCACTTCGTCACGAAGAATCGAAGTGTTCACCGTATCCATTTCGTCACGAAGAATCGAAATGATACACAACTTTATAGCCATTACTTTGTCACGAAGAATCAAAGTGTTCACCGTATCCATTTTATCACGAAGAATCAAAATGATACACAACTTTGTAACCGTCACTTCGTCACGAAGAATCGAAGTGTTCACCGTATCCATTTAGTCACTAAGAATCGAAATGATACACAACTTTATAACTGTCACTTCGTCACGAAGAATCAAAGCATTCACCATATCCATTTCGTTACGAATAATTGAAATGTTACACAACTTTATAACCATCACTTCATCATGAAGAATTGAAGCATTCACCGTATCCATTTCGTCACGAAGAATCGATATAATACACAACTTTATAACATTCATCAACCATACCCTTTTCTCACTATCCCGACAATTATCCTTAGCATAAGCTGCTTCTAACATTGCACAACCGACCCTTACGTTTTCCCGATCACGCACGCCTGTTTAGACTGGGCCAGCCTGTTAGAGATTTTAAGAGAAGTGATTGTTTCAGTGTGTTCTGATATTTTTTTTACAGGACAAGATGGTGGTAAAAGAATGGGTCTAAATTTTGATAGAGTGAAGTAAGTTGTTTTATAATCGTCACAAAGAATTGAAGTGTTCACTGTATCCATTTCGTCATGAAGAATCGAAATGATACACAACTTTATAACCATCACTTCGTCATGAAGAATCGAAGCGTTCATCGTATCCATTTCGTCAAGAAGAATCGAAATGTTACATAACTTTATAACCGTCACTTCGTTACGTAGAATTGAAGTGTTCACCGTATCCATTTCGTCACGAAAAATCTAAATGATACACAACTTTATAACAATCACATCATTACGAATAATCGAAGTGTTCACCGTATCCATTTCGTCATAAAGAATCGATATGAGACAAAACTTTATAACCGTCACTTCGTCATGAAGAATCAAAGCGTTCACCGTATCCATTTCGTCACGAATAATCGAAATGATACACAACTTTATAACCGTCACTTCGTTACGAGAATCGAAGTATTCACCGTATCCATTTCGTCAAGAAGAATCAAAGCGTTCATCGTATCCATTTCATCACAAAGAATCGAAATGATACACAACTTTATAACCGTCACTTCGTCACAAAGAATCAAAATGATACACAACTTTATAACCGTCATTTTGTCACGAAGAATCAAAGTGTTCACCATATCCATTTCATCACGAAGAATCGAAATGAAGCACAACTTTATAACCATCACTTCGTCACAAAGAATCGAAGTATTCACCATATCCATTTCGTCACGAAGAACCGAAACAATACACAACTTGGTAACTGTCACTTCGTCACGAAGAATCGAAGCGTTCACCGTATCTATTTCGTCATTAAGAATCGAATCCACTTCGTCACGAAGAATCAAAGTGATACACAACTTTATAACATTCGTCAACCATACCCTTTTCTCACTATCCCAACAATTATCCTTAGCATAAGCTGCTTCTAACATAGCATAACTGACCCTTACATTTTCCCGGTCGCACACGCGTCACTCATTTCGGAAGTTAGTTCATTAAAGGACTTCCGATTATACTTTTGAATTTACGTTTATACATCCGTCAATCTGTTTATGTCATAATATACTTACGATGGAAACTTACCCTATCACTATCAACATAATAATCGTGCCATACAATATACTTATAGTTCGGGTATGAACTTTCAATGGTCATCACACTATTTTCATAACAACGGAAACATAGCATGTAGCTCATGGATCTATAACATGGATTTAATACCAACAAACATATAGATGAAGCCCCTAACATGCTCATCTATGCGATGGAACTACCATAGCACAAAATATTCATAACAACACAAGTACTGGAAAACTAGCATCATCAATCACCACAATGCATAACAATACATCATACAAATAGCTGTATAATCTGCCAGGATTTATTTCGCTGTGTTGACTGAATTATTATGATTTATTTGGGCTCAATGAATTGCTTTGTAGATCAAGCTCAAAACTAGAACATTATAGGTATTTGGATTATCTTCATGTAAAAAAAATCTAGCCTCATTTGGATTTTTGAGCTACTCAAAATGTTCATTTTACTAAAGTATGTTCTGCTGAAACTTTCTGTTTCCCAAATTTGAAGATTGGTCTTGCATGTTGCATAAAAACATCAAGATACAACATCAAACACTTACTAAACATTACTACATTACTATATAGGTTCTAAAGTGAGTTAGTAAACTCACCTAAACTTGAAATTGAGCTTGTGCTTTGGATTTGAGCTTAAAGAAGCTTCAGCTTAACTTCAAATGGTAAAAGCTCCTTGTTCCTTTCCTTCTTCTTCACTTCTGGAATTCTTTTTCCAAGGACTTCTTGTAGCAACTTCTAAGTCTCCATGGTTGCCTATATAAGTATATGAATGTGTATGGGTATTTGCATGGAAGTGTTCCTACTTCTCTTTTATCTCTCCATGGAACTCTTAAATCTCTTAACTCTTCCTCTCTCTATATGTGCAGATAGTAACTGTCCAAGAGGGTGTAGTGTGTGTGTATGCATGTCTAAATAGAGCTAGGTGGTTGCTAGGTGTCTTCTTGCATGTATTAGGGTGTTGCATGCATGGACAAGTGTCTAACATGTGGACAAGTGTCATGGGTATAAGTGACATGTGTCTAGGGTGTTGCATGTGCCACCATATGGCCGGCCATGGTGGGGCCTACCTAAGGTTTTGTACCACTACCTCGGTTTGTGTGCAAATGTCCTCAGTATGCGTGTCGGTCTCGATTTACATGCAATCAGGTATCATTTCTAATGTCCAGGTCCAGGTACAGTATTAAGTTGAGTCTAATTACGGTCGAGTCGGTGTGATACTTTATAGTCTAATTAGTAATTACATTACACTGATACTGTCATACAAATAAAATAATAATATAATAATATACCAGATATGAAAATTCATAAAAACTCATTTTATTAAATGCAGAGAAATTACAGGTACAACACAATCCAAACACAGTGTAATGAACCACATTGATATTAGTAGAAAGAAAAATTAAAGTACCATATTGTCTAATGCACGACTTATAAATTGCAAAATAAGCTATATATTGGAAAAGCACCTCAAGCCCAACTTTAAATAAGTTTCTCAAATAAATTGAAAAAAGCTATAAATTCTAAATCTATAAATCACACAAAAGACTTTGTTTTAGCTATTTCTAAGTTCTAAGCGAGACGTTACAGCTTATAAGTAGCAATAAACGGCCCCATAATTTATGGAGTGTATTGTTGCACCAATCTGAATAAGGACATGCTTGGCACACCTTTCATTTCTGTGATTTAATTTTAAAAAATTATTTTCAGCACAAATTTCTGAGACTAACACAAAGATTGGATCACCTAATTTTGTTTGTCAAACAGTTTTATTTACATTTTAGAATTTCATTATCATTATAGACTCTAAAAACTCGTTGCCAAACAGGGCCTTACACGGGCAAACTCACTGGAGTCTGGAAGGCCCAAAACCCTCCTATTCTTAGACCTTGGTGTGTGTACATTAACGAACAATATTCAGCCCCACTGCCAAAAGAGAGAAAATCGAGAAGAAAAAGGAAAAAAAGAGAAGACCTAGATAAAAATGGTGGTAAGGATTAAATTATCGAGGCTCGGATACAAAAACAAGCCTTTCTATCGAGTTATGGCCGCCAATAGCAGATCTCCTAGAGATGGCAAGCACTTAGAAGTCTTGGGTTACTACAACCCATTACCAGGTAATCCTTTGTTTGGTTCTCGAGAAAATAAAAGAAAATGCATTTTTTTTATTTTTTTATGTCAAAATTGGGCTTCTGTGGAGGATTTTTCTTATAAAACGTGCTAAATTTTATCAGGGTTTGAATTGGGGACTTTTCTTTATCAAATTTTAGCATCATTTTAGATTTTAAAATTCCAAATAATGTGATTTTGCCCTTATTTTTATTGGGTTTTCTCTTAGCTAGGTAATCCCCTTTACTGATTTGTTTGGTTGCTGAGAACTTTGAAGACAAAAAATTTAAAATTTTACTTTGTTTAGGAGTTTGTATTACAAACTTTAGACTAGGCCAGCCTATTTTAGATTTCAAGAGCAGTGATTGTTTCAGTGTGTTCTGATATTTTTTTTTTACAGGTCAAGATGGTGGTAAAAGAATGGGTCTAAATTTTGATAGAGTAAAGTAAGTTGTTATATAATCGTCACGAAGAATCGAAGTGTTCACTATATCCATTTCATCATGAAGAATCGAAATGGTACACAATTTTGTAACCGTCACTTCGTCACGAAGAATCGAAGCATTCACCGTATCCATTTAGTCACGAAGAATCAAAATGATACATAACATTAAAACCGTCACTTCGTCACGAAGTATCGAAGCGTTCACCATATCCATTTTGTCAAAAAAAATCAAAGCGTTCACCGTATCCATTTCATCACGAAGTAGTGAAATGATACACAACTTTATAATCGTCACTTCGTCATGAATAATCAAAGTGTTCACCGTATCCATTTCGTCACGAAGAATCGAAATGATACACAACTTTATAACTGTCACTTCATCACGAAAAATCAAAGCGCTCACCGTTTCCATTTCGTCATGAAGAATCAAAATGATACACAACTTTATAACCGTCACTTCATCACGAAGAATCAAAGCGTTCACCATATCCATTTCGTCACGAAGAATCAAATCCATTTTGTCACGATGAATCGAAATGATACACAACTTTATAACATTCATCAACCATACCCTTTTCTCACTATCCTGACAATTATCCTCAGCATAAGCTGCTTCTAACATCGCATAACTAACCCTTACGTTTTTCCGATCGCGCACGCGTCACTCGATTCAGAATTTAGTTCATTAAAGGACTTCCGATTATACTTTCGAAGTTACGTTTATACATCCATCATTCTATTTTATATCATAATATACTTACGATGGAAACTTACCCAATCACTATCAACACAATAATTGTGTTGTACAATATGCTTTTAGCTCGGGTATGAACTTTCAATGGTCAGCACACTATTTTCATAACAACGGAAACATAGCATGTAGCTCATGGATCTATAACATGGATTTGATACCAACAAACATATAGATGAAACCCTTAACATGATCATCTATGCGATGGCACTACCATAGCACGAAATATTCATAACAACACTTGTACCGGAAAACAAGCATCATCAATCACCACAATGCATAACAATATATCATACAATTAGCTGTACAATCTGTCGGGATTATTTTCACTGTGTTGATTGAATTGATATGGTTTATTTAGGCATGATGAATTACTTTGTTGGTCAAACTCAAAACTAGAACATTATAGGTATTTGGATTAACTTCATATACAAAAAAATCTAGCGTCATTTGGATTTTTGAGCAGCTCAAAACGTTCATTTTACTAAACTATGTTCTGCTAAAAGTTTCTGTTTCCCAAATTTAAAGATTTGTCCTGCATGTTGCATAGAAAACTCAAGATACAACATCAAACACTTACTAAACATTACTACATACTATATAGGTTCTAAATTGAGTTAATAAACTCACCTAAACTTGAAATTGAGCTTGGGCTTTGGATTTGAGCTTAAAGAGGCTTAAGCTTAACTTCAAATGGTGAAAGCTCCTTGTTCCTCTCCTTCTTCTTCACTTCTGGAATTCTTCTTCCGAGGACTTCTTCCAGCAACTTCTAAGTCTCCATGGTTGCCTATATAAGTATATGGATGTGTATGGGTGTTTGCATGGAAGTGTTCCTAATTCTCTTCTATCTCTCTTCGGAACTCTTAAATATCCTAACTCTTCCTCTCTCTATATGTGCAGATTTTTAGTGTCCAAGAGGGTGTAGTGTGTATGTATGCATGTATAAATAGAACTAGGTGGTTGCTAGGGTCTTCTTGCATGTATTACAGTGTTGCATGCATGGATAAGTGTCCAACATGTGGACAAGCGGCAAGGGTATAAGTGACATGTGTCTAGGGTGTTGCATGTGCCACCATGTGGGGCCTACCGTGGGTTTTAAGCCGCTACCTCAGTTTGTATGCCAATGTCCTCAGTATGCGTGTCGGTCTCAATTTTTGTACAATCGGGTATCGTTTCTAATGTCCGGGTCCAGGTACAGTATTAAGTTGAGTTTAATTACGGTCGAGTCGGTGCGGTACTTTACAGTCTAATTAGTAATTACATTACACTGGTACATTTACACAAATAAAATAATAGTATAATAATAGACCAGTTATAGAAATTCATAAAACTCATTTTATCAAATCCAGAGAAATTACAGGTACTACACAATCCAAACACAGTGTAATGCACCATATTGATGTTAGTAGAAAGAAAAATTAAAGTACCATATTGTCTAATGCATGATTTATAAATTGCAAAATAAGCTACATATTGGAAAAGCACCTCAAGCCCAACTTTAATTAAGTGTCTCAAATTATTGAAAAAAGCTATAAATTCTAAATCTATAAATCACACAAAATACTTTGTTTTAGCTATTTCTAAGTTATAAGCTAAGCATTACAGCTTATAAGTTGCAATAAACGGCCCCATCGTCTATGAAGTGTATTGTTGCACCAATCTGAATAAGGACCTGTTTGGCACACCTTTCATTTCTGTGATTTAATTTTAAAAAATTATTTTCAATAAAAATTTCAAAGACTAACACAAAGATTGGATTACATAATTTTGTTTGTCAAAATAGTTTTATTTAGATTTTGGAATTCCATTATCATTATACACTCTAAAAACTCGTTGCCAAATAGGGCCTTACACGGGCAAACCCACTGGAGTCTGGTTGGCCCAAAACCCTCCTATTCTTAGACCTTGGTATGTGTACATCAACGATCAATATTCACCCCCACCACCAAAAGAGACAAAATCGAGAAGAAAAATGAAAAAAAAAAAAGAGAGAAGACCCAGATAAAAATGGTGGTAATTAAGGATTAGATTATCGAGGTTCGGATGCAAAAACAAGCCTTTCTATCAAGTTATGGCCGCCAATAGCAGATCTCCCAGAGATGGCAAGCACTTAGAAATCTTGGGTTACTACAACCCATTACCAGGTAATCCTTTGTTTGCTTTCCAAGAAAATAAAAGAAAATGTATTTTTTTTATGTCAAAATTGGGCTTCTGTGGAGCATTGTTCTTATAAAACGTGCTAAATTTTATCAGGATTTGAATTGGGGACTTTGCTTTATCAAATTTTAGCATCATTTTAGATTTTTAAAATCCAAAGAATGTGATTTTGCCCCTATTTATATTGGGTTTTCTCTTAGCTAGGTAATCCCCTTTACTGATTTGCTTGGTTGCTGAGAACATTGAAGACTAAAAATTTGAAATTTTACTTTGTTTAGGACTTTGTATTACTAACTTTAGACTGGGCCAGCCTGTTATAGATTTCAAGAGCAGTGATTTTTTTAGTGTGTTCTGATA
This sequence comes from Hydrangea macrophylla, assembly GCA_033977485.1. NCBI lineage: Eukaryota > Viridiplantae > Streptophyta > Magnoliopsida > Cornales > Hydrangeaceae > Hydrangea > Hydrangea macrophylla. Next base: position 7,915,549 of record CM066992.1, on the reverse strand, counting down.
TTTTTGTTTTACAGGTCAAAATGGTGGTAAAAGAATTGGTCTAAATTTTGATAGAGTGAAGTAAGTTGTTTTTTAATCGCACGAAGAATCGAAGTGTTCACCGTATCCATTTTGTCACGAAGAATCGAAATGATACACAACTTTATAACTGTCACTTCGTAACAAAGAATCGAAGCGTTCACCGTATCTATTTCGTCACAAAGAATCGAAATGATACATAACTTTGAAAGCGTCACTTCGTCACGAAGAACCGAAACGTTAACCGTATCCATTTTGTCACAAAAAATTGAAGCATTCATCGTATCCATTTCTTCACGATGAATCAAAATGATACACAACTTTATAACTGTCACTTCGTCACGAAGAATCGAAGCGTTCACTGTATCCATTTCGTCACGAAGAATCAAATCCATTTTATCACGAAGAATCGAAATGATACACAACTTTATAACATTCATCAACCATACCCGTTTCTCACTATCCCGACAATTATCCTCAGCATAAGTTGCATCTAACATAGCACAACCGACCCTTATGTTTTCCCTATCGCACACGCGTCACTCATTTTAGAATTTAGTTCATTAAAGGACTTCTGATTATACTTTTGAAGTTACCTTTATACATCCGTCATTATGTTTTATGTCATAATACACTTACGATAGAAACTTACCCAATCACTATCAACGCAATAATTGTGCCGTACAACATACTCATAGCTCGGGTGTGAACTTTCAATGGTCATCACACTATTTTCATAACAACGGAAACATAGCATGTAGCTCATGGATCTATAACATGGATTTGATACCAACAACTATATAGATGAAACCCTTAACATGCTCATCTATGCAATGGCACTACCATAGCACGGAATATTCATAATATCACAGGTACCAGAAAATAAGCATCATCAATCACCACAATGCATAACAATACATCATACGAATAGCTGTACAAGCCATAAGGATTTATTTCACTGTGTTGACTAAATTGATAGGATTTATTTGGGCATGATGAATTGCTTTGTAGATCAAACTCAAAACTAGAACATTATAGGTATTTGGATTATCTTCATGTACAAAAAAATCTAGCTTCATTTGGATTTGTGAGCTATTCAAAACGTTCATTTTACTAAACTATGTTCTGCTGAAAGTTTCTGTTTCCCAAATTTGAAGATTTGTTTTGCATGTTGCATAGAAACCTCAAGATACAACATCAAACACTTACTAAACATTACTACATACTATATAGGTTCTAAAGTGAGTTAGTAAACTCACCTAAACTTGAAATTGAGCTTGTGCTTTGGATTTAAGCTTAAAGAAGCTTAAGCTTAACTTCAAATGGTGAAAGCTCCTTGTTCCTCTCCTTCTTCTTTACTTCTGGAATTCTTCTTCCAATGACTTCTTCTAGCAACTTCTAAGTCTCCATGGATGCCTATATAAGTATATAAATGTGTATGGGTGTTTGCACGGAAGTGTGTACAAGGGAAGACGAATGAATGCTTGGGTTTCTTCCTAATTCTCTTCTATCTCTCCTTGGAACTCTTAAATCTCCTAACTCTTCCTCTCTCTATATGTGCAGATTGTAAGTGTCTAAGAGGGTGTAGTGTGTGTGTATGCATGTATAAATAGAGCTAGGTGGTTGCTAGGTGTTTTCATGCATGTGTTAGGGTGTTGCATGCATGGATAAGTGTCCAACATGTGGACAAGTGGCAAGGGTATAAGTGACATGTGTCTAGGGTGTTGTATGTGCACCATGTGGTCGGCCATGGGGGCCTGCCTTGGGTTTTGTGCCACCACCTCAATTTATGTGCAATTATCCTCGGTATGCGTGTTAGTCTCGATTTACGTGCAACCGGGTATCATTTCTAATGTCCGGGTCCAAGTGCAGTATTAAGTTGTGTCTAATTACGGTCGAGTCAGTGCGGTTCTTTACAGTCTAATTAGTTATTACATTACACTGATACAGTCACACAAACAAAATAATAATATAATAGTAAACCAGAGATGAAAATTCATTAAACTCATTTTATTAAATGTTGAGAAATTACAGGTACTACACAATCCAAACACAGTGTAATGCACCACATTGATGTTAGTAGAAAGAAAAATTAAAGTACCATATTGTCTAATGCAAGATTTACATATTGCTGAATAAGTTATTTATTGGAAAAGCACCTCAAGCCCAACTTTAAATAAGTTTCTCAAATAAATTGAAAAAAGCTATAAATTCTAAATCTATTAATCACACAAAATACTTTGTTTTAGCTATTTCTAAGCTATAAGCTAGACGTTACAGCTTATAAGTTGCAATAAACGACCCCATCGTCTATGGAGTGTATAGTTGCACCAATCTGAATAAGGACCTGTTAGCACACCTTTCATTTCTGTGATTTAATTAAAAAAATTATTTTACCACAAATATCTAAGACTAACACTCCATTTGGTATGAGACAAACAAGAAAAGAATTCATTTGCAATTCTTGTTTATGGAATTCTTATGTTTGGTTTGACACAAAACAAGAAAAGAATTCATTTTGAAATCCACCCAATTCTTGTTTTGGGGGCTTTACAAATCCTACCCAAAATGGTCGGATTCTTTAAGAATTGATTTGGGAATCTTTACATAAACTTTACTTTTCCAAAATATCCCTATCTTTTATACAAAATACACATCCCAAGCTCGGCGGCGCAAGAATAAGTAACTCTCTCTCTCTCTCTCTCTCTCTCTCTCTCTCTCTCTCCTCTCTCTCCTCTCGTCTGTCTCTCTCTCACCTATATCTATATGTATAGATTGTATAGCATCTTGATGAAATTGTTACTGTGATGTTCAAAAGCATATACATATGTATGTACATACACAGTTATGCATATATATATGAATCTATGTATATATATGTCTCATATATAAAGGAGCAACCATGAATTTCGAATTTGGTTTGGGTTAGATTTTTTTGCGCAGTGGTTTGGGTTTAGCTATTTGTTACTAGTCTCTTTCTAGGTTTGATATTACTGATTCTTTGATAGGAGCAATATGAGAAATAACATCAATTCAATTCATTTACAGCTTCAAACCAAACAACAGAATTGATTAGAATTGAAATGAATTGAATTGAATTCTATTTCAAACCAAACACAAAACGAGAATCCCAATTCCATTCTTTTCTTTTCTTTTATTTTCTTTTCTATTCTATTCTATTCTACAATCAAACCAAACGGAGTGTAACACAAAGATTGGATCACATAATTTTGTTTGGCAAACAGTTTTATTTAGATTTTGGAATTCCATTATCATTATACACTCTAAAAACCCGTTGCCAAACAGGGCCTTACACGGGAAACCCACTGGAGTCTGGTAGGCCCAAAACCCTCCTATTCTTACACCTTGGTGTGTGTACATTAACGAATAATATTCACCCCCACCACCAAAAGAGAGAAAATCGAGAAGAAAAATGAAAAAAAAAAAAAAGAGAAGACCCAGATAAAAATGGTGGTAAGGATTAGATTATCGAGGTTCAGATGCAAAAACAAGCCTTTCTATCGAGTTATGGCCGCCAATAGCAGATCTCCCAGAGATGGCAAGCACTTAGAAGTCTTGGGTTACTACAACCCATTACTAGGTAATCCTTTGTTTGGTTCTCGAGAAAATAAAAGAAAATGTATTTCTTTTATTTTTTTTTATGTCGAAATTGGGTTCTGTGGAGGATTTTTCTTATAAAACGTGCTAAATTTTATCAGGGTTTGAATTGGGGACTTTGCTTAATCAAATTTTAGCATCATTTTAGATTTTAAAAATCCAAAGAATGTGATTTTGCCCCTATTTTTATTGGGTTTTCCCTTAGCTAGGTAATCCCCTTTACTGATTTGCATGGTTGCTGAGAACTTTGAAGACTAAAAATTTAAAATTTTACTTTGTTTAGGACTTTGTATTACTAACTTTAGACAGGGCCAACCTGTTATAGATTTCAAGAGTAGTGATTGTTTCAGTGTGTTCTGATATTTTTTTTACAGGTCAAGATGGTGGTAAAAGAATGGGTCTAAATTTTGATAGAGTGAAGTTAGTTGTTTTATAATCGTCACGAAGAATCGAAGTGTTCACCGTATCCATTTTGTCACGAAGAATCGAAATGATACACAACTCTATAACCGTCACTTTGTAACGAAGAATCGAAGCGTTCACCGTATCCATTTCGTCACAAAGAATTGAAATGATACATAACTTTGAAAGCGTCACTTCGTCACGAAGAATCGAATCGTTAACCGTATCCATTTCGTTACAAAAAATCGAAGAGTTCATCGTATCCATTTCATCACGAAGAATCGAAATGATACACAACTTTATAACCATCACTTCGTCACGAAGAATCAAAGTGTTCCCGTATCCATTTCGTTACGAACAATCAAAATGATACACAACTTTATAACTGTCACTTCATCACGAAAAATCAAAGTGTTCACAGTATCTATTTCGTCACAAAGAATCGAAATGTTATACAACTTTAAAACCGTCACTTCGTCACAAAGAATCGAAATGTTCACCGTATCCATTTCGTCACGAAAAATCGAAATGATACACAACTTTATAACCGTCAGATCGTCATGAATAATCGAAGCATTCACCGTGTCCATTTCTTCACGAAGAATCTAAATGATACACAACTTGATAACCGTCACTTCGTCACGAAGAATCAAAGTGTTCACTGCATCCATTTTGTCACGAAGAATCAAATCCATTTTATCACGAAGAATCGAAATGATACACAACTTTATAACATTCGTCAACCATACCCTTTTCTCACTATCCCGGCAATTATCCTCAGCATAAGCTGCATCTAACATAGCACAACCGACCCTTATGTTTTCCCTATCGCACACGCGTCACTCATTTCAGAATTTAGTTCATTAAAGGACTTCTGATTATACTTTCGAAGTTACCTTTATTCTTCCGTCATTATGTTTTATGTCATAATATACTTATGATAGAAACTTACCCAATGACTATCAACGCAATAACCGTGCTGTACAACATACTTATAGCTCGGGTGTGAACTTTCAATGGTCATCATACTATTTTTATAAGAACGGAAACATAGCATGTAGCTCATGGATCTATAACATGGATTTGATACCAACAAACATATAGATGAAACCCTTAACATGCTCATCTATGCGATGGCACTACCATAGCACGAAATATTCATAATATCATAGGTACCAGAATATAAGCATCATCAATCACCACAATGCATAACAATACATCATACAAATAGTTGTACAAGCCGCAAGGATTTATTTCACTGTGTTGACTGAATTGATATGATTTATTTGGGCATGATGAATTGCTTTGTAGATCAAACTCAAAACTAGAACATTATAGGTATTTGGATTATCTTCATGTACAAAAAAATCTAGCTTCAATTGGATTTATGAGCTATTCAAAACATTCATTTTACTAAACTATGTTCTGCTGAAAGTAATTGTTTCCCAAATTTGAAGATTTGTCTTGCATGTTGCATAGAAACCTCAAGATACAACATCATACACTTACTAAACATTACTATATACTATATAGGTTCTAAAGTGAGTTAGTAAACTCACCTAAACTTGAAATTGAGCTTGTGCTTTGGATTTGAGCTTAAAGAAGCTTAAGCTTAACTTCAAATGGTGAAAGCTCCTTGTTCCTCTCCTTCTTCTTTACTTATGGAATTCTTCTTCCAATGACTTCTTCTAGCAACTTCTAAGTCTCCATGGATGCCTATATAAGCATATGGATGTGTATGGGTGTTTGCATGGAAGTGTGTACAAGGGAAGAGGAGTGAATGCTTGGGTTTCTTCATAATTCTCTTCTATCTCTCCTTGGAACTCTTAAATCTCCTAACTCTTCCTCTCTCTATATTTGCAGATTGTAAGTGTCCAAGAGGGTGTAGTGTGTGTGTATGCATGTATAAATAGAGCTAGGTGGTTGCTAGGTGTCTTCATGCATGTGTTAGGGTGTTACATGCATGGACAAGTGTCCAACATGTGGATAAGTGGCAAGGGTATAAGTGACATGTGTCAAGGGTATTGTATGTGCCGCCATGTGGTCGGCCATGGGGGGCCTACCTTGGGTTTTGTGCCACTACCTCAATTTGTGTGCAAATGTCCTTGGTATGCGTTTTAATCTCGATTTACGTGTAACCGGGTATCATTTCTAATATCCGGGTCCAGGTGCAATATTAAGTTGTGTCTAATTACGGTCGAGTCGGTGGGGTTCTTTACAGTCTAATTAGTAATTACATTACACTTATACAGTCACACAAATAAAATAATAATATAATAATCAACCAGATATGAAAATTCATAAAACTCATTTTATTAAATGCTGATAAATTACAGGTACTACACAATCCAAACACAGTGTAGTGCACCACATTGATGTTAGTAGAAAGAAAAATTGAAGTACCATATTGTCTAATGCATGATTTATAAATTGCTGAATAAGTTAAATATTGGAAAAGCACCTCAAGCCCAACCTTAAATAAGTTTCTCAAATAAATTGAAAATAATATAAATTCTAAATCTATAAATCACACAAAATACTTTGTTTTAGCTATTTCTAAGCTATAAGCTAGACGTTACAGCTTATAAGTTGCAATAAACGGCCCCATCGTCTATGGAGTGTATAGTTGCACCAATCTGAATAAGGACCTGTTTGGCACACCTTTCATTTCTATGATTTATTTAAAAAATTTATTTCACCACAAATATCTAAGACTAACTCCGTTTGGTATGCCACAAACAAGAAAAGAATTCATTTGCAATTCTTGTTTATGAAATTCTTATGTTTGATTTGACACAAAACAAGAAAAGAATTCATTTTGAAATCCACCCAATTCTTGTTTTGGGGGCTTTACAACACCTACCCAAAATGGTCGGATTCTTTAAGAATTGATTTGGGAATCTTTACATAAACTTTACTTTCCCAAAATATCCCTGTCTTTTATACAAAATACCCATCATGGCCCTGGTCTAGCTTATACACCATTCTTATACAAACAGGCTGAACAGCAGCTCCCGTCCCAAGCTCGGTGGCGCAAGAACAGGTATCTCTCTCTCTCTCTCTCTCTCTCTCTCTCTCTCTCTCTGGTAACTCTCTCTCTCTCTCTCTCTCTCCTCTCGTCTGTCTCTCTCTCGCCTATATCTATATGCATATATTGTATAGCATCTTGATGAAATTGTTACTGTGATGTTCAAAAGCATATACATATATATATGTATATACATAGTTATGCATATATATATGAGACATATATATACATAGATTGATCATATATATATATATGCATAGATTTCTAAAGGAGCAACCATGAATTTCGAATTTGGTTAAGGTGAGCTTTTTTTTTGCTCAGTGGCTTGGATTAGCTATTTGTTACTAGTCTCTTCCTAGGTCTGATATTACTGATTCTTTGACAGGGGCAATATGAGAAATAACATCAATTCAATTCATTTCCAGCTTCAAACCAAACAACATAATTGAATAGAATTGAAATGAATTGAATTGAATTCTATTTCAAACCAAACACAAAACTAGAATCCCAATTCGATTCTTTTCTTTTCTTTTCTATTCTATTCTATTCTACAATCAAACCAAACGGAGTGTTACACAAAGATTGGATCACATAATTTTGTTTGGCAAAAATAGTTTTATTTAGATTTTGGAATTCGATGATCATTATACACTCTAAAAACCCGTTGCCAAATAGGGCCTTACACGGGTAAACCCACTGGAGTCTGGTAGGCCCAAAATCCTCTTATTCTTAAACCTTGGTGTGTGTACATTAACGATCAATATTCACCCCCACCACCAAAAGAGAGAAAATCGAGAAGAAAAATGAAAAAAAGAAAAAGAAAAAGAGAAGACCCAGATAAAAATGGTGGTAAGGATTAGATTATCGAGGTTCGGATGCAAAAACAAGCCTTTCTATCGAGTTATGGCCGCCAATAGCAGATCTCCCAGAGATGGCAAGCACTTAGAAGTCTTGGGTTACTACAGCCCATTACTAGGTAATCCTTTGTTTGGTTCCCGAGAAAATAATAGAAATTGTATTTTTTTTTTATGTCGAAATTGGGTTCTGTGGAGGATTTTTCTTATAAAACATGCTAAATTTTATCAGGGTTTGAATTGGGGGCTTTGCTTAATCAAATTTTAGCATCATTTTAGATTTTAAAAATCCAAAGAATGTGATTTTGCCCCTATTTTTATTGGGTTTTCTCTTAGCTAGGTAATCCCCTTTACTGATTTGCTTGGTTGCTGAGAACTTTGAAGACTAAAAATTTGAAATTTTACTTTGTTTAGGACTTTGTATTACAAACTTTAGACTGGGCCAGCCTGTTATAGATTTCAAGAGCAGTAATTGTTTCAGTGTGTTATGATATATTTTTTTACAGGTTAAGATGGTGGTAAAAGAATGGGTCTAAATTTTGATAAAGTGAAGTTCGTTGTTTTATAATCGTCACGAAGAATCGAAGTGTTCACTGTATCCATTTTGTCACGAAGAGTCGAAATGATACACAACTTTATAACCGTCACTTCGTAACGAAGAATCGAAGCGTTCACTGTATCCATTTTGTCACAAAGAATCGAAATGATACATAACTTTGAAAGCGTCACTTCGTCACGAAGAATCGAAGCGTTAACCGTATCCATTTCGTCACAAAAAATCGAAGCGTTCATCGTATCCATTTCGTCACGAAGAATCGAAATGATACACAACTTTATAACCGTCACTTCGTCATGAAGAATCAAAGTGTTCACCGTATCCATTTCGTTACGAACAATCAAAATGATACACAACTTTATAACCGTCACTTCGTCACGAAAAATCAAAGTGTTCACCGTATCTATTTCGTCACGAAGAATTGAAATGTTGTACAACTTTAAAATCGTCACTTCGTCACGAAGAATCGAAGTGTTCACCGTATCCATTTCGTCACGAAGAATCGAAATGATACACAACTTTATAACCGTCAGATCAACACGAATAATCGAAGCGTTCACCGTGTCCATTTCTTCACGAAGAATCGAAATGATACACAACTTGATAACCGTCACTTCGTCACTAAGATTTGAAGCGTTCACCGTATCCATTTCATCACGAAGAATCAAATCCATTTCGTCACGAAGAATCGAAATGATACACAACTTTATAACATTCGTCAACCATACCCTTTTCTCACTATCCCGACAATTATCCTCAGCATAAGCTATATCTAACATAGCACAACCGACCCTTATGTTTTCCCTATCGCAAATGCGTCACTCATTTTGGAATTTAGTTCATTAAAGGACTTCTAATTATACATTCGAAGTTACCTTTATTCTTCCGTCATTATGTTTTATGTCAAAATATACTTATGATAGAAACATACCCAATCACTGTCAACGCAATAATCGTGTCGTACAACATACTTATAGCTCGGGTGTGAACTTTCAATGGTCATCACACTATTTTCATAGCAACGAAAACATAGCATGTAGCTCATGGATCTATAACAAGGATTTGATACCAACAAACATATAGATGAAACCCTTAACATGCTCATCTATGCGATGGCACTACCATACCACGAAATATTCATAATATCACAGGTACCAGAAAACAAGCATCATCAATCACCACAATGCATAACAATACATCATACAAATAGTTGTACAAGCTGCCAGGATTTATTTCACTGTGTTGACTGAATTGATATGATTTATTTGGGCATGATGAATTGCTTTGTAGATCAAACTCAAAACTAAAACATTATAGGTATTTGGATTAACTTCATGTACAAAAAAATCTAGATTCATTTGGATTTATGAGCTATTCAAAACGTTCATTTTACTAAACTATGTTCTGCTGAAAGTTTTTGTTTCCCAAATTTGAAGATTTGTCTTGCATGTTGCATAGAAACCTCAAGATACAACATCAAACACTTACTAAACATCACTACATACTAGATAGGTTCTAAAGTGAATTAGTAAACTCACTAAACTTGAAATTGAGCTTGTGCTTTGGATTTATGCAATTATCTTCCCTGACATAACACAGAGCTTAAAGAAGCTTAAGCTTAACTTCAAATGGTGAAAGGTCCTTGTTCCTCTCCTTCTTCTTTACTTCTGGAATTCTTCTTCCGATGACTTCTTCTAGCAACTTCTGAGTCTCCATGGATTCCTATATAAGTATATGGATGTGTATGGGTGTTTGCATGGAAGTGTGTAAAAGGTAAGAGGAGTGAATGCTTGGGTTTCTTCCTAATTCTCTTCTATCTCTCCTTGGAACTCTTAAATCTCCCAACTCTTCCTCTCTCTATATGTGCAGATTGTAAGTGTCCAAGAGGGTGTAGTGTGTGTGTATGCATGTATAAATAGAGCTAGGTGGTTGCTAGGTGTCTTCATGCATGTGTTAGGGTATTGCATGCATGGATAAGTGTCCAACATGTGGACAAGTGTCAAGGGTATGAGTGACATGTGTCTAGGGTGTTGTATGTGCCACCATGTGGTCGGCCATGGGGGGAATACCTTGAGTTTTGTGCCATTACCTCGATTTGTGTGCAAATCTCCTCGGTATGCGTGTTAGTCTCGATTAACGTGCAACCGGGTATCATTTCTAATGTCCGAGTCTAAGTACAATATTAAGTTGTGTCTAATTACGGTCGAGTCAGTGCAGTTCTTTACAGTCTAATTAGTAATTACATTACACTGATACAGTCACACAAATAAAATAATAATATAATAATAGACCAGATATGAAAATTCATAAAACTCATTTTATTAAATGCTGAGAAATTACAGGTACTACACAATCCAAACACAGTGTAATGCACCACATTGATGTTAGTAGAAAGAAAAATTAAAGTACCATATTGTCTAATGCATGATTTATAAATTGCTGAATAAGTTATATATTGGAAAAGCACCTCAAGCCCAACTTTAAATAAGTTTCTCAAATAAATTGAAAAAAGCTATAAATTCTAAATCTATAAATCACACAAAATACTTTGTTTTAGCTATTTCTAAGCTATAAGCTAGACGTTACAGCTTATAAGTTGCAATAAACGGCCCCATCGTCTATGGAGTGTATAGTTGCACCAATCTGAATAAGGACCTGTTAGCACACCTTTCATTTCTGTGATTTAATTAAAAAAATTATTTTACCACAAATATCTAAGACTAACACTCCTTTTGGTATGGCACAAACAAGAAAAGAATTCATTTGCAATTCTTGTTTATGGAATTCTTATGTTTGGTTTGACACAAAACAAGAAAAGAATTCATTTTGAAATCCACCCAATTCTTGTTTTGGGGGCTTTACAAATCCTACCCAAAATGGTCGGATTCTTTAAGAATTGATTTGGGAATCTTTACATTAACTTTACTTTCCCAAAATATCCCTGTCTTTTATACAAAATACCCATCATGGCCCTGGTCTAGCTTATACACCATTCTTATACAAACAGGCTGAATAGCAGCTCTCGTCCCAAGCTCGACGGCGCAAGAACAGGTAACTCTCTCTCTATCGCTCTCTCTCTCTCTCTCTCTCTCTCTCTCTCTCTCTCTCCTCTCTCTCCTCTCTCTCCTCTCGTCTGTCTCTCTCTCGCCTATGTCTATATGTATATATTGTATAGCATCTTGATGAAATTGTTACTGTGATGTTCAAAAGCATATACATATATATATGTATACACACAGTTATGCATATATATATGAGACATATATATACATAGATTCATATATATATGCATAGATTTCTAAAGGAGCAACCATGAATTTCGAATTTGATTTGGGTTAGCTTTTTTTTGCTCAGTGGTTTGGGATTAGCTATTTGTTACTAGTCTCTTCCTAGGTTTGATATTACTGATTCTTTGACAGGGGCAATATGAGAAATAACATCAATTCAATTCATTTCCAGCTTCAAACTAAACAACAGAATTGAATAGAATTGAAATGAATTGAATTGAATTCTATTTCAAACCAAACACAAAACCAGAATCCCAATTCTATTCTTTTCTTTTCTTTTCTTTTCTTTTCTATTCTATTCTACAATCAAACCAAACGGAGTGTAACACAAAGATTGGATCACATAATTTTGTTTGGCAAAACAGTTTTATTTAGATTTTGGAATTCCATTATCATTATACACTCTAAAAACCCGTTGCTAAACAGGGCCTTACACGGGCAAACCCACTGGAGTCTGGTAGGCCCAAAACCCTCCTATTGTTAGACCTTGGTGTGTGTACATTAACGATCAATATTCACCCCTACCACCAAAAGAGAGAAAATCGAGAAGAAAAATGAAAAAAAAAAAAAGAGAAGACCCAGATAAAAATGGTGGTAAGGATTAGATTATCGAGGTTCGGATGCAAAAACAAGCCTTTCTATCGAGTTATGGCCGCCAATAGCAGATCTCCCAGAGATGGCAAGCCTTAGAAGTCTTGGGTTACTACAACCCATTACTAGGTAATCCTTTGTTTGGTTCCCGAGAAAATAAAAGAAAATGTATTTTTTTTATTTTTTTTATGTCGAAATTGGGTTCTGTGGAGGATTTTTCTTATAAAACGTGCTAAATTTTATCAGGGTTTGAATTGGGGACTTTGCATAATCAAATTTTAGCATCATTTTAGATTTTAAAAATCCAAAGAATGTGATTTTACCCCTATTTTTATTGGGCTTTCTCTTAGCTAGGTAACCCCCTTTACTGATTTGCTTGGTTGCTGAGAACTTTGAAGACTAAAAATTTGAAATTTTACTTTGTTTAGGACTTTGAATTACTAACTTTCGACTGGGCCAGCCTGTTATAGATTTCAAGAGCAGTGATTGTTTCAGTGTGTTCTGATATATATATTTTTTTACAGGTCAATATGGTGGTAAAAGAATGGGTTTAAATTTTGATAGAGTGAAGTAAGTTAATTTATAATGTTACTTTGTTTCCGACTTTTGGGTTCTTCATAAGTTAACAGTGAAATATTGCATTTGGATGAACTGTCTGATAATTGTTGGAAACTTATCTCTAACTAAGCATCTTATGGAACTGTCTTACAGTTTTGATAGTTATTAAGGCCCCTCGTATATGTTACTTGAAAAAAAATGAACGATCCATTTAAAGTATTGGTGAGCAAATTAGAGGTGAGTGTTAACTCTACTTGGTCAGGAAAGGAAAGATATTCAAAGGGGGAATTATTATTGCTTGTTTGTTTACTCTACTTGGTCCGGAAAAGAAAGATATTCAAAGGTGAGTGTTATTGCTTGTTTTCTTATCTTAGTTGTAGCGTGCCTTCTCTCCTTCTCTCACTTCGAAAAAATTTAGCAGTCTTTTCTTATGATGACCAGTTCGAGAGAGTCCGATACATCAGTGTAAAAGATTGAGTTGGATATGTGAGGTTGGTTGAAGATAATGTTACGCGGCGTTCAGAACCAGTCTTGAAGTGAACAAAGAAGTAAGGAAATGAGACGACTCTTTCTTGAACAATATCATAAATGAATCTTCCCCACCACAGCAATCACGAGTTTTTATCTATTCCTCTCGTATTTGGTCGTAATGCCCTTAATGCTAGGTTTTGAAAAAGACTTTTCATGTCATTCTGATGTAGGACAAGAGGACTGCATTAACTACAGAACTCTTAAGTATTTTTATTTTTGTTGTAATTTTCATTTTTTGTTCCATAGGCTTTTTTTTTTTATCTTTTAGCTAGCTTAGGCCTTTGATGAATACGAACAACCAATTTGACTCGTCTTGACATCCTTAATGCCACTACTACCCATTACTATCATCCGACACCATTTACTAACCAAAATACCTATCATTAACTACCTCATCACGAGGACTCGAAGTGTTCACCGTATCCATTTTCGTCAAGAAGAATTGAAAGGATACTCAACTTAAAAACCGTCACTTCATCATGAAGAAATAAAGTGTTCACCATATCCATTTCGTCACGAGGAATCGAAATGATACACAACTTTATAACCGTCACTTCGTCATAAAGAATCGAAGTGTTCACCATATCCATTTCGTCACGAAGAATCGAAATGATACACAACTTTATAACTGTCACTTCGTCACGAAGAATCGAAGTGTTCACCGTATCCATTTCGTCACGAAGAATCGAAATGATACACAACTTTATAACTGTCACTTTGTCACAAAGAATCGAAGTGTTCACCGTATCTATTTTGTCATGTAGAATCAAAATGATACACAACTTTATAACCGTCACTTCGTCATGAAGAATCGAAATGTTCACTGTATCCATTTCGTCACGAAGAATCAAAATGATACACAACTTTATAACCGTCACTTCGTCACAAAGAATCGAAGCGTTCACCGCATCCAATTCGTCATGAAGAATCGAAATGGTACACAACTTTATAACTGTCACTTCGTCACGAAGAATTGAAGCGTTCACCGTATCCATTTCTTCATGAAGAATCGAAATGATATACAACTTTATAACCGTCACAAAGAATCGAAGTGTTCACCGTATCCATTTCGTCATGAAGAATCGAAATGATACACAACTTTACAACCGTCACTTCGTCACAAAGAATCAAAATGATACACAACTTTATAACCGTCACTTCGTCACGAAGAATCGAAGCGTTCACCGTATCCATTTCGTCACAAAGAATCGAAATGATACTCAACTTTATAATCCTCACTTCGTCACGAAGAATCGAAGTGTTCACCGTTTCCATTTCGTCACGAAGAATCGAAATGATACACTACTTTATAACCGTCACTTCATCATGAAGAATCGAAGTGTTCACCGTATCCATTTCGTTACGAAGAATCGAAATGATACACAACTTTGTAACTGTCACTTTTTCACAAAGAATCGAAGTGGTCACCATATCAATTTTGTCATGAAGAATCAAAATGATGCACAACTTTATAACCATCATTTCGTTATGAAGAATTAAAGTGTTCACCGTATCCATTTCATCACGAAGAATCGAAATAATACATAACTTTATAACCGTCACTTCGTCACGAAGAATTGAAGTGTTCACCGTATCCATTTCGTCAAGAAGAATCGAAATGATACACAACTTTATAATCATCACTTCGTCACGAAGAATTGAAGTGTTCACCGTATCTATTTCGTCACGAAGAATCGAAATGATACACAACTTTATAACATTCATCAACCATACCATTTTCTCACTATCCCGACAATTATCCTCAGCATAAGCTGCTTCTAACGTAGCATAACCGACCCTTATGTTTTCCCGATTGCGCACGTGTCACTCATTTCGGAATTTAGTTCCTTAAGGACTTTCGATTATACTTTCGAAGTTACATTTATACATCCGTCATTCTGTTTTATGTCATAATATACTTACGATGGAAACTTACCCAATCACTATCAATGCAATAATCGTGCCGTACAACATACTTATAGCTCGGGTATGAACTTTCAATGGTCATCACACTATTTTCATAACGACGGAAATATAGCATGTAGCTCATGGATCTATAACATGGATTTGATACCAATAAATATATAGATGAAACCATTAACATGCTCATCTATGCGATGGCAATACCATAGCACGAGAAATTCATAACACAAGTACCGGAAAACAAGCATCATCAATCACCAGAATGCATAACAAAATATCATACAAATAGTTGTACAATCTGCCAGGATTTATTTCACTGTGTTGACTGAATTGATATGATTTATTTGGGCATGATGAATTGCTTTGTTGATCAAACTCAAAACTAGAACATTATAGGTATTTGGATTATCTTCATGTACAAAAAATCTAGCTTTATTTGGATTTTTGAGTTGCTCAAAACTTTCATTTTACTAAACTATGTTCTGCTGAAAGTTTCTGTTTCCCAGATTTGAAGATTTATCTTTGCATGTTGCATAGAAACCTCAAGATACAACATCAAACACTTAATTAACATTACTACAAACTATATAGGTTCTAATTTGAGTTAGTAAACTCACCTAAACTTGAAATTGAGCTTGGGCTTTAGATTTGAGCTTAAAGAAGCTTAAGCTTAACTTCAAATGGGGAAAGCTCCTTGTTCCTCTCCTTCTTCTTTACTTCTGGAATTCTTCTTCCAAGGACTTCTTCCAGCAACTTCTAAGTCTCCATGGTTGCCTATATAAGTATATGGATGTCTATGGGTGTTTGCATGGAAGTGTATACAAGGGAAGAGGAGTGAATGCTTGGGTTTCTTCCTAATTCTCTTCTATCTCTCCATGGAACTCTTAAATCTCCTAACTCTTCCTCTCTCTATATGTGCAGATTGTAAGTGTCCAAGAAGGTGTAGTGTGTGTGTATGCATGTATAAATAGAGCTAGGTGGTTGATAGGTGTCTTCATGCATGTGTTAGGGTGTTGCATGCATGGACAACTCCAGGTCGGGGAATATTATTAATGTTGTTAATCATGATGATCAATTAGAATATGGTTATGATGACATCCAACGATTGAGTTTTAAAGAACTTAGAGCAGTCTAAGGATATGATGATGATCACATCGGACTTTCATGTGAGTCTCACTAGTTTTGTTTTTCTTTGCTGCAAATAATTTTGATTTTAGTGCAATAAATAATAGGGTTAATTACACTTTACCCCCATGTGGTTTGTCCCGATCTCACTTTTCCCCTCTGTGGTTTAAAAGTGACCATTTAACCCCCTGTGCAAGTACCAAATTTATTATTATTATTATTCCTAAAAAAAGATGCGCCGATTCCAAATGTTATGCCAGGTTGGGACAAAATTCGATATGGAGATGCAACAACATGGGAACAGTTGGTAAAACTCAAGATTGAAGACTGGAAAGCTTGTATTGGTTGTCCATAAGCTCAATATTTTTGTTTTAGCTTTCTATTAATTTATTTATTTATTTTTATTCTATGTTCTATTCAGTCATGACTTTGAAGTTAATTCAAGTTATTAGAATATAATAATATTCAATCTTCGTGCTGGTTCCAAGAGTTGGTGGCGTATTTTTGAATATAATGCTAATGTTCAAGTTCTTGATTGTTCATGGTTATGAGGGAGTTCAGATTTTTTTTGGAGGTGGTTTGAATTTAAGTTGTGTATGTCGAGAACTATGTGGCATTGATTTTGTCAGTTGGGGGTAGTTCAAGTTTATTTTGTACTGATTTTTGTCAGTTGGGTGGTTTAAGTTTAATTGTAAAATATAATATAGGGTTAAATACATTTTACACTCTTGTAGATTGTCACATGTGTCAGTTTGGTCCCCGTAATTTAGAAAGTGTCACTTTAGTCCTTGTAGTTTCATAAGTGTATCAAATAAGTTCAATAAGTCCTTTGGTGATGAATAATTTGTCACTGAAAGCAAAAAATTTGTCACAAAAAGTGTTTGAGGGACTAAAATAACACATTTATGAAAGTACAGGGACTAGAATGACACTTTCTAAACTACAGGGACCAAATTAACATAAAGGGCAAATTAAGAGGGTATAAAATATAGTTTAGCCCATGTAATATATAGTACATAAAGTGAGGTGCCTTTACTAATTAAAGTAAAAGGTAAAAAAAATAAATTTTTTTAAACTTAAAATTAGGTGCTCTAATTAAAAAAAATGAAGGTGCCTTTATCGCCAGCCTTAATTATTTCACAATTAGTCATGTTTTAATAATATATTATAATAACATATTACTAACACATAAATATTCTAGGGCACAAATATAAACATATTGAAATGTAGTACATTTAAATTAGTAATTAAAGTATTTATGAAATTAATAGTTAATTAAGAGTTAATAATGTTAAATTAATCACTAACATACAAATTATAAACTAAGGGCACAAATGACTTTTGTATATTCAAAATCACGTTCTATTCTTTTGGAATAAAACACATTCGTAAGTTGTTCTGACAATATAATCAGTTATACAACCTATCAACCAAACACCCAAATTATAATAGGCAGTTCTACTTTTAAGCAGATCTACCAATCACGATCAAAATATCATAAGCAATTAAGCATAAGCAGCGACAAACGGCTCTTTCACTCACTCAAAACAAATTTACAGCAATAAATTTAGAACTTCAAAAAGAATTCAATTCTACTGTTTCAAACAAGTGTGTATGTATATATGAGTTTCAGAGTTTACCAGAAATGCACGTTGTGTACAATTTCTCCAAATTATACCAATCAGAGCGATAAAAGGCCGGCCCCTGATTGATTGACGAGTCAACACTTGATGTACCGTATGACATGATTTACTCCATCCCATGATTGTTGTTTATATAATTATTTACCCGAAGCGTCAAAATGGGGAAAATATATCCCTGACCCATCACTGTTTCAACTTATTTCCCAAACCCATCACTTTTCTAGAACTCGCTAGTTGAAGTTACGACTTCAGACCAAATCAGTTCAACTCAAAATCGCTACTTTAAGTTGCGACTTTAGTCAGAAATTGCTACTTGAAGTAGCGACTTCAGTCTAACACAGAAATCGCTACTTGAAGTAGCGACTTCATCAGCAGGTTTTTCCAGTAGTCCATTTTTAGCAGCAGCCCCCTACAATAACCAACACCAACATATTTTTATTTTGAAGAATTCAACCACCAAGCATAATACTCCAACATAATCAAGCCACTAAAGTGGGAGAGAGATGGAAAGATAGTGGGAGAGATATAGAAAGATAGTGGGAAAGAGATAGAGAGCGAGAGTGGGAGAGATATAGAGAGAGTGTGGGAGAGAGATAGAGAGATAGATGGGAGAGAGATAGAAAGATATAGATGTACACAATACCACAAAAGAGAGGGATAGAGAGAGATAGTGGGAGAGAGATAGAGAGATAGTGGGTGAAAGATATAGATGTACACAATACCACAAAATTATATATATATACAAAAATGCAGTTATTTGTTTTTAATACATCAAAAAACAAAATGCTATTGTGGATCCTATGGACTATCTTTGTTTATAATGTGTCCCACACCACGGAACCTTCTTCGTTCTCTTAGGCCTACCCTCTGCCTCTGGTGAATCCTCCACTAGTGGAACCTCCTCATGCAGCTGGATGACCTGCGATACCCCTCTCCGAGCATGACGACCTCTACCCCTAGCATAAACTGTACATGTCGGAGGTCGTCGCTGAGACTCGGCCTGTGTCAAACCCGCATCCTGTGTCTCTGCCATCGGGGTATCATGTCTAGTTGTCTCTCTCGCCTCCTCCTGCATCTCCTCTACCTATACCTGCGTCAAACTCTCCACCATCACCACGATCGCCTCAAACTCTGAAGCTGGATGTGGTGGCTGTATCGACGATGACGACAGTGCATCTGTATATGTGTACTGTGGGATGGAGAAGTCACGAATCAGAGATATACGAAACTCAGATCCCCCTGGAGTGAAAGGCCTATAAACGTCGGCCGTATCATCATATGCATACACAGTAGGACCCCGATCATATGGTGTATGTGGTTCAGAGTCAGAGTGTGTAGATAGGTCTGTCTGTTCCTAAGACTGAGGCTGAGGCAGAGAATGAGGATGCATCTGAGAATGAGGATGTGTCTGAGGCTGAGGCTGTGGCTGTGGCTGTGGCTATGGCTGTAGCTGAGGCTCTGAGACGCGGGGCACGAATACTGTGGAAGATGGAACAGCCCCGTGTAAACGTCGGTCCTCATGAACAGCCTGTAATGAATGCTCACTAATAATACGAATCTTCTCTAATGCCGCCATCACCTCTGAAGGGATAGAATGAGGGCCGCCTGCTGCTAATCCATCCAACACCAATCGTGCAACCTCATACACACGAGTCACACCATCCTCCTGAACAAAAAAATGGGAAGTTTAATTAAGTGAAGTTATTTATGTGCAGGATGGATATGTTGTATGATAAGGAAAACATCTCACCAGAACACCGCGAATCGTACCGACTGGCTGGAAGCCAACAGTCGGTGGATCTCTAACTTGTCCAATCAATCTACGTGTACTGCGGCTATACCATCTCATATATGGGTATGAGGCAAGCATCTGAGCTGCATCTAGAATACCTACCATAACATGCTGCAGCCGATGGTCCCAGAGCTCAACATACTCCCTATGAAAGTGACTCCAGTTGGTATTCGCATGACCACGTCAATCAATGTGATGTAATGTCGTCATAGTGTTACATGGCTCTGGGACTACTTGCCTCATCCCGAACTGTCTCATCACTCTGTCGGATGATGCCACTCAACCACGGCGTACATGATCAATGGACATCTGGCCATCTATGTGCCCTGCCCAGCCCGACAGTACTGAGGTAACAAAGCGACTAGCTCAGCACTGTACGGCTGCCAAATCATCTATGAAACAATATATAAAAAATTAGCAACTTGAACAATAATGCAAATCACGGTTTAACTCTGCACATTATTTACTTACTCGGGCCTCATCTGGTCTAACTGGTTCCGAAAGTGACGCTGGACATGAGTAGGCACATCCCGAACTGAGAATCGGGTCAACCACCTAAAGTAATGACAAAATTGTTAACACCTAAATGAATGTATGAGTAATGAATAAAAATAATGTATAAAACAAATTAAGTATACCTACAACCCAATGGACCATCCTCTGGTACAGCTGCTGGTAAGGGGACTGATCGGATATGGGTCAATCTCTCCCATGCCCAAAGCTACGATTGATGTTAATTGAGTTAAGTTATTTTATGATAGATTGAACAATCGTAAAATATGCGTAATTGACAGAATTGACATAACATTTAACCTGTAAAAGCATAAGCGGGCTGGATATCTCAACTGCGGTACAATGAGATGCAGCACACAACTCACGGTATAGATATGCCAATGCTGCACTACCCCAGCTCTAGCCTGCATCAAAGTGTCGTAGATGTGGTAGATATATGAGGCTTACCTTGTTCCTAGACTTGTCTGGGAACAACAACCCTCCTATCGACATCAGACAATAACATCAAGCCATCTGCTGAATAGTGGCATCGTCGGCATGCTGGGCGATCTGGGGTTTGAAATGGTCCTGTATCGTAGTCAGTCGTAGTGAAGATCCAGAGATAGTAGCTAGGGGTGGCGTGAAATCGAGCAACTCCTGACATAGCTCCTGCCACTGTTCCTTGGAGCGTGACACATCAATACCGGTAACTGCACTGCCATCGACCGGTAGGCCCAATAGAATGTCGACGTCCTGCAGCGTGATCGTGGTCTCGCTGATAGGTAGGTGAAACGTGTGTGTCTCAACACACCACCTCTCAACTAGGGCAGTGATCAAACCCCAATTATACTGTATAAATCTGAGTCTATATGTGTCGTAGAACCCGATCTGTCTGATGTAATCAAGTATGCGCTGATCTGGATCACGACCTTGCCGTAAAATAGCCTCAGAGCGCAGGCAATAAAGCTCACTTAAGATCTCACCATCCCAGATGGTGGATGACCGATGTGTGTCCTGTAATGACAATACTGAGGGATCCTCAGGGCCAGGGTGTACATCCATGGTAAGCAAGCTGTTCAAATATGATGGTTAGTCAACAAAATCACTAGTAAATTTAATGAAGCGACAACATGATATTAAACAAGAGTTAAATATGTTAAAATACGTGGTGGAAAAAAACTTAAAGCAGTGACTTGTCGGATCAACTGCTGGGCGCCAGACCCAGTGAATTCTCGCATCAACTGGAAATGTTGTCAGAAGAAGTGACTTGTCGCGTCAACAACTGAGCGTCAGACCTAGTGAATTATCGCATCAACTAATGGGTTATCAGAACCAGTGACTTGTCCCAGGCATTCCATGGTCTATATATACTGTGGTTTTAAGATTCAATGTGATATCCCAAGCATTCCTTCTTATCCTTCTTCTTCTTCACTGCATTATTTTTTAGTATGGAAAACAAGTATACACCTACGTACCACCCACATTTTTTTGAAAAAAGGATACTGAGTATTGAAGAGAAGGGTGTTCTACTAGAAGCACTCATGGATTTTGCTACTCCGGAATGGAAACATGAAGATGGTTCATTTAAATATGTTGCTTTCGAAGATTTGCAGATCGTCTTTGCTGAGACAATCCCTGGATGTGATCTTCCAGATGATGCCATTGCGACTCAGGTTTAGAGCTGGCCGAAGGAACATGAACTCCTTCAGGAGTTGTTAACGATGAGAGGTGTTCGTTTTACTGAACAAAGCTAGCTAAAAGTTCCTGACCAGACTTGGTATGAATGGTGTGCTAAGGTTAGAACCAAAATCTCTCATCTCTTCCATTTCAATTGTTATGATGATTTGTATCTTATGAAAATTGTTTTCATGAATTATACGTGTAGAAAAGCTATAACAGTACTGCAACATCGTTGAGGTACTCTGCACATTACCGCTATCATAGATGTTGTTATATCTTTAAACCGCTATTGGTCACTGGCTCGACAAATGAAAGTGGTATGGGCCCGTCAAATGTTGCCAACTCATCTAGAAATGAAGCGAGGAACAATACTAAGGAAATTCTACGGAGGTTGAAGCATTGAACACACAATTGTTGTTTACTAGGTTGTTTGTATTAGTTATCTAAGGACTTTGTTTACTAACGAGTTTGTTTACTAAGTTTGTACTAGTTAACTATGAAGTTTGTAGTGGTTATATAAGGAGTTTGTACTAAATAAAGTTTTCATTTCCAATTGCACATTACATTGTCACAACAAGCAAGTACATATTACAAAGCACATCGCTCAAACACAACACTGAATATTACACTGCATTAGATGGCCCAGATTGACTGCGTTGTTGGGAGCATCGTCTCCTGTCATGGCCTTGTTGATGGCATATTCCACATTGACAAGTAGCCCTACCCCCCTCTCTCAAATCTATCTCATTTGTTATGCGAGTTGATTGTGGTCGGCCGTTACCTCGAAGCATAGCAGGATTTGCCACAATTGTAGGACCAGACGATGGGTTCCAGTAATCTTTGTGATGGATTGGGAAATACTGGGGTGCCCAAGACTACTTGTGATAGGTCCAGAAATATTCAGCTAAAGTCAGACCGCCACATCAGCAGTGAGGATCCCGAACGATCCGGAGTAGACGTTTGTGGCCCATCAATCCCGAGGATGTCGGCTATGACCGTTCGGGATGTTCCCGCAGCCCGGGCGTGCAGAGCAGCTGCTTTCCGCAAGGCACAGCTTGGCAACCATGCTTCTCAGCAGTTTCCTTGTCTAGTCAGAAAACTAGATGGAAGGAACGAATAGTTTCCTAAACCACTTAGGAAACTCCCCTAAATTTGTGTAAATCAAATGCAATCAGATTAGGCTTCCTAATCTGTTTACTTACCATGTACGGGAGGGCTCTTACATCTATAAAAGAGCCCCCTTCGCTCTTTACAGGGGATCGTATTCTTGGCCTAGAGAATAGCACTTCATACTCACTCGTACGCATACACCCGGTCAATTTTACTGGTAGTGCTGCCCCAAACTGTTTGCTCACCAGGCCCGCTGGTGATCTGCTAGTGAAGCGCTCCGACACACCCGTGGACATAGGCCACCTCATTAACGGGGCCGAACCACATACAAAACACCAGTCTCTCTCTCTCTCTCTCTCTCTCTCTCTCTCTCTCTCTCTTTAAACTGCTCTAATTTACCTTAACCAAATTTTGGCATCATCAGCTTGGCGCCGTTTGTGGGAAACAACAGATTTCACCTAAAAACAAATCTTTTAGCTGATAGCCATGGCGCCGAAGAAAACCAAGAAGGCCGCCGCTCAGACGAGTGGAGCAGAGTAGTAGTTCGTGCAGCCGGCTACCTCCATGACTCCCGAGCAGGTTACAGCGGCTCTCGCACAACTCCTGCAGGGCCAGTAACAGACTCAACAGCAGATCGAAGCGCTGCTGGGCCAACAGGAAAAGCCCCCGCGTGATGAGGATCAACCTGAGAAGAATGCGAGTGATCCGGAGCCGACCAAGCCCCAAAGGCGTGCCTGCACTGATCCTTTGTCCCCGTTAGTTGTAGAACGGCTCAAGAAAGATGAGCATAGCGAGGTGTCCGAGCGGACCCGGCAACGCGCTGCAAGAGGGGAAGGGCCAGAGCAAACGCCCCGGGACTCGGCCAAGGACCCCCCAACCAGGAGCCGTGGGGATCTTAGGCACACGATTACCCAGAGCCGAAGCCGGGTCTGATCCCTGAGGACGACGCACTTCGATGAAGAGGCCTCGTCAACCAATTTGCCAGCTTGCCGCTCGGATAAAGAGCCAAAGGCCGATCAGAAAGATGTTAAGGCACAGATCGAGGATCTACAAAAGCAAATTGAGAAACTAACCCGGAAGGCAAACCGTGATCATACTAATACCGAAACAGAGTTTCCTTACACCGCCCGGGTCACCAGGTACCCTGTCCCAAAGAAATTCAAGCAACCGCATCTCAACTCCTATGACGGCACGGGGAGCCCAGTCGATCACGTCCGGTCTTACAAGGCTCATATGGCTCTGGTAATCGACGTTGACGAGCTACTGTGCCTGGCATTCTCCAGCACCCTTAAAGGGCCAGCTGCGTAGTGGTTCCACTCCCTCAAGCCCTGAATGATGGACGACTTCAAAATGCTGAGTAAGCTCTTCTTCGGCCAGTTCGTGGGAATACTCGATCGGTCACAGCCAGATACCCAATTGCTGACCATCAAGCAATGCAAGGGGGAATCCTTGAAGGATTATGTCGACCGTGTCAACCAACAGAGGCTGCAAATCTGCAACCTGAATCAGACAGTCGCAATCACGGCCTTCTGCTTGGGGGTTCAGCACACCAAGGTTGCCACGTCTTTCCACAATGACCAACCGAAAACCCTGATGGAGCTCTCCGAGAGAGTTGGGAAATACATTGATATGGAGGATTTCCTGAAGGCTAAGAGTGCTAGCCTTGTGGGAGACTAGTCCCCGAGGGCCAAACGGAAGCCAGATAGTTCTGAAAAGGGCCCGGGAAAGAAGCCTAAGCCGGATCAGCAGAAGGGTGGTCAGGACCAGGCTTCAATGACCTTCACGTCACTTTCCCGACCTATTTATGAGGTTATGGCTGCCATCTACGCCAAGAGGCTCCTCCAAGAACCGGAAAAGCTGAAAAGCCCGCCCAGGAAAAGAAACCAAGACAAATATTTCCAGTATCATAAGGACCATGGCCACGACACGAAAGATTGCTTTAAACTCAAGATAGCCATCGAAAGACTGATTGAACAAGGCCACCTTGCCGAGTTTGTTGCGGTGGATAGACGACCTAGGCCGAACAATCAAACCCCCTTGCAACTGCAACCACTCGGGCAAATCAATGTGATCTCCGGAGGAACCTCGAGTGGAGGGGACTTACAGTCAGCTCGAAAGAGGCATGCTCGGGCATCCCGGGCGGATGTCTAGCATATCCAATCCACTGACTGATGTGTTAACATTCTCCTCTCACGACGTGGGAGACAATAATTGCCCCCACGATGACCCCCTGGTCGTGACAATCTCTATAGCCAACTACATGGTAAAAAGGGTGTTGATAGACACAAGAAGCTCCTCTGACATCCTCTTTGCTGTGGCATTTGACCAATTAGGGATATCAAGGGATAGGCTCCGTTCGGTGACTACACCACTGGTAGGATTCAACGGATCGAGCACACAGCCGCTCGGTACCCTCGAGTTATCGGTTCTGATGGGTACCTATCCCCCTCCCTTGGCCTACAATGTGATCCTCGAAAGATCGACGCTCAATAAAGCCCGAGCAGTTGTATCAACGTACAGCCTGGTGGTGAAGTTCCCGACCCCGCAGGGTCCCGGGAGCTTACGTGGAGACCAAGTCACTACTCTGAGTTGTTATATCAATTCCTTGCGTAAGGAGACCGTTACGAAAACATAAAACGTCCAGGAGCTAGACCCAAGGGACGCAAAGGAGGGAGTGGGCCCAGTCGATCAGCTCGAGCAAGTGGTCCTGAGTCCCGAGTCATCTGATCGGGTCGTCAGTATGGTGCCCTCCTGGAGCCAGTCCTAAAACAAAAGTTTATCCAATTCCTGCAGCAAAACCAGGACATCTTCGCCTGGAGTCACGAAGACATGCCGGGGATAGATCCCTGGATCATGTCTCACCGCCTCAACGTTGACCCGGATCACCAGCCGGTCAAACAGAAGAGAAGAGGCATGGCCCCAGAGAGGCAAACCGCCGTGCGTGGAGAGGTTGAAAAACTCTTGAAGGCAAAGTCTGTCCGAGAAGTCTACTATCCCGACTGGTTGGCGAACGTGGTACTGGTCAAGAAAAGCAACGGGAGGTGGAGAATGTGTGTGGACTTCACCGACCTCAACAAAGCCTGCCCCAAGGACTGCTATCCGCTGCCTAGGATAGACCTCCTTGTGGATGCCACGTTTGGCCATTCACTTCTCTCGTTCATGGACGCATATTCAGGGTACAACCAGATTCGTATGTACCCCGGGGACGAGGAGAAGACCTCCTTTATTACAGACCAGGGGACATACTACTACAAGGTGATGCCTTTCGGCCTTAAAAATGCCAGGGTGACTTACCAGCGCCTAGTCAACCTCATGTTCAAGGATGTGATTGGGAGATCTATAGAGGTATATGTTGACGATCTATTGGTTAAGAGCCGAGATGAGACCGACCATCTTGAGCATTTGGCCGGGGCCTTCAACATCTTACAAAAGTACCAGATGAGGTTAAACCCGACCAAGTGCACCTTTGGCGTCTCGTTCGGGAAATTCTTGGGGCATCTAGTCAGCAGATGGGGAATCAAAGCTAACCCCGAGAAGATCCAAGCTATTATTAATATACGGTCAACCAAAGAGGTACAAAGCTTGGCCAGATGGGTCGCCGCACTAAACAGATTTGTATCCCGAGCTATCGACCGCTGCCTTCCTTTCTCAAAATCCTCCGCCAGGCCTTTCAGTGGTCGGAGGAGTGCGAGGAGGCGTTTCAAGAGTTGAAGGAGTACCTAACATCGCCCCCTCTGCTCTCTACACCTATTCCTGTACCTAGCAGTATCCCCTTTGGCGGTGAGCTCGGTACTCGTCTGGGAAGAGCACGGGATCCAATTCCCGGTCTATTATACCAGTCGGGCGCTCCAGGGCGCCGAAAGCAGATACTCCTGGATCGAGAAGCTCGTATTCGCCCTCATCACCTTCGCTCGGAGACTCTGTCCGTACTTCCAGGCTCACGTCATCATGGTCCTCACAGACCAACCTCTCCGCAGAATCTTGAGCACGCCCGAGATGTCCGAGAGGCTCATCAAATGGGCTTTGGAGTTGGAAGAGTTTGAAGTGGTCTACCGACCCCGGACGGCGATCAAAGGACAAGATGTAGCAGACTTTCTCGTTGAGTTCACGTACCCAGAGGATCCGGTAGAAGAGCTCGACCTGCAAGATCTACCACCTGGGATACAGTCAGACATCCCAACTTGGACACTTTACGTGGACGGGTCTTCCAACAAACAGGGCAGCGGGGCAGCGATCATCCTGACCACACCGGATGGGATCCAGCTCGAGTATGCACTTAGGATCAGATTCAAGGGCTCCAATAACGAGGCTGAGTACGAAGCCCTGCTGGTCGGATTACAAATGGCAACCTCAATGGGGGCACTACAGATTCAAGGGTACAGCGACTCTCAGCTCGTGGTAAATCAAGTCAATTAAGAGTATGAGGCTCGAGAGAATAACATGATAGCTTATCTAGCCCTTGTCCGAGCAGTTTCAAAGAAACTTCAGGGGTTCTCCGTCACACAGATACCAAGGGAGGAGAACACTAGGGCCGACCGGTTAGCCCGCCTTGCTTTATCTTCTGAGTCCAGAAATATTCAGATAAAGTCAGACTGCCACGTCAGCAGTGAGGATCCCAAACTATACGGAGTAGGCGCTTGTGGCCCATCAATCCCAAGGACGTCGGCTATGACCGTTCGGGATGTTCCCACAGCTCGGGCGTGCAGCGCAGCTGCTTTCCGCGAGGCACAGCTTGGTAACCATGCTTCTCAGCAGTTTCCTTGTCTGGTCAGAAAACTAGATGGAAGGAACGAATCGTTTCCTAAACCACTTAGGAAACTCCCCTAAATTTGTGTAAATCAAATGCAATCAGATTAGGCTTCCTAATCTGTTTACTTACCACGTACGGGAGGGCTCTTACATCTATAAAAGAGCCCCCCCACCCTCTTTATAGGGGATTGCATTCTTGGCCTAGAGAATAGCCCTTCATACTCACTCGTACGCATACACCCGATCGGTTTTACTGGTAGTGCCGTCCCAAACCGTTGGTTCACCAGGCCCGCCGGTGATCTGCTAGTGAAGCGCTCCAACGCACCCGTGGACGTAGGCCACCTCGTTAATGGGGCCAAACCACACACAAAACACCAGTCTCTCTCTCTCTCTCTCTCTCTCTCTAAACTGCTCTAATTTACCTTAACCAAATTTTGACATCATCAGGTTGTATGCGTCAATTGTGTAACATTGATGAACGTAATTTTGATATGATATTCTAAAGTTAGCTAGAACTGCCATTGAGTGAGTACATGACATTTTATATATATCCCATTTTCCACAACTGCAAGTCCTGTCAGATATGTTCACAATTTGACTAGAACCTGATTCTCCCCCTTTCTTGACCTTCACATACCCGTTCCCAGAATGAAAAATCTTGAGGTTGTACCTACAATCTTGCCTTCTGATTTCAACAATCTGCAAATTGGTTTTGGGGTGAAGGTAAAACCTTCCCTGATAGCTCCCGCAGCAAGTTGACGTTGCTCGCTAGAGTATTGAACAACATGGAAAAAGATCTGTTCAACACAAGCGGTGATAGGAAGATGCTTAGATTTCTTGAGTACACCATTAAACACCTCTGAGATGTTGGTTGTTCGCATACCGTACCGTCGTCCCCCGTCGTGGGCAATGGTCCATTTTGCGGCGGGAATTGCATCAAAGATACTCCCACACCTTTGGATCAACATTCTTAATCTCTTCCATGAACCCATTAAATTTACAGACTTGGCGGGTACTCCCAGCATTCCACACAAGTTTCTTTAGGTATGCATTTTTAAACTTTGTGGCGAAATTACTCTGCACATGCCGGAGGCAATAGCGATGATACCCATCGGGCTCCTTAAACCCTACATCATACTCATTCACCGCAGAAAGGATGCCTCTATGTCGATCGAATATCAAACAAATACCTTCTCTGCCAGGCACAACGTAGTTTCTTAGCAATTTCAGAAACCACGTCCATGTTTCAACTTTCTCCTCGTCAACAATAGCAAATGCTAACGGAAAAATTTGATTGTTTGCATCTATTCCCATAGCGATTAGTAATTTGCCCTTATATTTCCCATACAAGAATGTGGCGTTGGTACTTATGACAGGCCGACAGTGTTTGAACCCATCAATGGACGCCTTAAACGCCCAAAATACTCTTTTGAAGTTCTTTACAGTCGCACTACCACCATTCACATAGAACCATTTTACAACCGTTCCAGGATTATACTGTTGAATTGCATCCACTTGGGCAATTCTATGTATGATGTACACCAATCCCCAAATATCATTCCAATGGCTTTCTGTTTCGCATTCCACGCCTTCTTGTATGAGACGGTGTACAAATACTTATCTTTCACCTTTTCCAATATCGCTGTGATGTTAATAGATGCATCCTCCTTAATCATTGGCATTATGTCCCTAGCCACTAGCCGAGCATTTAGATTTCTATGACCAAGGTTCATCGTAGGGGACATACAAGTGTGGCTTTGCTCAACCTTTATGACTTCAAACATCCCGTGTCGTTTCAACCTTGTCCGTAGCTGCCACTTGCAACCTTGTGATGCCAATACACATTTCAACGACCAACGATCTGGACTGGTTTGATCCACCATGTACCGTTGATGTGTTCTTATCGAGTACAACTCCACAAATCTTTGAAGATCATCTTTGGATTTGAACATCATACCCTTAACCAACTCGTCTCGATCTGGATTCCATTGCCTACCCTCAATGTTTAAAGCATAACATGCCTCTCCAGTATGGATGAAAAAGGTCAAAGGATGTAAAAGTTGATGAACGAGGCTTATATAAAGCATTTTCAGGATTTATTTGGGCAGTCGGCTCAATATCTTCGATAACATCGTCTTCCTCATCCCCCCAGTATACTTGTTCGCATGCACATCTTCTTCATCCAAGTTTTCTGGAGTCAAGCTGGTGTCCATCCCTCTGTGTGCCCAATCATGACCATATCCGCAATCATCTTAATCAAACTGCACATGATTTGGCCGTTCTGAAACAATATCTTGCATCGGACTCCTGTATTCATTCTGAATATTTTGCAATGGATTTGAGCAATCCACATGTTGTATAGATGTGGAAGGCAATAACCCCTGTACAAACGGGTTTGAGCTTTCGCCTTCTTGTGTTAACAGAGAGGTGTACGGACCAATCCAGTCATCTAATGTTTGATGGGCCTCAGGAAGATTCCCTATCTCGACATATAGATCTATAGAGTTTATAGCTGCATTGGTAGATGCTGTTTCTAGTATTACTTGTAGACTTTCGTCATTAATTACTTCAAATGGTATAAACTTAGAAACTTGATATCCAAGAACCGACGGAAACCTGCAAGTGAACTTCAAACGAACACTTTTCTGATGAACCCCCATTTTCTTGCAGACGTTTCTGACAAGTTCAGTGTATTGAGCGTCCGTTATCAGGTGAATGAAACTTTGACAGTTACTATTGTAGTATAGACCATCCGCTCCAATGCACATGTTCCCCCACCCCCCCCCCCCCAATACAGCATTATAGTCACAACACTAGCCATTTTAATACCTTCACATTTGCAAATTCGAGTGTAAGTAATCAATGGTAATTAAATACAAGGACCAATGTACATAATTTGAAGTTCGATAATCGATTTTCAAAATAAATGTACATATAGAACTAGCAATTTCGAAATGTTTCCAATAAGAACCGGTTATATAATTATCTTAAAATAGAATCTTTATTAAACTAGTAAGAACCGTTCTAAAATCACCTAAAAGTAATTTTTTGTGTCAAACGAACGAGATGCTAATTTTTACAAAAATTCTATTGAATATGACAATGAAACGTAATTGATCCTATTTTATACATTCTAGAAAAAGCCCTAAAATTGTAAAATTCGAAACTACCTTCAAATACATAATTTTTAGTATAACTAACATGATATTAATTTTCATAAAAGTTAGATAAAAAAAAAGGAGAATGAAACCGAATTGATCCTATTATATACATTGTGTATGTGCGTGTGTATGTACATTGTGTATGTGTGTGTGTATTGTGTATCCGTGTATGTATTGTGTATATGTGTGTTTGTACATTGTGTATATGTGTGTGTATTATGTATCCGTGTGTGTATTGTGTATCTGTGTATATGTACATTGTGTATATGTGTGTGTATGAACATTATGTATGTGTGTGTGTGTATGAACATTGTGTATCTGTGTGTGTATGTGTCTGTGTGTGTACATATACATTATGTATGTGTGTGTGTAAGAGACAGAGAGAGAGAGAGGCACCTGAGAGGTCTGTGAGAGAGAGAGAGAGAGAGATCGCAGAGAGAGAGAGAGGTTTGTGAGAAAGAGAGACCTGTGATCTCGGAGAGAGATTGCAGAGAGAGAGAGAGACAGATAGAGAAAACAGAGACATAGAGAGAGGCAGAGATCTGATACTGAAGGAAGAAGACGCATAATAAAATGGGGGTAAAACAAAATCGCTACATGAAGTAGCGATTTCTACTTTAAAAGAAATCGTTATTTGAAATCGCGATTTCAGCTTGAACTGATTTGGTATGAAATCGCTAGTTGAAGTCACGAGTTCTAAAAAAGTGATGAATTTAAAAAATAAGTTAAAAAGGTGACGGGTGAGGGATATATTAAAAAAATTCCTTGTTTATATACAAAGTTGTTCTCATCATGTTTTCAACTAATAAAGAGGACTGACTTCTCCATTTAGCTCTCTCTCTCACTCTCCAATTCTTCCATTGAGCACTGTCACCTCCCCAAAAGCATCAGCACACACCAATAATTTTCTTCAATTCCATGGCTTTTTTTGGTTCCATAGCCTCCCCCTCCCTCCCTCCCTCTCTTTCTCTCTCTCTCTCTCTCTCTCTCTCTCTCTCTCTCTCTCTAGAAATTACTTAAATTAATAGTCTTCTCAGAGAAGAGAAGATGGATACTCGAACAACAGCTTTCTCGGATTCCAACTACTTCAGTGGAACCAGCAGCATAGGCTGTGTGGCTAACACTGAAACTCTGTCCCCTGAAGTTGCAGCTCCTGAAATGGAAGCCCTAAGACGCCTCTCCGAAAACCTTGAATCGATCTTCGACTCGCAATCACCGATGCTATAATCGTCCTCTCCGGCGGCCGTGAAATCGCCGTCCACCGTTGTATTTTGTCGGCGAGAAGCTTCTCACAATAGACTTACCCTTTAATAAGCATTGGGCCAGTTTATTCCAAGTCTCATTACCTAGTAATGGCTACAAAATGATAAGAAGGAATTCCTAGAGAGATTAGGTAACTACTATTGATGATATTCATAAATAGGAACAAGTCATTGGCTGGACAATTTAGCACAACAGCATTCATTTTCCAGTAACTCTAGCAACTGATAAAGTGAGATCACCTGCTGTATTATTTCCCACATTAGCTGCTTTTATTTTTTATTTTTTCTGAATATCTTGTTACCTCTCGTGTTTCCTTGCAGAGACATCTACTAGACATTCTTGACAAGGTTGCCGCAGATGATATTTTGGTAGTTTTATGTATTGCAAATGCGTGTGGTACAGCATGTGAGAGATTGCTTGCAAGCTGTATCGAATTTATTGTCAAGTCTGATGTTGATGTTATAACTCTTGAAAAAGCAATACCCCGCGACCACGATATCGTAAAACAAATTGTGGATTCACGACTACAACTTGGGTTGCACGAGCCTGAGATCTACAGTTTTCCTGATAAGCACGTGCAAGGAATATATAGAGCTCTAGATTCTGACGATGTAGAATTAGTTGGAATGTTCTGGACGAGGGGCATACTACTCTAGATGATGCATATGCGCTCCACTATGCAGTGGCATATTGTATTGTCATACTAAGACCACAATGGAGCTTCTTGATCTCGCACTTGCAGATATTAACCGCAAAAATTGGAGGGGATATAGTGTCCTTCATATTGCTGCAATGTGGAGAGACCTGAAATTATAGGATCGCTACTAACAAGGGGAGCTCGATCATCTGATCTCACATCGGACGGCAAAAAAGCACTTCATATTTCAAAGAGGCTAACCGAGGGTGTCGATTACTACAAGTCTACTGAGGACCCAAATGCTTGTCCCAAGGATCGGTTGTGTATAGAGATTTTGGAGCAAGAGGAAAGAAGCGATCCGCCAAAAGGGGAAGCTTTTTTTCCTCTTGATATGCCAGGGAATGATCTGTGTGTAATGTTCTTGTTGTACTTTGAACTTACAGGTGCGTTATCAAAAGTTGGTCCAAGTTTCTTTACTTACCTGTGCATATGAAAAACAAGATGGCTTACTTTGGCATAATCACAGTTGTACTCCCAATTCATTTGGTCTTCCATTTTTTGACTAATTCTAATTTCTTTGCGCCTCCAACTGATCAACTCCACCGCTGAATTACAGTCGAAATTATCACGATACTATCCCTCGAGTTACACTGAATTGCTTGTGTGAGGAATGATCTGTCATGGCTTTTTTTCCCCCTCCATGAATGTCCTATTCAACTGCTCATCATATCATATTTCTTGGTTTTTGCTCAAAAAATAAAATAAAAGGGAGATTTGGCAACTCTTCTGAATGGAAATAAATAATGCTAAACTCACCTCTTCTCAGCTTAGTGAGAGTAAATTGAGTAATATATTGCAACATTGAAACAGTCTCCATTTTGATTCTAAAATTCCGTTTCATGAAGTCCTTATTCTTTACTTCAACTGATGCAAGACATGGTCAAGATTCTCAATTTTGGTCATGACTCATGCGAATCAATGGGTTCAAATAAATTAGAATTATAGAGCAAATTGTTGGGATAGTTTAAAAGTCAACTTAACTAAGCCTTGTCCAAGTTACTTGAGCATGCAAGTACGTACAGCTTATTTTTCTATTCATTTCTTTTCTTCTTTTTTTTTTTTTTTTTTTTTTTTTGATCCTGGTTCCTGAGCAAACATATGGTAATCGAAATATAGCATACAATTCCTTCTTTTTTTTGTTGGAAGTAGAATATACTGGTGATTTTAATTTCTTGAGGATCACTTTGAATTCGTATGGTTAGATCCTACACATATTTTTCGACCGGCTCAGCATGATGTTGATTGACTGTTTGATTATTTTATCAGTTGGACTAGCAAAACTATTGTTCCCCACGGAAGCAAAAGTTGCAATGAATATTGCACAAGTTGATGGCACTTCTGAATTTCCATTAGCTAATTCTATGCACTCTAGAAATATGGCTGATGCCCAGAGGACAATGGTGGACCCGATTGAAACGGATGGTGAAGTTTATTGGCTTAAAATTCAAGAACCTGATTGACTCGGGCATACCCAAAGTAGTCATTCAGCTCTACAAGCTGGAGGTTTGGCCTAATTTGCAGAAATTATGTCTAATAAGTCTGCCGTGGAAGATGGCGCCTTTATGTTTACTGTGGAGTTTGTGTATAGAAAGGAATACTAGAATCTTTTAGGGCATTGAACTGCCCTTTCATTTATTTTTTTTTGGCTAGATTTTTACGTCTTCTGATTTTTTGGGTTTTGGAGGAAACTCCCTTCTTGGTGGACTCTTTTTTTTTTTTTTTTTTTTTTTTTTGCAGAATCTGAAACTGTGAATTCTCGCTATTTTTGCGTTTGCCCCCTTGGGCATTTTAATACTTCTTCTTGGGTACTTATCAATCAATAAATAAAAAGAATCTACTGCAGACTATATATATATATAAATTTTCTTTCAAGAAGCTGGTTTTAAAAGTTTTGATAGTTTGGACTCTCAAACAATGAGATACGCATTCTATCACCAATCTCAGAGAGCTTGGCGTGTTAAGTCTCAAATCAAACATTGTCATTCAAATGGAAAATGTGTAACTTTGTACTTAGAAGTACAAAATTTGGAATGTAAATTTGTAACTGTATACTGATTCAGGTCATTTCGAAGTTTCAAAAAAAAATTCTCAGAATGATTTTATTGAACGGCTAGGACGCACGGACTGTTCAAAAACGTAGATGTGTCCGCACTTGCTATGCAGCGGATTCTTCTCGGATGCGGACAGGCGTTCAAAAACGGGGGACTCTTAACATAATTTTAAAAACTCCAAAGTTCATTTAAGGATATTGGGAGTTGGATTACATGTTAAAAGCCTAATGTAGCTTATTTATACTTGTTATTTGTCTTAATTGCATAAACAATCAAGATAATGCACCAGTTTATACAATTGTATAAAAGTATATTTTTTAATAATTTATAGAACTCCCCCCTCCCTTACCCTTACCCTTACCCAATGCTTTTTGGAAAATTGAACGGAAATAAAAACTTGAAGCAAAGTTTTGTGTTACAACTTCGATCACCAGCACTACCTTCCTTGGTCCTTATCATGAATTTTCTTTTTCTTTTTTGACCTTTTTGTGAAATCTTAACTTTGTATTCAGGGGCAAATCGACAATTCTGAAAAATTATTTTAATGTTTGGGAATAAAAGTCTTTGTTTTTTCTGATTTTGCACGGTCAGTGGAACTCGGAAAACGTTTCTTCCCACGATGTTCTGAAGTACTCAACAAGATCGTGGATGCTGAGGACTTGACAGAGTTTGCTTACCTAAGAAATGGCTGTCTAGAAGAGCGGCAGCTGAAGAAGCGAAGGTACACGGAACTTCAAGATGATTTGAGAAAAGCTTTTACTGAAGATAAAGAGGAATTAAATAAGTCTAACAACTTATCAGCTTCATCCTCTTCAACATCCAATAGGGTGATGAGGCCTAATGGTAATAAGCTCACCTTCAAGAAATAAATAAGTCAAATGTGGAAGATAATTGTTGTACAACAGAATTCCATTTTTCATACTCCGAATTCGATGAAATTGAATTTCCTATTTGAGCTCTGTATGATAGTTTTTGTTTGATGCTTTTGATGCATCTTCTGCTTCTTATATCATAGAATACCATTTTCTCTGTCCTGAATATGAATTTCCTATTTGAGCTCTGTACCATAATTTTGATTTTCGCATCAATTATATTTATAGGAGGATGTGAATTGGGTTGGTTTTGTATACAAATGATGATTTTTGAGTATTCGCATTTTTTTCTTGCCCATGTTTGGATTTCTATCTTCAATCTCATTTTAACGATGAGCGATTATTCTTCCCCTTGCAAACATTTCTAAGAAATATCTGAAGAGTCATTTTCTCTGTCGGGTTGGTACATAATTTGGGTGCTTTTAGCAGATATGTTCACCAGCAGTTTTAATCGTAAGTTGGAGAATACTCGGGGGAACAACAATGAAGTTTTCATAATCTGATTTTGGTTAAGTTGCTCATAGACTCTTGATGAGTTCTTTGTCAACTAGCTTACTGCCTTCCTGCTTTAAGCAACACATTCCAATCCGAAAACCTTTCACATTTTTCACTTGCTCAGATGACCAACTAACAATTCGAAAATAGGAGTTTTATTCGTTGTGAACGTGTCCCTCATATAATCAACGAATTTGGTTGAACTTTCTGGTAAAGGAATGACCATTTCAGCTTCACACGCTTACTTGGCTGACGAAAAAATTCGTGTATGATGCCGAAATGGGCAAATGGTTCAAACAAAGAATTGTGCTCAATAATATAACATAGTTATGAAGCCAATTTTCCAACCAAAACCGTATTCGTGGTTTTCACCCTCAAATCAAATTTGCAAATGAAATGAAAGCACAAAAACTGGTGCGCAAATCTTAAACGTGCAAAGACCGATGATACCTTCTGCTTCTTCCATTTGTCACAAAGGAGTTGCAATACCAAAGGGATATTCATTTTATGAACAATCCTTCATAAAGTAGAAAACTCAGTCATGCTTCTATTTTAATAGAACTAGATATCCATATCTGGTTCCTCTATAATGTCCATATCTGATATCCTACAAAGTTTTGTCCCAACTACTATGTTCGAATGCCACATTCATATTGATACCCCAGCCATCAGATTCTATTTTAAGTTTCAATTTCTGCCGGTAAAGGACATGCCCAAGACCGGTTCTCGTTAGGAGAAGGATAAACTCAAATCTGCAAATCAAATGCATTTAAGAGTCTATAAGAACATCTCGGAGGACTTTGTTCGCAGTCATGACTACTTGAAAGATTAGCAGAGGTTCATTTTAATATAACCTGCACGAGCAACGAAGTAAGCCCTGAAGCCATTAAGGACAACTAAAGAAAACAATGATCAAAAGCAACTCTGTACGATAGTCACAATATCATACATGATTAATGAAAATGGTGTCAGAAAGGTTGTTTATTTTCAAATCATGCAGCATTGAGAAAAAAACAATACCGTGGCAGAAATCCATCTTTCTCCAATGGAAGTAAAGAGTTGGGTTTGCCACCTTGACATCTATAGCTACGCAAGATCATCGCAATCACCATCATCAAACATAACAAAATGATACACCCAAAATTATGGGCAGTTTCCTACTCAAGTTAGAAGACTAATGGAAAGTGCAACTACTTCCTAATCCAATTAGGAAACCCCCTCAATTAATGTCAATCAATCCTAATACAATTAGGAAGCTTACTTGATTGGTGTCAATCACACCCTAATAGGATTATATTTCCTTATCCATGTATGAGTAGGTCTCTTACATCTATAAAAGAGACCTCTCACCCCCCATTGAAGGGGCCGATAATTCTAGAGTCTACACAGCACCTCTACAAAATTCACCATTATACGCATACACCCGGCCGGTATTACTGGTAGTGCCGCCCCTTTTTGTTGGCTCACCAGGCCCGCCGGTGATCGGCTAGTGAACGTGCTCAGACACAACCGTGGACGTAGGTACCTTCATTAACAGGGCCGAACCACATACAAAAAAATAGTCTCTCACTCTCTCTCTCTCTCTCCTAAATTGCTCTACTTTACTCTTACCAATTCTAGGCATCATCAGTTTGGCGCCGTCTGTGGGAAACGACAATTCTTCTCATCAACAAATTCTTGACTGATCAATATGCCACCAAAGAAGGTTGCGCAGCAGTCCGACTGGGATGTTCCTTCGGCCCCGGCGTCGACTGCAGCAATCCTGATGTCTGAGCAAATCACTACAACCCTCACACAACTCTTGAAGGGCCAGCGTCAAATCCAGCAACAGATCGAAGCCCTGCTAGCCCAGCAAAGCAATCCTCCAACGGCCGGGAAGCGACCCAGGAACGTTGCGTACGGTCGAGAACTAATCTTGACCAGACAACGTGCCCGAGCCAACCCGTCCCGTGTTGAGGATGCCAGAGACATCAACGGCGGGCGTGGTGCCCGAAAGGAAAGGCAGGAGCATATGGCCCGGGAATCAGTCCGGGGTCACTCGGTCAAGAGCCGAGTTGTCCCTAGGCGAACGGTTACCCGAAGTCATAGCCGAGCCCGATCCCAGAGGACAGCACCCCGCCATGAAGAGGAAGCCTCTTCCACCAACCCGACCAGTTCCTCAGATACCGATCGGGAAGGAGTGGAAGCCCGAATCAAGGACTTACAGAAGCAGATCGATGGAGTGGCCAAAAAACTTGATCAAAACTGTGTTCCGAATCAAGCCAATACCGAGACAGAGTCACCATTCTCTAGCCAGATCACGAGGTTCTCCATCCCGCGCAAATTCAAGCAGCCTCGGCTAGATTCATACAACGGTTCGGGAAGCCCGGTCGACCACGTCCAGACCTACAAGGTCCAGATGGCCCTAGCAACCAACTCCGATGAGCTACACTGCCTAGCCTTCCCCAGCACTTTGAAAGGCCCGGCCATGCAGTGGTTCTACTCCTTGGAGCCCCGATCGGTCTGCAGTTTCAAACAACTCAGCAAGCAGTTCATCAACCAGTTCGCCGGTATGCATGAGCGGCCAAAGCCAGACATGCAGCTACTGACAGTCAGACAACGGAACAATGAGTCCCTCAAGGAGTTCACCGACCGGTTCAACCAACAGAAGCTTCAAATCCGCAATCTGAACGAGACAATTGCCATCCTAGCCTTCTGCTCGGGAGTTCAACACACCAAGTGCGCCGCGTCGTTCCACAGAAACCGACCGGAAACTTTGGTTGAGCTCTCTGAGAGGGTTGGAAAATATATTGACACTGAAGAGTTTCTGAAGACCAAATACACCGGGCAAGAAAGCAACGAGTCTTCTAGGAGTAAGCGAAAGCGAGATCAGCCCGGGAGCTCTGACAGTTCGACCGGTTCACAGCAGTCCGGGTCAGACAGCCCCGACCGGACCTCCAGCTCACAACAGGCAGAATCCGGCAGCCCCGACCCGACCTCCAGTTCACGGTGGTCTGAGTCCGGCCGCCCTGACACAACCTCCAGTCACCATCGGTCTAGATGAGCCCGACTACAGTGATACTTGCCCGATCACCGCGTAAGGCTCCACCGATTGTCAGAGGCATACAAAGTCCTCGGGCCTAACCCCGAGGCATACAAAGACCTCGGGCCTAACCCCGAGGCACCAAAAAGACCTCGGGCTCCGAACCCAGGCACTCAAAAGACCTCGAGCTCCGAACTCAGGCACCAAAAAGACCTCGGGCTCCGAACCCAGGCACCAAAGACCTCGGGGTCACGACCGAGGCACCGGCTTCGCTTAGGTCCAACCGACGATGGGGGCAAACCCCCTAGGTGGCCGACGATGGCAAGCTTCAAAAGACCTGCAACCACCATGTTCCAGGTCGGTTACCTACAGATCATAGCCTCTTTAAGACCCTCGTCTTAGCGAAAGCTTGGGGGGCAAGATGGCGTAGTGAGCTAAACAGGTAATCACACCGGGTATTTACAGGCCTCGCGGATAACCAAGTCAAAATCTTGGACAACCCGAGCACCTACAGTACTCAGAGGCATTAACTCCACTTAGGTCCAGACCGACGATAGAGGTAACTAAAATCTCTTAGGTTGGCCGACGATAGAGGAGCAAAAAGACCCTAAAGCACCGTGATTTAGGTCGGCTCCGCCAACATGGTCAAGCTCTTCTCCCAACAGTCTTGACGAAGGCTAACTGGGCAGAAGACAACCATCCTGGGGAGCTAACAGTAAAAAGGACCCTAGAGCAATACGCTTTAGGTCGGCTTGTCCAACATGGTAAAATTCTTCTACCCACAGCCTTGACGAAGGTTTACGGGCAGAAGATAACCATCCTGGGAGCTAACTCAAGCAAACAAGACTCCGAAGTAGGCCGAGTCTCAACTCTCAGTCACTTCCCGAGCATTCAAAGACTCCGAATTAGGCCGGGTCTCAACTCCCGGTCAGTTCCCGAGCACCTAAAGGTCCCGAGCTAGGCAGGGTCTCAACTCTCAGCCAGTTCCCGAGGACTCACCAGGCTCAGAAGCCCCGAGGCAACTTATTCAAGCACTCAGACAGTGGCAAGTGGCATCAACTAATTTCCAAACTTGCCCCGATATAGCATCTGGCCAATCTTGAAAATGGGGGGCAGCTGATACACCCAAAATTATGGGCAGTTTCCTACTCAAGTTAGAAGACTAATGGAAAGTGCAACTACTTCCTAATCCAATTAGGAAACCCCCTCAATTAATGTCAATCAATCCTAATACAATTAGGAAGCTTACTTGATTGGTGTCAATCACACCCTAATAGGATTATATTTCCTTATCCATGTATGAGTAGGTCTCTTACATCTATAAAAGAGACCTCTCACCCCCCATTGAAGGGGCCGATAATTCTAGAGTCTACACAGCACCTCTACAAAATTCACCATTATACGCATACACCCGGCCGGTATTACTGGTAGTGCCGCCCCTTTTTGTTGGCTCACCAGGCCCGCCGGTGATCGGCTAGTGAACGTGCTCAGACACAACTATGGACGTAGGTACCTTCATTAACAGGGCCGAACCACATACAAAAAAATAGTCTCTCACTCTCTCTCTCTCTCTCCTAAATTGCTCTACTTTACTCTTACCAATTCTAGGCATCATCACAAAATAAAAACAATATAAGCGAAGTGTGGAAGATAGTATAGATATATATACTTCAGATTCATAACTTCAGCATATAAAATCCCAACAGACCAATGGAATGATCTTACAAGAGACTGTTTAAGAAGGCAAATGAACCAGTTCAAAGGTTCAAAATTGAACCAGTTCTACAAAATTAAAGTGTGTGATGAATGTCTACTACTTGCACATGACTTTGTGCTCAGTCATGCATCTCTCTTAAAATGGTTCTTTGTCAAAGAACATGACCTTAGATCTCATAAAAACCAGATAGAAATTGAGCAAATTTGGCTTTGCACCATTCCCTATTTTTAAGAATTTGGAAACACGCCCTTAGCACAAGGTCAGCTGAAGACAAAATGCCTTTGTTCACTGTACAGCCTCTAGTCTGAAGCCATGTGCTAGATCAGTTCTGCACGATACCAATTGGGTAACTTAAGCTCCGAAGTCTGATGCCAGCTTCGTATTGATGTCATGAAATTAGAAGGAAAAGGCGAACATTTTCATACTCTTTCTTAAACCACCTGCATCCCAAATTTAAATTCCAGAACCATTTTCCTCGTATTAGCAGTCGAATATTCGAAAGCACTAGAAACAGTTAGAAGATGGATGAGAAAAAACACTCGCACGTTCTAGTAGTCCTCATTTCATTGCTTGCTTTATTACCACCACCATACAAGAAATCCAAAATCTTTGACGCTTCCATCGGTTTAACTTGTGAACTTCCAGTTTCCTTGCTGAAGATAGTACCAACAGTGGGGCCATTATTAACCGACCCATCTTGATTTCAGACTCGTGTTTAGCTGCGAATGCTAAAGTCGACAGAAGTGCCTTCTGAGCTGAGCTTGGGGTGTTCGACAGGAGAGTCTTCTGAGATGAGCTCAATGTGTTTGAGAAGAGTAACTTCTGCGTAGAACTTGGATTGCCTTTACCGTGTCCGTCTGCTAGTTGATCCAATGATTGACCTGAAGACGAGCTAGCTTGTTTGTCACTACTAGAATCAGTTGTTGGACCTTTGCCATATGAGAGGAAGTTTAGCCTTGCACATGCCTCTGAAGGTGACCCTTTTGGCATCTCATTCAAATGTCGTACTGAGTCGGATGCACTTTGGTCGATCTGATTGTAAACTCTGAATCCGTCATTTCTCTTTGGAGACGAGTCAGCTTGTACATCTGTACTTGAACCACCGAACACTGATTTCCCAATACTACAATCCTTGTTGGAAGGAAATCTAGATGAATCTTTACTACTGAGATCATCAACTAAAGGAGCTTTGCCAAACGACAGGAAGTTTATTCCCCTTGGTGCCACGCCAGCCGTTCTCTTTGTTGTGTAATTCAAATTTTCAACTATATCCAATGAACTATTGATCTTATCGGGGCTAACTGTCACAGACTACTCTAAACAAACCAAGGTCTCCAAATAAAACTACAGTACCATAATTTGACCGAAAATAATAGCCATGATCCATAGTTAAAGCCATGTCCAACAAATTGAGAATAAAAAAATATTGTTGACTAATAAAATCAATAAATAAAAGTAAAGAGGATTGGTGAGCTTTGAGGCATCCCAAAGGAAAATAGGTAAACCTACTTAAGTGTTAGTCACCTGCTGCCATATCGTTCCAAAAAGATTGATTGACAGTGACTTATGTCATGCAATTCTATTAGTATGCACGAGCACGACATGCACCTAGAGGAGTATTATTCTACTCTACTTGACTTGATATTTAATAAACTACACCATTAAGGCCTCAAAGCTTATAGTTTAGAATCAAACTAGCCAGCAACATCCTGCTTTAAATGCAGAGACCGGAAAATGGCATGGTACGTAATAACACATTAACAAATTGATACAGATAATGGTAGTTGTAGCTTCCAATTCTGGTTAGCACCATCTATTGAGACAGAGGTCAAGAGCCTATGAAAGTTACAGATCTCATGGCTCTCCAAAAATTACTAAGATCATTTGCATCATTCTTCACAAAGACATGTCAAGGAATGAACTCATTTACAATCATTTTATAGAAACAGAAGTGATGGTTTTAACTAAAATGCATCTTCCTCGTAAAATTAAAGGTGGTATATCAAATATATTACCTTAGGGGCAAGTGGCAACTCAAGCAACCGAAATTGAATTGTCTAGTTCAGAGATGTCATAAACGCAAAAAAATTATGACTTTCCAAAGCACTTGAGGAAAAGTTTCAATCAAATTCATACCTTGACAGAAGACATACTGTATTTATTTTGAGTTAGATTTTCACCCAATATTTTGCCACGAGGGAACAGAATTTCTGGACTAGCAATTGCACTACCAGACTCCATGGTTCTCCATTGTTTTGCTTAGCCTCTATATTTTGCCATGGAAAAACCATTTCAGACTTGTATTCCATATGTACCCTACTACCGCCTATGAGTTCCAATTCCACGCCGGATAACTTTGTATTAGACTTCTCATCTATCTCATGTGCATCTTTTTGCTCTCTAGAAACAAACTCTTCCTTAATATTAATGTCTTTACAAATCGGCTCCTCAACTACCTCCTTCAACTCAGATGATACATCACCTTAATATTAGACTTCTTATCTATTTCTAGTCGTCCTGCATTTCCTGAGTCCTCCATACAAACTTCAAAAGGACAAAATTGATCTTCCGGATTATTTGACTGGAGAACATTGTCATCCTTCTTTTCTTCCAATGTTTTCACAAAATCAATACCATCATTGTGGATAAGTTCCTCATTTCCTTCTATTCTATTTGCTCCTTCTACATCATCTATTTTCATTGGAGCCTGATTAAAACCTCCATCACGGTTACCAATCACTTCAG
Organism: Hydrangea macrophylla; assembly: GCA_033977485.1. Lineage (NCBI taxonomy): Eukaryota > Viridiplantae > Streptophyta > Magnoliopsida > Cornales > Hydrangeaceae > Hydrangea > Hydrangea macrophylla. Next base: position 7,871,569 of record CM066992.1, on the reverse strand, counting down.
AACCCTCAAAAGCTTTCTCAATTAGCAAATTCTCAGACCCCAGAGTAGCAGGACCAGTTAATTCATCATACACTTGATGTTCAGTGTCTTTCCCCGAACAGCAACCTGTACATTACATAATTTAGCAGTAACAAAAAGACAAAGTACTTGATAATTAGCAACAAAAAATGATAAGTTAACTTTTCATTCACTGCAGTCTGCTTCCTCTATAACATAAACGAAACAATATTACAGAATCTAACAAATATAAAAATTAAAATTTAGCTGTTGGTTTTTGTTTTAACATAACAGGATTGAAATTCAGAGAATTAAGCACACAAGAACTCCAATAGTTATGGGGCTTTAACAAAAAGATTAACATAAAAAAAAAAAAAGAAAATAAACAAATAAAATAAATTTTCAAACCCAATTCACTCAATGAATTAAGAACAAAAACTCCAATAGTTATGGGCTATGAAACACGGACTCTTCGAAAAAGGACGCCGCACCCATACTGAATGCTCCATGGATTCTTTGAGTTCTTTTGAAGTGTGGCTGGGACTTTTTTGTAGCGATCTTTTGGAAAAGAACACAAGTTCTTCATACAATTTTGAAAACTTTGGAGTTTAAAAGATAAACAATAGAAAATAATAATAGCAATAATCTAGGGTATATACTAATGCACTAATAGTTATAAAAAAATTATTTGTATATACTACTATCTGAAAATATATCTTTAATATTTTATCCAGGTACTCCCGCCGCACCCACACCCTTATTCCTCGCACCCGCATCCCCGTACCCGCACCGGTGCTACCTAGGTTATGGGGCTTTAACATTTATATATATATATATGAAAAAAAAAATGAGGGGGGGGGGGGGGAAGGGGGAACAAATTTTCCATCCCAACTCACACAAACCGTCACCTGTACATTACATAATTCAGCAGCAACAAAAAGGCAAAAAAACATGATAATTAGCAACAAAAAAATGGTAACTTTAACATCTCCATCCACTTCTTCAGGTTGCTTTCTCTAAAACATAAAGGAATCACGTTTTAAAAGTTAGATTTTTTACCAATCAATGTAGTCCGATTATCGTTCTGACTAAGAAATTCAGAGAAACAGTGTTGTGGGTTTTCAACATAAAACCATCAGACCCATTCTAGGCAAAAGAAAATAAGAATCAAATTAGGCGAAGTCAGTAGTACAACATAAAACATAGAGTTCTATACTATGATTTTCATTTTCTCATTTAATTAATTTTCTCAGCAGCCAATCAGTTTCATTCAAAAATAAATCTAGTATTACCTTGTTTTGGCTCATCAGGATCAACTTGATTGGCATGAGAACGATGAGATTCAGCATTGCAAAGAGATAGGATGCGAAACAGAGTATCGTAGGTTTGGCTTCTGAGGGGTCTTCTTCGATGTGGAGGGAATGGAGGGAGAGACTCTGAGGGGGCTTAGGGTTTTGGATTCTCTTTGCTCCATTGAATTTTTTATCTCAATAATTTTGAATCCACCAAAATGTGCACATAAAGATCGCGATATTTATCAAGTTGAACTCATGTGTGCTCAAACTTGTCTCATTTATTAAACGAGCTTTGTATTCAAGCTCAAGCTTGCTTAGCTCGTTTATTATACGAGTCGAACTGAGTCGTGAGCTCTTGTTGAGCGGCTCAGCTGGTGTACACTCCTAGGTACAGCGTAATCAGACAAATTGTAACTTTTAGCTTTTAGAACTCATAGTTAGTTCTTCTTTTTTCGGAGAACGACGACAAATCTCCCAACCTGTCCTCCGCGACTTCAGGATCAATATTTATTGTCATTTTTTTCGGAGTAGAACATGGGGCAAACCCCGAACACGTGCACCAACTGTGGATACCGCAATTTTTCCTCTTACCCACAACTTTTCTTTTAAAATTCTTTTTCAATTTCAAAATACAAACACGAGTCGCCACTTAATTTTTAAAAGGAAAAATTAAGAAACCATTTAAAAGCAAACCGATCTTTTAGAAACCAGAGATTAACTAGGTCCGGAGATTATGGAATGAGAAGGGAAGGAGCCTATCGGACTAAAACACCCCTTTTCATCATATCTCGCGATAGGCCTCTACTCAACATCCTTTTAATCAAATTATTAATCTAAATGTGTCCTCAACTAATACATATGTATAAATATACATCATAAAAGGGTGCAATATTGCTAACGACAAAATATCATTCAAAAACCACTTAATTCGAGTAGCAAGCAAAGATGATATGCAAAGTAGGGAACTAAGGAACTTATCCGGGACCCGGCCGTGATTATTAAACGTGCAATGCATACAAATAAGCAAGAACTTAGTAAAAAGGGGTCTCTATTCACATGTAAACAAATAAGGCAAATCCTAGTCTAAATTGTTGTACATAGAGTCGAAAAATCAATTTAAAACGATAAATAAACAAACTAGAGGTGAGTGAGCGGTAGAAAAATCAATTATCATATCTTTTTTCGGAGTAGAACATGGGGCAAACCCCGAACACGTGCACCAACCCCACAACACACGCACTTGGCAAATCAATGAGGTGAGTGAGCGGTAGGATTCAAACACACGAACTCAGAATAAGTTGTTAACCTGTTTGGTACAGCTTTTCAGAAGTATTGATTAAGATGTAGTGGTGTTTGGTAGCATCCGCAGTCAAATGGCTTATTTTCTATATAATTGTCCAAAATATCCTTAATATCTGTTTTTAGATAATTTAAGAACTATTTTATTGAGAATATATGAATTAATCTATCTGCGGCAGTTCTTGGTGTTACGACTGACGTGAGAGAGAAGTGGAAGACTGATAGGTTTTTGGGACTAGTGGAGAGGTTGATTGAGTTAAGACTTTAAGCCTTCGTTTGGATTGAGAGAACCTGAGAGAAGAGAAGGGGAAGGGAACCACTTTCTCTCCCGTTCTCTCGTTTGGATATTTAAGTTGAGAGAGAAGAGAACGTTAATGGAGAGAACGTGAGGAGAAAAAGAACAGAATTTTGGTTCTCTCCAAATCAGAGAGACTGGGGAGAGAAGAGAAGAGAACCATAATAAAATATTACTAAAATGACCAATATATCCTCAATATTTAATCTTATTCTAATTTATTACCATTATTTAATAGAGAATAAAAGTGTAAATTGATTTTAATTCTCTTCTCTTCTCTTCTCTTCTCTTCTCTTATGAAAGTTAAACAAACAAGAGAACCTTATGTTTCTCTTCTCTTCTGTTCTCTCCTCTCCATCCAAATTAGCATGCTTTCTCTTCTCTTCTCTTCCATTCTCCTTCTCTTCTCTTCTCTTCTCTTCCCTTCTCTTAATGAGGTTCTCTTCTCTTATCTTCTCTCCTCTCTGGTTCTCTCAATCTGTCACGCCCCCGCGTAGCCAAAATAAGGAAAAATTAAAATTCTATCTTGGACCCTGAGGCACGTGACTGGTTGCATCACCGAATTGTCCACGACTGAATACAAATAATAAACAACATAACTAAAAGGATAAAACCAACGTCGGCTTACAAGGATATGTTACATTAAGAAGCCACAGTACTAGTGAACCATTACATCATCGTAAATACATCAGAGTCTTATGGCTCTAGGGCCTTACAAAAGCTATTACAAAAGATATGATAAGTTTTCTGATAGAGATTACAATCAAAAACTTTTACAAGATTTCAACTACTAGTCTTCTCTCTAACTAGCGTAGCCATACTCCTCCTTGGTGAATCCTTCCTCCATGCACTCTTCCTGGCCAGCATTACCACTTGTGTACTTGTCATTTGGAAAAGCTAGACATGGGAATGTCCAGCGACATGAAAGTCGTCAGCTTATGAAAGCCGAGTGAAAAAACTAAATCAAATGGAACGTATATAGCCTCACATAACAAGAATATGATTTCTGCTTTTTAATACGTCTTTTATAATCTTCGCGTTCTCTTCATCAAATAACGACCACTAATGAGCCCGACTAAGTATTCGAAAAGAATACGAACAACCAACTTAACTCGTCTTGACATCCTTAATGCCAGTACTACCCATTACTATCATCCGACACCACTTACTAACCAAACTACCTCTCATTAACTACCTCGTCATGAGGAATTGAAGTGTTCACCGTATCCGTTTTCGTCACAAAAAAATCGAAAGAATACTCAAATTTATAACCGTCACTTCATCACCAAGAATCGAAGTGTTCACCGTATCCATTTCGTCACGAGGAATCGAAATGATACACAACTTTATAATAATCACTTCATCACGAAAAATCAAAGCTTTCACTGTATCCATTTCGTCACGAAGAATCGAAAAGATACACAACTTTATAACCGTCACTCCGTCACGAAGAATCAAAGTGTTCACAGTATCCATTTCATCACGAAATATCGAAATTATACACAACTTGTAACCGACACTTCGTCACGAAGAATCAAAGTGTTCACCGTATCCATTTCGTCACGAAGAATCGAAATGATACACAACTTTATAACCGTCACTTCGTTACTAAGAATCGAAATGTTCACCGTATCCATTTCGTCACAAAGAATCAAAATGATACACAACTTTATAACCGTCACTTCGTCACGAAACATCGAAGCTTTCACCAAATCCATTTCGTCACAAAGAATCGAAATGATACACAACTTTATAACCGTAACTTCGTCACGAAGAAATGAAGTGTTCACCGTATCCATTTCGTCATGAAGAATCGAAATGATACACAACTTTAAAACCGTCACTTAATCACGAAGAATCGAAGTGTTCACTGTATCCATTTCTTCACGAAGATTTAAAATTATACACAACTTTATAACCGTCATTTCGTCACGAAGAATCGAAATAATACACAACTTTATAACCGTCACTTCATCACGAAGAATCGAAGCGTTCACCGTATCCATTTCGTCACGAAGAACCGAAATGATACACAACTTTATAACCGTCACTTCGTCATGAAGAATCAAAGAGTTCAGCGTATCCATTTCGTCACGAGGAATCGAAATCATACACAACTTTATAACCGTCACTTCGTCACAAAGAATCGAAGAGTTCACCATATCCATTTCGTCATGAATAATCGAAATGATACACAACTTTATAACCGTCACTTCGTCACAAAGAATCGAAGTGTTCACCGTATCCATTTCGTCACGAAGAATCGAAATGATACACAACTTTATAACCGTCACTTCGTCATAAATAATCGAAGTGTTCACCATATCCATTTCGTCACGAAGATTCGAAATGATACACAACTTTATAACCGTCACTTCGTTACAAAGAATCGAAGCGTTCACTGTATCCATTTCGTCATAAAGAATTGAAATAATACACAACTTTATACCCGTCACTTCATCACGAAGAATCGAAGAGTTCACCATATCCATTTCATCACGAAGAATCGAAATGATACACAAATGTATAATACTCACATCGTCACAAAAAATTGAAGTGTTCACCGTATCTATTTCGTCACGAAGAATCGAAATGATACACAACTTTATAACCGTGACTTCGTCACGAAGAATCGAAGCGTTCACTGTATCCATTTCGTCACGAAGAATCGAAATGATACATAACTTTATGATCGGCACTTCGTCACGAGGAATTGAAGTGTTCACCGTATCCTTTTCGTCACGAAGAATCGAAATGATACACAACTTTATAACTGTCACTTCGTCACGAAGAATCGAAGAGTTCACCGTATCCATTTCATCACGAAGATTCGAAATGATACACAACTTTAAAACCGTCACTTAATCACAAAGAATCGAAGTGTTCACTGTATCCATTTCTTCACGAAGATTTAAAATTATACACAACTTTTTAACCGTCATTTCGTCATGAAGAATCGAAATAATACACAACTTTATAACCGTCACTTCATCACGAAGAATCGAAGCGTTCACCGTATCCATTTCGTCACGAATAATCGAAATGATACACAACTTTATAACCGTCACTTCGTCATAAAGAATCAAAGAGTTCAGCGTATCCATTTCGTCACGAGGAATCGAAATCATACACAACTTTATAACCGTCACTTCGTCACAAAGAATCGAAGAGTTCACCATATCCATTTCGTCATGAATAATCGAAATGATACACAACTTTATAACCGTCACTTCGTCACAAAGAATCGAAGTGTTCACCGTATCCATTTCGTCACGAAGAATCGAAATGATACACAACTTTATAACTGTCACTTCGTCATAAATAATCGAAGTGTTCACCATATCCATTTCGTCACGAAGATTCAAAATGATACACAACTTTATAACCGTCACTTCGTTACAAAGAATCGAAGCGTTCACCGTATCCATTTCGTCATAAAGAATTGAAATAATACACAACTTTATACCCGTCACTTCATCACGAAGAATCGAAGAGTTCACCATATCCATTTCATCACGAAGAATCGAAATGATACACAAATGTATAATACTCACATCGCCACGAAAAATTGAAGTGTTCACCGTATCAATTTCGTCACGAAGAATCGAAATGATACACAACTTTATAACCGTGACTTCGTCACGAAGAATCGAAGCGTTTACTGTATCCATTTCGTCACGAAGAATCGAAATGATACATAACTTTATGATCGGCAATTCGTCACGAGGAATTGAAGTGTTCACCGTATCCTTTTCGTCACGAAGAATTGAAATGATACACAACTTTATAACTGTCACTTCGTCACGAAGAATCGAAGAGTTCACCGTATCCATTTCATCACGAAGATTCGAAATGATACACAACTTTAAAACCGTCACTTAATCACGAAGAATCGAAGTGTTCACTGTATCCATTTCTTCACGAAGATTTAAAATTATACACAACTTTATAACCGTCATTTCGTCACGAAGAATCGAAATAATACACAACTTCATATCCGTCACTTCATCACGAAGAATCGAAGCGTTCACCGTATCCATTTCGTCACGAAGAATCGAAATGATACACAACTTTATAACCGTCACTTCGTCATGAAGAATCAAAGAGTTCAGCGTATCCATTTCGTCACGAGGAATCGAAATCATACACAACTTTATAACCGTCACTTCGTCACAAAGAATCGAAGAGTTCACCATATCCATTCCGTCATGAATAATCGAAATGATACACAACTTTATAACCGTCACTTCATCACAAAGAATCGAAGTGTTCACCGTATCCATTTTGTCACGAAGAATCGAAATGATACACAACTTTATAACCGTCACTTCGTCATAAATAATCGAAGTGTTCACCATATCCATTTCGTCACGAAGATTCGAAATGATACACAACTTTATAACCGTCACTTCGTTACAAAGAATCGAAGCGTTCACCGTATCCATTTCGTCATAAAGAATTGAAATAATACACAACTTTATACCCGTCACTTCATCACGAAGAATCGAAGAGTTCACAATATCCATTTCATCACGAAGAATTGAAATGATACACAAATGTATAATACTCACATCGTCACGAAAAATTGAAGTGTTCACCATATCCATTTCGTCACGAAGAATCGAAATGATACACAACTTTATAACCGTGACTTCGTCACGAAGAATCGAAGCGTTCACTGTATCCATTTCGTCACGAAGAATCGAAATGATACATAACTTTATGATCGGCACTTCGTCACGAGGAATTGAAGTGTTCACTGTATCCTTTTCGTCACGAAGAATCGAAATGATACACAACTTTATAACTGTCACTTCGTCACGAAGAATCGAAGAGTTCACCGTATCCATTTCATCACGAAGATTCGAAATGATACACAACTTTAAAACCGTCACTTAATCACGAAGAATCGAAGTGTTCACTGTATCCATTTCTTCACGAAGATTTAAAATTATACACAACTTTATAACCGTCATTTCGTCACGAAGAATCGAAATAATACACAACTTTATAACCGTCACTTCATCACGAAGAATCGAAGCGTTCACCGTATCCATTTCGTCACGAAGAATCGAAATGATACACAACTTTATAACCGTCACTTCGTCATGAAGAATCAAAGAGTTCAGCGTATCCATTTCGTCACGAGGAATCGAAATCATACACAACTTTATAACCGTCACTTCGTCACAAAGAATCGAAGAGTTCACCATATCCATTTCGTCATGAATAATCGAAATGATACACAATTTTATAACCGTCACTTCGTCACAAAGAATCGAAGTGTTCACCGTATCCATTTCGTCACGAAGAATCGAAATGATACACAACTTTATAACCGTCACTTCGTCTTAAATAATCGAAGTGTTCACCATATCCATTTCGTCACGAAGATTCGAAATGATACACAACTTTATAACCGTCACTTCGTTACAAAGAATCGAAGCTTTCACCGTATCCATTTCGTCATAAAGAATTGAAATAATACACAACTTTATACCCGTCACTTATTCACGAAGAATCGAAGAGTTCACCATATCCATTTCATCACGAAGAATCGAAATGATACATAAATGTATAATACTCACATCGTCACGAAAAATTGAAGTGTTCACCGTATCCATTTCGTCACGAAGAATCGAAATGATACACAACTTTATAACCGTGACTTCGTCACGAAGAATCGAAGCGTTCACTGTATCCATTTCGTCACGAAGAATCGAAATGATACATAACTTTATGATAGGCACTTCGTCACGAGGAATTGAAGTGTTCACCGTATCCTTTTCGTCACGAAGAATCGAAATGATACACAACTTTATAACTGTCACTTCGTCACGAAGAATCGAAGAGTTCACCGTATCCATTTCATCACGAAGATTCGAAATGATACACAACTTTATAACCGTCACTTCGTCACGAAGAATCGAAGGGATCACCATATCCATTTCGTCATGAAGAGTTGAAATGGTACACAACTTTATAACTGTCACTTCGTCACGAAGAATCGAAGCGTTCACCGTATCCATTTCGTCACGAAGAATCAAAATGACACACAACTTTATAGCCGTCACTTTGTCATGAAGAATCGAAGTGTTCACTGTATCCATTTCATTACAAAGAATGGAAGCGTTCACCGTATCCATTTCGTCACGAAGAATCGAAATGATACACAACATCAGAACTGTCACTTCGTCACGAAGAATCGAAGTGTTCACCATATCCATTCGTCACGAAGAATCAAAGTGATACACAACTTTATAACCGTCACTTCGTTATGAAGAATCGAAGTGTTCACCGTATCCATTTCATCACAAAGAATTGAAATGATACACAACTTTATAACCGTCACTTAGTCACGAAGAATCGAAGCGTTAACGAAGAATCAAAATGACACACGACCTTATAACCATCACTTCGTCACGAAGAATCAAAGTGTTCACTGTATCCATTTTGTCACAAAGAATCAAAGCTTCACCGTATCCATTTCATTACGAAGAATCGAAATGATACACAACTTTATAACCGTCACTTCATCACGAAGAATCGAAGTGTTCACCGTTTCTATTGGTCACGAAGAATCAAAATGATACACAACTTTATAACCGTCACTTCGTCATAAAGAATCGAAGTGTTCACCGTATCCATTTCATCATGAAGAATCGAAATGATACACAACTTAAAAACCGTCACTTCGTCGGGAAGAATCGAAGTGCTCACCGTATCCATTTCGTCACGAAGAATCGAAATGATACACAACTTTATAACCGTCACTTCGTCACAAAGAATCGAAGCGTTCCCCGTATTTATTTCGTCACGAAGAATCGAAATGATACACAACTTTATAATCGTCACGAAGAATCGAAGCGTTCACCATAGTCATTTCGTCACGAAGAATCGAATCCATTTTGTCATGAAGAATTGAAATGATACACAACTTTATAACATTCGTCAACCATACCCTTTTTTCACTATCCCGACAATTATCCGTAGCATAAGCTACTTCCAACATAGCACAACCGACCCTTACGTTTTCCCAATCGTGCTAAATTTTATCAGGGTTTGAATTGGGGACCCCTATTCTTATTGGGTTATCTCTTAGCTAGGTAATCCTCTTTACTAATTTGCTTGGTTGCTGAGAACTTTGAAGAATTAAAATTTGAAATTTTACTTTATTTTGGACTTTGTATTGCTAACTTTAGACTAGTCCAGCATGTTATAGATTTCAAGAGCAGTGATTGTTTTAGTGTGTTCTGATCTATATATATATTTTTTTACAGGTCAAGATGGTGGTAAAAGAATGGGTCTAAATTTTGATAGAGTGAAATAAGTTGTTTTATAATCGTCACGAAGAATCGAAGTGTTCACCGTATCCATTTCATCACGAAGAATCGAAATGATACACAACTTTATAACCGTCACTTCATCATAAAGAATCGAAGCGTTCACTGTATCCATTTCGTCACAAAGAATCGAAATTGATGATGCCTAAAATTGGTAAGAAAGGTTTTGAAAGAGAAAGAGATGAGAACAATTTGTATGTGGTTCGGTCCCGTTAACGAGGTGACCTACGTCCACGGTTGCGTCTGTGTGCTTCTCACTAGCAGATCACTGGCGGGCCTGGTGAGCCAACAAAGATGGACGGCACTACCAGTAATACTGGTCGGGTGTATGCGTATTAATGGTGAGTTCTCTGTTGAATGCCTGTAAGCTTAGAGAATTGATTTTGGGATCCCTTTGATAGGGTAGGTGGGCTCTTTTATAGACGCAAGAGTCCACCCTTATATGGTAAGTCGATAGGATTAGGAAACCTAATATAATCGCAATAGATTTGCATGATCTTAGGAGAGTTTCCTAAGTGGTTTAGGAAACTGCCATATCTCCTTTCACAAACTTGTAGTTGATTTAGGAAACTGCTGGATTGGACGGGATCGAGGGCGACCGCGACCGTCTTGCCCGACCAACTAGTGCGAACTGCCCGGTCTCGAAGATCACCTCGGGAATGCTTGGCTGCGAGACCCCTTACCAGAAGAACCGGTACCTCTTGGTGACATGGCGAACTAGCTTCACAGCTAGATAATTTTGGACATATCAGCTGCCCCCCATTTTTGGAACTGACCGGATACGTCATCAGGTGAGGATTCGAAAATCAGTAGCGTCTTAAAAACCGTCCGGACGTGGTTCGAGAATGCTGCTCGGGATGATGGCCCACACTCCAGGTCCCCCGGTGGGGTAATCGACCAGTAAGGGTAGGAACTCGGGTATGGGTATTGCCACGTGTCAGGGACTAAATGGCCTGGTCAGGGTTCAACGGAGTCAGTTCGGATGTAACCAAACAGTCGCGTAGTAACCGGACCGTCCTATCACGCATTTAATGCGCGCGTCATTTTAGGCGACCCTTCACGTGCCCGAGGTGACAGCTGTCGACGACTTTTGGCGGGAAAGCATATGAGCTGTTCAATGAGTTTCAATCTGAGTCGTCCATGACTTCTATATAAGGAGTACCTGGTCATTCCATATATTCCTACTATTTGAAGATTGAATATACCGAGCGGCCTTTGAGAGCAAAGTATTCCCGAGCTCTTTTCCTCTACTTTTTTACAATCCAAGCTTCTTTGGGGCATATCAGTGCTGAACGACCGGCTCGGGATATTCCTCTGCTCTATGGACGTCGCCAGGTGCTATCTCTTGAGCATCGACCGCGGGGATCCTTACCTACGCGCCGGAGCAGAAGGAAAGCATCTCGTCCGGGGTTTGGACTTCCCCAACAAGAACTGGCGTCAATACCCTTGGGTCGTTGTCTCTGGCAACTGGTTGGTGGACTTTCATGCACTGGAGCTTACTGTCCAAGAACTGGTGGCCAGGATGGCTGCCATGGAAGAGGAAATCAAGGCTCTGAAGGGCAAGGGGACCTGTAGACCCTCTTTTTTCTCTTTTTTTTTTTTTGCCAGGGAAGCTACTAAAATTGCCCCCTCAATGTACAAAACACTTTAATTAATGAAAAGGTCCTCCGAGGCCACCTTTTTGCATCAATTGTATTGTTTGTGATTACTCATACCCGGCCTGTTGTTAGCCGATTTGAACACTTGAGAGCTAACCGAGGCAGGCAACTACTTGAGGGTTTGTTGGGCAAGTAGCCGAGTAGCCCAATGGCGTGCTCATGTGGGACCATTCTGGAGCGGACGCCTGAGGTATGATCAGATTTGAAAATTAGCACTGCATGTGAAGGACCCACCCGGTTGGTAACACCGTGGACCTAAGGCGGGACCAGTTGTGTTTGGTCGGGATATAACCCGGGAGGTAACATTGTGGGCCCAAGGACTACCGCTGCCACGTGCCGACTGGGCACTGGCTTGGTCAGGATTCAATGATGACAGCGTGGTCATAACCAAACCGGTTGCGTGATAACCGAACCGTCCTGTCACGCATTTAATGCACGCGCCTTTTGAGGCGATGCTTCACGTGCCCGAAGCGATAGTTTTGGCAGGAAATCGCCGGGACCGTTGGATCTGTCCTGATCTTGGCCGTCCATAATTCCTATATAAGGAACACTTGGCTCATCTCTCCAATTGCTGCTACCAACTGAGAGATTTCACCGAGCGGTTTGAGAGCAACCAAGATTCCCGAGCAAGGTTTCAGAGTCCTTTTCTGCGCCTAATCTTGTAAGTCCCTCCTTTCTGTCCTCAGTTCTTCATTGTCTTCTTCTTTTCTTGAACGAAGCTCGAGGGAGTGAACCCACTTAGGTTAGAGCAAACCTGGGACTTCTTCTTTTTCCGGTTTTGTCACTTCTTCCAGTCTGGGGGTGCACTAGAGCAGATTGAACGAGCAGGGATTCCCGAGAGAGTCTTGAGAGAGAGTTGTATTGCTTCTCGAGTCGTGTATGACCTACCCTTAGGTTGTTAGATCTACCTCCTCTGTACATCAGATTAGGAGTTCTTGACCCATTCCTAGGCGTCATGTGTCACACAGATTTCAATTCGCCGTCCCGGTCGAAAGATGAACAGGTGCGGTCAGGGTCCGTGAGCTCTAGCCCAGACCCTCCCTCGTCGGCCCCCTCTGACAGGCATAGTGAGGAAAGAATACCTGCCCGGGCGTCTCACGAGGAAACGCTTCGGGATTCTCCCATGGCCTCGACATCTCGGGGTTCGGGTGACGAGGGGTCTGTACCAAATAGCTCCGGGGTCGTCTTTGCGTGCGAATCCGTAGTTAGCATCCTGCGCGGCCCTGATTTGGATAGGATCAGGGATAGGTATGAGCTTCCCGGTCCCTTTTCCCTTGTTGTCCATGACGACAGAGCTCACTTCCACGAGTCGGGCTTCGTCACGTTGTACGAGGATGCCTTCACGGCGGGCCTTCGCCTGCCTATCCACCTAGTCGCCCGGGATGCGCTCATCTACCTCGGGATCTCTCCCGGGTAGCTTGCACCGAACGGCTGGCGTTATTTGATGGGGTGCATATCCTTGTGGCCCCAAGTCCTCGTGTACGAGCTTACCTTGCAGGAGTTCTTCTGGACTCACCGGCCCTTCAAAGTCCACGGGGAGTCCGGTTTCTTCTCGCTCGGGGCCAGGTAGGGACGGAAGATAATTATCAACTGCCCGAGCAATGGAAGAAGAAATTCTTCCAAGTGTCTACCCTGGGGCTGTGTGAGAGGGCGCCGAGTATTCAGCTGAGGACTTCCTGGGCGGGGGAGCTGAGGAGTAAGCCCGACCACTCTTCTTTCTTGATTAGCCATTCTATTTTATCTTGACTAACCCATTGGTGCGTCAGTATTGCAGTGGGATCATTGGACCCGCCGAGTCTTCCCGACGAGCTTCAGGCACGGGTCTTATCTCTGGTGAAGGACCCAACTGACATCAACAAAGTGTAAACCCGGTTGGGAAGTCTGAAGACTACATACAAGCACCAAGGATTGACAGCTCCCATCTTCCCGGCCATCATCCCTGGTAAATTCCATTCTCTTGACCGTCCAGGAAGTGGGATTTGGCGGAACTAACATGCTCCTGGTTTTGCAGAAATGGCTCCCAAGAACGCGACGGCGTGTAGACACCCCATTTTTTCGGCTATCAGATTTAGGAGACCCATAGCTTGGTGGTTCACAATGATCATAAGAGACTCAAAAGGACTCTTGGAAGTTAGCTCTATCTCTCAGAATGCTCAGAATGACCAAAATGCCCCTGAAGGCCCGAAAACTCCCAGATTTGGTCCCAAAGTTCTGAAAACATGCTTTGTCGTAAGAAAAGTGATAAAATGAGTTTGTAAGAAAAATCGGATGTAATCGTCAGCTCCTAGAGACCCCTGGAAGTCCCGGAAGTTCCCGAAAAGTCCCCGTTGACCGGTTTGACCAAGGATTGACCAGGTTTGACCAAAGTTTGACCAAGTTTGACCAAGTTTGACCGAAATCATCTGAATTCACCGGAATCATTCTAAATCATGAGAAAAGTATTAAAACGAGTTCTAAAAGAAAATCGAGTGAAAATGTCAACTCATGGGAGCTCCCAGAGGTTCCCAGAACTTCTCGGGAATCCCAGGTTTGACCAGTTTGACCAGAATTTGACTTTGGGACCGGGGCACCGAAACAATTTTCAAACATTTTTCATGGATACTAGAGGTCAATAGCTTTCCAATGGTATATCGCACCTAATATTCGGATTTAAAACGAATTTATTTTGAATTTTCGAAGGCGAAAAAGGCGATCAAATCGTCTTTTATGCAAATACCGCAAAACTTTTCAAAGTGACCTATCCCCGAACTATTTTTTATATAGAGTAGACTCCATTACCTTTCCAACGGTATATCACAACCTCAATTTGGAATTCGTATGTATTTTCTGTGAATTTCGGACGAAATAGGGCCTTTTCGCGAATACCGGAACCTCAGGGGGCCTAAACAGCATTATCTGGACGAAGGAGGAGCAGTGCCGCCGCGGCACTGGCCTACTGCTGCCGCGGCACTCTCCTCCAGAACAGTGTATTTTTGTAATTTATTTTGGGGGTCCATTTTGATTAATTAAAAACCAAAACGACATAGTTTTATGTTTTCTGATGTTTGGGACCAATGGGAACACTTTCTAAATTCCAAAACCACCCCAAATTGGCCTATTTAAGCCCCCCATTGCTCTTCATTTTAGGGGGGCCAAGTGCAAAAGCTTGAAAAGTTGTAGAGAAGAAGAGAGTTAGAGATAGGTTTAAAAGAGAGAAAAGGAGCTTCCTCCTACCATTTTTCTATAGAAAGTGAGTTTTAATCTTGTGTTCTTCCATTACCTCTCTTATACTTCACATTCCAAACACCCCCAATCACCATTCTTCAGCATTCTTGAGTTAGGAAGCTACTTCCATGTCCAAATGTCAAAATCTATGAGTGAAACACCAAGCTACAAGTCCAAAATCACATTGATTATCATCTATTGATTGCTATTTACTTGCTTATTCATATTATGTTCATCTCTTCTTACCTCATTTCTTTTTTATTTTCTTTATTTACTTACTAGTTCATCATCATCTAGATGATGACATGAAGTTTGAGGTGAGTGAATCCTTATGGATAGTAGTTCTTGACCTCAAAAACATGTTTGATAGATGATGATCATAACTTCAATACCTCCAAGGTATTCTTGAAGTTATGTTCAAAATAAAAATGAATCTCTCCAATAATATTGGGGGTTCTTGATGATGAATTTGATGATGATATTCCAAGAGGTTATAATCTCTATTTGATGTTGAAAATATACTTTCAAAACCTCTATTTCAAAACTCCTCTCAATCCCTCTCATTTTGATTTCAAGAAAGAAAACTCAAGTTTTTCCCAAAATCTTCAAAACAATGAGTCAAAACAATGAGTGATCTGAGTTCAAAGATTTCTCTAGAACTCAATACTCAATGTATTGATGCAATACCACTTGGAAAATCTTCCCAACTCATTAGAGAACACCCATGATTTTTGGTTTGATTTGGAAGTACTTGAAAATGGTCCATTTGAACCCAAACATTCCTTCCAGACATTCTGCCTCTGCTGTCACAGCAGCTAGGTCCACTTCCAACTTCTTTTCCAGAAAACTTTTCCAAACGGGGTGGTCCTAACTTATTGTTTCCTTAAACCTCAATGTCTTAGGGAACTTTCTGTATAAAATGGGCCTCTAGATCATTAGTTTTCATTTTCTAAGAGTTTTCAACATTTCAGTCGACAGTACGGACTCTGTTTCTGAGTGACCTTCATTGTTTATATGATTTCTCTCAATCTGTGATAGCTATTCAAGATTGGCCTTTTGGGTAGTGTTCTAGACACAATAAGGAAGATCTCCATAAAAATGAATTCACTGAAAATATTCCTAACCCCTCCTTTCCATTTTCATACAATCATGCTACTATTCTGTCCACTATTCACAGCAAGCACATTTCAACTTTCATTCTTTGATTTGGTACCTACATGACCTCCAAATTAGCTCATGTCTTAGGAAGTAGTTCATACTACATTTGTACATATCCCATGATGATTTCATTCATTCATTCATACACATTATAGACTTCTAAGTCATTCTAGAAATCCATGTACACAAAACACACTACAACCTTTGCACATTTTAGATACATACAATGCATTCATACAAGATTTGGGGTTTTTGTAACTCTTAATCTAAGAAGATTATAAGGAATGAACTTGATCACACGTTCATGCTTCCCCTCGATCTAATCATCCTTTCTCATCCGTCCCGGGGATTGAGAGATCTTCTTTTCTCAAAGAATAACATGCATCACACTAGCTTGATAAGCATACTTTGATTTCTTTGTTTATTTGTTTCAAGAACAATTCATATCCCCCTTTAGATTAAGGAAACTTAATTACTTGATATATGATTAGACGATTTTTCCTAGGTTTATTTGGGTGATCTTTCACTTCACATTGCATGGTATTTGGCTTAGATCTTATGAATGATATCTTATCTTTAGATCTTCCATTTTAAATTTCCTTATGTGATGTAATATACTATCATAGTATTAATTGTCGAACCATACATAGTATAAGATGATTATTTGGATGCTAATTGAGGCCCGTCGAAAGACGGGGCGAGTTGAGGGTGTTTTAGTCGCGACAAAGGCTCCTTCCTCTCTCGTACCAAAACCCCGAACCAAGTTCTTTGGTTATGAAGGGCCGGTGCCCTTATCCGCTTGGGTGAGTCAAATTAGGTTTCTTGGTTCCTTAAAGACTAAGTGGCGACTCTGTACCTGTTTTCAACAGACCATTTTCTTTCTTTGAACAATCTCAAAACAAGTTTCAAAACCCAGCAAAGAGGCGGAAGCCCGGTGTCCACATGGCGTTGAAGGAGAAAGAGGCGGCTCTGATGGCCCGGGCTGGCCAAAAGAGGAAGAAGCCGGTCCCCGTCGAGGGCCAGCCCCTGAAAAGAATTTCCCAGGGGATATCCATCCGGGCTGAGAGGGAGGCGGCCGCCACCTCCACGCCTGTCGTTACAATTGCTGCACCACCACCACCACCTGCTGGAGCGACCACTGCTGCACCTTCCCCACTTCCTCTGGTGGCTAGACCATCTGGGGTTTCCTTCCCGACCATGGAGGAGGCTCGTGCGGGCCCTTCTTCGTTGCCGGAGACCGAGGCAGCGGACGACGTCCGCGGAAGGGTACGACCCAGGCTGTTGTAGGGTCAGGTTGACAGGTGCAGCCTGATGAGCCCCGAGGCCATTATCGGCTGACGACGTCCGCGGAAGGGTACGGCCCAGGCTGTTGCAGGGTCAGGTTGACAGGTGTACTGACAGGAGTAAATTTTCAAAGTAAACTATTCCATTTTATTTAAAAATAAAAATTTATGATGGTTGCTCAATCAGAGCTATAAAAAAAAATAATTCCTCTATAGCACTAAATTCCCGTGGCCAGATGCTACTGATAGTACTTGCAGAGGTGTTGCACATTCCAAGGATGGGAGAGATCATGCCCGTCAATGCTCTGTAGCCAGTAGGTTCCCGGTCGATTGACTCGGGTTACTTTATATGGGCCTTCCCAGTTTGGCCCCAATTTCCCATGGCTCGGGACTCGGGTAGACTGGTTCACTACTTTAAGGACGAGGTCTCCAACTTGAAAAC
This sequence comes from Hydrangea macrophylla, assembly GCA_033977485.1. NCBI lineage: Eukaryota > Viridiplantae > Streptophyta > Magnoliopsida > Cornales > Hydrangeaceae > Hydrangea > Hydrangea macrophylla. The sequence goes on along the minus strand of CM066992.1, from coordinate 7,853,595 downwards.
TGCGGTGCTTCACCTTGCTATTGTAGTATCGAGAAACCCGTTGCTTGTAGGCCGCCACCTTTAGGTAAGCCCAGTTTCTCTTTTCTTCCACCAAGTCCAGTTCGGACCGGAGAGCTTCTTTGTTATCCGGCGCACTGAAGTTGGCCACCCGGTATGTTGGCAACCCGAGCTCTATGGGGACCACAGCCTCAAATCCGTAAGTCAAGGAGAATGGCGTCTCGCCTGTTGCCGCTCAGGGTGTAGTGCTATAGGCCCACAGGAGGGTGGGTAGCTCTTCAGCCCACAGCCCTTTGGCGCCTTCAAGCCTTGTTTTGATTGACTGCAAGATTGTCCGGTTGGTTACCTCGGCTTGACCGTTGGCTTGTAGGTGCTCGGGGGAGGAGTAATGATTCAGTATCCCATAGCCCGAGCAGAATTGCCTGAAGATAGGGGTGTCAAATTGTCTACCATTATCGCTGACCAGGATCCGGGGAATGCCAAATCTGCTGAGAATATTCCTTTCCACAAAGCTCTCCATTTTCTGTTCGGTTATCCTCGCCAAGGGCTCGGCCTCTGCCCATTTGGTGAAGTAATCAACAGCTATCACGGCGAATTTGACCTGTCCTTTTCCCATCGGTAAGGGACCAACAATGTCAATTCTCCACTGGGTGAATGGCCAGGGGCTGTGGATTGGTGTCTGGAGTTCTCTCGGTCGGTTGATCATGGGAGAGTATTTTTGGCACTTGTCACACCTTCGAACATACTCCTGCGAATCTCGGGCCATGGTTGGCCAGTAATAACCTTGTAGTAGGGACTTTCTGGAGAGTGCTCGACCTCCGATGTGGTTCCCGCACAGACCTTCATGGATTTCAAACAGTATCGCTTGCACTTGCGCAAGGTGAACACAGCGGAGGTACGGGATAGTGAATCCCCTCTTGTAGAGAATGTTGTCGAGAAGGTGATATCGTGCCGCCCGGTACTTAACCCGGCGTGCTTCTTCTTTGTCGTCTGGTAGCCCTCCTATTGTCCAGAATGTCACGAGCGGGTCCATCTAACTAGGTCCCAGAGTGACCGGGTCTACCTCCATGCCTTCTGAGTTGATCACACTTGGCTCGGGTAGGTATTGTATCCTTATCCCGGGCAAGTCTGAATCAAAAGACGAGGCGAGACGAGCCAACCGATTGGCTCTGGTATTTTCTTCTCTGGGTATCTGAGTGACGGAGAATCCTCGGAGCTTCTTGGAAACTGCCCGGACAAGGGCCAAGTAGGCTACCATGTTGTCTTCCCGTGCTTCGTACTCTTGGTTAACCTGGTTAACCACGAGCTGGGAGTCACTATAGCCCTGAACCTGTTGCGCACTCATAGAGATGGCTAACTATAACCCGATCAAGAGGGCTTCGTATTCGGCCTCATTTTTGGAGGCACAGAACCCAAACCTTAATGCATATTCAAGCTGGATACCGTCGGGGGTAGTCAGGATGATTCCTGCTCCACTGCCTTGCTGATTGGAGGAACAGTCCACATGTAGTACCCAGGTTGGGATGTCGGAGTGTAACCCGGGCGGTAAGGCCGGGGGCTCGGGCTCTTCGACCAGATCCTCGGGATATGTAAACTCGACTAAAAAGTCTGCTACTGCTTGTCCCTTGATGGCTGTCCGGGGTCGGTAGATCACTTCAAACTCTTCCAGTTCCAATGCCCACTTGATGAGCCTCCCGGACGTGTCTGGGCGACTGAGGATTCTGCGGAGAGGTTGATCGGTCAGGACTACAATGGCATGGGCCTGAAAGTATGGGCGGAGCCTTCGGGCCGAGGTGACAAGGGCGAATGCTAGTTTCTCGATGCAGGAGTATCTGTTCTCTGCGCCCTGTAACGCCCGACTGGTGTAGTACACTGGGAACTGTATCTCGTGCTCTTCCCGAATAAGTGCCGAGCTAACCGCCGATGGTGACACTGCCAAGTATAGAAATAGTTCTTCCCCGGGCACGGGTGTTGAGAGGAGAAGAGGGGAGGCCAGGTACTTCTTGAGTTCCTGGAATGCCTCTTCACACTCTTCTGAGCACTGGAACGCTTTGCAGAGGATTTTGAAGAATGGCAGGCACCATTCGGTGGCTCGAGAGACAAATCTGTTCAGTGCGGCCACCCGTCCGGCTAGGCTTTGAACTTCCTTCGTTGATTTGGGTGACCGCATGTTGATGATAGCTTTGATCTTCTCGGGGTTTGCCTCAATTTCCCGTCTGCTGACTAGATGGCCAAGAAATTTCCCGGACAAGATACCAAAGGTGCATTTGGTCGGCTTCAACCTCATCCTGAATTTTCTCAAAATGCTGAAGGCCCCGGCCAGGTGCTCGAGGTGGTAGGGCTCGTCCCGGCTCTTGACCAGTAGATCATCCACATATACCTCCATGGACTTTCCAATGAGGTCTTTGAACATGTGGTTGACCAGGCGTTGGTAGGTAGCCCCGGCATTCTTGAGACCAAAGGGCATAACCTTGTAGCAATACGTGCCTTGGTCAGTGATGAATACGGTCTTCTCTTCATCCCCGGGGTACATACTGATCTGGTTGTACCCCGAGTAAGCGTCCATGAATGAGAGGAGCGAGTGACCTGCGGTGGAGTCCACAAGGAGGTCTATCCTGTGCAGCGGATAGCAGTCCTTGGGCAGGCTTTGTTGAGGTCGGTGAAGTCCACGCACATTCTCCACTTCCCGTTGATTTTTTTGACAAGAACAACATTAGCTAACCAATCGGGATAGTGGACCTCTCGGATGGAATTTGCCTTTAGGAGTTTCTCGACCTCCTCACTCACTGCCTTCTGTCTCACCGGGCCCATGCCCCTTCTCTTCTATTTAACTGGGCGACAATCTGGGCTGACATTGAGACGATGGGACATTACCCGGGGATCAATCCCGGGCATATCCTCATGACTCCAAGCGAAAACGTCTTGATTTTGCCTTAGGAACTGAGTCAGCTTTTCCTTCAAGCCGGGATCCAGTAGGGTACCTATACTGACCGTGCAGTCTTGGTACTCAGGATCCAGCATCACTTGTTCCAGTTCTTCCATCAGACCTATCATGTCACTCTGGTCCCAGGGGTCCATCTCTTGGACATTTAATGTTTCTGTGATTGCCCCCCGGCACAACGAGCTGACATAACAACTTCGAACGGTAGTCTGATCTCCTCGTAAGCATCCAGGTCCCTGAAGAGTTGGGAACTTCATTGTTAAGCTATAGGTGGAGACGACCGCTCTGGCCTTGTTGAGGGTCGGCCTGCCAAGGATGACGTTGTAGGCCGACGGGGCTTCTACGATCACAAAATTGGTGAGCACGGAGGCCTGCTGGGGGTAGGTTCCCATGAGAACTGGGAGCTCGATTGTACCGAGCGGTTGTATGCTGGAGCCGTTAGATCCAACCAGGGGAGTGGCGACCGGCCGGAGCCGATCCCTGGAGATCCTGAGTTGATCGAATGCCGTTGTGAACATAATGTCGGACGAGCTGCCTGTGTCCACTAGCACCCTCTAGACCATATAGTTGGCTATAGAAAGCGTCACTACTAGCGGGTCATCATGGGGGCAGTGGATGCCCTGCAAGTCGTCGGACGTGAATGTTAGAACATCGGTTGGGGAGGAGCCGGTGGATTGGACCTGCCAGACATCCGCTCGGGATGCCCGGGCATGCCTCTTCCGTGCCGAATGTGAATCACCTCCGCCTGACGTTCCTCCGGAGATCACGTGGATGTGGCCAAGTGCTGGTGGTGGCTGATCGGGAGCTCGGGTGTCCTGCCGTGGTCGTCTGTCCGCTATGACGAACTCCTCAAGGTGTCCCTGCTCGATCAGCTTCTCTATTGCTATCTTTAATTTGAACCAATCCTCCATTTCATGGCCGTGATCCCTGTGGTAGCAGCAAAACTTGTCCCGGTTCCTCTTACCGGGTGAGGTTCTGAGTTTAGCTGGCTGCGGGAGCAACCTCTGCGCCTCTGCGGCGGCCATCACTTCATGTATGGGCCGGGAAAGGGGTGTGAAAGCAGTTGGGGGCTGACCTTGGGCATCTCTTTGATCTTGCTTTGGCTTCTTTCCCGAGCCCTTCTCGAATCCTTCACGCTTGCGCTTGGCCTTCGGGGATTCATCTCCCGCCTGGCCGGCACGCTTCGCCTTCAGGAACTCTTCAGTATCAATGTACTTTCCGACCCTCTCTGAGAGCTCCACCAGGGTCGCCGGTCGGTCACGATGGAACGACGTTGCGATATTGGTGTGTTGAACTCCCGAGCAAAAGGCCATAATTGCGGTCGTTTCATTAAGGTTGTGGATCTGGAGCCTTTATAGGTTGAAACGATCCATATATTCCCTCAGGGACTCCCCTTTGCGCTGCTTAACGGTCAGTAGCTGAGTGTCCGATTGTGACCGGTCAAGCATCCCGACAAACTGGCTGATGAAGAGTATGCCGGGGGCTTTGAAGTTGTCGACCGTCCGGGGCTTCAAAGTGTACAACCACTGTGCGGCTGGTCCCTTGAGGGTACTGGGGAAGGCCAGGCATAGCAGCTCGTCCACCGTAGTGACCAGCGCCATCTTAGCCTTGTAAGTGCGGATGTGGTCCACCGGACTCCCTGTGCCGTCGTAGGAGCTAAGGTGAGGGGGTTTGAACTTTTGCGGAATAGGAAACCGTGTTACCCGAGCGGTATAGGGTGATTCAGTCTCTGTGTTGGTGAGGTCATGACTGGACTTGCGGTTCAACCTCTCGATTTGCTGTTGTAGCTCCTCGACCTGGGCCTTTACGTCATCATGCCCGGTCCTTCTACCTGTGTCTGAGCGCTAGGTTGGGTCGGACGACGAGGCCTCCTCCTCAAAGCGCGTCGACTTCGGGGATAGGGCCCGGCTCTGGGTCCGGGAAAGCTTGTGCCTAAGATCCCCCCGGCTCAGGGCCGGAGGGTCCTCGGCCAATTCCCGGGCTCTCCGTCCGGACTCCTCCCCCCTGGCCGCGCACCGCCGATCGATGATAGTCCTGGCGTCCTCCACTCGGCGAGGATTGGACCGAGGTCGTCTTTGCGAGCGCTTGGTGGCATGGCTGCGCTCTCCATCGCTGGTGCGTTCCCTGTCCGGTGGGGACACCGGGGCGGAATGGGCTTGCCTTCGTGCCCTAGCGGACCTTTGAATCGGAGCCCTCTTCTCAGGCTGATTCTCTGAAGTGGGACGCTTCTCATGTTGGGCCATAAGTGCCTCTATCTGTTCCTGTGTTCGGCGCTGGCCCTCCAAGAATTACGCCAGCGCTGCCGTTATCTGCTCGGTTGTCATGGAAGCAGCCTGCTATTTAGGCGGCGGGTTCTCCTGACCGGTTGGATTAGCGACTTTCTTTCCCATCTTTGGCGGCATGTTGATCAGTCAAGGATTTTTGTTGATGAGAAGACTGTGTCGGTTCCCATAGACGGCGCCAAACTGATGATGCCTAAAATTGGTAAGAAAGGTTTTGAGAGAGAAAGAGATGAGAACAATTTGTATGTGGTTCGGTCCCGTTAACGAGGTGACCTACGTCCACGGTTGCGTCTGTGTGCTTCTCACTAGCAGATCACCGGCGGGCCTGGTGAGCCAACAAAGATGGGCGGCACTACCAGTAACACCGACCGGGTGTATGCGTATTGATGGTGAGTTCTCTGTTGAATGCTTGTAAGCTTAGAGAATTGATTTCGGGATCCCTTTGATAGGGTAGGTGGGCTCTTTAATAGACGCAAGAGTCCACCCTTACATGGTAAGTTAATAGGATTAGGAAACCTAATCTAATCGCAATAGATTTGCATGATCTTAGGAGAGTTTCCTAAGTGGTTTAGGAAACTGCCATATCTCCTTTCACAGACTTGTAGTTGATTTAGGAAGCTGCTGGATTGGACGGGATCGAGGGCGACTGCGACCGTCATGCCCGGCCAACTGGTGCGAACCGCCCGGTCTCGAAGAACACCTCGGGAATGCTTGGCTGCGGGCCCCCTTACCAGAAGAATCGATACCTCTTGGTGACGTGGCAAACTAGCTTCGCAGTTGGATAATTTTGGACATATCAGAAATGATACACAAATTTATAATCGTCACTTCGTCACGAAGAATCGAAGTGTTCACCGTATCCATTTCGTCACGAAGAATCGAAAGGATACACAACTTTATAACCATCACTTCATCACGAAGAATCGAAATGATACACAACTTTATAACCGTCACTTCGTCACGAAGAATCGAAGTGTTCACCGTATCCATTTTGTCACGAAGAATCGAAGCGTTCATCGTATCCATTTTGTCACTAAGAATCAAAATGATACACAACTTTATAATAGTCACTTTGTCATGAAGAATCGAAGTGTTCACCGTATCCATTTCGTCACGAAGAATCGAAATGATTCACAACTTTATAACCATTACTTTGTCACGAAGAATGGAAGTATTCACCGTATCCATTTTGTCACGAAGAATCAAAATGATACACAACTTTATAACCGTCACTTCGTCACGAAGAATCGAAGTGTTCACCGTATCCATTTCATCATGAAGAATCGAAATGATACACAACTTTATAACTGTCACTTTGTCACAAAGAATCGAAGCATTCACCGTATCCATTTTGTTACGAATAATCAAAATGTTACACAACTTTATGACCATCCCTTCATCACGAAGAATTGAAGCGTTCACCGTATCCATTTCGTCACGACAAATCGAATCCATTTCATCACGAAGAATCAAAATGATTCACAGCTTTATAACATTCGTCAACAATACCCTTTTCTCACTATCTCGACAATTATCCTCAGCATAAGCTGCTTCTAACATAGCACAACCGACCCTTACGTTTTCCCGATCACACACGCGTCGCTCATTTCGGAATTTAGTTCATTAAAGGACTTTCGATTATACTTTCAAAGTTACGTTTATGCATCCTTGATTCTGTTTTATGTCATAATATACTTACGATGGAAACTTACCCAATCACTATCAACGCAATAATCGTGCCGTACAACATACTTATAGCTCGTGAATGAACTTTCAATGGTCGTCACACTATTTTTATAACAACGAAAACATAGCATGTAGCTCATGGATCTATAACATGGATTTGATACCAACAAACATATAGATGAAACCCTTAACATGCTCATCTATGTGATGGCAATACCATAGCACGAAATATTCATAACAACACAGGTACCAAAAAACAAGCATCATCAATCATCACAAAGCATAACAATACATCATACAAATAGCTATACAATCTGCAAGGATTTATTTCACTGTGTTGACAGAATTGATATGATTTATTTGGGCATGATGAACTGCTTTGTAGATCAAACTCAAAACTATAACATTATAGGTATTTGGATTATCTTCATGTAAAAAAAATCTAGCTTCATTTGGATCTTTAAGCTGCTCAAAACGTTCATTTACTAAACTATGTTCTGCTGAAAGTTTCCATTTCCCAGATTTGAAGATTTGTCTTGCATGTTGCATAGAAACCTCAAGATACTACATCTCACACTTACTAAACATTACTACATACTATATAGGTTCTAAAGTGAGTTAGTAAACTTACCTAAACTTGAAATTGCGCTTGGGCTTTGGATTTGAGCTTACAGAAGCTTAAGCTTAACTTCAAATGGTGAAAACTCCTTGTTCCTCTCCTTCTTCTTATTCTTACTTATGGAATTCTTCTTCCAAGAAATTCTTCCAACAACTTCTAAGTCTCCATGGTTAGCTATATAAGTATATGGATGTGTATGGGTGTTTGCATGGAAGTGTATACAAGGGAAGAGGAGTGAATGCTTGGGTTTCTTTCAAATTCTCTTCTATCTCTCCATAGAACTCTGAAATCTCCTAACTCTTCCTCTCTCTATATGTGCAGATTGTAAGTGTCCAAGAGGGAGAAGTATGTGTGTGTATGTATATATAAATAGATCTAGGTGGTTGCTAGGTGTCTTCATGCATGTGTTAGGGTGTTGCATGCATGGACAGTGTCCAACATGTGGACAAGGGGCAAGGGTATAAGTGACATGTGTCTAGGGTGTTGCATGTGCCACCGTTTGGCAGGCCATGGTGGGGCCTACCTTGGATTTTGTGCCACTACCACGATTTGTGTGCAAATGTCCTCGGTGTGCGTGTCAGTCTCGATTTACGTGCAATCAGGTATCATTTCTAATATCCGGGTCTAGGTATAGTATTAAGTTGAGTCTAATTACGGTCGATTCGGTGCGGTACTTTGCAGTCTAATTAGTAATTACATTACACTGATACAGTCACACAAATAAAATAAAATATAATAATAGACCAGATATGGAAATTCAGAAAACTCATTTTATTAAATGCAGAGAAATTACAGGTACTACACAATCCAAACACAGTGTAATGCACCATATTGATGTGAGTAGAAAGAAAAATTAATGTACCATATTGTCTAATGCACGATTTATAAATTGCAAAATAAGCTATATATTGGAAAAGCACCTCAAGCCCAACTTTAAATAAGTTTCTCAAATAAATTGAAAAAAACTATAAATTCTAAATCTATAGATCACACAAAATACTTTGTCTTAGCTATTTCTAAGCTATAAGCTAGACGTTACAGCTTATAAGTTGCAATAAACGGCCCCATCGTCTATGGAGTGTATAGTTGCACCAATCTAAATAAGGACCTGTTTGGCACACCTTTCATTTCTGTGATTTAATTTAAAAAAATTATTTTCACCACAAATTTCTGAGACTAACACAAAGATTGAATCACATAATTTTGTTTGTCAAACAGTTATATTTACATTTTGGAATTCCATTATCATCAGACACTCTAAAAATTCGTTACCAAACAGGGCCTTACACGGGCAAACCCACTGGAATTTAGAAGGCCCAAAACCCTCCAATTCTTAGACCTTGGTGTGTGTACATTAACGATCAATATTCACCTCCACCACTAAAGGAGAGAAAATCGTGACGAAAATGGAAAAAAAATAAAGAGAAGACCCAGATAAAAATGGTGATAAGGATTAGATTATCGAGGTTTGGATGCAAAAATAAGCCTTTTATCAAGTTATGGCCACCAATAGCAGATCTCCCAGAGATGGCAAGCACTTAGATGTCTTGGGTTACTACAACCCATTACCAGGTAATCCTTTGTTTGGTTCCCGAGAAAATAAAATAAAATGCATTTTTTTTATTTTTTTATGTCAAAATTAGGCTTCTGTGGAGGATTGTTCTAATAAAACGTGCTAAATTTTATCAGGGTTTGAATTGGGGACTTTTCTTAATCAAATTTTTAGCATCATTGTAGATTTTAAAAATCCAAAGAATGTGATTTTGCCCCTATTTTTATTGGGATTTCTCTTAGCTAGGTATCCCCTTTACTGATTTGCTTGGTTCCTGAGAACTTAGAAGACTAAAAATTTGAATTTTACTTTGTTTAGGACCTTGTATTACTAACTTTAGACTGGGCCAGACTGTTATAGATTTCAAGAGCAGTGATTGTTTCAGTGTGTTCTGATAAATTTTTTTTTACAGGTCAAGATGGTGGTAAAATAATGGGTCTAAACCAGAAAACTTCATGAAATCTTAAGAGAATGGACTCAAACCATAGGGAACGCTCGACCATGCTTGAAAGGTAACAAACCTTTATTCGAATTGTCCATAGAAAACCTAGTTAGCACCTTCTCGATATAACCAGCTTGAGATAATCCCATTATCTTTCTCTTGCAATCCCGAAAGAGCTTTATCCCAAGAATATAGCTCGCCTATCTTAGATCTTTCATATCGAAAGTACTAGCTAGCCAAACCTTAACCGTTGACAACGCCCCGACATCATTCCCAATGAGTAGAATATTGTCAACGTAGAGCACAAGAAAAGCCACCACTTTCCCTTCACACTTCTTGTATACACAAGGTTCATCCAGATTCTGCATGAAACCAAACCACTTGACCGCTTGGTCAAAAATTGCTGTTTGAATAAGTTTTGGGCACCTTTTATGTTTGTTCGGTCTTTTTAGATATTTTCGTCTTTTTATTTTGCTGTGCGTTTTAGGGTTTGATCAGACCATAAATTGTCAGGATATTTTATTTTTTAGCAGCTTTTTTGATAATACAGTATTGAGTTTTCTCTCAATTTTTCCTATTGTTCTTGGTATTGATCATGTGAATCAACAAGACGATGCCTTGATTTCTGGTATTATCGTTCGATAATCAACATATGTCAAGAAGGTTGAGTTTCCACGCGTTTTTCCCTCGCATTTCAACGTTTCGCTGCATTAGAATGTAATATCATACATCCCAATTAGGTCATAATAGGTCCTAAAATGTTGTAATAAGATCCCAAAATATTGTAAAGTAGATCCATAAATGTTTAACTTCTGAAACCATATTTTGATTTTTAAAAGCAAAGTAGTTTTTAAGTTACAACATTTTTGGACCAAAACTACTAGAACATATCATCGAATTTTCAGCAATTTTTCTTCAATTTCAGCTTCAGGCCAAAGTCAACACTCAACAGCAATTCAGGAATAAAAAAGAAACCAGCAAGCAGACTTAATGTAGTACTTGTTAAGGAAAGTACACATTAATACAGGGAAGGGCTTAAAAGGGTTTCCATTAAATGTGAGCTACATATGATAACTTCCAAATGTGCATGACCTTAATAACAACATAAGCTAAACAAAAAAAATAAATAAATAAATAAAAAAGAGTTCTGTATCCAAAATAGCAGAAGACCACACATGACATAGAAGAAGAGCGACATCTAACCATTATTCCACAATATGTGGAGACTACTCCTAACAATATTCGGATCAAAACACCAAAGTAGTAAAATTACAATACGTGAAGACTACTCCTAACAATATTCGGATCGAAACACCAAAGTAGTAAAATGTTTCATGGGGTCGCACTGTGTTCATCATCATCTTCTTCATCACCATTGTCCTTCGGTTCTTGGTCAGCATTGACTGGCTTCTCTGGGGGTCAAATAGCATCCGATCATAAGATCTATTGGACGGGTGTCTCTGGGCCCGCCTTTGTGACCCATTGCCAGCATTGGTGGTGGGGGCAGCAAACCTGCTCTGAAGAGTAGGTGCTGGACAGGATCTGAAGGCTGGGCACCAACTGATAACCAATACCTGTAGACACAGTATTCAACATACACATCTTTTTCTCATTTAGTTAAACTTTGTGTACACAATCTGAAAATAGCTCTTCAAGATCGCCTAATGCAACTAATGAAAAGGTCATCATTTTCTTTCTTAATTTATTCTGCCTATATATTTTGACATTTCTAATCACATCATATCTATAAACAAAAAAAAGCCATTAAAATGTTCAATGATTCAAAAAGAGTAGGAAAAAAAATAATCAATTTTCACGAGCATTAATTAAAACTTCCTTAAAGACGTACAAACCTAAGATCCAGGTTTCAAACGAGTAAAAATCACTTTTGACTATCTATCCTTGTAAGTGTATCTTGAAACGAGCATGTATTCACACTTGTTTCAAGAGTTTTTGATGCATTCCCTTACAACAGATGCTTCATGTGTTCTTGTACAACTATAGAAAAATACAATTCAGAGGCTATGGATGTCCTCCTCACCGTCGAAGTTTTATTAACCATCGTTTTGCCTTGTCATTTTTTAGAAACACCTATAACTAACAGAAATTCGAAAATAGAACTGTGTATGAATTAGATGTAAAGAGTGAATTCTTCATGGCTTTTCAAGTGCACTGATGATGACACGATGATAAACTGAACGAAGAAACTAAAAATACAATTAGCAAGAAAATAGCTAGAAGAATTGAAATAAAATTACTTCCAAGATTTGCAAGAACATTTTGATCTCTTACAACTGACTCATTCAGTACGTCCAGAGAGAGTAAAAATTGGCGGAAGGTTTTGATATAAGAGCCTGTAAAAATAGGACAGCACTTCTTAAATTCAAAAGAATGAAAAAGAACCACTTATTCTAATCAAAATACATCACATATACATTAAAGAACAATAGCAAACAGATCATAAAAATATATCCATATAAGATAACCAATTATATATGCGTAAAGGAAAGTGCTACAGATGAAATTAACATACTGCAACTTCTGAGTCCAGATCTTTGCTATTAACATCCTAGACATTATATAAAAATGAACTAAGTAAAAAATTACTGTCTTTCACCATTGACTAAATAGTTCCCTGAAATATACCATAGAAGCAATTCACTAGAAGAATTTATTCCCTATTTACGATGGTTCACAATTCAGGAATGGAAAAACCAGAACACAATCATCCAGAGCACAATTTCTTTAAATTGATGGTCACAATTCAGGAATGGAAAACCAGTAAACAAGGAAAGTGAGAATTTATCAAAAATTGTTGGAACTCAAATAAATGAAAACAAAAAGAAAATAATCATAAATATCTACTCGATTCCCCTCATGTTTTAGCTATGTAGCATGGGTACGGATACGGGACACGGGTACGACATGATACGGGTACAGGGTACGGCAAATCCTAAAAAATATTGGGTACAAGTACAGTTACGAGTACAACTAGGGTACGGAGAATAAATACTATTTTTTTAATAATAATATAATACTAATAAAAAACAAGTTCAAATAATCACATAACAAGAACCATAAGTGTTGTAACAATATTGTTTAACCATTAAAGATCAACATTACAAATCCATCCATAGCAAGATTGTTTCACTATTACTAAATCATTCACAAAGACCATAACCATAACAAGTTGCTATAATTAAACATCATTGCATCAATAATATCACTACCAAATCGTAAAAACAAGAAGTCCAAACACAAGAAAATAAAAGATTCATCCTAGAAAAGGGCACAAAACCACAATTCTAAAAAAAAAAAGGCAAAAAAATCATTTACAAAAAACCCACCGTGTTGTATCGGTGCCGAACTCATGTCATGTCCTAGCCGTAAACTGATAGAAAGCTGAATTAAATAAGCGGACATGTGTCGGATACGTACCCTTGCGTGTCGGTGTCCGGACCGGGTGGACAAGAGTAGAGCCGCTCAACAAGGGCTCAAAGCTTGGCTCGATAAAGGCTAGGCTCGGAACACGATCGATTAAGGCTCGCGAGCAAGCTCGTGAAAAAGCTCGTTAATAGGTTTGATAAAGAGTTTGTATAATGACTTATATATATTTGTTATAAAACTATATAATTTTAGAGAAAATAAGACAAACCTCGTAAATAGGCTTGATAAATGACTAATTTATCATTAAACTATATAGTTTTTAAGGGCGCGCGAAAAAGCTTGTTAAAAAGCTCATGAGAAAGCTCACGATCACTTGAAAGCTCAGCTTATTTGAGCTCGCGATGTGAAAAAGCTTGCGAGCAAGCTCGGCTTGGCTCGGCTCGGCTCGGCTCGTGTCCACCCCTTATATAACCGGTACGGGTACGAGGCAACCACTGCTAGATGTGATTCCAAGAGCCAAACGAGAATGAATACCACACAGAAGAGTCAAGACCAGGCTCCTTAATGGAATGTTTAACCGATCCATTTTGGATCGGCCGATTTGGTACGGAAGTTGTAACATGGGAAACCACGGAAAACACGACTTATTTGAATAACCCGGTGACCTACCAATTTTAGAAGTAGGATCTTTGGCAAGCAATAAGCACTTAAATAATATAATTCAAGTGTACCATCTTCTTTCTCATTTCAAGAAAAAAGTGCAGAAGGAAAAGGAAACAACAGAGGGATCCGAATCGAACCTTAATGGGAATGTGATGTAACCTGGCTCTTCAAATGATTTCAACAAACATGTGGCGGGTGAAATAGTTGAGGCAGAAGTTCAATTAGAGGAGAGAGGGAGAAGAATAGATAAATAGAGGAGAATATGTTCCAATCTAGGAACTAGAGAGATAGGACAGAAGAAGATATTCCAATCCAGGAACTATAGAGCAGAACAAGAAAATAAAATTCTCAAAGAGAAATATGTATTTCATTCATCAAAAGCTTCCTTTCTCAAGTGGAGATTACAATCATTTATAGGACTAGGAAACTTGTCCACAAAGAAAAGTAAACTAAGGAAATAAAAAGAAACTAAGAAACAATAATAGTGATAGAAATCTAATCCTATCATATAAGGAAATAATTAGAAATTCGTTTTTCTCTTTCAATGCCTAATTTGACTCTCTATATGACTTGAAAATCAAATCTCATACTTCCCAAAAAAATCTAACGTATAAGGTAACATATTAGAAGTCAAATTCCATCATTAAAGGCCTAAAGCTAGCTAAAAGATAGAAAATAAAGCCTATGGAACTAAAAAACAAAAATTACAACTAAAATAAAAATGAGTAAGAATTTTGTAGTTAATGTTGTCCTCTTGTCCTACATCAGAATGACATGAAAAGTCTTTTCAAAACCTAGCATTAAGGGCATTATGACGACATATGAGAGGAATGGATATAAACTCGTGATTGGTGTGGTGGGGAAGATCCATTTATGATATAGTTCAAGAAAGAGTCGTCTCATTTTCTTACTTCTTCGTTCTTTCTAATTCGTTCACTTCAAGATTGGTTCTGAACGTCGCGTAACATCATCTTCAACCAACCTCATAGATCCAACTCAATCTTTTACACTGATGTATCGTACTCTCTCGACCAGGTCATCATAAGAAAAGACTGCTAAATCTTTCCGAAGTGAGAGAAGGAGATAAGGCACGCTACAACTAAGATAAGCAAACAAGCAATAACACTCACCTTTGAATATCTTTCCTTTTCTGACCAAGTAGAGTAAACAAACAAGCAATAATAATTCCCCCTTTGAATATCTTTCCTTTCCTGACCAAGTAGAGTTAACACTCACCTCTAATTTGCTCACCAATACTTTAAATGGACCGTTCATTTTTTTTTTCATGTAACATATACCAGGGGCCTTAAAAACTATCGAAGCTGTAAGACAGTTCCATAAGATGCTTAGTTAGAGATAAGTTTCCAACAATTATCAGACAGTTCATCCAAATGCAACATTTCACTGTTAACTTATGAAGAACCCAAAAGTTGGAAACAAAGTAACATTATAAAACAACTTACTTCACTCTATCAAAATTTAGACCCATTCTTTTACCACCATCTTGACCTGTAAAAAAAAAATATCAGAACACACTGAAACAATCGCTGCTCTTGAAATCTATAACAGGCTGGCCCAATCTAAAGTTAATAATACAAAGTCCAAAACAAAGTAAAATGTCAAATTTTTAGTATTCAAAGTTCTCAGCAACCAAGCAAATCAGTAAAGGGGATTACCTAGCTAAGAGAAAACCCAATAAAAATATGGGCAAAATCACATTCTTTGGATTTTTAAAATCTAAAATGATGCTAAAATTTGATTAAGCAAAGTCCCCAATTCAAACCCTGATAAAATTTTAGCACATTTATAAGAAAAATCCTCCACAGAAGCCCAATTTCGACATAAAAAAATAAAAAAAAAAACATTTTCTTTTATTTTCTCAGGAACCAAACAAAGGATTACCTGGTAGTGTTTTGTAGTAACCCAATACTTCTAAGTGCTTGCCATCTCTTGGAGATCTGCTATTGGCAACCATAACTCGATAGAAAGGCTTGTTTTTGCATCCGAACCTCGATAATATAATCCTTACCACCATTTTTATCTGGGTGTTTTCTTTTTCTTTTTTTTTTTTTCCTTTTCTTCTCAATTTTCTCTCTTTTGGTGGTGGGGGTGAATATTGATCATTAATGTACACACACCAAGGTCTAAGAATAGAAGGGTTTTGGGCCTTACAGACTCCAGTGGGTTTGCCCGTGTAAGGCCCTGTTTAGCAACGGGTTTTTAGAGTGTATAATTATAATGGAATTCTAAAATGTAAATAAAACTGTTTGACAAACAAAATTATGTGATCCAATCTTTGTGTTAGTCTCAGACATTTGTGGTGAAAATAATTTTTTTTAAATCAAATCACAAAAATGAAAGGTGTGCCAAACAAGTCCTTATTCAGATTGGTGCAACTATACAATCCATAGACGCTGGGGCCGTTTATTGCAACTTATAAGCGGTAACGTCTAGCTTATAACTTAGAAATAGCTAAAACAAAGTATTTTGTGTGATTTATAGATTTAGAATTTATAGCTTTTTTCAATTTATTTGAGAAACTTATTTAAAGTTGGGCTTGAGGTGCTTTTCCAGTATATAGCTTATTTTACAATTTATAAATCGTGCATTAGACAATATAGTAAAATGAAGGTTTTGTACAGCTATTTGTATGATGTATTGTTATGCATTGTGGTGATTGATGATGCTTGTTTTCCGGTACCTGTGTTGTTATGAATATTTTGTGCTATGGTAGTGCCATCGCATAGATGAGCATGTTAATGGTTTCATCTATATGTTTGTTGGTATTAAATCCATGTTATAGACCCATGAGCTACATCCTATGTTTTCATTGCTATGAAAATAATGTGATGACTGTTGAAGGTTCATGCTCAAGCTATAAGTTTGTTGTACGGCACGATTATTGCGTTGATAGTGATTGGGTAAGTTTCCATCGTAAGTATATTATGACATAAAACAGAATGACGGATGTATAAACGTAACTTCGAAAGTATAATCGGATGTCCTTTAATGAACTAAATTCCGAAATGAGTGACGTGTGCGCGATCGGGAAAATGTAAGGGTCGATTATGCTATGTTAGAAGTAGCTTATGCTGAGGATAATTGTCAGGATAGTGAGAAAAGGGTATGGTTGATGAATGTTATAAGTTGTGTATCATTTCGAAACTTTGTGACGAAATGGATTCGATTCTTCATGACAAAATGGATATGACGAATGCTTCGATTCTTCGTGACGAAGTGACGGTTATAAAGTTATCTATCATTTCGATTCTTCGTGACGAAATGGATACGGTGAACGCTTCGATTCTTCATGACGAAGTGACGGTTATAAAGTTGTGTATCATTTTGATTCTTCATGACAAAATGGATACGGTGAACACTTTGATTCTTCGTGACGAAGTGGTGGTTATAAAGTTGTGTATCATTTCTATTCTTCGTGACGAAATGGATACAGTGAACACTTCGATTCTTCGTGATGAAGTGACTGTTATAAAGTTGTGTATCATTACGATTTTTTGTGACGAAATACAATGTATACTTCGATTCTTCGTGATGAAGTGACGGTTATAAAGTTGTGTATCATTTCGATTCTCCGTGACGAAATGGATGCGGTGAAAGCTTTGACTCTTCGTGATGAAATGGATATGGTCAACGCTTCGATTCTTTGTGACGAAGTGACGGTTATAAATTTGTGTATCATTTCAATTTTTTGTGACAAAATGGATACGGTGAACACTTCGATTCTTCGTGACGAAATGGATACGTTGAACACTTCGATTCTTCGTGACGAAGTGACGATTATAAAGTTGTGTAACATTTCGATTCTTCGTGATGAAATGGATACGGTGAACGCATTCTTCATGACGAAGTGACGGTTATAAAGTTGTGTATCATTTCGATTCTTCGTGGCGAAATGGATACAGTGAACGCTTCGATTCTTCGTGACGAAGTGACTGTTGTAAAGTTGTGTATCATTTCGATTCCTCGTGACGAAATGGATATGGTGAACACTTCGATTCTTCATGACAATTAAACAACTTACTTCACTCTATCAAAATTTAGACCCACTCTTTTACCACCATCATGACCTGTAAAAAAAAATATGAGAACACATTGAAACAATCACTGCTCTTGAAATCTAAAACAGGCTGGCCCAGTCTAAAGTTAGGAATGCAAAGTCCTAAACAAAGTAAAATTTCAAATTTTTAGTCTTCAAAGTTCTTAGCAACCAAGCAAATCAGTAAAGGGGATTACCTAGCTAAGAGAAAACCCAATAAAAATATGGGCAAAATCACATTCTTTGAATTTTTAAATTCTAAAATGATGCTAAAATTTGACTAAGCAATGTCCCCAATTCAAACCCTGATAAAATTTAGCAAGTTTTATAAGAAAAATCCTCCACAACAGCCCAATTTCGACATAAAAAAAATAAAAAAATACATTTTCTTTTATTTTCTCAGGAACCAAACAAAGGATTACCTGGTAATGGATTGTAGTAACCCAAGACTTCTAAGTGCTTGCCATCTCTGGGAGATCTGCTATTGGCGGCCATAACTCGATAGAAAGGCTTGTTTTTGCATCCGAACCTCTATAATCTAATCCTTACCACCATTTTTATCTGGGTCTTCACTTTTTTTTCCCCTTTTTCTTCTTGATTTTCTCTCTTTTTGGTGGTAGGGGTGAATATTGATCGTTAATGTACACACACCAAGATCTAAGAATAGAAGGGTTTTGGGCCTTCCAGACTTTAGTGGGTTTGCCCATGTAAGGCCCTGTTTGGCAACGTGTTTTTAGAGTGTATAATGATAATGGAATTCCAAAATGTAAATAAAACTGTTTGACAAACAAAATTATGTGATCTAATCTTTGTGTTAGTCTCAGAAATTTGTGGTGAAAATTAATTTTTTTTAAAATTAAATCACAGAAATGAAAGGCGTGCCAAGTAGGTCCTTATTCAGATTGGTGCAACTATACACTCCATAGACGATGGGGCCGTTTATTGCAACTTATAAGCTGTAAAGTCGAGCAAATAGTTTAGAAATAGCTAAACCAAAGTATTTTGTGTGATTAATAGATTTAGAATTTATAGCTTTTTTCAATTTATTTGAGAAACTTATTTAAAGTTGGACTTGAGGTGCGTTTCCAATATATAGCTTATTTTACAATTTATAAATCGTGCATTAGACAATATGGTACTTTAATTTTTCTTTCTACCCACATTAATATGGTGCATTACACTGTGTTTGGATTGTGTAGCACCTGTAATTTCTCTACATTTAATAAAATGAGTTTTATGAATTTCCATATCTGGTCTATTGTTATATTATTATTTTATTTGTGTGACTGTATCAGTGTAATATAATTACTAATTAGACTGTAAAGTACCACACCGACTCGACCGTAATAAGACTCAACTTAATACTGTACCTGGACCCAGACATTAGAAATGATACCCAGTTGCACTTAAATCTAGACCGATATGCATACTGAGGACATTTGCACACAAACTGAGGTAATGGCACAAAACCCAAGGTAGGCCCCACTATGGCCGGCCACATGGTGGCACATGCAACACCCTAGACACATGTCACTTATACCCTTGCAACTTGTCCACATGTTGGACACTTGTCCATGCATGCAACACCCTAACACATGCATGAAGACACCTAGCAACCCCCTAACTCTATTTATACATTCATACACACTACACCCTCTTGGATACTTACAATCTGCAAAAATAGAGAGAGGAAGAGTTAGGAGATTTAAGAGTTCCATGGAGAGATAGAAGAGAATTAGGAACACTTCCATGCAAACACCCATACACATCCATATACTTATATAGGCAACCATGGAGACTTAGAAGTTGCTGGAAGAAGTCCTTGGAAGAAGAATTCCAGAAGTAAAGAAGAAGGAGAGGAACAAGGAGCTTTCATCATTTGAAGTTAAGCTTAAGCTTCTTTAAGCTCAAATCCAAAGCACAAGCTCAATTTCAAGTTTAGGTGAGTTTACTAACTCACTTTAGAACCTATATAGTATGTAGTAATGTTTAGTAAGTGTTTGATATTGTATCTTGAGGTTTCTATGCAACATGCAAGACAAATCTTTAAATCTGGGAAATAGAAACTTTTAGTAGAACATAGTTTAGTAAAATGAACGTTTTGAGCAGCTCAAAAATCCAAATGAAGCTATATTTTTTTGCACATGAAGATAATCCAAATACCTATAATGTTCTAGTTTTGAGATTGATCTACAAAGCATTTCATTATGCCCAAACAAATCATATCAATTCAGTCAACACAATGAAATAAATCTTGGCAGATTGTACAGCTATTTGTATGATGTGTTGTTATGCATTGTGGTGATTGATGATACTTGTTTTCCGGTACCTATATTGTTATGAATATTTCGTGCTATGGTAGTTGAAATCTTGTAAATGTTTTTGATTGTAATCTCTATAAGAAGACTTATCATATCTTTTGTAATAGCTTTTGTAAGTCCCTAGAGCCATAAGACTCTGATGTATTTACGATGATGTAATGGTTCGCTAGTACTGTGGCTTTTTATTGTAATATATCCTTGTAAGCCGACATTGGTTTTATCCTTTTAGTTATGTTGTTTATTATTTGTATTTAGTTGTGGAGAATTCAGTGATGCAACCAGTCATGTGCCTCAGGGTCCAAGATGGAAGTTTTAAATTTTTTCTTATTTTGGCTACGCCGAGGGGCATGACAGATTGAGAGAACCAGAGAGGAGAGAAGAGAAGAGAACCTCATTAAGAGAAGGGAAGAGAAGAGAAGAGAAGGAGAAGGGAAGAGAAGAGAAGAGAAAGCATGCTAGTTTGGATGGAGAGGAGAGAAGAGAAGAGAAGAGAAACATAAGGTTCTCTTGTTTGTTTAACTTTCATAAGAGAAGAGAAGAGAAGAGAAAGAATTTAAAATCAATTTACTCTTTTATTCTCTATTAAATAATGGTAATAAATTAGAATAAGATTAAATATTGAGGATATATTGGTCATTTTAGTAATATTTTATTATGGTTCTCTTCTCTTCTCTCCCCAGTCTCTCTGATTTGGAGAGAACCAAAATCCTGTTCTTTTTCTCCTCACGTTCTCTCCATTAACGTTCTCTTCTCTCTCAACTTAAATATCCAAACGAGAGAATGGGAGAGAAAGTGGTTCCCTTACTCTTCTCTTCTCTCCGGTTCTCTCAATCCAAACGAAGGCTTAAAGTCTTAATTCAATTAACCTCTCCACTAGTCCCAAAAACCTATCAGTCTTCCACTTCTCTCTCACGTCAGTCGTAACACCAAGAACTGCCGCAGATAGATTAATTCATATATTCTCAATAAAATAGCTCTTAAATTATCCAAAAACAGATATTAAGGATATTTTGGACAATTATATAGAAAATAAGCCATTTGACTGCGGATGCTACCAAACACCACTACATCTTAATCAATACTTTTGAAAAGATGTACCAAATAGCAATTCTGAGTTCGTGTGTTTGAATCCTACTGCTCACTCACCTCATTGATTTACCAGGTGTGTGTGTTGTGGGGTTGGTGTAGACACCCCAATTTTGACCAAACGTCGAATTAAGGGGAGTATTACCTCTAAGATCCGATGATGACAATGTCCGAACTAACCTAGGACTTCCAAAAGGTGATTCAAACTCTTCCGAAAGCTCTTCTAATTTAAAAACAAAAGAAAAAAGGAGAGAAATTCAGCATGAACCCCGAAAAACAAAGTCAACAGTTGACCCAGTGAAAAGTCAACGGGTCTAAAGGGAGTCAATCGTAAAATTTCTGAATTTCAAGATGAAAAGTCCCGGTAATTGTTCATTGGGTCTCCCTTATGCTAGAAATGATTTTTAAGAATTTTTAAATGAAAGGAATCATGGTGAAATCGAAAGGCTTTTAAGGAGAATTGTGCAGAAAATAGATATTTTGCCTTCGGAGGGAGAGTTGACTTTTTTTTCTTAAGAATTTTGATTTTTTATATATTTTTATTGAATCCAAATGGGGGGTATTTCTTTAATTACATTTAATGTCTTAAGTAAATACATAAAATGAAATTAAACGACATTTACTTAAATGACATGAAATAAAATTAAGGTGCTGAATAGAGCTGAATTGCAGTTCAGCGACAATCGGGGTGCACGAACGGCAGTCAGTGAATGCCGGTGCGGCACTTAGCGAGTGCCGCTCCGGCATCCAGTGAGTGCCGCAACGGCTCTCAGTAAGTGCCGCTACATCTCCCCGAGTGCCGCATTTTTGTGACAGCCTGTCCAAAAGTAGGTCGGTTTATACCTTGAAGTGGCGGTGGGAATTAGGGTTTTTGGCTGGGAATTTCCCAAAATAACCCCTAAAGATTGCCTATATATAGAAGGTGTATATCCCATTACTACTAACTTGAAAAATTGAAATGTTAGGATCCCTAGGTTGATTCTCCTTAAATATTTTCTAAATTAAGAGAGTTATATAGAGAGATTTGCTTGAAAGAAAGAATTAGAAGAAGAGTTTGATCATCATTTGGAGAAGGCCTTGAAGAAACCAAGAGGTTGGAGATACTTAGAGGTAAAACTCTAAACTAATTAGTATATTTAGTAGTTCAACCACAATATATAGATACTTAGGATCTTTTACACATTTTCAAAACCTCTCTTCCCACCTCATTTCATCACACACCACATATATTGTGATTGAGCCTTTACTTCATTAGTTTGGATCAAAGTAGTATGGTGTTTAAAGTTTAATTAAATCTTGAAGTAAAACATTGGTTACATTCTTTTGATTGTGTTTATCTCCTTGGATTCATGAGACTTTCAATGTCTTATTTGAATCCTTGTGTTTAGAATCCTTCAATATTCTTGTGAACTTATGATTCATGAAGGGGTTGAGGTAGATTTTTAGTGCATTAAACCAATGAGTCTAAACTTCACCCATAGTTTGAGCTCATCACTTTTTTGAAGTTTTATGAAGTTCCTCATACTTCATTAAAACCTATAAAGTTCAGGTGTCATTAGCCTCCAATGACCATCAAATGGTAGGGGGAATAGCTTAGTCTAAATCCATCTCTATGGTTTAGGCTAATCCTTTTCTTAGGTTTTGTGGAATTCTTCATACTTCATTAATACCTACATGTATGTGTATTTTTAGCCTCCAATGACCATCAAATGGTAGGAGTAATAAGTTGAATCCAAGCTTTGGTCCATAAGTTTGAGTTCATTGTTTGGGATTTTGTGAAGTTCATTTCATACTTCATCAAAGTCCATAAGTCTAAGGTGTCTTTAACCTCCAATGACCATCAAATGGTAGGAGGAATGATTTGGTTTAAACCCAACATTATGGTTTAATAGTTGAGGTTAACCAACAAAGTTGAACTTGACAAATGAAAACAGTGGGTTCACAAACTGTTTTTGATCAAGGATTTTTAGTTCGAAATCAGACCGTTGGAATTGAATGAAACCAACTGGAAAGTGTCAATAACACAATGTTTTACCACTGTAATTTTTGTTTTAATGAGATTTCATGCTTAGAATGGTTTGGTCATGAGTTTTGGGAGTTAACAATAATCTGTCCAGATTTCCAGAACAGTAACACCTTTTTGAAATTAATAGATCAGAACCTTAACTAAGTTTCCTTGACTTAAAATAATTTTTTCTATGAGGTTTAATGTGTTAGGAAGATACCCTAAAAAGACCAAAGTGTTTCTGATTTGTTTGCTATTTTTAGAAAATCAAACAAAATCTCTGGACAGAGAGTTGTAAATTCCTAAGTGACGTCTAGTTTTTGCCCATTTCCCAGAGATCTAACCGTTCAAACCTTGAGTTTCTTTTGGGTTACAAACTAGACTCACAGAGGCATAACATACTAAAAAATTATCAAGATCCAACCATTGGAAGTATGCTTTTTATTTTCTTGAAGTTCAAGTCTGCTCTCTGGAATTTCTAGGATATAGTGACAGATTTAATAAACTTTGTAGATAATGGTTCAAATGATATTTTCTTAACCTAGGGCTTATACCATGCTTTAATAAAGATGAGTTAAGCTTAAAACCAGAGACTAAATGATCCAAGTCAATGAGTAGTTCATAGCTTTATTTCATTCATACTCATGTGTTCATGTGCATTTATCCATGTAGATTGATAATTGTAAATAGAACTTATCTTGTGTTAAGATTTACTATTTAGGAAGTTCAAATGATATGTTTTGTTTAAAATGTGGACTAACCCTTTGTTTTGTAGCGCTTTCGAGGTACATTCCCTCAAACCTTTCTCTAGTTTGTTTATTTATCGTTTTAAATTGATTTTTCGACTCCATGTACGACAATTTAGACTAGGATTTGCCTTATTTGTTTACATGTGAATAGAGACCCCTTTTTACTAAGTTCTTGCTTATTTATATGTATTGCACGTTTAATAATCGCGGCCGGATCCCGGGTAAGTTTCTTAGTTCCCTACTTTGCATATCATCTTTGCTTGCTACTTGAATTAAGTGGTTTTTGAATGATATTTTATCGTTAGCAATATTGCACCCTTTTGTGATGTATATTTATACATATGTATTAGTTGAGGACACATTTAGATTAATAATTCGATTAAAAGGATGTTGAGTAGAGGCCTCTCGCGAGATAGGATGAGAAGGGGTGTTTTAGTCCGATGGGCTCCTTCCCTTCTCATTCCATAATCCCCGGACCTAGTTAATCTCTGATTTCTAAAAGATCGGTTTGCTTTCAAATGGTTTCTTAATTTTTCCTTTTAAAAATTAAGTGGCGACTCGTGTTTTGTATTTTGAAATTGAAAAAAGAATTTTAAAAGAAAAGCTGTGGGTAAGAGGAAAAATTGCGGTATCCACAGTTGGTGCACGTGTTCGGGGTTTGCCCCATGTTCTACTCCGAAAAAAATGACAATAGATATTGATCTTGAAGTCGCGGAGGACAAGTTGGGGGATTTGTCCTCGTTATCAGAAAAAAGAAGAACTAACTATGAGTTCTAAAAGCTAAAAGTTTTAATTTGTCTGATTACGCTGTACCTAGGAGTGTATCCAGCTGAGCCGCTAAACAAAAGCTCACAACTCAGCTCGACTCGTATAATAAACGAGCTAAGCAAGCTTGAGCTTGAATACAAAGCTCGTTTAATAAATGAGACAAGTTTGAGCACACATGAGTTCAACTTGATAAATATCGCGATCTTTATGTGCACATTTTGGTGGATTCAAAATTATTGAGATAAAAAATTCAATGGAGCAAAGAGAATCCAAAACCCTAAGCCCCCTCAGAGTCTCTCCCTCCATTCCCTCCACATCGAAGAAGACCCCTCAGAAGCCAAACCTACGATACTCTGTTTCGCATCCTATCTCTTTGCAATGCTGAATCTCATCGTTCTCATGCCAATCAAGTTGATCCTGATGAGCCAAAACAAGGTAATACTAGATTTATTTTCGAATGAAACTGATTGGCTGCTGAGAAAATTAATTAAATGAGAAAATGAAAATCATAGTATAGAACTCTATGTTTTATGTTGTACTACTGACTTCGCCTAATTTGATTCTTATTTTCTTTTGCCTAGAATGGGTCTGATGGTTTTATGTTGAAAACCCACAACACTGTTTCTCTGAATTTCTTAGTCAGAACGATAATCGGACTACATTGATTGGTAAAAAATCTAACTTTTAAAACGTGATTCCTTTATGTTTTAGAGAAAGCAACCTGAAGAAGTGGATGGAGATGTTAAAGTTACCATTTTTTTTGTTTCTAATTATCATGTTTTTTTGTCTTTTGGTTGCTGCTGAATTATGTAATGTACAGGTGACGGTTTGTGTGAGTTGGGATTGAAAATTTGTTCCCCCTTCCCCCCCCCCCCCCCCTCCTTTTTTTTTCATATATATATATATAAATGTTAAAGCCCCATAACCTAGGTAGCACCAGTGCGGGTACGGGGATGCGGGTGCGAGGAATAAGGGTGTGGGTGCGGCGGGAGTACCTGGATAAAATATTAAAGATATATTTTCAGATAGTAGTATATACAAATAATTTTTTTATAACTATTAGTGCATTAGTATATACCCTAGATTATTGCTATTATTATTTTCTATTGTTTATCTTTTAAACTCCAAAGTTTTCAAAATTGTATGAAGAACTTGTGTTCTTTTCCAAAAGATCGCTACAAAAAAGTCCCAGCCACACTTCAAAAGAACTCAAAGAATCCATGGAGCATTCAGTATGGGTGCGGCGTCCTTTTTCGAAGAGTCCGTGTTTCATAGCCCATAACTATTGGAGTTTTTGTTCTTAATTCATTGAGTGAATTGGGTTTGAAAATTTATTTTATTTGTTTATTTTCTTTTTTTTTTATGTTAATCTTTTTGTTAAAGCCCCATAACTATTGGAGTTCTTGTGTGCTTAATTCTCTGAATTTCAATCCTGTTATGTTAAAACAAAAACCAACAGCTACTCTGGGGTCTGAGAATTTGCTAATTGAGAATGCTTTTGAGGGTTCTGAAGTGATTGGTAACCGTGATGGAGGTTTTAATCAGGCTCCAATGAAAATAGATGATGTAGAAGGAGCAAATAGAATAGAAGGAAATGAGGAACTTATCAACAATGACGGTATTGATTTTGTGAATACATTGGAAGAAAAGAAGGATGACAATGTTCTCCAGTCAAATAATCCGGAAGATCAATTTTGTCCTCTTGAAGTTTGTATGGAGGACTCAAGAAATGCAGGACGTCTAGAAATAGACAAGGAACAACACAGTTGCAGCATTACTCAAGCTCTTGACTCATCTCTAGGTGTAGATAGGATTGCTGAATGTTTAATGCCACAAGTGAATGGTGAAGAAAAAAATTCATTAGTTGAGAGGAATGAGTTAGAGGAGGTTGAGCACAAAGATATTGAGTTAGAGAAATCATTGCCTACTTGCACTGTAATTAATCATCCACTTTCTGTTGCTTCAGATGAAGAAATTGAAGAAGGAGAAATTTCAGGGGATATTGGAATCTGTGACCAATCATCGGGGTTGTTGCTTGAAGGTGATGTATCATCTGAGTTGAAGGAGGTAGTTGAGGAGCCGATTTGTAAAGACATTAATATTAAGGAAGAGTTTGTTTCTAGAGAGCAAAAAGATGCACATGAGATAGATTAGAAGTCTAATACAAAGTTATCCGGCGTGGAATTGGAACTCATAGGCGGTAGTAGGGTACATATGGAATACAAGTCTGAAATGGTTTTTCCATGGCAAAATATAGAGGCTAAGCAAAACAATGGAGAACTATGGAGTCTGGTAGTGCAATTGCTAGTCCAGAAATTATGTTCCCTCGTGGCAAAATATTGGGTGAAAATCTAACTCAAAATAAATACAGTATGTCTTTTGTCAAGGTATGAATTTGATTGAAACTTTTCCTCAAGTGCTTTGGAAAGTCATAATTTTTTTGCGTTTATGACATCTCTGAACTAGACAATTCAATTTCGGTTGCTTGAGTTGCCACTTGCCCCTAAGGTAATATATTTGATATACCACCTTTAATTTTACGAGGAAGATGCATTTTAGTTAAAACCATCACTTCTGTTTCTATAAAATGATTGTAAATGAGTTCATTCCTTGACATGTCTTTGTGAAGAATGATGCAAATGATCTTAGTAATTTTTGGAGAGCCATGAGATCTGTAACTTTCATAGGCTCTTGACCTCTGTCTCAATAGATGGTGCTAACCAGAATTGGAAGCTACAACTACCATTATCTGTATCAATTTGTTAATGTGTTATTACGTACCATGCCATTTTCCGATCTCTGCATTTAAAGCAGGATGTTGCTGGCTAGTTTGATTCTAAACTATAAGCTTTGAGGCCTTAATGGTGTAGTTTATTAAATATCAAGTCAAGTAGAGTAGAATAATACTCCTCTAGGTGCATGTCGTGCTCGTGCATACTAATAGAATTGCATGACATAAGTCACTGTCAATCAATCTTTTTGGAACAATATGGCAGCAGGTGACTAACACTTAAGTAGGTTTACCTATTTTCCTTTGGGATGCCTCAAAGCTCACCAATCCTCTTTACTTTTATTTATTGATTTTATTAGTCAACAATATTTTTTTATTCTCAATTTGCTGGACATGGCTTTAACTATGGATCATGGCTATTATTTTCGGTCAAATTATGGTACTGTAGTTTTATTTGGAGACCTTGGTTTGTTTAGAGTAGTCTGTGACAGTTAGAGTTTTAAGTTTCCTATTTTGGGTCGTAGTTCTAACTGAATTAGGGATACCTAGCAGCCTATAAATATCTGCATAAGCTTTCCGTTGGGTGAAAAGCTGAGATTATGAAATTTAAGATTGGGTTGTGTGATGTGACTAAACTCTGGCGAGGTTGTGCCTGACAATTCTTCTTCTTTTCTTTTTCTTCTCCAGCACTGTTATCAGATTACTACTCACAGCCCGAGAACAACCATTAGTAAAAAGCTTACTCCAATCAATCCTAACCTATAACCTAAAACTGTGGCTAGCATACAGGCCTTCAAACAACCACAAAACTGAAATATCTGTAACCTTTCCAGAAACTAGCCAATTTCATTGACTTTTCTTCCCCAAGCCATGTACCTTTTTTCCCCTATGTTTTAAATGCCAAACTTGCAAGCTTCCTGTAATACAGACCACCCATTGACGGCTTTATCCCAAGCTGTCATGTACACCGGCTCCATCAAACTTTGTATGATGATCAGTGATCACATTAGGCTTAAAGGGGAAACAAATGTTGGAGCCTCATTATATGTGAAAATTGTGATAGCATAGGGAAGAGCTACTTTCTGGAGATGCAGTTATTGAGGATCATTAGGGACCTAGGGTAATCATTTTCTTGTTGTCAAAGACTTATATTGACTTGCATTTAGATTTTTTTCTTAGTTGACAAAATGAGTGGATCACTCACTGAATATCGTTTAGTGCGACCACATATCTAGCTGTCCTTTCTATGGTTACATTTGGTTCAGATGTAGTAAACCTAATATAGTGTTGGCCATTTGTAGCAGGATGACGGTGTCAGCAAGAAGCGAAAGCGTGGTCCTGGGACCAATGAACGTAGACGAAAGAAAATGGTATTTTTATTTTCTTGATCTTTTCTTCTTCTTTTTTTTTTTTTTTTTTTTTTGGTGTGGTGGGTGGGGGTGGGTTTCATTTCAAGTTGGTACCATTTGATGCTCAACAGACTATTTACATTTCGCAATATTTTAGCTAAGCGCTCATCTAGTGTCGATTTATGCTATATGCATATAATATAATTACGAATTCATTCATCTTCATTACATTATGCAGCTAAAAGAAAGAGCTAAACGAGCGGAAAAGAACAGAAAGCTTGGTATTAAAAGACTGAAACTGCAACCGGTGTTGAAACCAAAAACAGTAACATATTGCCGTCATTATCTCCGGGGAAGATACCAGGAGGTTGTACAATGTTCTATATTTTGTTATTCTAGTTCACAGTGAAGTATTGATTTTTTAGTAGTTTCACATGCATTCGATTGATAACTTTATTTCTTTTTGTTGTAAAAGGGAGAAAAGTGCAAATTTTCACACGATACAATACCCTTGACAAAATCCGTGGTATAATCTTGTGGTTTTTTTTTTTATTTTATTATTATTATTATTATTATTATTATTATTATTATTATTATTATTATCTTATGCTTCATTGTGATTCTATTGTGCGTTTTATTGTGTTCAGTTATGTTCGCTACTTTCTCACCAAAATTATGTATCATCTGTACATCACGCTTCATAAGTGAAATTTTGTATCATCTGACTATCTACATCACGCTTCTCAATTTTTTTCTTGCAAGATAGGGGGTTGTCGTTATCACTCACTCACTCTCCCTCTCTCTCTCTCTCTCTCTCTCTCTCTCTCTATTACTTTTTTGGTGTTGTCATTTGGCATGTCACTCATGCATGAAAGGAGACGACTGTCCATTTGATCACGAACACTCCAAGTATCCTTGTGACAATTACTCTTCTCAAACACATTGAGCTCATCTCAGAAGACTCTCCTGTCGAACACACCAAGCTCGGCTCAGAAGGCACTTCTGTCGACTTTAGCATTCGCAGCTAAACACGAGTCTGAAATCAAGATGGGTCGGTTAATAATGGCCCCACTGTTGGTACTATCTTCAGCAAGGAAACTGGAAGTTCACAAGTTAAACCGATGGAAGCGTCAAAGATTTTGGATTTCTTGTATGGTGGTTGTAATAAAAGCAAGCAATGAAATGAGGACTACTAGAACGTGCGAGTGTTTTTTCTCATCCATCTTAACTGTTTCCAGTGCTTTCGAATATTCGGCTGCTGATACGAGGAAAATGGTTCTGGAATTTAAATTTGGGATGCAGGTGGTTTAAGAAAGAGTATGAAAATGTTCGCCTTTTCCTTCTAATTTCATGACATCAATACGTAGCTGGCATCAGACTTCGGAGCTTAAGTTACCCAATTGGTATCGTGCAGAATTGATCTAGCACATGGCTTCAGCCTAGAGGCTGTACAGTGAACAAAGGCATTTTGTCTTCAGCTGACCTTGTGCTAAGGGCGTGACTGAGCACAAAGTCATGTGCAAGTAGTAGACATTCAACACACACTTTAATTTTGTAGAACTGGTTCAATTTTGAACCTTTGAACTGGTTCATTTGCCTTCTTAAACAGTCTCTTGTAAGATCATTCCATTGGTATGTTGGGATTTTATATGCTGAAGTTATGAATCTGAAGTATATATATCCATACCATCTTCCACACTTCACTTATATTGTTTTATTTTGTTATGTTTGATGATGGTGATTGCGATGATCTTGCGTAGCTATAGATGTCAAGGTGGCAAACCCAACTCTTTACTTCCATTGGAGAAAGATGGATTTCTGCCTCAGTATTGTTTTTTCTCAATGCTGCATGATTTGAAAATAAACAACTCTAAGTCCTCAGCATCCACGATCTTGTTGAGTACTTCAGAACATCGTGGGAAGAAACATTTTCCGAGTTCCACTAACCGTGCAAAATAAAAAAAAAACAAAGACTTTTATTCCCAAATATTAAAATAATTTTTCAGAATTGTCGATTTGCCCCTAAATACAAAGTTAAGATTTCACAAAAAGGACAAAAAAAAAAAAAGAAAAAGAAAAAGAAAATTCATGATAAGGACCAAGGAGGGTGGTGCTGGTGATCAAAGTTGTAACACAAAACTTTGCTTCAAGTTTTTATTTCCCTTCAATTTTCCAAAAAGCATTGGGTAAGGGTAAGGGTAAGGGTAAGGGTAAGGGTAGGGGGGGGGGGGGGGGGGGGGGGGTGGAGTTCTATAAATTATTAAAAAATATGCTTTTGTACAATTGTATAAACTGGTACATTATCTTGATTGTTTTAGCAATTAAGACAAATAACAAGTATAAATAAGCTACATTAGGCTTTTAACATGTAATCCAACTCCCAATATTCTTAAATCAACTTTGGAGTTTTTAAAATTATGTTAAGAGTCCCCCGTTTTGAACGCCCGGCCTCATGCGAGAAGAATCCGCTGCGTAGCAGGTGCTGACACGTCTACCTTTTTGAACAGTCCGTGCTTCCTAGCCGTTCTATAAAATCATTCTGAGAAATTGTTTTAAAAACTTCGAAATGACCTGAATCAATATATAGTTACAAATTTACATTCCAAATTTCGTACATCTAAGTACAAAGTTACACATTTTATATTTGAATGACAATGTTTGATTTGAGACTTAACACGCCAAAGCTCTCTGAGATTGGTGATAGAATGCGTATCATTGTTTGAGAGTCCAAACTATCAAAACTCTTAAAACCAGCTTCTTCAAAGAAAATATATATATACAAAAGTCACGAAATGTGTTTTATTCCAAAAGAATAGAACGCGATTTTGAATATACAAAAGTCAATTGTGCCTTAGTTTATAATTTGTATCTTAGTGATGAATTTAACATTATTAACTCTTAATTAACTATTAATTTCATAAATACTTTAATTACTAATTTAAATATACTACATTTTAATATGTTTATATTTGTGCCCTAGAATATTTATGTGTTAGTAATATGTTAATATAATATATTATTAAAACATGACTAATTGTGAAATAATTAATGATACCTAAAAGTAATTTGAGCCACAAAAACTACTTAAAATAGATATTTTTTTTATTAATTATTTTAATTAATATTGGAAGCGTATATAACACATTAAAAGACAAAAGTACTAACATATTTTACTACTACTAAACCACACAATTATTTGATTAACATTCAAAAGTTAATAATGTTAATTCCAAATATATACTCGTACTATTTTTTGCTTAAAGAGGTAATAACTAATAAATATTATTATAGTTACACTTTGTACCCAAAATCATGTTAGCGAAATTGGTGGAGGTGTTGGCATTATCTCTTTTGGTCCTTAGAGCAACTTCAACCATATTATTCATATTCAATTTCTAGTTATTTTGGGAAATCAAAGTGCATTTTTGGAGCTCCAATGGGTTCTCTAAATGGTTCTCTATTTTGGAGAGCCCCTTTTTGGTTCTCCACATTTGAGGAGAGAGAGTGTGAAAATGGGTAATTACCCATAAGTAAAATAATGAAAAATAATACATATCATATTCATTTAAGGAGAGAGAGAGCATTAAAATTTTCAACTTTTGTATTAAAAAATTAATATAATAATTCAAACCTCCCCATAATGGAGAACATGGTTGGAGTTGGGAGCTTAAAACTGATTAGCTAAAATAGCTTTTTAGTTATTTTGGCTAAAAATTAGAGAATTTTTAGGTAATCACTGTTAAAACTCGAATTTTTTTTTTTTGGTCAAAATAGCTTAGCTAACAATTTTGGTAATCACTATTAAGCCCCCAATCCCAACAATGTTCCCTATTATAGGGAGATTTGTATTATTATATATTAGTTGTTATACAAAAGTTGAAAATTTCAATACACTATCTCTCTTCTTTTTTTTTTTTCCTTTTTTTTTTATCGCAATACATTATCTCTCCTTAAATGAATTTGATATTTATTACTCTTCATTATTTTATTTATAATTACCCATACTCACACATACACTCTCTCTCTCTTCAAATGTCGAGAATCAAAAAGGGACTCTCCAAAATGGAGAACCATTTGGAAAATCCGTTGGAGCTCCAAAAATGCACTTTAGTTCTCCAAAATAACTTTAAAATGACTATAAATAATAGGGTTGGAGTTGCGTACAAAAGGAAATTCGCGTGTAAGTTAGAGAAAAGCTAATCCTTGTTTGACTGGGTTAAACTGTCTTATTGAGAAGCAGCATCTTGGGTGCATATTTTGAACCACGTTTTTGGGAGGTCAAAACACAGTTTGGGTTGCAAACCAAACACTTCAAAAACATGGATTGGAGCCCAACCTGCGTTGTATGCCACCAAAACGCAATAACAAACACCCTCTAATACTATACTTTCTAAATTTGAATTCTAAATACTTTATCGGTTATTCGATTGTACCATATGCAACAATATATAGTATCATCCACTATTGTTACTTATAATTGTTAGGCCATCTCTCATCCTTGAATCAAATCCATATCAAACATAAAATTTGGTTCAAAATCCCTTAAAATGCTTTCTAATCCTACAACCAAACCCACACCAAAGTGAGTTTTGCCCAAATCTCGTACCAAAATGAAATAATACTGTTCATTGAATCAAATTTTGATATGAATCAAATTTTAATATGACTTTATTTAAAAAAAAATTAATAAGTATTTCACTCAAATTTGATTTGATATGGATTTGAGTAAGGGTTGGGGATGCTTTTATTCAAATTTCATACTCAAATGGAAAAAAATATATATATTATAAACAATTTTGGGTATGACCATTGGAGAGCAAAATACAAAATCAAGCTTTTACTCAAATTTTAAGTGAAATTTGGGTAAGGTTGGAGATGGTCTTAGAGCATTTGAAAACCAAATTTGTGATTCAAATTTGAGAGGCATAACATTACTTTTTGATTTATAATTTTTTTTCTTGCGCTATGAATAATGTATTAAGTTGAGTAGTCTCAACATATCTACTACCTTGTAAAAGAGGCTTAATGAGTTAGTGAAATACAATCTTGTCCCTCTCCTAAACTCATATCTACACTCATCTTTAGGATATATTGATTTGGGTAAGGGCAATTTTGTCATTTCAATCGACCAATTATCTTCAACCAGGCTTGTAATTACAAGTGTACCCTTTTACTATACCATAATGACTCGTACATTCGTACATCTTGATACTCATCATAATGATATATTGATTTGTGCGAGGGAAATTCTGTCATTTCAGATGAATTATAACATTCAGGTCAGCTTTTAAAATTTTATTTAATATAATAATGAGGATTCACTCAATAATATTATGTCTAATTATATTTGGGTCAACAAGTTTTTACATTAGGTCAATAAATTTGGGGATATTTATTGACTCGGTCGCATTAGGGCCCAGCTGGATGGATCCGATCTCGACGTTCCTCAAAACTGGTGGCTTTCCAGACGGAAAAGACGAAGCCCGATGAGTCAAATACCAGGCGGCTCGATACCACCTCACCGACGGCGTCCTCTACAAAAGGGGTTTCTCTATCCCCTATCTCAGATGCGTCCACCCCTCAGAGGTCTCATGTTTAAAGTGGTTTGGTCATGGGTTTTGTAAAGCAACAACAATTTGTCCAGAATTTCAAAACAGCAATACCTTTTTGAAATAAGCAAATCAGAACCTTAATCAAGTATCCTCGGCCTCAAATAATTTTTTATATGAAGTTTAAGGTGTTAG
This sequence comes from Hydrangea macrophylla, assembly GCA_033977485.1. Taxonomy (NCBI): domain Eukaryota; kingdom Viridiplantae; phylum Streptophyta; class Magnoliopsida; order Cornales; family Hydrangeaceae; genus Hydrangea; species Hydrangea macrophylla. The sequence goes on along the minus strand of CM066992.1, from coordinate 7,819,216 downwards.
TAAGATCCCCTAAAAAGATTAGAACCTTTCTGATTCGTTTACTATTTTTAGAAAATCATACAAAATCTCTGGACAAAGAGTTGTAAGATCCTGATTGACGTCTAGTGTTTGTCTAATTCCTAGAGATCGAATCGTTGATCTTCGATTTTTCTTTTTTGGGTTGGAAACTAGACTCACAGAGGTATCTTGTATCCAAAATTCATTAAAATCCAACCACGGGAACTATGCTTTTCTAATTTTTGAAGTTCAGGTCCGCTCTCTGAAACTTTCAGAAATTTAGGACAGATTTGACAAACTTTGTAAATAATGGTTCAAATGATCTTTTCATGATTTAGGGTTTATACCATGCCTTGATAATGATTAGTTAAACTTAAATTCAAAGGTTAAGTGATCCAAATCAATGAATAGCTCATGTCTTGCTCTTGTTCATATATATTCATCCATATAGATTGGTGCTTGTAATTAGGATTCATTTGTTTTAGATTAAATACCATTTGATAGATTAAAGCTAAAAGCCTAGGATTGTTATTTAAGATCCAACTTTATATCTTGTATATCATGTGAACTAACCCTTTTGTTTTGTAGCGCTTTGTGAGGTACAATTTATCTACCCTTCTCAAATTTATTCCATTCTTTGATCTTTTTTATTTATTTTGATTTTTCGACCTCATGCGCGACACCTTAGAATTAGGGTTTGCCTTATGTGCGTATACGTGTATTAGAGACTCTTTTATTAGGATTCCAACTTTTTGTATGCATTGCACGTTTTAATATTTTGTCGTTGGATCCCGGGTAAGCTTTCTAGTTCTCTATTGCATATCATGTTGCCAGCTAATTGAAGTACTTGGTTTTGAATGATACTTTGTCATTAGCAAATTTATACCATTTCAACATGCTTGTGTAATGTATATTTATATCTATGTATTAATTGAGTAGAGGCCTATCGTAAGATAGGATGAGAGAGGGTGTTTTAGTCCGTCGGACTCCTTCCTCTTTCATTCCATAATCCCCGGACCTAGTTAATCTTTGGTTTCGCAAAATATCGGTTTGCTTTCAAAATGGTTTCTTAATTTTTTCCTTTTCAAAAAATTAAGTGGCGACTCGCATTCGCATTTGAAAATTGTTTTGAAATTTAAAAGAAAAGCTGTGGGTAAGATAAATTGCGGTATCCACAATGTGTATGGGTGTTTGCATGGAAGTGTATACAAGGGAAGAGGAGTGAATGCTTGGGTTTCTTCCTAATTCTCTTCTATCTCTCCATGGAACTCTTAAATCTCCTAACTCTTCCTCTCTCTATATGTGCAGATTGTAAGTGTCCAAGAGGGTGTAGTACGTGTGTATGCATGTATAAATAAAACTAGGTGGTTGCTAGGTGTCTTCATGTATGTGTTAGGGTGTTGCATGCATGGACAAGTGTCCCACATGTGGACAAGTGGCAAGGGTATAAGTGACATGTGTCTAGGGTGTTGCATGTGCCACCATGTGGCCGGCCATGGAGGGGCCTATCTTGGGTTTTGTGCCACTACCTCGGTTTGTGTGCAAATGTCCACGATATGCGTGTCGGTCTCAATTTACTTGCAATCAGGTATCATTTATAATGTCTGGGTCCAGGTACAGTATTAAGTTGAGTCTAATTACGGTCGAGTCGGTGCGGTACTTTACAGTCTAATTAGTAATTACATTACACTGATACAGTCACACAAATAAAATAAAATATAATAATAGACCAGATATGGAAATTTATAAAACTCATTTTATTAAATGCAGAGAAATTACAGGTACTACACAATCCAAACACAGTGTAATGCACCATATTGATGTGAGTAGAAAGAAAAATTAAAGTACCATATTCTCTAATGTACGATTTATAAATTGCAAAATAAGCTATATATTGGAAAAGCACCTGAAGCCCAACTTTAAATAAATTTCTCAAATAAATTGAAAAAAGCTATAAATTCTAAATCTATAAAACACACAAAATACTTTGTTTTAGCTATTTCTAAGTTATAAGCTAGACGTTACAGCTTATAAGTTGTAATAAACGGCCCCATCGTCTATGGAGTGTATTGTTACACCAATCTGAATAAGGACATGTTTGGCACACCTTTCATTTCTGTGATTTAATTAAAAATAATAATTTTCAGCACAAATTTCTTAGACTAACACAAAGATTGGATGACATAATTTTGTTTGTCAAACAGTTTTATTTACATTTTGGAATTCCATTATCAATATACATTCTAAAAACTCGTTGCCAAATAGGGCCTTACACGGGCAAACCCATTGGAGTCTAGAAGGCCCAAAACCCTCCTATTCTTAGACCTTGGTGTGTGTACATTAACGATCAATATTCACCCCCACTGCCATAAGGGAAAAAATCGAGAAGAAAAAGGAACAAAAGAGAAGACCCAGATAAAAATGGTGGTAAGGTTTAGATTATCGAGGTTCGGATGCAAAAACAAGCCTTTCTATCGAGTTATGGCCGTCAATAGTAGATCTCCCAGAGATGGCAAGCACTTAGAAGTCTTGGGTTACTACAACCCATTACCAGGTAATCCTTTGTTTGGTTCCCGAGAAAATAAAAGAAAATGTTTTTTTTTTATTTTTTTTATGTCAAAATTGGGCTTCTGTGGAGGATTGTTCTTATAAAACGTGCTAAATTTTATCAGGGTTTGAATTAGGGACTTTGCTTTATCAAATTTGAGCATCATTTTAGCTTTTAAAAATCCAAAGAATATGATTTTGCCCCTATTTTTATTGGGTTTTCTCTTAGCTAGGTAATCCCCTTTATTGATTTGCTTGGTTGCTGAGAACTTTGAAGACTAAAAATTTGAAATTTTACTTTGTTTAGGACTTTGTATTACTAACTTTAGACTGGGCCAACCTGTTATAGATTTCAAGAGCAGTGATTGTTTCAGTGTGTTCTGATATTTTTTTTAAAAGAATGGGTCTAAATTTTGATAGAGTGAAGTAAGTTGTTTTATAATCGTCACGAAGAATCGAAGTGTTCACCGTATCCATTTCGTCACGAAGAATCCAAATGATACACAACTTTATAACCGTCACTTCGTCACGAAGAATAGAAGTGTTCACCATATCCATTTCATCATGAAGAATCGAAATAATACACAACTTTATAACCGTCACTTCGTCACGAAGAATCAAAGCGTTCACTGTATCCATTTTGTCACGAAGAATCGAAATGATACACAACTTTATAACCGTCACTTTGTCACGAAGAATCGAAGCATTCACCGTATCCATTTCATCACGAAGAATCGAAGCGTTCACTGTATCCATTTCGTCACGAAGAATCGAAGCATTCACCATATCCATTTCGTTACGAAGAATCAAAATGATACACAACTTTATAACCATCACTTCATCACGAAGAATCGAAGAGTTCACTGTATCCATTTCGTCATAAAGAATCGAAATATTACACAACTTTATAACCGTCACTTCTGTAGGAAAAATAGTTTAAATTAAAGTTTTAAACTCGCAGCGGAAAAGTTAAGTTATAAAAACTTATTGGTATGCCCGGATCTACTACTCGCTAACTCGGATGTTCTAACTTCTGGATGCCTGCTTAAGCCCATAAATGGACTTTTGCAACTTGCATACCAAGTTACCTTTCCGACCAGCTATGAACCCTTCTGGTTGTTGCATATAGATGTCCTCCTCAAGATTGCCATTCAAGAATGCAGTCTTGGCGTCCATCTGCCAGATCTTATAATCTAGGCATGCAGCAATGGATAAGAGTATTCTGATGGACTTAAGCATGGCTACTGGTGAGAAGGTTTCCTCATAGACAATACCCTCCCTTTGAGTATAACCTTTCGCTACAAGCCTTGCCTTAAAGGTCTCAACCTTTCCATCAGATCCTCTTTTCCTCTTATAGACCCGTTTACAGCCAATGGGTTTAATATTGGCTGGAAGTTCTACAAGATCTCAGATCTGATTGGAATCCACAGATTCCAATTCAGCCTTCATAGCTTTAATCCAATGAGCTGAATCAACATCAGCCATTGACTCTTCGTAAGTGGCAGGATCAGATTCAGATTCTGATTCTATGGAGACAGCTTCAAAAATTTCTCCTAAGAACATGTATCTATCTAGCTGGCTGATAATCCTCCCACTACGACGAGGTACTGGTGCAGAAATGGGTGAAGAAATGGTATTTTCTTGATTTACATCGTTATCAACTGCGGGTTAGACTGAGGGCTCTCCTTCTATCTCTCTAAGATCTATCCTTCCCTTAGGTTTATGGTTCATGATATAATCATCCTTCAAGAAAACAACATTTGTACTAACAAACACTTCCTGTTCTCTTGGATCATAAAAATAGCATCCATAAGTACCCTTTGGATACCCTACAAAATAACATACTTCTGATCTAGAATCCAACTTGCTCATCTTTCCTTTTCAGCACATGTGCCGGACACCCCCATATCCGGAGATGTTGCAAAGAGGGCTTGCGCCCAATCCACATCTCCCGTGGTGTCCTGGGAACAGATTTGCTTGGTACTAGATTTAGTATGTATGCAGCGGTTTCCAAAGCATAACCCCAAAGGAATAATGGCAACTCAGAATAACTCATCATCGACCTAGTCATGTCTAAAAGAGTCCGATTCCTTCTCTCAGCTACACCGTTCTGCTGAGGCGTACCAGGTGCAGTCAACTGTGACAGAATCCCATTCTGTACGAGGTGATCAATAAACTCATTAGAGAGGTACTCGCCACCTCGATCAAATCGAATGGCCTTGATATGTGTGCCCAATTGCTTCTCCACTTCAGCCCTAAACTCTTTGAACTTTTCAAAGGCTTCAGACTTGTGCTGTATTAGGTACACATATCCATACCTTGAGTGGTCATCAGTAAATGTTATGAAATACTCATAACCACCCCTTGCTCTAATATTTATTGGTCCACACACATTAGTATGAACTAATTCCAACAATGCATTGGTCCTATTGCCCTTTGCTGGAAAGGGCCTTTTGGTCATCTTACCCTCTAAACAAGACTCGCAGACTTCCATTGGTTGGAGAACCAAATCGCCTAAGACCCCTTCTTTGACTAGTCTGCCAATCCTATTTAGATTGATATGGCCAAGCCTCATATGCCAAAGTCTTGTTGGATTAGTGGAAGGTTCCTTTCTTTTAGATGGTACAGAAACCACTGAGTTATTAAGTTCCATACAAGAGTCTTTAGAAATATTGGGAGTAATCACATACAAACCATTTGATTTAACACCAGAACATATAAAAGAACTATTTCTTTTAATAACAACTTCAGTTCCAAAATGAAAAGAATAACCATTATTCGATAAATTAGAAACTGAAATTAAATTACGTCTCATTAAAGGGACGTAAAGTACATCTGATAAAATCAAAACTTTATTGTCTAGAAATTCTAAAACTATGACTCCTATAGCAACCGCAGATACGGTTGCGCTAGAACCTAGAGTAAGTATGATTTCCCCATCACTGCACCTCCTGGTTGATCTGAACCCCTACAATGAATTACATATATGGTTAGTCGCCCCAGAATCAATGCATCAAGTGTTTGAAGTATCCGTAATAAAACTTACTTCAATCACATGTGATTCAATCATACCTTGAACTCTTGTAGCTAAGAATTCTGGACAATTCCTCTTCCAGTGGCCTTTCTCACCGCATTGGAAACACTTTCCTTTGCCTTGGTCACCCACCTTCCCTTTGCCCTTACCTTTTCCCTTAGATTTTGCATCTTAGGGACCGGTCCAACACTTGGACCACCAGTGCTAGCCTTCTTCTTCCCTTTCTTTCCTTTCGGCTTAGATCGGGAAGAGGAACCACTTTTCTCAATGTTTAAAACGCTGCCCCCAGGCTTGATCACCCCTTCCGCTGCCAGTAAAGAGCTCATCAATTCGCTCATTGAAAAATCCATTTTATTCATATTATAATTCAGTTTAAATTGAGCGAATGATGGCGACAGCGTATTGAGGATCATATCAACTTGGGTCGGTGCATCGATGTTGGCACCTAGGGTCTCCAGCTCGTTTAAATAACCAATCATTTTTAAAACATGTTCTTTGACTAGAGTCCCTTCCGACATCTTAACACTCATTATCTTCTGCATAGCTACCTGCCTGGCAGGCCTGCCATGCTCCCCAAACATCTTTTTCAGGGATTCGATAATGTCACTGGCGGAATTGTTCGACTGGTATTGGTGTTGTAACACATTAGCCATAGAAGCCAATATGTAACAACGAGCCATCCCATTCGACTTTTTCCATTTATCGAACTCGCGTCTAGCAGCAGCCGAAGCATTTGCAGCGGGTTCTTTGGGGCATGGGGTGGTGAGGACATATATGTGATCCTCCGTAGTTAATACGATGTCAAGGTTACGTTTCCATTCAGTGTAGTTATTTCCAATTAACTTGTTTTGAGTGAGTATGGTGGCAAGTGGACTAAATGCAGATCCAGACATTATGATTACTGAAAATCAAACAAAATAAATATGGATATCAGAAATTGACAGTTTGAAATAAAAGAATCCTTTTAAAACTCTTATTTAAAACAAAGTCGCCGGAATATCGAAACGAAAGAATAAAGCTTCCGTGTGGTGGTCAATGTTCGATCTTTCGATTTATCATGACTTATCCGCCATGCAACTTTTACAAAAACAAGTCATGACTCCCGAACCTATTTGATCTCTAAGTTTCTGAATAATGCCCCGTGTGGGATCCCTTATCCAGAGCTTAGCTAGTGTGTACCATTAACTAGGATCCAATCACAACCGTCTTAAGTAGCGCCTCCGTGTGGTGGTCACCCTCTAACACGTCTGATTGATCCTATCCTTAGGAAGTTCACATCTAGTAACCAATGAGTAGTGTACCCTCCGTATGGAATGATCACCCCTGGCGAGGTGACACAGAATGCACTACTCATCTTACAGTGAACCGTTAATGGAAGATCGTGGGTGTTATAAATAAGACCCTCTCCCACTAGATTTAGTAAAAAGGATTTTGCCCTTTTAAAGAAAATTTGTTTCTACACACTACCCATAAACATCTGATGTTTACTAATGTGTTGAAAACGGTTTTTGAATTTTATTTTAGAAAACTTGTTTTACGTGCATGCAAGTAGTAACAATGTATGAAAACTCCAATCACAAACAAAGCACATAAAACAAAAAACTAAAATCAAAATATAGGCATTCAAACAATGCCTCTATCTCCTATGGCTCTATCTCCATAGAACCACCTCTTGGTTTGATTGCCTCCAGCTCCATCTTCATGGACAATGGCTCCTTGCTCCATCTTCATGGAATTTCTAATTCTATTACATTGGTCCTATGATTCTTTTGAAGCTTACAATTTGTCTAGAAATAAAAATTTCAACAAGTAAATAAAGAAGGCTAGGGAAACCGGTGCGACTTTCCTTTTCGTAGGATTGAAGTCGCAGCGCCCTTTACATATGCCTTTAAACCAAACCAATAACTAAAATAAACATGCACCAATCTCAAAACATTCAAACAAAATACATGCTCTTGGTGCCACAGGAGATAGGGACTAAACTTGCTGCAAAAGGTTAGTCGCACGTACATCCATGCATATATAACAAATATATATAATCATTGGAACCCCTAATTGATTCACACAGTACATAAACTCTTTAGGTACTGAATTATAACACAAAACATCATCTCACTTCTCTGTCATAGTTCGATCGATCGAAGACCGTTCGATCGCTCGAACCTTCGATCGATTGAACATTGTTCAATCGATTGAACATTCTGTTTCACTGAATGATTTGAAAAATTTGCAGAATATTTTAAAATTAAAGTTTTTAATTTCAAAAACTCTTTAAAACTGTGAAACAGAGATCTTGACAAAGAATTTGTCTCGATCGATCTAACTACATTCGATCGATCGAACATCAGAAGGTTTCGATCGATCGAAACCTGTTCGATCGCTTGAGTACAGAAGATGTTCAATCGATTGAAACAAGTTCGATCGATCGAACCCGCCTTGCATCCTATGCAATCACAAATTTGTATTCTACTACGATAATACTGCAGAAACAGATCTGTGACAATGCCGTTTCAAAAACAGTTCTAAAATCAACATGCAAATCAAAACTAGTGTTCCAATTACGCATCTATAGATCCAAACAAGCGTGGCTCTGATACTAATTGTAGGAAAAATTGTTTAAATTAAAGTTTTAAACCCGCAGCGGAAAAGTTAAGTTATAAAAACTTATTGGTATGCCCAGATCTACTACTCGCTAATTCTATAGATGCGCACAAGAGGGGATAAGATTATACCTTTGTGTCTTGAACCCAATTCTGATATCTTCAACCTTGGTGATGCAGTAGCCTCCACTAGGTTATCTTAACCATTATGTCTCCTGCGGATGCCTGCCAGAAAGACTAGAGATGGTGGAATCTCTAATATAGAGGATAGGAAGGTTTAGGAAGACTAAAATAGTTTCTGCAGCGCCTGGTTAATAAAAACGACGAACTCTTTTCCCAGAACGCAGCTGCCCTATTTATAGATTCCCAAAACCGACCTAGACTTCGACCGATCGAAGTGACTTCGATCGATCGAACTTTCGATTGATCGAGACAAGTTCAATCGATCGAACCAGTCGTGGCTTCGATCGATCGAACCTGCCTTGACATTATCCTGATTTGCCTTTCCAAGCAACCTTGCGGAGCTAAGAGTGGGACCTCCTAGGTCCTTTATTATTGGCTCAGACCAGTTTGTTAATTACCATGACCAAACTCTTTGATCAGCAAACTAACCAACTGGTCAGTTAACGTTTACTCCACTATAAAACGATAACTGAACTCCAACGCAAAAGAACATATCCGAAGCGATGACTAGACTTGTATGGTGTACTAATGTCCCTCTACCTTCAGCATTCGTAATCATATTCAGGTGGTCGGATAACAGTTCCTGTCAACTTGAATCATGATTACTTCTTGTATTCCTTGAGTCCCATTCACCTCTCATGATTACCAAACATGTCAATAACTATTATCAACAAGACTGCAGTTCTCAGTAATCAACTTGGTGACATTCTCAAGGGAATGCTTACTCTGAATCAGAGGGTAGATTCTATCTTGACAATATATGTTCACAACCCTATGAACATGACATACCCAAGATACCCAGGTGTTGATCTTCTATAGACCTCACTGATTGATAAGTCAAAGCAGTCATATCCACAGTCTGTGTTCATAATCGTCTCAAGATTGAGAACACGTACCTTATACAAGTTATGAGTTCCTATTGACTGTTGACAGCCTTAAGCGTCAATAGGAAACTCAGGTCCGTCAATGCACTATAAGCACTAGCATATCAACTAAGAGTTACACTCTAGTGATTAAGATTAATTACTCCATCCAATGGTAGTTAATTATGCTACAGTGTAGACCTGATGAGGTATCCAGTCTCATCATCTACTATGACATATTCTAAGTATCAAAGAATAGTAATTCGTATCTCACTTGTGTGTATCTCATGTACACACGAACTGCTTACTATGATACTTAAGGATAAACAATCATCTAATGAAAGAAACATACACAATGAAATGTAAAGCTGATATCCATATATTATAATGCTAATGTCTCATACATAAAGTAATGGTTTGAGGGCACAAACACAACAACTTCGTCATGAAGAATCGAAGTGTTCACCGTATCTATTTCGTCACAAAGAATCGAAATGATACACAACTTTATAATCGTCACTTCGTCACAAAGAATCGAAGAGTTCACCGTATCCATTTCATCACGAAGAATAAAAATGATACACAACTTTATAACTGTCACTTCATCACGAAGAATCGAAGCGTTCACCATATCCATTTCATCACAAAGAATCGAAATGATACACAACTTTATAACCGTGACTTCGTCATGAAGAATCGAAGTGTTCACCGTATCCATTTCGTCACGAAGAATCGGAATGATACACAACTTTATAACTGTCACTTCGTTATGAAGAATCAAAGTGTTCTCCGTATCCATTTCGTCATGAAGAATTGAAATGATACACAACTTTATAACCGTCACTTCGTCATGAAGAATCGAAGCGTTCACTTTATCTATTTCGTCACGAAAAATCGAAGCGTTCACAATATCCATTTCGTCACGAAGAATTGAAATGATACACAACTTTATAACCATTACTTCATCACGAAGAATTGAAGTGTTCACCGTATCCATTTCGTCACGAAGAATTGAAATGATACACAAATTTATAATCGTCACTTCGTCATGAAGAATCGAAGTGTTCGAGCTATAAGTATGTTGTACGGCACGATTATTGCATTGATAGTGATTGGGTAAGTTTCCATCGTAAGTATATTATGACAAAAATTAGAATGATGGATGTATAAACGTAACTTCGAAAGTATAATCGGAAGTCCTTTAATGAACTAAATTCCGAAATGAGTGACGCGTGCTTGATCAGGAAAACATAATGGTCGGTTGTGCTATGTTAGAAGTAGGTTATGCTGAGGATAATTGTTGGGATAGTGAGAAAAGGGTATGGATGACGAATGGTATAAAGTTGTGCATCATTTCGATTCTTCGTCACAAAATAGATTCAATTCTTTGTGACAAAATGGATACGACGAACACTACGATTCTTCGTGACGAAGTGACGGTTATAAAGTTGTGTATCATTTCGATTCTTCGTGACAAAATGGATATGGTGAACGCTTCGATTCTTCGTGATGAAGTGACGGTTATAAAGTTGTGTATCATTTCGATTCTTAGTGAGGAAATGGATACGGTGAACACTTTGATTCTTCGTGACGAAGTGACGGTTATAAAGTTGTGTATCATTTCAATTCTTCGTGACGAAATAGATATGGTGAACACTTTGATTCTTCGTGACGAAGTGACGGTTATAAATTTATGTATCATTTCGATTCTTCGTGATGAAATGGATAAGGTGAACACTTCGATTCTTTGTGATGAAGTGACAATTATAAAGTTGTGTATGATTTCGATTCTTCGGGATGAAATGGATATGGTGAACGCTTCGATTCTTCGTGACAAAATGGATACAGTGAACGCTTTGATTCTTCGTGACGAAGTGACGGTTATAAAATTGTGTATCATTTCAATTCTTCATGACAAAATGGATACAGTGAACACTTCGATTTTTCGTAACGAAGTGACAGTTATAAAGTTGTGTATTATTTTGATTCTTCATGACGAAATGGATACGGTGAACACTTCGATTCTTCGTGACGAAGTGATGGTTATAAAGTTGTGTATCATTTTGATTCTTCGTGACGAATGGATACGGTGAACGCATCGATTCTTCGTGACGAAGTGACGGTTATAAAGTTGTGTATCATTTCGATTCTTAGTGATGAAATGGATACGGTGAACACTTTGATTCTTCGTGATGAATTGACGGTTATAAAGTTGTGTATCATTTCTATTCTTCGTGACAAAATGGATACGGTGAAACTTTAAATGGTCATCACACTACTTTTACAAAAACGGAAACAAAGCATGTAGCTCATGGATCTATAACATGGATTTGATACCAACAAACATATAGATGAAACCCTTAACATAATCATCTATGCGATGGCACTACCATACCACGAAATATTCATAACAACACAGGTACCGGAAAACAAGCATCATCAATCACAACAATGCATAACAATACATCATACAAATAGGTGTACAAAACCTTCATTTTACTATATTGTCCAATGTACGATTTATAAATTACAAAATAATCTATCTATTGGAAAAGCATCTCAAGCCCTACTTTAAATAAGTTTCTCAAATAAATTGAAAAAAGCTATAAATTCTAAATCCATAAATCACACAAAATACTTTGTTTTACCTATTTCTAAGCTATAAGCTAGACGTTACAGCTTATAAGTTGCAATAAATGGCCCCATCGTCTATGGAGTGTATAATTGCACCAATCTGAATAAGGACCTATTTGGCACATCTTTCATTTCTGTGATTTAATTTTAAAAAATTATTTTCACCATAAATTTCTGAGACTAACACAAAGATTGGATCACATAATTTTGTTTGTCAAACAGTTTTATTTACATTTTGGAATTCCATTATCATTATACACTCTAAAAACCTGTTGCCAAATAGGGCCTTACACGGGCAAACCCACTGGAGTCTGGAGGCCCAAAACCCTCCTATTCTTAGACCTTGGTATGTGTAAATTAACGATCAATATTCACCCCCACCACCAAAAGAGACAAAATCGAGAAGTAAAAGGAAAAAAAAGAGAAGACCCAGATAAAAATGGTGGTCGGGATTAGATTATCGAGGTTCGGATGCAAAAACAAGCCTTTTTATCGAGTTATGGCCGCCAATAGCAGATCTCCCAGAGATGGCAAGCACTTAGAAGTCTTGGGTTACTACAACCCATTACTAGGTAATCCTTTGTTTGGTTCCCGAGAAAATAAAAGAAAATGTTTTTTTATGTCGAAATTGGGCTTCTGTGGAGGATTGTTCTTATAAAACGTGCTAAATTTTATCAGGGTTTGAATTAGGGACTTTGCTTTATCAAATTTGAGCATCATTTTAGCTTTTAAAAATCCAAAGAATGTGATTTTGCCCCTATTTTTATTGGGTTTTCTCTTAGCTAGGTAATCCCTTTACTGATTTGATTGGTTGCTGAGAACTTTGAAGACTAAAAATTTGAAATTTTACTTTGTTTAAGACTTTGTATTATTAACTTTAGACTGGGCCAGCCTGTTATAGATTTCAAGAGCAGTGATTGTTTCAATGTGTTCTGATAATTTTTTTTTTACAGGTCAAGATGGTGGTAAAAGAATGGGTCTAAATTTTGATAGAGTGAAGTAAGTTGTTTTATAATGTTACTTTGTTTCCAACTTTTGGGTTCTTCATAAGTTAACAGTGAAATGTTGCATTTCGATGAACTGTCTGATAATTGTTGGAAACTTATCTCTAACTATGCATCTTATGGAACTGTCTTACAACTTTGATAATTTTTAATGCCCCTGGTATATGTTACTTGAAAAAAAATGAACGGTCCATTTAAAGTATTGGTGAGCAAATTAGATGTGAGTGTTAACTCTACTTGGTCAGGAAAGGAAAGATATTCAAAGGGGGGAATAATTTTTGTTTGTTTGTTTACACTACTTGGTCAGGAAAGGAAAGATATTCAAAGGAGAGTGTTATTGCTTGTTTGCATATCTTAGTTGTAGCGTGCCTTCTCTCCTTCTCTCACTTCGGAAGGATTTAGCAGTCTTTTCTTATGATGACCTGGTCGAGAGAGTACGGTACATCAGTGTAAAAGATTGAGTTGGATCTGTGAGGTTGGTTGAAGATGATGTTACGTAGCATTCAGAATCTGTCTTGAAGTGAACGAATTAGAAAGAACGAAGAAGTAAGTAAATGAGACGACTCTTTCTTGAACTATATCATAAACGGATCTTCCCCACCACACCAATCACGAGTTTTTATCTATTCTTCTCGTATATAGTCATAATGCCCTTAATGCTAGGTTTTGAAAAAGACTTTTCATGTCATTCTGATGTAGGACAAGAGGACTGCATTAACTACAAAATTCTTACGCATTTTTATTTTAGTTGTAATTTTCGTTTTTTTGTTCCATAGGCTTTATTTTCTATCTTTTAGCTAGCTTTAGGCCTTTGATGATGGAATTTGACTTCTAATATGTTACCTTATCGGTTAGGTTTTTTTTAGGAAGTATAAGATTTGAGTTTCAAGTCATATAGAGAGTCTAATTAGGCATTGAAAAAGAAAAACGAATTTCTGTTTATTTCCTTATATGATAGGATTATATTTCTAGCATTATTATAGTTTCCTAGTTTCTTTTTATTTCCTTAGTTTACTTTTCTTTGTGGACAAGTTTCCTATTCCTATAAATGATTGTAATCTCCATTTGAGAAATGAAGCTTTTGAATGAATGAAATACATATTTATCTTAGAGAATTTTATTTTCTTGTTTTGCTATGTAGTTCCTGGATTGGAACATCTTCTTCTATCCTATCTCTCTAGTTGCTGGATTGGAACCTATTCTCCTCTACTTATCTATTCTTCTCCCTCTCTTCTCTAATTGAACTTCTACCTCAACTATTTCGCCTGCCACGTGTTTGTTGAAATCATTTGAAGAGCCAGGTTACATCAGTTTGGTATCCGAGCCTTAGTAATTGTGTGTAGGTTTGATGAAGAGTTTTTGGGAAATTTGAAGGACTGTTTGGTTGGTGAAAGAAAAAAGATGAAAGAAAAGGAAAATTACATTGATGAAGACTTTGCAAGCTTTCATGTATTCGAAGTCAATGGTGATTCCGATGAACAAGTTTTAATTAATTAGAGAAGTCTTCCTAATTTTAACGGTGAGTTTTGTTTTGAGGACTTTTATTATTGGATACATGATCTAGATGCTTGTATTGAAAATTTAAGACTTGGAGAAGGATTTGATTGTTATTATGCTTTGAGTAAGTTTGAATGGAAAGCCATGTATTGGTGGAATTCATTGCAAAAGCATAGAACACGTCAAGGCAAGAATCGTATTTGTTCATGGCCAGTAATAATGAATGTCATGATGCAAAGATATTTGCCTACGAAAAATATTGGAAAACCATGGAAGACAAAACGAAGGCAATACGTGATTCTATTATGGTGCATGAGGAGAATACATTACAACAGGAGGTAATTACTCTTGAACTAAATAATAAAGACTCTTGTGAATGTGTTTTTGGGGTTACACAAAATAAAATTAAAGATGAGGATGTGGGTGTTACATCACCAATTTTTGAAAAAGAAGGTCATGTTATAGCTATAAAAGTTGTTGAGAAAAAGGATGTTGAGAATAGCAATGATGTGGAAATTTCAAAACAGTCAGTTGATAGCTTGGGTTCCATTCAAGTGCCTGTTATCGAGAAGCCTGTTATTGAAAATTGACATGAATTGTCAAGTCACGATTTTAATTTTCAAGAGGGTTGCCCCATAATCCCCAAGGTTGTACAAGATTATGATTTTATTGGAGTTGAAAGATTTGATTTCTTTTTCAATCCTTATTTGGTGGATATTGTGAACAAGTTAAAGTTTCAAGAGAAAAGGAACCTCACGCTCCAGGTGAGTGAATATAATCATGCAAGGAAGCTAAACCAACGATTGTATACGATGTACCTATTCACTTGGAGCGGAAGATTTTAAGACTATGACGTGAACTCAAGGACGAGTTCTTTTCAAGTGGGGGAGACTGATGTAGGACAATAGGACAACATTAACTACAAAATTCTTACGCATTTTTATTTTAGTTGTAATTTTTGTTTTTTACAACTTTATAACCATCACTTCGTCAAGAAGAATCGAAGTGTTCACCGTATCCATTTCGTCACGAAGAATCAAAATGATACACAACTTTAAAACCATCACTTCATCACGAAGAATCGAAGTGTTCATCGTATCCATTTCGTCACGAGGATTCGAAATGACACACAACTTTATAACCGTCACATCGTCACAAAGAATCAAAACGTTCACCGTATCCATTTCGTCACGAAGAATCGAAATGATACACAACTTTATAACCGTCACTTCGTCACGAATAATCGAAGTATTCACGATATCCATTTCATCACGAAGAATCGAAATGATACTCAACTTTATAACCGTCACTTCGTCACGAAGAATCGAAGTGTTCACCTTATCCATTTTGTCACGAAGAATCGAAATGATACATAACTTTATAACCATCACTTACTCACGAAGAATCGAAGCGTTCACCGTATCCATTTCGTAACAAAGAATCGAAATGACACACAACTTTATAACCGTCACTTCATCACGAAGAATCGAAATGATACACAACTTTATAACCGTCACGAAGAATCGAAACGTTCATCGTATCCATTTCGTCATGAAGAACCGAAATGATACACAACTTTATATCCGTCACCTCATCACGAAGAATCGAAGTGTTCCCGATATCCATTTCATCACGAAGAATCGAAATGATACTCAACTTTATAACCGTCACTTCATCACGAAGAATCGATGTGTTCACCTTATCCATTTTGTCACGAAGAATTGAAATGATACATAACTTTATAACCATCACTCAGTCACGAAGAATCGAAGCGTTCACCGTATCCATTTTGTCACGAAGAATTGAAATGATACATAACTTTATAACTGTCACTTTGTCACAAAGAATCGAAGCGGTCCCCATATCTATTTCATCACGAATAATCGAAATGATACACAACTTTATAATCGACACTTCGTCACGAAGAATCGAAGCGTTCACCATAGCCATTTCATTACGAAGAATCGAATCCATTTCATCACGAAGAATTGAAATGATACACATCTTTATAACATTCGTCAACCATACCCTTTTTTCACTATCCCAACAATTATCCGTAGCATAACCTACTTCCAACATAGCACAACCGACCCTTACGTTTTACCAATCGTGCTAAATTTTATCAGGATTTGAATTGGGGACTTTGCGTAATAAAATTTTAGCATCATTTTAGATTTGAAAAATCCAAAGAATGTGATTATGCCCCTATTCTTATTGGGTTTTCTCTTAGCTAGGTAATCCCCTTTACTAATTTGATTGGTTGCTGAGAACTTTGAAGACTAAAAATTTGAAATTTTACTTTGTTTTGGACTTTGTATTGCTAACTTTAGACTGGGACAGCCTGTTATAGATTTCAAGACCAGTGATTGTTTTCGTGTGTTCTGATCTTTAAATTTTTTTTACAGGTAAAGATGGTGGTAAAAGAATGGGTCTAAATTTTGATAGAGTGAAGTAAGTTGTTTTATAATCGCACGAAGAATCGAAGTGTTCACCGTATCCATTTTGTCACGAAGAATCGAAATGATACACAACTTCGTCACTTCGTAACAAAGAATCGAAGCGTTCACCGTATCCATTTCGTCACAAAGAATCGAAATGATACATAACTTTGAAAGCATCACTTCGTCACGAAGAATCGAAGCGTTAACCATATCCATTTTATCACAAAAAATCGAAGCGTTCATCGTATCCATTACGTCACGAAGAATCAAAATGATACACAACTTTATAACTGTCACTTCGTCACGAAGAATCAAAGTGTTTACCATATCCATTTTGTTACGAAGAATCAAAATTATACACAACTTTATAACTGTCACTTCGTCACGAAGAATCAAAGTGTTCACCGTATCTATTTTATCACGAAGAATCAAAATGTTATACAACTTTAAAATCGTCACTTCGTCACGAAGAATCGAAGTGTTCACCGTATCCATTTTATCACAAAGAATCAAAATGATACACAACTTTATAACCGTCAGATCGTTATGAATAATTGAAGCGTTCACCATGTCCATTTCTTCACGAAGAATCAAAATGATACACAACTTGATAACCGTCACTTCGTCACGAAGAATCGAAGCGTTCATTGTATCCATTTCGTCACGAAGAATCAAATCCATTTTGTCACGAAGAATCAAAATGATACACAACTTTATAACATTCGTCAACCATACCCATTTCTCACTATCCCGATAATTATCCTCAGCATAAGCTGCATCTAACATAGCACAACCGACCCTTATGTTTTCCCTATCGCACATGCATCACTCATTTCAGAATTTTGTTCATTAAAGGACTTCTGATTATAATTTCGAAGTTACCTTTATATATCCGTCATTATGTTTTATGTTATAATATACTTACGATAAAAACTTACCCAATCACTATCAACGCAAAAACCGTGTCGTACAACATACTTATAGCACGGGTGTGAACTTTCAATGGTCATCACACTATTTTCATAACAACGAAAACATAGCATGTAGCTCATGGATCTATAACATGGATTTGATACCAACAAACATATAGATGAAACCCTTAACATGCTCATCTATGAGATGGCACTACCATAGCACGAAATATTCATAACATCATAGGTACCAGAAAACAAGCATCATCAATCACCACAATGGATAACAATACATCATACAAATAGCTGTACAAGCCGCTAGGATTTATTTCACTATGTTGACTGAATTGATATGATTTATTTGGGCACGATGAATTGCTTTGTAGATCAAACTCAAAACTAGAACATTATGGGTATTTGGATTATCTTCATGTATAAAAAAATCTAGCTTCCTTTGGATTTATGAGCTATTCAAAACCTTCATTTTACTAAACTATGTTCTGCTGAAAGTTTTTATTTCCCAAATTTGAATATTTGTCTTGCATGTTGCATAGAAACCTCAAGATACAACATCAAACACTTACTAAACATTACTACATACTATATAGGTTCTAAAGTGAGTTAGTAAACTCACCTAAACTTGAAATTGAGCTTGTGCTTTAGATTTGAGCTTAAAGAAGCTTAAGCTTAACTGAATGGTGAAAGCTCCTTGTTCCTCTTCTTCTTCTTTACTTCTAGAATTCTTCTTCCAATGACTTCTTCTAGCAACTTCTAAGTCTCCATGGATGCCTATATAAGTATATGGATGTGTATGGGTGTTTGCATGGAAGTGTGTACAAGGGAAGAGGAGTGAATGCTTGGGTTTCTTCCTAATTCTCTTTTATCTCTCCTTGGAACTCTTAAATCTACTTACTCTTCCTCTCTCTATATGTGCTGATTGTAAGTGTCCAAGAGGGTGTAGTGTGTGTGTATGCATGTATAAATAGAGCTAGGTGGTTGCTAGGTGTCTTCATGCATGTGTTAAGGTGTTGCGTGCATGGACAAGTGTCCAACATGTGGACAAGTGGCAAGGGTATAAGTGACATGTGTCTAGGGTGTTGTATGTGCCACCATGTGGTCGGCCATGGGGGGCCTACCTTGGGTTTTGCGCCACTACCTCAATTTGTGTGCAAATGTCCTCGGTATGCGTGTTAGTCTCAATTTACGTGCAACCGGGTATCATTTCTAATGTCCGGGTCCAAGTACAGTATTAAGTTGTGTCTAATTACGGTCGAGTCAGTGCGGTTCTTTACAGTCTAATTAGTAATTACATTACACTAATACAGTCACACAAATAAAATAATAATATAATAATAGACCAGATATGAAAATTCATAAAACTCATGTTATTAAATGCTTAGAAATTACAGGTACTACACAATCCAAACACAGTGTAATGCACCACATTGATGTTAGTAGATAGAAAAATTAAAGTACCATTTTTTCTAAGCATGATTTATAAATTGCTGAATAAGTTATATATTGGAAAAGCACCTCAAGCCCAACTTTAAATAAGTTTCTCAAATAAATTGAAAAAGCAATAAATTCTAAATCTATAAATCACACAAAATACTTTGTTTTAGCTATTTCTAAGCTATAAGCTAGACGTTACAGCTTATAAGTAGCAATAAACGGCCCCATCGTCTATGGAGTGTATAGTTGCACCAATCTGAATAAGGAGCTATTTGGCATACCTTTCATTTCTGTGATTTAATTAAAAAAATTATTTCACCACAAATATCTAAGACTAACACTCCGTTTGGTATGCCACAAACAAGAAAAGAATTCATTTGCAATTCTTGTTTATGGAATTCTTATGTTTGGTTTGACACAAAACAAGAAAAGAATTCATTTTGAAATCCACCCAATTCTTGTTTTGGGGGCTTTACAAATCCTACCCAAAATGGTCGGATTCTTTAAGAATTGATTTGGGAATCTTTACATAAACTTTACTTTCCCAAAATATCCCTGTCTTTTATACAAAATACACATCATAGCCTGGTCTAGGTTATACACCATTCTCATACAAACAGGCTGAACAGCAGCTCTCGTCCCAAGCTCGGCGGTGCAAGAACAGGTAACTCTATCTCTCTCTCTCTCTCTCTCTCTCTCTCTCTCTCTCCTCTCTATCCTCTCTCTCCTCTCGTTTGTCTCTCTCTCGCCTATATCTATATGTATATATTGTATAGCATCTTGATGAAATTGTTATTGTGATGTTCAAAAGCATATACATATATATATATGTATATACACAGTTATGCATATACATATGAGACATATATATACATAGATTCATATATATATATATGCATAGATTTCTAAAGGAGCAACCATGAATTTTGAATTTGGTTTGGGTTAGCATTTTTTTTTGCTCAGTGGTTTGGGATTAGCTATTTGTTACTAGTCTCTTCCTAGGTTTGATATTACTGATTCTTTGACAGGGGCAATATGAGAAATAACATCAATTCAATTCATTTCCAGCTTCAAACCAAACAACTTAATTCAATAGAATTGAAATGAATTGAATTGAAGTCTTTTTCAAACCAAACACAAAACTAGAATCCCAATTCTATTCTTTTCTTTCTTTTCTTTTCTTTTCTATTCTATTCTACAATCAAACTAAACACAGTGTAACACAAAGATTGGATCACATAATTTTGTTTGGCAAAACAGTTTTATTTAGATTTTGGAATTCCATTATCATTGTACACTCTAAAATCCCGTTGCCAAATAAGGCCTAACACGGGCAAACCCACTGGAGTCTGGTAGGCCCAAAACCCACATATTCTTAGACCTTGGTGTGTGTACATTAACGATTAATATTCACCCCCACCACGAAAAGAGAGAAAATCGAGAAGAAAAATGAAAAAAAAAAGAGAAGACCTAGATAAAAATGGTGGTAAGGATTAGATTATCGAGGTTCGGATGCAAAAACAAGCCTTTCTATCGAGTTATGGCCGCCAATAGTAGATCTCCCAGAGATGGCAAGCAATTAGAAGTCATGGTTTACTACAACCCATTACTAGGTAATCCTTTGTTTGGTTCCCGAGAAAATAAAAGAAAATGTATTTTTTTTTTTTAATGTCGAAATTGGGTTCTGTGGAGGATTTTTCGTATAAAACGTGATAAATTTTATCAGGGTTTGAATTGGGGATTTTGCTTAATCAAAATTTAGCATCATTTTATATTTTAAAAATCCAAAGAATGTGATTTTTCCCCTATTTTTATTGGGTTTTCTCTTAGCTAGGTAATCCCCTTTACTGATTTGCTTGGTTGCTGAGAACTTTGAAGACTAAAAATTTGAAATTTTACTTTGATTAGGACTTTGTATTACTAACTTTAGACTGGGCCAGCCTGTTATAGATTTCAAGAGCAGTGATTGTTTTAGTGTGTTCTGATATTATTTTTTTTTATAGGTCAAGATGGTGGTAAAAGAATGGGTCTAAATTTTGATAGAGTGAAGTTAGTTGTTTTATAATCATCACGAAGAATCGAAGTGTTCACCGTATCCATTTTGTCACGAAGAATCGAAATGATACACAACTTTATAACCGTCACTTCGTAACGAAGAATCGAAGCGTTCACCGTATCCATTTCTTCACCAAGAATCGAAAAGATACATAACTTTGAAAGCGTCACTTCATCACGAAGAATCGAAGCGTTAACCGTATCCATTTCGTCACAAAAAATCGAAGCGTTAATTGTATCCATTTCGTCACGAAGAATCGAAATGATACACAACTTTATAACCGTCACTTCGTCATGAAGAATCAAAGTGTTCACCTTATCCATTTCATTACGAACAATCAAAATGATACACAACTTTATAACTGTCACTTCGTCACGAAGAATCAAAGTGTTCACCATATCTATTTCGTCACGAAGAATCAATTGTTATACAACTTTAAAACCGTCACTTCGTCACAAAGAATCGGAGTGTTCACCATATCCATTTCTTCACGAAGAATCGAAATGATACACAACTTTATAACCATCAGATCGTTACGAATAATCGAAGCGTTCACCGTGTCCATTTCTTCACGAAGAATCGAAATGATACACAACTTGATAACCGTCACTTCGTCACGAAGAATCGAAGTGTTCACCATATCCATTTCGTCTTGATGAATCAAATCCATTTTGTCACGAAGAATCGATATGATACACAACTTTATAACATTCGTCAACCATACCCTTTTATCACTATCCTGACAATTATCCTCACCATAAACTGCATCTAACATAGCATAATCGACCCTCATGTTTTCCCTATCGCACACGCATCACTCATTTAAGAATTTAGTTCATTAAAGGACTTCTGATTATACTTTCGAAGTTACCTTTATACATCCGTCATTATGTTTTATGCCATAATATACTTACGATAGAAACTTACTCAATCATTGTCAACGCAATAATCGTGCCATACAAGATACTTATAGCTCGGGTGTGAACTTTCAATGGTCATCACACTATTTTCATAACAACGGAAGCATAGCATGTAGCTCATGGATCTATAACATGGATTTGATACCAACAAACATATAGATGAAACCCTTAACATGCTCATTTATGCGATGGCACTACCATAGCACGGAATATTCATAATATCACAGGAACCAGAAAACAAGCATCATCAATCACCACAATGCATAAAAATACATCATACAAATAGCTGTACAAGCCACCAGGATTTATTTCACTGCGTTGACTGAATTGATAGGATTTATTTGGGCATGATAAATTGCTTTGTAGATCAAACTCAAAACTAGAACATTATAGGTATTTGGATTATCTTCATGTACAAAAAAATCAAGCTTCATTTGGATTTATGAGCTATTCAAAATGTTCATTTTACTAAACTATGTTCTGCTGAAAGTTTCTGTTTCCCAAATTTGAAGATTTGTCTTGCATGTTGCATAGAAACCTCAAGATACAACATCAAACACTTACTAAACATTACTACATACTATATAGGTTCAAAAGTGAGTTAGTAAACTCACCTAAACTTGAAATTGAGCTTGTGCTTTGGATTTGAGCTTAAATAAACTTAAGCTTAACTTCAAATGGTGAAAGCTCCTTGTTCCTCTCCTTCTTTTTTACTTCTGGAATTCTTCTTCCAATGACTTCTTCTAGCAACTTCTAAGTCTCCATTGATGCCTATATAAGTGTATGGATGTGTATGGGTGTTTGCATGGAAGTGTGTACAAGGGAAGAGGAGTGAATGCTTGGGTTTCTTCCTAATTCTCTTCTATCTCTCCTTGGAACCCTTAAATCTCCTAACTCTTCCTCTCTCTCTATGTGTGCAGATTGTAAGTGTCCAAGAGGGTGTAGTGTGTGTGTATGCATGTATAAATAGCGCTAGGTGGTTGCTAGGTGTCTTCATGCATGTGTTAGGGTATTGCTTGCATGGACAAGTGTCCAACATGTGGACACGTGGCAAGGGTATAAGTGACATGTGTCTAGGGTGTTGTACGTGCCACCATGTGGTCGGCCATGGGGGGCCTACCTTGGGTTTTGTGCCACTACCTCGATTTGTGTGCAAATGTCCTCGGTATGCATGTCAGTCTCGATTTACGTGCAACCGGGTATCATTTCTAATGTCCGGGTCTAAGTACAGTATTAAGTTGTGTCTAATTACGGTCGAGTAAGTGCGGTTCTTTACAGTCTAATTAGTAATTACATTACACTGATACAGTCACACAGATAAAATAATAATATAATAGTAGACCAGATATGAAAATTCATAAAACTCATTTTATTAAATGCTGAGAAATTACAGGTACTACACAATCCAAACACAGTGTAATGCACCACATTGATGTTAGTAGAAAGAAAAATTAAACTACCATATTGTCTAATGCATGATTTATAAATTGCTTAATAAGTTATATATTGGAAAAGCACCTCAAGCCCAACTTTAAAGAAGTTTCTCAAATAAATTGAAAAAAGCAATAAATTCTAAATCCATAAATCACACAAAATACTTTTTTTTTAAGCTATTTGTAAGCTATAAGCTAGACGTTACAGCATATAAGTAGCAATAAACGGCCCCATTGTCTATGGAGTGTATAGTTGCACCAATCTGAATAAGGACCTGTTTGGCACACCTTTCATTTCTGTGATTTAATTAAAAAAATTATTTCACCACAAATATCTAAGACTAACACTCCATTTGGTATGCCACAAACAAGAAAAGAATTCATTTGCAATTCTTGTTTATGGAATTCTTATGTTTGGTTTGACACAAAACAAGAAAAGAATTCATTTTGAAATCCACCCAATTCTTGTTTTGGGGGCTTTACAAATCCTACCCAAAATGGTCGGATTCTTTAAGAATTGATTTGGGAATCTTTACATAAACTTTACTTTCCCAAAATATCTGTCTTTTATACAAAACACACATCATAGATTTGGTCTAGGTTATACACCATTCTTATACAAACAGGCTGAACAGCAGCTCTCGTCCCAAGCTCGGCGGTGCAAGAACAGGTAACTCTCTCTCTCTCTCTTTCTCTCTCCTCTCTCTCCTCTCGTCTGTCTCTCTCTAGCCTATATCTATATGTATAGATTGTATAGCATCTTGATGAAATTGTTACTGTGATGTTCAAAAGCATATACATATGTATGTATATACACAGTTATGCATATATATATGAGACATATATATACATAGATTCATATATATATGCATAGATTTCTAAAGGAGCAACCATGAATTTCGAATTTGGTTTGGGTTAGTTTTTTTTTCGCAGTGGTTTGGGTTTAACTATTTGTTACTAGTCTCTTCCTAGGTTTGATATTACTGATTCTTTGATAGGAGCAATATGAGAAATAATATCAATTCAATTCATTTCCAGCTTAAAACCAAACAACAGAATTGATTAGAATTGAAATTAATTGAATTGAATTCTATTTCAAACCAAACACAAAACGAGAATCCCAATTCTATTCTTTTCTTTTCTTTTCTATTCTATTCTACAATCAAACCAAACGGAGTGTAACACAAAGATTGGATCACATAATTTTGTTTGGCAAAATAGTTTTATTTAGATTTTGGAATTCCATTATCATTATACACTCTAAAAACCCGTTGCCAAACAGGGCCTTACACGGGCAAATCCACTGGAGTCTGGTAGGCCCAAAATCCTCCTATTCTTAGACCTTGGTGTGTGTACATTAACGATCAATATTCACCCCCACCACCAAAAGAGAGAAAATCGAGAAGAAAAATGAAAAAAAAAAAGAAAGAGAAGACCCAGATAAAAATGGTGGTAAGGATTAGATTATCGAGGTTCGGATGCAAAAACAAGCCTTTCTATCGAGTTATGGCCGCCAATAGCAGATCTCCCAGAGATGGCAAGCACATAGAAGTCTTGGGTTACTACAACCCATTACTAGGTAATCCTTTGTTTGGTTCCCGAGAAAATAAAAGAAAATGTATTTTTTTTTAATTTTTTTATGTCGAAATTGGGTTCTGTGGAGGATTTTTCTTATAAAACGTGCTAAATTTTATCAGAGTTTGAAATGGGAACTTTGCATAATCAAATTTTAGCATCATTTTAGATTTTAAAAATCCAAAAAATGTGATTTTTGCCCCTATTTTATTGGGTTTTCTCTTAGCTAGGTAATCCCCTTTACTGATTTGCATTGTTTATGAGAACTTTGAAGATTAAAAATTTAATATTTTACTTTGTTTAGGACTTTGTATTACTAACTTTAGACTGGGCCAGCCTGTTATAGATTTCAAGAGTAGTGATTGTTTCAGTGTGTTCTGATATTTTTTTTTTTACAGGTCAAGATGGTGGTAAAAGAATGGGTCTAAATTTTGATAGAGTGAAGTTAGTTGTTTTATAATTGTCACGAAGAATCGAAGTGTTCACCGTATCCATTTTGTCATGAAGAATCGAAATGATACACAACTTTATAACCGTCACTTCGTAACAAAGAATCGAAGCATTCACCGTATCCATTTCGTCACAAAGAATTGAAATGATACATAACTTTGAAAGCGTCACTTCGTCACGAAGAATCGAAGTGTTAACCGTATCCATTTTGTCACATAAAATTGAAGCGTTCATCGTATACATTTCGTTATGAAAAATCGAAATGATACACAACTTTGTAACCGTCACTTCGTCATGATGAATCAAAGTGTTCGCCGTATCTATTTTGTTACGAACAATCAAAATGATACACAACTTTATAACTGTCACTTCGTCACGAAGAATCAAAGTGTTCACCGTATCTATTTCGTCACGAAGAATCGAAATGTTATACAACTTTAAAACCGTCACTTCGTCACAAAGAATCGAAGTGTTCACCGTATCCATTTCTTCACGAAGAATCGAAATGATACACAACTTTATAACCGTCAGATCGTCACGAATAATCAAAGCATTCACCCTGTCCATTTCTTCACGATGAATCAAAATGATACACAACTTGATAACCGTCACTTCGTTACGAAGAATCAAAGCGTTCACCGTATCCATTTCGTCACGAAGAATCAAATCCATTTCATCACGAAGAATCGAAATGATACACAACTTTATAACATTCATCAACCATACCCTTTTCTCACTATTTCGACAATTATCCTCAGCATAAGCTGTATCTAACATAGCACAACCGACCCTTATGTTTTCCCTATCGCACACGTGTCACTCATTTAAGAATTTAGTTCATTAAAGGACTTCTGATTATACTTTCGAAGTTACCTTTATACATCCGTCATTATGTTTTATGTCATAATATACTTACGATAGAAACTTACTAAATCATTGTCAACGCAATAATCGTGCCGTACAAGATACTTATAGCTCGGGTGTGAACTTTCAATGGTCATCACACTATTTTCATAACAACGGAAGCATAGCATGTAGCTCATGGATCTATAACATGGATTTGATACCAACAAACATATAGATGAAACCCTTAACATGCTCATTTATGCGATGGCACTACCATAGCACGGAATATTCATAATATCACAGGTACCAGAAAACAAGCATCATCAATCACCACAATGCATAAAAATACATCATACAAATAGCTGTACAAGCCACCTGGATTTATTTCACTGCGTTGACTGAATTAATAGGATTTATTTGGGCATGATAAATTGCTTTGTAGATCAAACTCAAAACTAGAACATTATAGGTATTTGGATAATCTTCATGTACAAAAAAATCAAGCTTCATTTGGATTTAAGAGCTATTCAAAATGTTCATTTTACTAAACTATGTTCTGCTGAAAGTTTCTGTTTCCCAAATTTGAAGATTTGTCTTGCATGTTGCATAGAAACCTCAAGATACAACATCAAACACTTACTAAACATTACTACATACTATATAGGTTCAAAAGTGAGTTAGTAAACTCACCTAAACTTGAAATTGAGCTTGTGCTTTGGATTTGAGCTTAAAGAAGCTTAAGCTTAACTTCAAGTGGTGAAAGCTCCTTGTTCTTCTCCTTCTTCTTTACTTCTGGAATTCTTCTTCCAATGACTTCTTCTAGCAACTTCTAAGTCTCCATGGATGCCTATATAAGTTTATGGATGTGTATGGGTGTTTGCATGGAAGTGTGTACAAGGGAAGAGGTGTGAATGCTTGGGTTTCTTCCTAATTCTCTTCTATCTCTCCTTGGAACCCTTAAATCTCCTAACTCTTACTCTCTCTATATGTGCAGATTGTAAGTGTCCAAGAGGGTGTAGTGTGTGTATATGCATGTATAAATAGCGCTAGGTGGTTGCTAGGTGTCTTCATGCATGTGTTTGGGTGTTGCATGCATGGACAAGTGTCCAACATGTGGACAAGTGGCAAGGGTATAAGTGATATGTGTCTAGGGTGTTGTATGTGCCACCATGTGGTCGGCCATGGGGGGCCTACCTTGGGTTTTGTGCCACTACCTCGATTTGTGTGCAAATGTCCTCGGTATGTATGTCAGTCTCGATTTACGTGCAACCGGGTATCATTTCTAATGTCCGGGTCCAAGTACAGTATTAAGTTGTGTCTAATTACGGTCGTGTCAGTGCGGTTCTTTACAATCTAATTAGTAATTACATTACACTGATACAATCACACAAATAAAACAATAATATAATAGTAGACCAGATATGAAAATTCATAAAACTCATTTTATTAAATGCTGAGAAATTACAGGTACTACACAATCCAAACACAGTGTAATGCACCACATTGATGTTAGTAGAAAAAAAAATTAAAGTACCATATTGTCTAATGCATGATTTATAAATTGCTGAATAAGTTATATATTGGAAAAGCACCTCAAGCCCAACTATAAATAAGTTTCTCAAATAAATTGACAAAAGCAATAAATTCTAAATCTATAAATCACAAAAAATACTTTTTTTAGCTATTTCTAAGCTATAAGCTAGACATTACAGCTTATAAGTAGCAATAAACGGCCCCATCGTCTATGGAGTGTATAGTTGCACCAATCTGAATAAGGACCTGTTTGGCACACCTTTCATTTCTGTGATTTAATTGAAAAAATTATTTCACCACAAATATCTAAGACTAACACTCCATTTGGTATGCCACAAACAAGAAAATAATTCATTTGCAATTCTTCTTTATGGAATTCTTATGTTTGGTTTGACACAAAACAAGAAAAGAATTCATTTTAAAATCCTCCCAATTCTTGTTTTGGGGGCTTTACAAATCCTACCCAGAATGGTCGGATTCTTTAAGAATTGATTAGGAAATCTTTACATAAACTTTACTTGACACGAGATTTTTCTTGTGCGCTCTTGTGCAGTACCCAAGTGTAGGTAGACGTGCAAGTAATATCTGGTAAGACCAGGTCGATCCCACAGGGAAGGTGTTGACCTATCGAATTAGACTAACTTCTAAAGAAAATAAAACAAAATGAATAAGTTTGAACGACGGCGCAGAACACGAAGTTCCACAAGCTAGGATTACTACTGACAATAATTAAAATTAATTAAACAATTTAGCTAGCTATTGAAAACAATATTCTAAATTAAGGTGTTTAACTTTTAAAAGAAAGTGTTGGGATTACACGAATCCGCAGTAACCTAGCCATCTACCATGCATTTACCTTGAAGCACAATGGAGCATATTACCTACAGTTTTCCGTATTCCTCAAAAAAAATAAAGATTCTATGGCCCTTTCATGACCGGGACCATATCATCACAGTTAAATTGAAA
Source organism: Hydrangea macrophylla (assembly GCA_033977485.1). Taxonomy (NCBI): domain Eukaryota; kingdom Viridiplantae; phylum Streptophyta; class Magnoliopsida; order Cornales; family Hydrangeaceae; genus Hydrangea; species Hydrangea macrophylla. Next base: position 7,790,274 of record CM066992.1, on the reverse strand, counting down.
TACACAAAAGCGGTTTAATTCAATAGTTAAGACTCGCATCCTCAATGGTATTAGCATTGAAGATGGTTTGCAAAATGTATTGAAAGAAAATGCCTTAGGGCCTTAGTTTTAAAACTGTTTTGACAGACTGAGCATTTATTTGGGACAGAATGATAACAAGTCCTAAAACAAAAAGTCCTGGAATACTGCAGGGAACATCCTCAAGAATCAGAGAGTTCGATCGATCGACGCGCCTTCGATCGATCGAAGACCTTCATCCCTCAATCGATCGAACTAACTTCGATCGCTTGACTGTCTCTGGTTCGATCGATCGAACTGACTTCGATCGATCGAACACAGCGATTATCCTGCTGCATGGCAGAGGCTGGAGATCACTGTTTCATCGTGATCTCCCAACCTGGGACTACTCAGACATCGTCTGGAGTGTCGAGGATTGATTTTTAACGTAAGAAAACTTTAATACCATGTTTGGTTGTGAGTTATTCATTAAAACTATGAAATCTATGGTTTTACCAATGTTTAGCATGCAATATCACGAGATGATTGATTAAACTACTCCTAATACGTGCAGAGTATGAATGGACAGTATATAGATAACCTGGAATAGAAGATACTTGTATAAACTTCGAAGAATCCAATCCACAATATGAGAAATCAATGAAAAACCTACAAAAACCAAACAAACTCTCTATCTCTCCTTCTAAACTGTTAAAAATGTAAAAGTGGGCGTCCCAATGGACGTGAACAAAACGCATATAAATAGAAAAACCTAAGGCACTAGGGTTAAAACCCGCATTCTGCTGCGCACGCAAATGTTTCTGGAAATACCCCGTTCGATCGATCGAACTGCTTTCGATCGATCGAACCCTTGATCTTCAAGCGCTTCTACTCTGTTCGAGCGATCGAACTCTCGATCGATCGAACCTTCTACGATCGATCGAACTTCACTTTTCAGCTTTGACTTCTTTTGTTTGCATTCCAGCATTCCATTTATTCTGATACTCATCTGTTTGGTCCGCACAGCAGTGATCTGCATAAACAACAGCTAAAACAATACAACTTATCATAGATTAATCATACTGTATAAAAATTAGCCTTGCAATGCAAATTGCAGATAATACGGGAAGTTGTGATCAAAACTACTACAATTCTTCCTTTTAGCGCGGTTGTATTTTACAAATACCCCCGCTTTGCACAACCCCCAACTAGCTTATTGCTAGTCCCTAGCGATAAAGCGAAAATAAAAATAAACTAAACCAAACACTCCTAAACTAATACTACCTCAACTAAGAAACAAAGAAAAACTAAAAACAACCTAAACTAAGATAGAGAGAAAAAAAAATCCTAACTCACTTTCGCAGGAATCGCGATTGCATTTAGCGAATGCAACAAGCCGTTAAACCCCTAGGCTCCCCCTAGTGGACGAGTGTTGTCTCGTGAGGGTTTGCAGTGAATATACCCACAAAATTCCAATTTTTAGCTCAAAAAGAATTAGAATAACTTTGTAGAATTCCCCCTTCCATTAAACTGTTAATTCAACTCTACAAGAATATAATATCCTCTATCAACCCATGAAAAAGATCCACATACTCTCCTATATCACCAAGTACAATATACAAATGTATTACCATCATGCACCCGTGTGTGTGTGGAATTAACAACCATGCGTCCAACCCTTATTAAGAGTTATCTAGATTCTTGTACTTTGGAAACTTGCAGTTTTAGCTCAATTCTCACATTGGTCACACTCAAAACGAACGTCTCTCAGAAACTTGCTTTACAATGATCGCACATAGTATGAAAGCTTTGAGAAGAATGATATTCTAAGTGCTAATGCTTTCATACTTGACTCTATGCAAAACGGACATTTAAGAGTGTAAAGTCTCATGAATGGAATACTACTTACTAGAGGAGCGAAATACCGTGGATAACTCAACTCACACTTTCATGTTCAAATCAATTGTTGAGAATCTTCAAGACTTTGAATTATGGCTTTTATTTAGTAGGTGGGGGTGTTGTAGAGAAGAGTGTGCTTTTTAGTATGTGATGGAATCTCCACTTCTCTTTTTATTCTTTATTCTTTTCTCCACCCAATCTCCCATTCATTTTTTTCTTTTTTTTTTTTTCTTTTTTTTTTTTTTTTTTTTTTTTTTTTATAACTCCTTCATTCATCATCATATATATATATATATTTTTTTTTTTTTTTTTTTTTTTTAAATAAATAACCTGGAATATCCCACAACAACTTCCTTCCATTTCACATACTTTGATGACTCATTCTCAATAAATTTATCAAACAGTTCGATGAGGTCAAGGTATAAATCAAGGATTTGGATTCTTGTGATTTTTATTGGAAATATTTATCTGAGGTGGGATCAGGGGTGAAATGATTCAATGAATGAGGGCGAGCTATATTAGGTAAAGGAATGGGTAAACGATGGCTTGAATCATTTTCTCAACTTTCAATTTTTTTAGCACTTAAGTGTTTATCGAGTGTAATTGGTAAATCCTGAACGTTCTCCTCTAAAAAGCAGTCAAAATTTTTAACGAAAACTGAGACTTAACAACGAATTCACAAGTATACGCAAGAAAAAAAAAAAAACCATTCGACAATGTATGAGAATCCCCTCAGAAATGATGATTGGCTCAAAAGCTCACAAAGGGTTATTAGCTTCCACTACTTGTTCTTTTCGTACAATATTCATTTTAACTCAATTTTCAGGTTTTCTACATGGCTGCTAATTAGTGTGCACAAGTATTGGGTACATACTAGCTTTACAGATGCAATTCATTTCAGTGATACAGAAAAACGCGTGGATTTAATCCATAAAAAGATAAGAATACTACAAATGTATCATTGTCTAATTAACAAGCAGGAGAAGTTATTCAGAGTTATTCTATCAATACTATTCAATAAAATTTTTTCAAATTTTTAACAGACTGTGTGTTCATTAAATTTAAAACATATCTAAGTGCAAAACCTGATTATTACGGGTGTATACCTATCTATTGTCTCCTACCCCCAACTGAAAACAACAAAGTCCTCAGAAGTTGATTTTCAATAAATAAAAGAGATGGGTATCACCTGTATAGCGCAAATGATGATCGCAAGCAAAGCAACCTAGCATAAAAATTAGAACACAATCTCCAAAACAGACAGGATCAACAGATAACAATAAGACAATAAAACCATGATCCAATCAATCGAAACCACTGGAATATGAACAAAATAAAATAAAATACAAGCAGTGATAAATACTGTCCATACAATACCAACTAACCAAATAAAACACCCAAAAACCACCAGCATATACAACCAACCAAAAATAAATAAATGCCACCTCCCCGACTAAAACTAATCGACCCCAGATGGCGTATCATCGGCTATCTCAGAAGGGATGTCGATAGGAGCAGGCGGCAATACAGTAGTAGTAGGAGTAGTAGATGGCTCGGAAGTAGCGGTCGAAACCGGATCAGTAGCCTCAGCAGCTGGGGTAGCAGATGGTGGATCAGGAAGTGGTGGATCCGTAGGAGTAGCAACATGTGACGGATCAGCAGCAGGCGGAGCAGATGGGGTGGCCGTGGGATGGTGAGCAGAGTGAACAGCCTGATCAACCCCTATCTGAATCAAAATGGACTCCAGTAAAGTCTGGATCTGATCCATCCGGCCCTCGAGTCTAATCCTGGCCTCTCTCTCCTCCAATAATAACTCGCGAACTGTCGGGAGAGGCACAGAAGAAGAAGACTCTCCCTGGGCACGAGACTGCGACCGCTGTCGCAGCTCAAACTGCTGAACCGCAGCAACTGGATCATCCACATCATCCGAATCAAGCTCCTCCACCTCTGTGGGTGTCCCTGAAGCTCCGGCCTCCGTGTCTGTACCGCCACGCCTCTTCTTCCTCCCCCGCACCCTCGCTGTCCCTTTCCCCTTGCGCTTCCTCTTCTGAGCGTCGGAGCGGCGAGCAGCCGCCTCGCTAAATCGGCGGGGAGAAGGGCGGATATCATCTCCAGGGAGCTCGAGGAACCCGGCATCGGCCATGACCCTCTGAATAGCCCAAGCACCCTTCAGGTGCTTCCTGGACGAGATATAACGGGTGGGGTGGACCATAAAATCGATGTATAGGCGTGGTATACAAACTGGCTGACCCGTCCCCACAGCATATAAGACTCGCGCATACCAAGCCGCGATCTTCTCTCGATAGGACGTCACTAGGAGGCAGTTACTGAGGACCAAATGAAGCATGTGGTAGTCATCGGTGAGAGAGTGGTCCTCGATCAAAGCATCGCCATCCCAAGATGGAACGGCGCCTCCAGTGAGCTCCCTGATAATAGCGGATGGTGGGGTCACGGGTGCATCAGGCCGGTGGGGGCAAACATAATCAGGTACCTCTGGTACCCCCAACGTGGCGGAAACGGTCGCGGGACTGATGATGAATGAACGACTCCGGAAGAAGGCATGATAAGTGAATGGTACAAACGGGTCGCTGATCATAGTCGCACACGCACCTCTGATCCAGGATAGGTTGACCCTCTTGGCCAACGACAGGAGATCGAACCAGTGAGGCATAGCGCGGATCCGTGTGAGGAACCATGGGCTCTCAATCCAGATGTGCTCAATAGGCCGCTCGACCATCACCATCCTCGTCTGAAAGTATCGCTCAAACCATAGCCTGTCCTCGGTATTCCGGAACCCGTGATCAGGTACCGGATCTGGTATAGTACGGTCGAGGGGCTTAGACTTATGATAGCCCGTCACTGGATTCATTTTTGGCAGTCCTGAAAATAAGACCACACACGATACAGATAAGAATAGGAAGAAAAAGAAACAAAACAAACACTGCTGGAGTTCGATCGATTGAACTGAGTTCGATCGATCGAACTGGAGTAGACTTCAATCGCTTGAACTTTTATTCGATCGATCGAACATCTCCCCTTCGATCGCTCGAAACCAGTTCGAGCGATCGAACACAGCGGTGTGCATCAGTCGCAGAAACGAAAAGAAAACCTAAGTTACACTAATCAAAAGACAATCCTAAGACCAAGGGGACACCCCCTTGGGATTTTCTAACACGAACATAGATGAAAAGAAAAACAAAACTGAGTGGGGCCTACCTCGGTGAATAACCCGCAGTGGGGATGGACAGAAGGTGAGATGAAGATGAGGATGATCAGAGGATTGATCAGGGGCTCCCTCTTGGATGCCAGAAACGAGAATTTGCCGAGTCGCCCTTTCCTCTGTCTTCGAGCGATTGAGGGTGAAAGTGAGGGAAATGAAGAAATGTCCTGAAGACGCCTCGTTTAAATGCGTCGTTCGATCGATCGAAGAAGGTTCGATCGATCGAACACAAATCCTTCAATCGATTGAACGTAAACTACAAGCGCTTGAACATTCAGGGTTCGATCGATCGAACTGAGTTCGATCGATCGAACACAAAAATTCCAGAATTCAATGGGATATGAACTACATCACCCCCAACTATCATAAACAAGTATGGATATGCAGATAGACTGAAATAACAGGTGAAGAACAAGCATGTATGACAGAAATTCCTCCCCAGAATAGAAAATCGCAATTTATATATATAAACAAAAACTTTATTATTGCATCCAAATTGCACCATTATCATCCCCAACTGTGGTTAAAACCTTATTGAACTAGAAAACCAAAACTAAGACTAAAACTAAAACTGTAAACAAGTTGTCAAGGATTACATTCCAGTTGCTAAACAAGAATTGAAATTGAACAGAAACAACTGAAATGTAGCACTAGTCTTCGAGTATAAAAATTTCCTCTTCCACGATCTCTTCATAATCCGCCGAATCTTCAGATGTGAAGTCCAAACTTGATGATTCCCTTTCCCAGAACAATCGAAACGCAGCAAGGACATCATCAACCAAGTCTGGAGTCTCCAAGGAATGGCAAGCCCATGCAAGAGGTGATCCGGATGGAGACAAGGATAACGGAGTGTGATTGCGCAATGGACCCTCCTCTTGCGGCGGAGTGAGTGGGGGCCTTATGTATGGCCCAAGACCATGAATCAGTTGATGTGGAAGGAATATCGGGATGCCATTTAGGAACATAGTGACAATCCTGGACAAAAGACAACACACTGAAATTAAAACAACAGAACACATGAAACACAAATTATCACAAAAAGAAGATCAAAGAAAAGAAACAAGAATTACAAAGAAATGTGACACGTTCCAACCTCACTATTGGCATTGGTTCCCAAAGTGCACTAGCTGGCAAGGGGCATTGGAGCCTGAATAGCAAGTAGCTCAGGTGCACGTAGCGGTATGGGACCAACTCAAGAACAAGGAAGTCATCCACAAAAACAAAGACGGCATTGTGGCGTTCTGGGACGACATCCTGAAGGACATGATCCTCCCATGGCTCCCACATATCATCGTTTTCCCATTGGGCCATGAGGGCATCATCCACCATGCGTCCCATATACAGGTCTTCTTCCTCATCCAACTCCTCCTCATTAGGAAAGTCCATATTTTCATACGGATTGATGTCCAGGAGAGCAGGGTCGAATGGGATGTAACCGATGGAAGCATTGATTCGAGTGTGAACTTCAGGATCATAAGGATGCAAGGGGCAGGGCGTGGGTTCACCCTCAGTCCAAGTGCCACAACAACACTCGGAATCAGTCCATGAACCAATTGAATGGACATCATCACCTCGCATATTCACCTGCAACAGAGTGGTTTAAGGAATAATGGATTAGAACTAAATCACAAACACGAAAGAACAAACAAAAAACTAAACACAAAAGAAAGAAAGAAACTAAAATGCAGGGAAAGAAAAGAAATACAACAACAAGTTGAAATTCCACCTGAGATTTTTTAAGTGGTGGAATAGCTGGGCTCATCCAGCTGGATGTGCTCAACTTCAGAGTGGAAATTCTCCAAGAACGGCTTCAATCTTTGGCCATTGACCTTGAAACAATCGTCGTTCTTTGGATTGACAATCTCGACCGCCCCATGTAGAAAAACAGTTTTAACGATGAACGGGCCTGTCCACCGGGAACGGAGTTTACCTGGGAAAAGATGGAGGCGAGAATCATATAGCAACACTTTCTGCCCCGGCTCAAATGATTTACGAAAAATCGTACGATCGTGACGAGCCTTCAACTTTTCCTTATGCAACTTTGCAGAGTCATACGCATCTCGTCGTATTTCCTCTAGCTCTGCAAGTTGGAGCTTGCGTAGCTGACCTCCCTCTTGAATATCAAAGTTCAATGAGCGTGTCGCCCAATAAGCTTTATGTTCAATTTCAACAGGAAGGTGGCAAGCTTTCCCGTAAACTAGTCTATACGGGGACATACCAAGATTCGTCTTATAGGCAGTACGGTATGCCCATAACGCGTCAGTCAATTTGTATGCCCAGTCTTTTCGATTGGAACTAACCGTTTTCTCGAGAATATGCTTAATTTCTCGGTTAGCCAATTCTGCTTGCCCATTTGACTGTGGATGATAAGCAAGAGCGATTTTATGATGGACTCCGTATTTCTTGAGAAGTGACTCCAAGGGCTTATTGCAGAAATGCTTGCCTTGATCACTTAGTAAAGCTTTCGGAGTACCAAAACGAGACAGAATATGCTCTCTGAGAAATGACATGACTGTTCTGTGATCATTTCGTCTCGTTGGTATCGCTTCTACCCATTTCGATACATACTCCACAGCAAGGAGTATGTACTCACAGTTATTCGACTTGGGAAATGGGCCCATAAAATCTATGCCCCAACAATCAAATACCTCAATTGTGATGATAGGGGTTAGAGGCATAGAATTCCTTTTAGAAATGGTTCCAAGCTTTTGACAGCGTTGGCATGTCTTACAAAAGGAATAAGCATCTTTGAAGACTGTGGGCCAGTAAAAACCGCTTTGCAACACTTTTTGTGCGGTCTTCTGTGACGCAAAATGGCCACCGCATGCCTCAGAATGGCATGACGCTAAGATAACGGTTATATCCTCGTTGGGTACGCAACGCCTGATGACCTGATCAGCACAGTATTTGAAAAGGTATGGGTCATCAAAGAAAAAATGGCGTGCAAACGAGAGGAACCGTTTCCTATCTTGATTTGACCAATGAGTTGGTGTCTCACCCGTGACCAGGTAGTTTACCACATCAGCATACCAAGGCAGACTACTTACTGCCAGTAGCTGTTCATCTGGGAACTCATCTTTGATGGATTGGAATTCAGTGTTATCGGTAAAAGTCAACCGGGATAAATGATCCGCAACCACATTCTCTACTCCTTTCTTGTCCTTGATTGTTAAATCAAACTCTTGGAGTAAGAGTATCCAGCGGATAAGCCGTTGTTTAGCGTCTTTCTTTGACAAAAGATACTTGAGGGCCGAATGATCTGTAAAACAGACGATTGGTGACCCTATCAGGTAAGACCTAAACTTGTCCAAAGCGAATACTACGGCCAGCAGCTCCTTTTCAGTAGTAGTGTAATTCATTTGAGCTTCATTTAAGGTTCAGCTGGCATAGTATATCACATGCGGCTTATTGTCCTTCCTCTGGCCTAGGACTGCGCCAATGGCGTAATCACTAGCATCGCACATTAATTCAAAAGGCAAACTCCAGTCGGGTGCCTGTATTATAGGTGCGGAGGTGAGGAGATCTTTTAAATCCTCGAAGGACTTCTGGCAACTCTCTGACCACTCGAAAGGTGCATCTTTGACAAGAAGTTGACAAAGGGGTCGAGAGATTGCACTGAAATTCTGGATAAATCGACGATAAAAACCCGCATGCCCCAAAAATGAACGAATGTCTCGCACTGTACGGGGGACAGGTAGATTTGAGATTATGTCGATCTTAGCCTTATCCACTTGGATTCCTTCATCGGATATTATGTGGCCTAAAACTATACCCTTGGTCACCATAAAGTGACACTTCTCCCAATTCAAGACTAGGTGTTTGTCCTCACACCTCATTAAAACCTGTTCGAGATTGCTGAGGCAATCCTCGAAGCTATGGCCGAAAACTGAAAAGTCATCCATGAAGACTTCAAGGATGTTTTCGACCATGTCACTAAAAATGCTTAACATGCACCGCTGAAAGGTAGCCGGTGCATTACATAAGCCAAATGGCATTCGTCGGTAGGCGAAAGTACCGAATGGACACGTGAACGTGGTTTTCTCCTGATCTTCAGGAGCAATCTCAATTTGATTATACCCACTATATCCATCCAAGAAGCAGTAATACTTATGACCCGCCACCCGTTCTAGCATTTGATCCATGAATGGCAAAGGAAAATGATCCTTTCGGGTCACAGTATTTAGCTTCCTGTAGTCGATACACATTCTCCATCCAGTGGGGACTCGTGTCGGTACTAATTCACCCTCTTTGTTCGGAATGACCGTTATGCCAGCTTTCTTTGGAACTACTTGGGTAGGACTAACCCAAGGACTGTCAGATATTGGATATATCATCCCAACATCAAGTAGTTTAAGCACTTCCTTCTTAACCACTTCTTGCATGTTGGGATTCAGACGCCTTTGCATTTGCCTTGAGGGTTTAGCGTCTTCCTCCAGATATATCTTATGCGTGCATATGGATGGGCTTATGCCTTTGAGGTCAGCAATTGTCCATCCCATAGCATCTTTATGTTTTTTCAGCATATCCACTAGCTTACTTTCCTGTTCATGCGTTAAAGCCGATGAAATAATTACAGGATAAGTTTTTCCAGTTCCTAGGAATGCGTATTTTAGCTCTTTGGGGAGCTCCTTCAATTCTAACTCCAGGAACTGGAAACTAGAGGGCATTACCAACTTGGTTTTCGGAGGCAGTTGTTCATATGGCATTACCCACATGCAATCGGCTCTATCCTCCTCTATCGTATCCATCATAAGACACGTCTGATTCAAGTCAGCATCCAATGGGGTGGACTCTGCAGGCTGATAAATATCGCCAAATTGAGTCATCACAACTTCCAAAGAATCTTTATAGTCGACCAAGCCAACTTCATCTTCAATGATCGTGTCTATATAATGGACTTCCTCCTCATCATTGTATTCTTCAGGTCGGGGATTAGAAAAGATCTTGACATTCAATGTCATGTTCCCGAAAACGATTGTCATGATACCACTTCTAATCTTGATTGTGGCATCGATGGTGTTGAGGAACGGCCGTCCAAAGATAACCGGAATATGTGCACCAGGATTAGACACAGGTTCTGTGTCCAATATCACAAAATCTACCGGAAATACAAACGAGTCTATTTGGACCAGGACGTCCTCTAATACCCCTCTAGGGTACTTCACGGATCTGTCTGCCAACTGCAAAGCAACTCGAGTGGGTTTGAGTTCACCCAACCCTAGCTGTTTATAGACTGAATATGGCAGCAGATTAACGCTTGCTCCTAAATCAAGGAGTGCATTGTCTATCTTTTGATTCCCAATTCTGCATGAGACAGTAGGTGTACCGGGATCTTTGAGTTTTGGAGGCAACTCGTTTTGAATGATCGCGCTAGCTTGGCACGCGACATAAGCATGTTTCTTCACGCTTTGCCTCCTCTTGACCGTGCATAGATCTTTGAGATACTTTGCATAGGCCGGCACCTGCTTGATAGCATCTAGGAGTGGAAGGTTAATCTTAACTTGCTTAAACAATTCCAAAAACTCCTGATTCTTCGTCTCATTCTTGGGTTTCTTCAACCGTTGAGGATAAGGTGCAGGAAAGGGGCATTTTGGTGGTTCCTCCTTAACAGATTCCTTTCCCGGCCTTCGCTCAACTTCTTCATCTACTCTAGGAGCTGCAATGTTTGCCTTTATTGGTTCGTCATTAGTAGACGGCTCCTCCTCTCGAGTAGATGGTAGCTCAACTTCTTCATCCAACACTTCCCCCTCTTTGTACACTTCGGGAGTGGACAGAGGTATGCCTTTTTCTATGACTTTTCCACTTCTCAGTGTGATCACAGCTTTAGCATGTTCTTGATTATTAGGACCATTGTTATGTCCCTTGGGGTTCTGAAGTGGTTGGGCAGGGAATATTCCTCCTGAACTCTCTTGCCGTGCATCTATCCTCTCTAACATGGCAGACATTTTACTCATCATTTGGATGAGTTGTTGCGTTAGATTGGCATTAGCAAGTGGCTCCTCCTCTTGTACCTTCTTGTGCGAGGGCACATAGGCATTGGTTTGTGGTGCATTGGAGGGTTGAGCTTGATTGTAATTATTAGTTCTGTTTTGATTGTAATGCTGGGGCTGCCTATTGTTTTGCCCTTGATACTGATTATTGTTGTAGGGCTGCTGTTGATATTGATTTTGGGCCCCAGCGTTATTTCTCCAATCAAAACCGGGGTGATTCCATCTATTATTGCTTTGAAAAGTATTATTGGAATTCCCCGCCCCTCGAAAACCTTGCATGGCATTCATTTCTACAGGGGCTTGCTCTTGAAAATATGGCACATTAGGACAATACTGAGTTGTATGTCCCAACATGTTGCATGTGCCACATGGTTCTTCAGGCATGACTTGCCTAGAACTCTCTCCTTTCATGCTTAACTCTTCCACCTTCTTTGCTAGCTCTGCATACTTAGTCATGAGGCGATCTTCATTGGTTAGCTGATATAAGCTTTTCTCTTCTACACAGGATATCTGTGATCGTGAGATATTGTCAGAATTTGACCATTCATGAGCGTATTCAGCTAACCATTCGAAATGGGCTTCGGCCTCTTCAGTATTTTTTCGCAGAAATGGCCCAGAGCTCATTGTTTCCACCAACTTCTTTGTTTCACCATTTAATCCCTGATAAAAGAAGCTGATCGTTCGCCATTTCTCAAACCCATGGTGTGGGCATGAGAGAAGCAAATCTTTGAAACGCTCCCACGCTTGTGTGAAGGTTTCATTGCTCTTTTGTTTATAGGAATTAATTTGTCGCTGAAGATCTGTGGTCATGCGAGTAGGATAGAATTTCTTCAGAAATGCGGTGCTCATCGCATGCCAGGTGAAAATGGAATTAGGCTTTAGAGAGTGGAGCCACGCCTTCGCTTTATCTTTCAAAGTGAAGGGGAATAGCATTAAATGCGTCACCTCCCTAGGACAATTTTGCGAGAATGTTTTGCAAACATCCTCGAAATCGGTGACATGTAAATACGCCTTCTCGCTGTCCATCCCATGAAAAGTGGGAAGCAATTGAATCATCCCATTGCGAAACTGAAATTCGCCATTGTGTGGTGGGATTTGAATGCAAGAGGGCGTAGGTGCATGTTCTGGTTGCATAAGATCGCAAAGAGGACGGAGTGCCTCATCGATTGGCACCACAACATTGTCACCGTTTTCACTCTGATGATCATCCATTGATGCAGTTGGAGTGATAATCGGGTTGATGGAACTATCAGAGTCAGAGCAGTAGAATGGATTTCCAAAGAATCCTTCGATAGAATTCTCGGACATGAACTAGGAGAGTCCCTAGGGTGAGAACTTACCCAAAAGAACCGAAAAGAAAAGAAAGGAAAAATAGAAAGAGATGAAGAGAGACTGAGGTAATCTAAAGAATTGATCGTCGCCTTCCCCGGCAACGGCGCCAAAAACTTGACACGAGATTTTTCTTGTGCGCTCTTGTGCAGTACCCAAGTGTAGGTAGACGTGCAAGTAATATCAGGTAAGACCAGGTCGATCCCACAGGGAAGGTGTTGACCTATCGAATTAGACTAACTTCTAAAGAAAATAAAACAAAATGAATAAGTTTGAACGACGGCGCAGAACACGAAGTTCCACAAGCTAGGATTACTACTGACAATAATTAAAATTAATTAAACAATTTAGCTAGCTATTGAAAACAATATTCTAAATTAAGGTGTTTAACTTTTAAAAGAAAGTGTTGGGATTACACGAATCCACAGTAACCTAGCCATCTACCATGCATTTACCTTGAAGCACAATGGAGCATATTACCTACAGTTTTCCGTATTCCTCAAAAAAAATAAAGATTCTATGGCCCTTTCATGACCGGGACCATATCATCACAGTTAAATTGAAATACACAAAAGCGGTTTAATTCAATAGTTAAGACTCGCATCCTCAATGGTATTAGCATTGAAGATGGTTTGCAAAATGTATTGAAAGAAAATGCCTTAGGGCCTTAGTTTTAAAACTGTTTTGACAGACTGAGCATTTATTTGGGACAGAATGATAACAAGTCCTAAAACAAAAAGTCCTGGAATACTGCAGGGAACATCCTCAAGAATCAGAGAGTTCGATCGATCGACGCGCCTTCGATCGATCGAAGACCTTCATCCCTCAATCGATCGAACTAACTTCGATCGCTTGACTGTCTCTGGTTCGATCGATCGAACTGACTTCGATCGATCGAACACAGCGATTATCCTGCTGCATGGCAGAGGCTGGAGATCACTGTTTCATCGTGATCTCCCAACCTGGGACTACTCAGACATCGTCTGGAGTGTCGAGGATTGATTTTTAACGTAAGAAAACTTTAATACCATGTTTGGTTGTGAGTTATTCATTAAAACTATGAAATCTATGGTTTTACCAATGTTTAGCATGCAATATCACGAGATGATTGATTAAACTACTCCTAATACGTGCAGAGTATGAATGGACAGTATATAGATAACCTGGAATAGAAGATACTTGTATAAACTTCGAAGAATCCAATCCACAATATGAGAAATCAATGAAAAACCTACAAAAACCAAACAAACTCTCTATCTCTCCTTCTAAACTGTTAAAAATGTAAAAGTGGGCGTCCCAATGGACGTGAACAAAACGCATATAAATAGAAAAACCTAAGGCACTAGGGTTAAAACCCGCATTCTGCTGCGCACGCAAATGTTTCTGGAAATACCCCGTTCGATCGATCGAACTGCTTTCGATCGATCGAACCCTTGATCTTCAAGCGCTTCTACTCTGTTCGAGCGATCGAACTCTCGATCGATCGAACCTTCTACGATCGATCGAACTTCACTTTTCAGCTTTGACTTCTTTTGTTTGCATTCCAGCATTCCATTTATTCTGATACTCATCTGTTTAGTCCGCACAGCAGTGATCTGCATAAACAATAGCTAAAACAATACAACTTATCATAGATTAATCATACTGTATAAAAATTAGCCTTGCAATGCAAATTGCAGATAATACGGGAAGTTGTGATCAAAACTACTACAATTCTTCCTTTTAGCGCGGTTGTATTTTACAAATACCCCCGCTTTGCATTACTTTCCCAAAATATCCCTGTCTTTTATAAAAATACACATCATAGCTTTGGTCTAGGTTATACACCATTCTTATACAAACAGGCTGAACAACAGCTCTCGTCCCAAGCTCGGCGGCGCAAGAACAGGTAACTCTCTCTCTCTCTCTCTCTCTCCTCTCTCTCCTCTCGTCTGTCTCTCTCTCGCCTACATCTATATGTATAAATTGTATAGCATCTTGATGAAATTGTTACTGTGATGTTCAAAAGCATATACATATGTATGTATATACACTGTTATGCATATATATATGAGACATATATATACATAGATTCATATATATATATGCATAGATTTCTAAAGGAGCAACCATGAATTTCGAATTTGGTTTGGGTTAGCTTTTTTTTGCGCAGTGGTTTGGGTTTAACTATTTGTTAGTAGTCTCTTCCTAGGTTTGATATTACAGATTCTTTGACAGGAGCAATATGAGAAATAACATCAATTCAATTCATTTCCAGCTTAAAACCAAACAACAGAATTGATTAGAATTGAAATTAATTGAATTGAATTCTATTTCAAACCAAACACAAAACGAGAATCCCAATTCTATTCTTTTCTTTTCTTTTCTATTCAATTCTATTCTACAATCAAACCAAACGGAGTGTAACAAAAAGATTGGATCACATAATTTTGTTTGGCAAAACAGTTTTATTTAGATTCTGGAATTCCATTATCATTATACACTCTAAAAACCCGTTGTCAAACAGGGCCTTACACGGGCAAACCCACTGGAGTCTGGTGCAAAACCCTCCTATTCTTAGACCTTGGTGTGTGTACATTAACGATCAATATTCAACCCCACCACCAAAAGAGAGAAAATCGAGAAGAAAAATGAAAAAAAAAAAAAAAAGAGAAGACCCAGATAAAAATGGTGGTAAGGATTAGATTATCGAGGTTCGAATGCAAAAACTAGCCTTTCTATTGAGTTATGGCCGCCAATAGTAGATCTCCCAGAGATGGCAAGCACATAGAAGTCTTGGGTTACTACAACCCATTCCTAGGTAATCCTTTGTTTGGTTCCCAAGAAAATAAAAGAAAATGTATTTTTTTTTTATTTTTTGTTATGTCGAAATTGGGTTCTGTGGAGGATTTTTCTTATAAAACGTGCTAAATTTTATCAGGGTTTGAAATGGGGACTTTGCTTAATCAAATTTTAGCATCATTTTAGATTTTAAAAATCCAAAGAATGTGATTTTGCCCCTATTTTATTGGGTTTTCTCTTAGCTAGGTAATCCTCTTTACTGATTTGCATGGTTGCTGAGAACTTTGAAGACTAAAAATTTAAAATTTTACTTTGTTTAGGACTTTGCATTACTAACTTTAGACTGGGCTATCCTGTTATAGATTTCAAGAGTAGTGATTGTTTTAGTGTGTTCTGATATATTTTTTTTACAGGTCAAGATGGTGGTAAAAGAATGGGTCTAAATTTTGATAGAGTGAAGTTAGTTGTTTTATAATTGTCATGAAGAATCGAAGTGTTCACCGTATCCATTTTGTCACGAAGAATCGAAATGATACACAACTTTATAACCGTCACTTCGTAATAAAGAATCGAAGCGTTCACCGTATCCATTTCGTCACAAAGAATTGAAATGATACATAACTTTGAAAGCATCACTTCGTCACGAAGAATCGAAGCGTTAACCGTATCCATTTTGTCACAAAAAATTGAAGCGTTAATCGTATCCATTTGGTCATGAAGAATCGAAATGATACACAACTTTGTAACCGTCACTTCGTCACGAAGAATCAAAGTGTTCACCGTATCTATTTTGTTACGAACAATCAAAAAGATACACAACTTTATAAGTGTCACTTCGTCACGAAGAATCAAAGTGTTCACCGTATCTATTTTGTCACGAAGAATCGAAATGTTATACAACTTTAAAACCGTTACTTCGTCACAAAGAATCGAAGTGTTCACCGTATCCATTTCGTCACGAAGAATCGAAATGATACACAACTTTATAACCGTCAGATCATCACGAATAATCGAAGCATTCACCGTGTCCATTTCTTCACGATGAATCGAAATGATACACAACTTACCGTCACTTCGTCACGAAGAATCAAAGCGTTCACCGTATCCATTTCGTCACGAAGAATCAAATCCATTTCGTCACGAAGAATCAAAATGATACACAACTTTATAACATTCGTCACCCATACCCTTTTCTCACTATTCCGACAATTATCCTCAGCATAAGCTGTATCTAACATAGCACAACCGACCCTTATGTTTTCCCTATCGCACACGCGTCACTCATTTCAGAATTTAGTTCATTAAAGGACATCTGATTATACATTCGTAGTTACCTTTATTCTTCCGTCATTATGTTTTATGTCATAATATACTTATGATACAAACATACCCAATCACTGTCAACGCAATAAACGTGTCGTACAACATACTTATAGCTCGTGTGTGAACTTTCAATGGTCATCACACTATTTTCATAACAACGGAAACATAGCATGTAGATCATGGATCTATAACATGGATTTGATACCAACAAACATATAAATGAAACCCTTAACATGCTCATCTATGTGATGGCAATACCATAGCACGAAATATTCATAACAACACAGGTACCAAAAAACAAGCATCATCAATCATCACAAAGCAAAACAATACATCATACAAATAGCTATACAATCTGCAAGGATTTATTTCACTGTGTTGACAGAATTGATATGATTTATTTGGGCATGATGAACTGCTTTGTAGATCAAACTCAAAACTAGAACATTATAGGTATTTGGATTATCTTCTAGTACAAAAAAATCAAGCTATCATTTGGATTTGTGAGCTATTCAAAATGTTCATTTTACTATACTATGTTTTGCTGAAAGTTTCTGTTTCCCAAATTTGAAGATTTGTCTTGCATGTTGCATAGAAATCGCAAGATACAACATCAAACACTTACTAAACATTACTACATACTATATAGGTTCTAAAGTGAGTTAGTAAACTCACCTAAACTTGAAATTGAGCTTGTACTTTGGATTTGAGCTTAAGAAGCTTAAGCTTAACTTCAAATGGTGAAAGCTCCTTGTTTCTCTCCTTCTTCTTTACTTCTGGAGTTCTTCTTCCAATGACTTCTTCTAGCAACTTCTAAGTCTCCATGGATGCCTATATAAGTATATGGATGTGTATGGGTGTTTGCATGGAAGTGTGTATAAGGGAAGAGGAGTGAATGCTTGGGTTTCTTCCTAATTCTCTTCTATCTCTCCTTGGAACTCTTAAATCTCCCAACTCTTCCTCTCTCTATATGTGCAGATTGTAAGTGTCCAAGAGGGTGTAGTGTATGTGTGTATGCATGTATAAATAGAGCTATGTGGTTGCTAGGTGTCTTCATGCATGTGTTAGGGTGTTGCATGCATGGACAAGTTGCAAGGGTATAAGTGACATGTGTCTAGGGTGTTGTATGTGCCACCATGTGGTCGGCCATGGGGGGCCTACCTTGGGTTTTGTGCCACTACCTCGATTTGTGTGCAAATGTCCTCGGTATGCATGTCAGTCTCGATTTACGTGCAATCGGGTATCATTTCTAATGTCCGGGCCCAAGTACAGTATTAAGTTGTGTCTAATTACGGTCGAGTCAGTGCGGTTCTTTATAGTCTAATTAGTAATTACATTACACTGATACAATCACACAAATAAAATAATAATATAATAGTAGACCAGATATGAAAATTCATAAAACTCATTTTATTAAATGCTGAAAAATTACAGATACTACACAATCCAAACACAGTGTAATGCACCACATTGATGTTAGTAGAAAGAAAAATTAAAGTACCATATTGTCTAATGCATGATTTATAAATTGCTGAATAAGTATATTGGAAAAGCACCTCAAGCCCAACTTTAAATAAGTTTCTCAAATAAATTGAAAAACGCAATAAATTCTAAATCTATAAATCACACAAAATACTTTTTTTTTTTAGCTATTTCTAAGCTATAAGCTAGTGTTACAGCTTATAAGTTGCAATAAACGGCCCCATCGTCTATGAGGTGTATAGTTGCACCAATCTGAATAAGGACCTGTTTGGCACACCTTTCATTTATGTTATTTAATTAAAAAAAATATTTCACCACAAATATCTAAGAATAACACTCCATTTGGTATGCCACAAACAAGAAAATAATTCATTTGTAATTCTTCTTTATGGAATTCTTATGTTTGGTTTGACACAAATCAAGAAAAGAATTCATTTTGAAATCCACCCAATTCTTGTTTTGGGGGCTTTACAAATCCTATTCAAAATGGTCGGATTCTTTAAGAATTGATTTGGGAATCTTTACATAAACTTTACTTTCCCAAAATATCCCTGTCTTTTATACAAAATACACATTATAGCTTTGGTCTAGGTTATACACCATTCTTATACAAACAGGCTGAACAGCAGCTCTCGTCCCAAGCTCGGCGGCGCAAGAACAGGTAACTCTCTCTCTCTCTTTCTCTCTCTCTCTCTCTGTCCTCTCTCTCTCCTCTCTCTCTCCTCTCGTCTGTCTCTCTCTCGCCTATATCTATATGTATAGATTGTACAGCATCTTGATGAAATTGTTACTGTGATGTTCAAAAGCATATACATATGTATGTATATACACAGTTATGCATATATATATGAGACATATATATACATAGATTCATATATATGCATAGATTTCTAAAGGAGCAACCATGAATTTCGAATTTGGTTTGGGTTAGCCTTTTTTTGCGCAGTGATTTGGGTTTAACTATTTGTTACTAGTCTCTTCCTAGGTTTGATATTACTAATTCTTTGACAGGAGCAATATGAGAAATAACATCAATTCAATTCATTTCCAGCTTAAAACCAAACAACAGAATTGATTAGAATTGAAATTAATTGAATTGAATTCTATTTCAAACCAAACACAAAATGAGAATCCCAATTCTATTCTATTCTTTTCTTTTCTTTTCTTTTCTTTTCTATTCTTTTCTATTCTACAATCAAACCAAACGGAGTGTAACAAAAAGATTGGATCACAAAATTTTGTTTGGCAAAACAGTTTTATTTAGATTTTGGAATTCCATTATCATTATACACTCTAAAAACCCGTTGCCAAACAGGGCCTTACACGGGCAAACCCACTGGAGTCTGGTAGGCCCAAAACCCTCCTATTCTTAGACCTTGGTGTGTGTACATTAACGATCAATATTCAACCCCACCACCAAAAGAGAGAAAATCGAGAAGAAAAATGAAAAAAAAAAAAAGAGAAGACCCAGATAAAAATGCTGGTAAGGATTAGATTATCGAGGTTCGGATGCAAAAACAAGCCTTTCTATCGAGTTATGGCCGCCAATAGTAGATCTCGCAGAGATGGCAAGCACTTAGAAGTCTTGGGTTACTACAACCCATTACTAGGTAATCCTTTGTTTGGTTCCCGAGAAAATAAAGAAAATGTTTTTTTTTTATTTTTTGTTATGTCGAAATTTGGTTCTGTGGAGGATTTTTCTTATAAAAGTGCTAAATTTTATCAGGGTTTGAAATGGGGACTTTGATTAATCAAATTTTAGCATCATTTTAGATTTTAAAAATCCAAAGAATGTGATTTTGCCCCTATTTTATTGGGTTTTCTGTTAGCTAGGTAATCCCCTTTACTGATTTGCATGGTTGCTGAGAACTTTGAAGACTAAAAATTTAAAATTTTACTTTGTTTAGGACTTCGTATTACTAACTTTAGACTGGGCTAGCCTGTTATAGATTTCAAGAGTAGTGATTGTTTCAGTGTGTTCTGATATTTTTTTTTTACAGGTCAAGATGGTGGTACAAGAATGGGTCTAAATTTTGATAGAGTGAAGTTAATTGTTTTATAATTGTCACGAATAATTGAAGTGTTCACCGTATCCATTTTGTCACGAAGAATCGAAATGATACACAACTTTATAACCATCACTTCGTAATGAAGAATCGAAGCGTTCACCGTATCCATTTCGTCACAAAGAATTGAAATGATACAAAACTTTGAAAGCGTCACTTCGTCACGAAGAATCGAAGCATTAACCGTATCCATTTTGTCACAAAAAATCGAAGCGTTCATCATATCCATTTCGTCATGAAGAATCGAAATGATACACAACTTTGTAACCATTACTTCATCACGAAGAATCAAAGTGTTCACCGTATCCATTTCATTACGAACAATCAAAATGATACACAACTTTATAACTATCACTTCGTCACGAAGAATCAAAGTGTTCACCGTATCTATTTCGTCACGAAGAATCGAAATGTTATACAACTTTAAAACCGTCACTTCGTCACGAAGAATCGAAGTGTTCACCGTATCCATTTCATCACGAAGAATCGAAATGATACACAACTTTATAACCGTCAGATCATCAGAAATAATCGAAGCATTCACCGTGTCCATTTCTTCACGAAGAATCGAAATGATACACAACTTGATACCGTCACTTCGTCACGAAGAATCAAAGCGTTCACCGTATCCATTTCGTCATGAAGAATCAAATCCATTTCGTCACGAAGAATCGAAATGATACACAACTTTATAACATTCGTCAACCATACCCTTTTCTCACTATTCTGATAATTTTCCTCAGCATAAGTTGTATCTAACATAGCACAACCAACCCTTATAATTTCCCTATCGCACACGCGTCACTCATTTCGTTATTTAGTTCATTAAAGGACTTTTGATTATACATTCGAAGTTACCTTTATTCTTCCGTCATTATGTTTTATGTCATAATATACTTATGATAGAAACATACCCAATCATTGTCAATGCAATAAACGTGTCGTACAACATACTTATAGCTCGGGTGTAAACTTTCAATGGTCATCACACTATTTTCATAACAACGGAAACATAGCATGTAGATCATGGATCTATAACATAGATTTGATACCAACAAATATACAGATGAAACCCTTAACATGCTCATTTATGCGATGGCACTACCATAGCACAAAATATTCATAATATCACAGGTACCAGAAAACAAGCATCATCAATCACCACAATGCATAACAATACATCATACAAATAGCTGTACAAGCTGCCAGGATTTATTTCACTGTAATGACTGAATTGATATAATTTATTTGGGCATAATGAATTGCTTTGTAGATCAAACTCAAAACTAGAACATTATAGGTATTTGGATTATCTTCATGTACAAAAAAATCTAGCTTCATTTGGATTTATGAGCTATTAAAAACGTTCATTTTACTAAACTATGTTCTGCTGAAAGTTTTTGTTTCCCAAATTTGAAGATTTGTCTTGCATGTTGCATAGAAACCTAAAGATACAACATCAAACACTTACTAAACATTACTACATACTATATAGGTTCTAAAGTGAGTTAGTAAACTCACTAAACTTGAAATTGAGCTTCTGCTTTGGATTTGAGCTTAAAGAAGCTTAAGCTTAACTTCAAATGGTGAAAGCTCCTTGTTCATCTCCTTCTTCTTTACTTCTGGAATTCTTCTTCCAATGACTTCTTCTAGCAACTTCTAAGTCTCCATGGATGCCTATATAAGTTATTGGATGTGTATGGGTGTTTGCATGGAAGTGTGTACAAGGGAAGAGGAGTGAATGCTTGGGTTTCTTCCTAATTCTCTTCTATCTCTCCTTGGAACTCTTAAATCTCCCAACTCTTCCTCTCTCTATATGTGCAGATTGTAAGTGTCCAAGAGGGTGTAGTGTATGTGTGTATGCATGTATAAATAGAGCTATGTGGTTGCTAGGTGTCTTCATGCATGTGTTAGGGTGTTGCATGCATGGACAAGTGTCCAACATGTGGACATGTGGCAAGGGTATAAGTGACATTTGTCTAGGGTGTTGTATGTGCCACCATGTTGTTGGTTATGGGGGGCCTACCTTGGGTTTTGTGCCATTACCTGAATTTGTGTGCAAATGTCCTCGGTATGCGAGTTAGTCTCGATTTACGTGCAACCAGGTATCATTTCTAATGTCCGGGTCCAAGTACAGTATTAAGTTGTGTCTAATTACGGTCGAGTCAGTGCGGTTCTTTACAGTCTAATTAGTAATTACATTACACTGATACAGTCACACAAATAAAATAATAATAGACCAGATATGAAAATTCATAAAACTCATTTTATTAAATGCTGAGAAATAACAGGTACTACACAATCCAAACACAGTGTAATGCACCACATTGATGTCAGTAGAAAGAAAAATTAAAGTACCATATTGTCTAATGCATGATTTATAAATTGCTAAATAAGTTATATATTGGAAAAGCACCTCAAGCCCAACTTTAAATAAGTTTCTCAAATAAATTGAAAAAAGCAATAAATTCTAAATCTATAAATCACACAAAATACTTTGTTTTAGCTATTTCTAAGCTATAAGCTAGACGTTACAGCTTATAAGTTGCAATAAACGGCCCCATCGTCTATGGAGTGTATAGTTGCACCAATCTAAATAAGGACCTGTTTGGCACACCTTTCATTTCTTTGATTTAATTAAAAAATTATTTCACCACAAATATCTTAGACTAACACTCCGTTTGGTATGCCACAAACAAGAAAATAATTCATTTGCAATTCTTGTTTATGGAATTCTTATGTTTGGTTTGACACAAAACAAGATAAGAATTCATTTTGAAATCCACCCAATTCTTGTTTTGGGGGCTTTACAAATCCTACCCAAAATGGTCGGATTCTTTAAGAATTGATTTGGGAATCTTTACATAAACTTTACTTTCCCAAAATATCCATGTCTTTTATACAAAATACCCATCATGGCCCTAGTCTAGGTTATACACCATTCTTATACAAACAGGTTGAACAGCAGCTCTCGTCCCAAGCTCGGCAGCGCAAGAACAGGTAACTCTCTCCCTATCTCTCTCTCTCTCTCTCTCTCTCTCTCTCTCTCCTCTCTCTCCTCTCATCTGTCTCTCTCTCGCCTATATCTATATGTATATATTGTATAGCATCTTGATGAAATTGTTACTGTGATGTTCAAAAGCATATACATATATATATATA
Organism: Hydrangea macrophylla; assembly: GCA_033977485.1. NCBI lineage: Eukaryota > Viridiplantae > Streptophyta > Magnoliopsida > Cornales > Hydrangeaceae > Hydrangea > Hydrangea macrophylla. The sequence goes on along the minus strand of CM066992.1, from coordinate 7,767,025 downwards.
TGTATATGCACAGTTATGCATATATATATATGAGACATATATATACATAGATTCATATATATATGCATAGATTTCTAAAGGAGCAACCATGAATTTTGAATTTGGTTTGGGTTAGCTTTTTTTTGCTCAGTGGTTTGGGATTAGCTATTTGTTACTAGTCTCTTCCTAGGTTTGATATTACTAATTCTTTGACAAGGGCAATATGAGAAATAAAATCAATTCAATTCATTTCCAGCTTCAAACCAAACAACAGAATTGAAATGAATTGAATTGAATTCTATTTCAAACCAAACACAAAACTAGAATCCCAATTCTATTCTTTTCTTTTCTTTTCTATTCTATTCTACAATCAAACCAAACGGAGTGTAACACAAAGATTGGATCACATAATTTTGTTTGGCAAAACAGTTTTATTTAGATTTTTGAATTCCATTATCATCATACACTCTAAAAACCCGTTGCCAAACAGGGCCTTACACGGGCAAACCCACTGGAGTCTGGTAGACCCAAAACCCTCCTATTCTTAGACCTTGGTGTGTGTACATTAACAATCAATATTCACCCCCACCACCAAAAGAGAGAAAATCGAGAAGAAAAATGAAAAAAAGAAGAAGAGAAGACCCAAATAAAAATGGTGGGAAGGATTAGATTATCGAGTTTTGGATGCAAAAACAAGCCTTTCTATCGAGTTATGGCCGCTAATAGCAGATCTCCCAGAGATGGCAAGCACTTAGAAGTCTTGGGTTACTATAACCCATTACTAGGTAATCCTTTGTTTGGTTCCCGAGAAAATAAAAGAAAATGTATTTTTTTTATGTCGAAATTGGGTTCTGTGGAGGATTTTTCTTATAAAACGTGCTAAATTTTATCAGGGTTTGAATTGGGGACTTTGCTTAATCAAATTTTAGCATCAATTTGGATTTTAAAAATCCAAAGAATGTGATTTTGCCCCTATTTTTATTGGTCTGACTCTTAGCTAGGTAATCCCCTTTACTGATTTGCTTGGTTGCTGAGAACTTTGAAGACTAAAAATTTGAAATTTTACTTTGTTTAGGACTTTGAATTACTAACTTTAGACTGGGCCAGCCTGTTATAGATTTCAAGAGCAGTGATTGTTTCAGTGTGTTCTGATATATATATATATATTTTTTACAGGTCAATATGGTGGTAAAAGAATGGGTCTAAATTTTGATAGAGTGAAGTAAGTTATTTTATAATGTTACTTTGTTTCCAACTTTTGGGTTCTTCATAAGTTAACAGTGAAATGTTGCATTTGGATGAACTGTCTGATAATTGTTGGAAATTTATCTCTAACTAAGCATCTTATGGAACTGTCTTACAGTTTTGATAGTTATTAAGGCCCCTCGTATATGTTACTTGAAAAAAAAAATGAACGGTCCATTTAAAGTATTGGTGAGCAAATTAGAGGTGAGTGTTAACTCTACTTGGTCAGGAAAGGAAAGATATTCAAAGGGGGGAATTATTATTGCTTGTTTGTTTACTCTACTTGGTCAGGAAAGGAAAGATATTCAAAGGTGAGTGTTATTGCTTGTTTGCTTATCTTAGTTGTTGCGTGCCTTCTCTCCTTCTCTCACTTCGAAATGATTTAGCAGTCTTTTCTTATGATGACCAGTTCGAGAGAGTCCGATACATCAGTGTAAAAGATTGAGTCGGATATGTGAGGTTGGTTGAAGATAATGTTATGCAGCGTTCAGAACTAGTCTTGAAGTGAACAAAGAAGTAAGGAAATAAGACGACTCTTTTTTGAACAATATCATAAACGAATCTTCCCCACCACAGCAATCACGAGTTTTATCCATTCCTCTCGTATTTGGTCGTATTGCCCATAATGCTAGGTTTTGAAAAAGACTTTTCATGTCATTCTGATATAGGACAAGAGGACTGCATTAACTACAGAACTCTTACGTATTTTTATTTTTGTTCCATAGGCTTTATTTTCTATCTTTTAGCTAGCTTAGGCCTTTGATGAATATGAACAACCAACTTGACTCGTCTTGACAACCTTAATGCCACTACTACCCATTACTATCATCCGACACCATTTACTAACCAAAATACCTCTCATTAACTACCTCATCACGAGGACTCGAAGTGTTCACCGTATCCATTTTCGTCACGAAGAATCGAAAGGATACTCAACTTTATAACCGTCACTTCGTCACGAAGAAACAAAGTGTTCACCGTATCCATTTCGTCACGAGGAATTGAAATGATACACAACTTTATAACCATCACTTCATCACAAAGAATCGAAGTGTTCACCATATCCATTTCGTCACGAAGAATCGAAATGATACACAACTTTATAACTGTCACTTCATCACGAAGAATTGAAGTGTTCACCGTATCCATTTTGTCACGAAGAATCGAAATGATACACAACTTTATAACCGTCACTTTGTCACGAAGAATCGAAGTGTTCACCGTGTCTATTTCGTCATGTAGAATCGAAAAGATACACAACTTTATAACCGTCACTTCGTCATGAAGAATCAAAATGTTCACTGTATCCATTTCGTCACGAAGAATCAAAATGATACACAACTTTATAACCGTCACTTCGTCACAAAGAATCAAAGCGTTCACCGCATCCATTTCGTCATGAAGAATTGAAATGATACACAACTTTATGACTGTCACTTCGTCACGAAGAATTGAAGCGTTCACCGTATCCATTTCTTCACGAAGAATCGAAATGATATACAACTTTATAACCGTCACAAAGAATCGAAGTGTTCACCGTATCCAATTCATCACGAAGAATCGAAATGATACACAACTTTATAACTGTCACTTCGTCACGAAGAATCGAAATGATACACAACTTTATAACCGTCACTTCGTCATGAAGAATCGAAGCGTTCACCATATCCATTTCGTCACAAAGAATCGAAATGATACTCAACTTTATAACCGTCACTTCGTCACGAAGAATCGAAGTGTTCACCGTTTCCATTTCGTCACGAAGAATCAAAATGATACACAACTTTATAACCGTTACTTCATCATGAAGAAATGAAGTGTTCACCGTATCCATTTCGTTACAAAGAATCGAAATGATACACAACTTTGTAACTGTCACTTTGTCACGAAGAATCGAAGTGTTCACCATATCAATTTTGTCAAGAAGAATCAAAATGATGCACAACTTTTTAACCATCACTTCGTTATGAAGAATTAAAGTGTTCACCGTATCCATTTCATCACGAAGAATCGAAATAATACACAACTTTATAACTGTCACTTCGTCATGAAGAATTGAAGTGTTCACGGTATCCATTTCGTCAAGAAGAATCGAAATGATACACAACTTTATAATTGTCACTTCGTTACGAAGAATCAAAGTGTTCTCCGTATCCATTTCGTCATGAAGAATTGAAATGATACACAACTTTATAACCGTCACTTCGTCATGAAGAATCGAAGCGTTCACTTTATCTATTTCGTCACGAAAAATCGAAGCGTTCACAATATCCATTTCGTCACGAAGAATTGAAATGATACACAACTTTATAACCATTACTTCATCACGAAGAATTGAAGTGTTCACCGTATCCATTTCGTCACGAAGAATCGAAATGATACACAAATTTATAATCGTCACTTCGTCATGAAGAATCGAAGTGTTCGAGCTATAAGTATGTTGTACGGCACGATTATTGCATTGTTAGTGATTGGGTAAGTTTCCATCGTAAGTATATTATGACAAAAATTAGAATGATGGATGTATAAACGTAACTTCGAAAGTATAATCAGAAGTCCTTTAATGAACTAAATTCCGAAATGAGTGACGCGTGCTTGATCAGGAAAACATAATGGTCGGTTGTGCTATGTTAGAAGTAGGTTATGCTGAGGATAATTGTTGGGATAGTGAGAAAAGGGTATGGATGACGAATGCTATAAAGTTGTGTATCGTTTCGAATCTTCGTCACAAAATAGATTCAATTCTTTGTGACAAAATGGATACGATGAACACTACGATTCTTCGTGACGAAGTGACGGTTATAAAGTTGTGTATCATTTCGATTCTTCGTGACAAAATGGATATGGTGAACGCTTTGATTCTTCGTGATGAAGTGACGGTTATAAAGTTGTGTATCATTTCGATTCTTAGTGAGGAAATGGATACGGTGAACACTTTGATTCTTCGTGACGAAGTGACGGTTATAAAGTTGTGTATCATTTCAATTCTTCGTGACGAAATAGATATGGTGAACACTTTGATTCTTCGTGACGAAGTGATGGTTATAAATTTATGTATCATTTCGTTTCTTCGTGATGAAATGGATAAGGTGAACACTTCGATTCTTTGTGATGAAGTGACAGTTATAAAGTTGTGTATGATTTCGATTCTTCGGGATGAAATGGATATGGTGAACGCTTCGATTCTTCGTGACAAAATGGATACAGTGAACGCTTTGATTCTTCGTGACGAAGTGACGGTTATAAAATTGTGTATCATTTCAATTCTTCATGACAAAATAGATACAGTGATCACTTTGATTTTTCGTAACGAAGTGACAGTTATAAAGTTGTGTATTATTTTGATTCTTCATGACGAAATGGATACGGTGAACACTTCGATTCTTCGTGACGAAGTGATGGTTATAAAGTTGTGTATCATTTTGATTCTTCGTGACGAATGGATACGGTGAACGCATCGATTCTTCGTGACGAAGTGACGGTTATAAAGTTGTGTACCATTTCGATTCTTAGTGACGAAATGGATACGGTGAACACTTTGATTCTTCGTGATGAATTGACGGTTATAAAGTTGTGTATCATTTCTATTCTTCGTGACAAAATGGATACGGTGAAACTTTAAATGGTCATCACACTACTTTTACAAAAACGGAAACAAAGCATGTAGCTCATGGATCTATAACATGGATTTGATACCAACAAACATATAGATAAAACCCTTAACATGCTCATCTATGGGATGGCACTACCATACCACGAAATATTCATAACAACACAGGTAGCAGAAAACAAGCATCATCAATCACAATAATGCATAACAATACATCATACAAATAGGTGTACAAAACCTTCATTTTACTATATTGTCTAATGCACGATTTATAAATTACAAAATAAGCTATCTATTGGAAAAGCATCTCAAGCCCTACTTTAAATAAGTTTCTCAAATAAATTGAAAAAAGCTATAAATTCTAAATCCATAAATCACACAAAATACTTTGTTTTACCTATTTCTAAGCTATAAGCTAGACGTTACAGCTTATAAGTTGCAATAAATGGCCCCATCGTCTATGGAGTGTATAATTGCACCAATCTGAATAAGGACCTATTTGGCACATCTTTCATTTCTGTGATTTAATTTTAAAAAATTATTTTCACCATAAATTTCTGAGACTAACACAAAGATTGGATCACATAATTTTGTTTGTCAAACAGTTTTATTTACATTTTGGAATTCCATTATCATTATACACTCTAAAAACCTGTTGCCAAATAGGGCCTTACACGGGCAAACCCACTGGAGTCTGGAGGCCCAAAACCCTCCTATTCTTAGACCTTGGTATGTGTAAATTAACGATCAATATTCACCCCCACCACCAAAAGAGACAAAATCGAGAAGTAAAAGGAAAAAAAAGAGAAGACCCAAATAAAAATGGTGGTCGGGATTAGATTATCGAGGTTCGGATGCAAAAACAAGCCTTTTTATCGAGTTATGGCCGCCAATAGCAGATCTCCCAGAGATGGCAAGCACTTAGAAGTCTTGGGTTACTACAACCCATTACTAGGTAATCCTTTGTTTGGTTCCCGAGAAAATAAAAGAAAATGTTTTTTTATGTCGAAATTGGGCTTCTGTGGAGGATTGTTCTTATAAAACGTGCTAAATTTTATCAGGGTTTGAATTAGGGACTTTGCTTTATCAAATTTGAGCATCATTTTAGCTTTTAAAAATCCAAAGAATGTGATTTTGCCCCTATTTTTATTGGGTTTTCTCTTAGCTAGGTAATCCCTTTACTGATTTGATTGGTTGCTGAGAACTTTGAAGACTATAAATTTGAAATTTTACTTTGTTTAGGACTTTGTATTATTAACTTTAGACTGGGCCAGCCTGTTATAGATTTCAAGAGCAGTGATTGTTTCAATGTGTTCTGATAATTTTTTTTTTACAGGTCAAGATGGTGGTAAAAGAATGGGTCTAAATTTTGATAGAGTGAAGTAAGTTGTTTTATAATGTTACTTTGTTTCCAACTTTTGGGTTCTTCATAAGTTAACAGTGAAATGTTGCATTTCGATGAACTGTCTGATAATTGTTGGAAACTTATCTCTAACTATGCATCTTATGGAACTGTCTTACAACTTTGATAATTTTTAATGCCCCTGGTATATGTTACTTGAAAAAAAATGAACGGTCCATTTAAAGTATTGGTGAGCAAATTAGATGTGAGTGTTAACTCTACTTGGTCAGGAAAGGAAAGATATTCAAAGGGGGGAATTATTATTGTTTGTTTGTTTACTCTACTTGGTCAGGAAAGGAAAGATATTCAAAGGAGAGTGTTATTGCTTGTTTGCATATCTTAGTTGTAGCGTGCCTTCTCTCCTTCTCTCACTTCGGAAGGATTTAGCAGTCTTTTCTTATGATGACCTGGTCGAGAGAGTACGGTACATCAGTGTAAAAGATTGAGTTGGATCTGTGAGGTTGGTTGAAGATGATGTTACGTAGCATTCAGAATCTGTCTTGAAGTGAACGAATTAGAAAGAACGAAGAAGTAAGTAAATGAGACGACTCTTTCTTGAACTATATCATAAACGGATCTTCCCCACCACACCAATCACGAGTTTTTATCTATTCTTCTCGTATATAGTCATAATGCCCTTAATGCTAGGTTTTGAAAAAGACTTTTCATGTCATTCTGATGTAGGACAAGAGGACTGCATTAACTACAAAATTCTTACGCATTTTTATTTTAGTTGTAATTTTCGTTTTTTTGTTCCATAGGCTTTATTTTCTATCTTTTAGCTAGCTTTAGGCCTTTGATGATGGAATTTGACTTCTAATATGTTACCTTATCGGTTAGGTTTTTTTTAGGAAGTATAAGATTTGAGTTTCAAGTCATATAGAGAGTCTAATTAGGCATTGAAAAAGAAAAACGAATTTCTGTTTATTTCCTTATATGATAGGATTATATTTCTAGCATTATTATAGTTTCCTAGTTTCTTTTTATTTCCTTAGTTTACTTTTCTTTGTGGACAAGTTTCCTATTCCTATAAATGATTGTAATCTCCATTTGAGAAATGAAGCTTTTGAATGAATGAAATACATATTTATCTTAGAGAATTTTATTTTTCTTGTTTTGCTATGTAGTTCCTGGATTGGAACATCTTCTTCTATCCTATCTCTCTAGTTGCTGGATTGGAACCTATTCTCCTCTACTTATCTATTCTTCTCCCTCTCTTCTCTAATTGAACTTCTACCTCAACTATTTCGCCTGCCACGTGTTTGTTGAAATCATTTGAAGAGCCAGGTTACATCAGTTTGGTATCTGAGCCTTAGTAATTGTGTGTAGGTTTGATGAAGAGTTTTTGGGAAATTTGAAGGACTGTTTGGTTGGTGAAAGAAAAAAGATGAAAGAAAAGGAAAATTACATTGATGAAGACTTTGCAAACTTTCATGTATTCGAAGTCAATGGTGATTCCGATGAACAAGTTTTAATTAATTAGAGAAGTCTTCCTAATTTTAACGGTGAGTTTTGTTTTGAGGACTTTTATTATTGGATACATGATCTAGATGCTTGTATTGAAAATTTAAGACTTGGAGAAGGATTTGATTGTTATTATGCTTTGAGTAAGTTTGAATGGAAAGCCATGTATTGGTGGAATTCATTGCAAAAGCATAGAACACGTCAAGGCAAGAATCGTATTTGTTCATGGCCAGTAATAATGAATGTCATGATGCAAAGATTTTTGCCTACGAAAAATATTGGAAAACCATGGAAGACAAAACGAAGGCAATACGTGATTCTATTATGGTGCATGAGGAGAATACATTACAACAGGAGGTAATTACTCTTGAACTAAATAATAAAGACTCTTGTGAATGTGTTTTTGGGGTTACACAAAATAAAATTAAAGATGAGGATGTGGGTGTTACATCACCAATTTTTGAAAAAGAAGGTCATGTTATAGCTATAAAAGTTGTTGAGAAAAAGGATGTTGAGAATAGCAATGATGTGGAAATTTCAAAACAGTCAGTTGATAGCTTGGGTTCCATTCAAGTGCCTGTTATCGAGAAGCCTGTTATTGAAAATTGACATGAATTGTCAAGTCACGATTTTAATTTTCAAGAGGGTTGCCCCATAATCCCCAAGGTTGTACAAGATTATGATTTTATTGGAGTTGAAAGATTTGATTTCTTTTTCAATCCTTATTTGGTGGATATTGTGAACAAGTTAAAGTTTCAAGAGAAAAGGAACCTCACGCTCCAGGTGAGTGAATATAATCATGCAAGGAAGCTAAAGCAACGATTGTATACGATGTACCTATTCACTTGGAGCGGAAGATTTTAAGACTATGACGTGAACTTAAGGACGAGTTCTTTTCAAGTGGGGGAGACTGATGTAGGACAATAGGACAACATTAACTACAAAATTCTTACGCATTTTTATTTTAGTTGTAATTTTTGTTTTTTACAACTTTATAACCATCACTTCGTCACGAAGAATCGAAGTGTTCACCGTATCCATTTCATCACGAAGAATCAAAATGATACAAAACTTTAAAACCGTCACTTCATCACGAAGAATCGAAGTGTTCATCGTATCCATTTCGTCACGAAGATTCGAAATGACACACAACTTTATAACCGTCACATCGTCACAAAGAATCAAAACGTTCACCGTATCCATTTCGTCACGAAGAATCGAAATGATACTCAACTTTATAACCGTCACTTCGTCACGAAGAATCGAAGTGTTCACCTTATCCATTTTGTCACGAAGAATCGAAATAATACATAACTTTATAACCATCACTTACTCACGAAGAATCGAAGCGTTCACCGTATCCATTTCGTAACAAAGAATCGAAATGACACACAACTTTATAACCGTCACTTCGTCACGAAGAATCGAAATGATACACAACTTTATAACCGTCACGAAGAATCGAAACGTTCATCGTATCCATTTCGTCATGAAGAATCGAAATGATACACAACTTTATATCCGTCACCTTGTCACGAAGAATCGAAGTGTTCCCGATATCCATTTCATCACGAAGAATCGAAATGATACTCAACTTTATAACCGTCACTTCATCACGAAGAATCGATGTGTTCACCTTATCCATTTTGTCACGAAGAATTGAAATGATACATAACTTTATAACCATCACTTAGTCACGAAGAATCGAAGCGTTCACCGTATCCATTTTGTAACGAAGAATCGAAATGACACACAACTTGATAACCGTCACTTCGTCACGAAGAATCGAAGTGTTCACTGTATCCATTTCATCACGAAGAATCAAAGCTTTCACCGTATTCATTTCATCACGAAGAATCGAAATGATACACAACTTTATAACCGTCACTTCGTCACGAAGAATCGAAGTGTTCACCATTTCCATTGGTCACGAAGAATCAAAATAATACACAACTTTATAACCATCACTTCGTCATGAAGAATCGAAGTGTTCGCCGTATCCATTTCGTCATGAAGAATCAAAATGATACACAACTTTATAACCGTCACTTTGTCAGGAAGAATCGAAGTGTTCACCGTATCCATTTTATCACGAAGAATCGAAATGATACACAACTTTATAACTGTCACTTCGTCACAAAGAATCGAAGCGGTCCCCATATCTATTTCATCACGAAGAATCGAAATGATACACAACTTTATAATCGACACTTCGTCACGAAGAATCGAAGCGTTCACCATAGCCATTTCATTACGAAGAATCGAATCCATTTCATCACGAAGAATTGAAATGATACGCATCTTTATAACATTCGTCAACCATACCCTTTTTTCACTATCCCGACAATTATCCGTATCATAAGCTACTTCCAACATAGCACAACCGACCCTTACGTTTTACCAATCGTGCTAAATTTTATCAGGGTTTGAATTGGGGACTTTGCATAATAAAATTTTAGCATCATTTTAGATTTGAAAAATCCAAAGAATGTGATTATGCCCCTATTCTTATTGGGTTTTCTCTTAGCTAGGTAATCCCCTTTACTAATTTGATTGGTTGCTGAGAGCTTTGAAGACTAAAAATTTGAAATTTTACTTTATTTTGGACTTTGTATTGCTAACTTTAGACTGGGACAGCCTGTTATAGATTTCAAGACCAGTGATTGTTTTCGTGTGTTCTGATCTTTAATTTTTTTTTTACAGGTCAAGATGGTGGTAAAAGAATGGGTCTAAATTTTGATAGAGTGAAGTAAGTTATTTTATAATCGTCACGAAGAATCGAAGTGTTCACCGTATCCATTTCGTCATGAAGAATCAAAATGATACACAACTTTATAACCGTCACTTCGTCACGAAGAATCAAAGTGTTCACCGTATCCATTTTGTCACGAAGAATCGAAATGATACACCACTTTATAACCGTCACTTCGTCACGAAGAATCGAAATGATACACAACTTTATAACCGCTACTTCGTCACGAAGAATCGAAGTGTTCACCGTATCCATTTCAAAATGAAGAATCAAAGCGTTCACAGTATCCATTTCGTCACTAAGAATCGAAATGATACACAACTTTATAACAGTCACTCCGTCACGAAGAATCGAAGTGTTCACCGTATCCATTTCGTCATGAAGAATCCAAATGATACACAACTTTATAACCATCACTTTGTCATGAAGAATCGAAGTGTTCACCGTATCCATTTTGTCACGAAGAATCAAAATGATACACAACTTTATAACCATCACTTCGTCACGAAGAATCGAAGTGTTCACCGTATCCATTTCGTCATGAAGAATCGAAATGATACACAACTTTATAACTGTCACTTCGTCACGAAGAATCGAAGCATTCACCATATCCATTTCGTTACGAATAATCGAAATGTTACACAACTTTATAACCATACCTTCATCACGAAGAATTGAAGCGTTCAGCGTATCCATTTCGTCGCGAAGAATTGAATCCATTTCGTCACGAAGAATCAAAATGATACACAACTTTATAACATTCATCAACCATACCCTTTTCTCACTATCCTGACAATTATCGTCAGCATAAGCTGCTTCTAACATAGCACAATCGACCCTTACGTTTTCCCGATCATGCACGCCTGTTTAGACTGGGCCAGCCTGTTATAGATTTCAAGAGCAGTGATTATTTCAGTGTGTTTTGATATTTTTTTTTACAGGACAAGATGGTGGTAAAAGAATGGGTCTAAATTTTGATAGGGTGAAGTAAGTTGTTTTATAATCGTCACGAAAAATTGAAGTGTTCACTGTATCCATTTCGTCACGAAGAATCGAAATGATACACAACTTTATAACCATCACTTCGTTATGAAGAATCGAAGAGTTCATGGTATCCATTTCGTCAAGAAGAATCGAAATGCTACACAACTTTATAACCATCACTTCGTTACGTAGAAGAAGTGTTCACCGTATCCATTTCATCACGGAGAATCTAAATGATACACAACTTTATAACAATCAGATCGTTACGAATAATCAAAGTGTTCACCGTATCCATTTCGTCACGAAGAATCGATATGATACAAAACTTTATAACCGTCACTTCGTCATGAAGAATCAAAGCGTTCACCGTATCCATTTCGTCACGAAGAATTGAAATGATAACAATTTTATAACCGTCACTTCGTTACGAGAATTGAAGTATTCACCGTATCCATTTCTTCAAGAAGAATCAAAGCATTCATCGTATCCATTTCGTCACGAAGAATCGAAATGATACACAACTTTATAACCGTCACTTTGTCACGAAGAATCGAGGTGTTCACTGTATCCATTTCGTCACGAAGAATCAAAATGATATACAACTTTATAACCGTCATTTTGTCACGAAGAATCAAAGTGTTCACTGTATCCATTTCATCACAAAGAATCGAAATGATGCACAACTTTATAACCATCACTTCGTCATGAAGAATCGAAGTATTCACTATATCCATTTCGTCACGAAGAATCGAAATAATACACAACTTGATAACTGTCACTACGTCACGAAGAATCGAAGCGTTCACCGTACCTATTTCGTCACTAAGAATCGAATCCACTTCGTCACGAAGAATCGAAGTGATACACAACTTTATGACATTCGTCAACCATACCCTTTTCTCACTATCCCAACAATTATCCTTAGCATAAGCTGCTTCTAACATAGCATAATTGACCCTTACATTTTCCTTATCGCACACGCGTCACTCATTTCGGAAGTTAGTTCATTAAAGGACTTCCGATTGTACTTTTGAATTTACGTTTATACATCCGTCAATCTGTTTATGTCATAATATACTTACGATGGAAACTTACCCAATCACTATCAACATAATAATCGTGCCGTACAATATACTTATAGCTCGGGTATGAACTTTCAATGGTCATCACACTATTTACATAACAACGGAAACATAGCATGTAGCTCATGAATCTATAACATGGATTTAATACCAACAAACATATAGATGAAGCCCTTAACATGCTCATCTATGCGATGGCACTACCATAGCACAAAATATTCATAACAACACAAGTACTGGAAAACTAGCATCATCAATCACCACAGTGCATAACAATACATCATACAAATAGCCGTATAATCTGCCCGGATTTATTTCGCTGTGTTGACTGAATTGATATGATTTATTTAGGCATAATGAATTGCTTTGTAGATCAAGCTCAAAACTAGAACATTATAGGTATTTGGATTATCTTCATGTAAAAAAAATCTAGCTTCATTTGGATTTTTGAGCTGCTCAAAATGTTCATTTTACTAAACTATGTTTTGCTGAAAGTTTTTGTTTCCCAAATTTGAAGATTGGTCTTGCATGTTGCATAAAAACATCAAGATACAACATCAAACACTTACTAAACATTACTACATACTATATAGGTTCTAAAGTGAGTTAGTAAACTCACCTAAACTTGAAATTGAGCTTGGGCTTTGGATTTGAGCTTAAAGAAGCTTCAGCTTAACTTCAAATGGTAAAAGCTCCTTGTTCCTTTCCTTCTTCTTCACTTCTGGAATTCTTCTTCCAAGGACTTTTTCCAGCAACTTCTAAGTCTCCATGGTTGCCTATATAAGTATATGGATGTGTATGGGTATTTGCATGGAAGTGTTCCTACTTCTCTTCTATCTCTCCATGGAACTCTTAAATCTCTTAACTCTTCCTCTCTCTATATGTGCAGATAGTAAGTGTCCAAGAGGGTGTAGTGTGTGTGTATGCATGTCTAAATAGAGCGAGGTGGTTGCTAGGTGTCTTCTTGCATGTATTAGGGTGTTGCATGCATGGACAAGTGTCTAACATGTGGACAAGTGTCATTGGTATAAGTGACATGTGTCTAGGGTGTTGCATGTGCCACCATGTGGCTGGCCATGGTGGGGCCTACCTAAGGTTTTGTGCCACTACCTCGGTTTGTGTGCAAATGTCCTCAGTATGCGTGTCGGTCTCAATTTACATGCAATCAGGTATTATTTCTAATGTTCGGGTCCAGGTACAGTATTAAGTTGAGTCTAATTACGGTCGAGTCGGTGTGATACTTTATAGTTTAATTAGTAATTACATTACACTGATACTGTCATACAAATAAAATAATAATATAATAATACACCAGATATGAAAATTCATAAAACTCATTTTATTAAATGCAGAGAAATTACAAGTACAACACAATCCAAACACAATGTAATCCACCACATTGATATAGATTTCAAGAGCAGTGATTGTCTCAGTGTGTTCTGATATTTTTTTTACTGGTAAAGATGGTGGTAAAAGAATGGGTTTAAATTTTGATAGAGTGAAGTAAGTTGTTTTATATTCGCACGAAGAATCGAAGTGTTCACCGTATCCATTTTGTCACGAAGAATTGAAATGATACACAACTTCGTCACTTCGTAACAAAGAATCGAAGCGTTCACCGTATCCATTTCGTCACAAAGAATCGAAATGATACATAACTTTGAAAGCATCACTTCGTCACGAAGAATCGAAGCGTTAACCATATCCATTTTATCACAAAAAATCGAAGCGTTCATCGTATCCATTACGTCACGAAGAATCAAAATGATACACAACTTTATAACTGTCACTTCGTCACGAAGAATCAAAGTGTTTACCATATCCATTTTATTACGAAGAATCAAAATTATACACAACTTTATAACTGTCACTTCGTCACGAAGAATCAATGTGTTCACCGTATCTATTTTATCACGAAGAATCAAAATGTTATACAACTTTAAAATCGTCACTACGTCACGAAGAATTGAAGTGTTCACCGTATCCATTTTATCACAAAGAATCAAAATGATACACAACTTTATAACCGTCAGATCGTTATGAATAATTGAAGCGTTCACCATGTCCATTTCTTCACGAAGAATCAAAATGATACACAACTTGATAGCCGTCACTTCGTCACGAAGAATCGAAGCGTTCACTGTATCCATTTCGTCACGAAGAATCAAATCCATTTTGTCACGAAGAATCAAAATGATACACAACTTTATAACATTCGTCAACCATACCCATTTCTCACTATCCCGATAATTATCCTCAGCATAAGCTGCATCTAACATAGCACAACCGACCCTCATGTTTTCCCTATCGCACATGCATTACTCATTTCGGAATTTTGTTCATTAAAGGACTTCTGATTATAATTTCGAAGTTACCTTTATATATCCGTCATTATGTTTTATGTTATAATATACTTACGATAAAAACTTACCCAATCACTATCAACGCAACAACCGTGTCGTACAACATACTTATAGCACGGGTGTGAACTTTCAATGGTCATCAAACTATTTTCATAACAACGAAAATATAGCATGTAGCTCATGGATCTATAACATGGATTTGATACCAACAAACATATAGATGAAACCCTTAACATGCTCATCTATGAGATGGCACTACCATAGCACGAAATATTCATAACATCACAGGTACCAGAAAACAAGCATCATCAATCACCACAATGGATAACAATACATCATACAAATAGCTGTACAAGCCGCTAGGATTTATTTCACTATGTTGACTGAATTGATATGATTTATTTGGGCATGATGAACTGCTTTGTAGATCAAACTCAAAACTAGAACATTATGGGTATTTGGATTATCTTCATGTATAAAAAAATCTAGCTTCCTTTGGATTTATGAGCTATTCAAAACCTTCATTTTACTAAACTATGTTCTGCTGAAAGTTTTTATTTCCCAAATTTGAATATTTGTCTTGCATGTTGCATAGAAACCTCAAGATACAACATCAAACACTTACTAAACATTACTACATACTATATAGGTTCTAAAGTGAGTTAGTAAACTCACCTAAACTTGAAATTGAGCTTGTGCTTTAGATTTGAGCTTAAAGAAGCTTAAGCTTAACTTCAAATGGTGAAAGCTCCTTGTTCCTCTCCTTCTTCTTTACTTCTAGAATTCTTCTTCCAATGACTTCTTCTAGCAACTTCTAAGTCTCCATGGATGCCTATATAAGTATATGGATGTGTATGGGTGTTTGCATGGAAGTGTGTACAAGGGAAGAGGAGTGAATGCTTGGGTTTCTTCCTAATTCTCTTCTATCTCTCCTTGGAACTCTTAAATCTACTTACTCTTCCTCTCTCTATATGTGCTGATTGTAAGTGTCCAAGAGGGTGTAGTGTGTGTGTATGCATGTATAAATAGAGCTAGGTGGTTGCTAGGTGTCTTCATGCATGTGTTAAGGTGTTGCGTGCATGGACAAGTGTCCAACATGTGGACAAGTGGCAAGGGTATAAGTGACATGTGTCTAGGGTGTTGTATGTGCCACCATGTGGTCGGCCATGGGGGGCCTACCTTGGGTTTTGCGCCACTACCTCAATTTGTGTGCAAATGTCCTCGGTATGCGTGTTAGTCTCAATTTACTTGCAACCGGGTATCATTTCTAATGTCCGGGTCCAAGTACAGTATTAAGTTGTGTCTAATTACGGTCGAGTCAGTGCGGGTCTTTACAGTCTAATTAGTAATTACATTACACTAATACAGTCACACAAATAAAATAATAATATAATAATAGACCAGATATGAAAATTCATAAAACTCATGTTATTAAATGCTTAGAAATTACAGGTACTACACAATCCAAACACAGTGTAATGCACCACATTGATGTTAGTAGATAAAAAAATTAAAGTACCATTTTTTCTAAGCATGATTTATAAATTGCTGAATAAGTTATATATTGGAAAAGCACCTCAAGCCCAACTTTAAATAAGTTTCTCAAATAAATTGAAAAAAGCAATAAATTCTAAATCTATAAATCACACAAAATACTTTGTTTTAGCTATTTCTAAGCTATAAGCTAGACGTTACAGCTTATAAGTAGCAATAAACGGCCCCATCGTCTATGGAGTGTATAGTTGCACCAATCTGAATAAGGACCTATTTGGCACACCTTTCATTTCTGTGATTTAATTAAAAAAATTATTTCACCACAAATATCTAAGACTAACACTCCGTTTGGTATGCCACAAACAAGAAAAGAATTCATTTGCAATTCTTGTTTATGAAATTCTTATGTTTGGTTTGACACAAAACAAGAAAAGAATTCATTTTGAAATCCACCCAATTCTTGTTTTGGGGGCTTTACAAATCCTACCCAAATGGTCGGATTCTTTAAGAATTGATTTGGGAATCTTTACATAAACTTTACTTTCCCAAAATATCCCTGCCTTTTATACAAAATACACATCATAGCCTGGTCTAGGTTATACACCATTCTCATACAAACAGGCTGAACAGCAGCTCTCGTCCCAAGCTCGGCGGTGCAAGAACAGGTAACTCTCTCTCTCTCTCTCTTTCTCTCTCTCTCTCTCTCTCTCTCTCTCTCTCTCTCCTCTTTATCCTCTCTCTCCTCTCGTTTGTCTCTCTCTCGCCTATATCTATATGTATATATTGTATAGCATCTTGATGAAATTGTTATTGTGATGTTCAAAAGCATATACATATATATATGTATATACACAGTTATGCATATACATATGAGACATATATATACATAGATTCATATATATATATATGCATAGATTTCTAAAGGAGCAACCATGAATTTTGAATTTGGTTTGGGTTAGCATTTTTTTTTACTCAGTGGTTTGGGATTAGCTATTTGTTACTAGTCTCTTCCTAGGTTTGATATTACTGATTCTTTGACAGGGGCAATATGAGAAATAACATCAATTCAATTCATTTCCAGCTTCAAACCAAACAACTTAATTGAATAGAATTGAAATGAATTGAATTGAAGTCTTTTTCAAACCAAACACAAAACTAGAATCCCAATTCTATTCTTTTCTTTCTTTTCTTTTCTTTTCTATTCTATTCTACAATCAAACTAAACACAGTGTAACACAAAGATTGGATCACATAATTTTGTTTGGCAAAACAGTTTTATTTAGATTTTGGAATTCCATTATCATTGTACACTCTAAAAATCCGTTGCCAAATAAGGCCTAACACGAGCAAACCCACTGGAGTCTGGTAGGCCCAAAACCCACATATTCTTAGACCTTGGTGTGTGTACATTAACGATTAATATTCACCCCCACCACCAAAAGAGAGAAAATCAAGAAGAAAAATGAAAAAAAAAAAAAAAAGAGAAGACCTAGATAAAAATGGTGGTAAGGATTAGATTATTGAGGTTCGGATGCAAAAACAAGCCTTTCTATCGAGTTATGGCCGCCAATAGTAGATCTCCTAGGGATTTTGCTTAATCAAAATTTAGCATCATTTTATATTTTAAAAATCCAAAGAATGTGATTTTTCCCCTATTTTTATTGGGTTTTCTCTTAGCTAGGTAATCCCCTTTACTGATTTGCTTGGTTGCTGAGAACTTTGAAGACTAAAAATTTGAAATTTTACTTTGATTAGGACTTTGTATTACTAACTTTAGACTGGGCCAGCCTGTTATAGATTTCAAGAGCAGTGATTGTTTTAGTGTGTTCTGATATTATTTTTTTTATAGGTCAAGATGGTGGTAAAAGAATGGGTCTAAATTTTGATAGAGTGAAGTTAGTTGTTTTATAATCATCACGAAGAATCGAAGTGTTCACCGTATCCATTTTGTCACGAAGAATCGAAATGATACACAACTTTATAACCGTCACTTCGTAACGAAGAATCGAAGCGTTCACCGTATCCATTTCTTCACCAAGAATCGAAAAGATACATAACTTTGAAAGCGTCACTTCGTCACGAAGAATCGAAGCGTTAACCGTATCCATTTCGTCACAAAAAATCGAAGCGTTAATTGTATCCATTTCGTCACGAAGAATCGAAATGATACACAACTTTATAACCGTCACTTCGTCATGAAGAATCAAAGTGTTCACCTTATCCATTTCATTACGAACAATCAAAATGATACACAACTTTATAACTGTCACTTCGTCACGAAGAATCAAAGTGTTCACCATATCTATTTCGTCACGAAGAATCTAATTGTTATACACCTTTAAAACCGTCACTTCGTCACAAAGAATCGAAGTGTTCACCATATCCATTTCTTCACGAAGAATCGAAATGATACACAACTTTATAACCGTCAGATCGTTACGAATAATCGAAGCGTTCACCGTGTCCATTTCTTCACGAAGAATCGAAATGATACACAACTTGATAACCGTCACTTCGTCACGAAGAATCGAAGCGTTCACCATATCCATTTCGTCTTGATGAATCAAATCCATTTTGTCACGAAGAATCGATATGATACACAACTTTATAGCATTCGTCAACCATACCCTTTTATCACTATCCTGACAATTATCCTCACCATAAACTGCATCTAACATAGCATAATCGACCCTCATGTTTTCCCTATCGCACACGCATCACTCATTTAAGAATTTAGTTCAATAAAGGACTTCTGATTATACTTTCAAAGTTACCTTTATACATCCGTCATTATGTTTTATGCCATAATATACTTACGATAGAAACTTACTCAATCACTGTCAACGCAATAATCGTGCCGTACAAAATACTTATAGCTCGGGTGTGAACTTTCAATGGTCATCACACTATTTTCATAACAACGGAAGCATAGCATGTAGCTCATGGATCTATAACATGGATTTGATACCAACAAACATATAGATGAAACCCTTAACATGCTCATTTATGCGATGGCACTACCATAGCATGGAATATTCATAATATCACAGGTACCAGAAAACAAGCATCATCAATCACCACAATGCATAAAAATACATCATACAAATAGCTGTACAAGCCACCAGGATTTATTTCACTGCGTTGACTGAATTGATAGGATTTATTTGGGCATGATAAATTGCTTTGTAGATCAAACTCAAAACTAGAACATTATAGGTATTTGGATTATCTTCATGTACAAAAAAATCAAGCTTCATTTGGATTTATGAGCTATTCAAAATGTTCATTTTACTAAACTATGTTCTGCTGAAAGTTTCTGTTTCCCAAATTTGAAGATTTGTCTTGCATGTTGCATAGAAACCTCAAGATACAACATCAAACACTTACTAAACATTACTACATACTATATAGGTTCAAAAGTGAGTTAGTAAACTCACCTAAACTTGAAATTGAGCTTGTGCTTTGGATTTGAGCTTAAAGAAGCTTAAGCTTAACTTCAAATGGTGAAAGCTCCTTGTTCCTCTCCTTCTTCTTTACTTCTGGAATTCTTCTTCCAATGACTTCTTCTAGCAACTTCTAAGTCTCCATGGATGCCTATATAAGTATATGGATGTGTATGGGTGTTTGCATGGAAGTGTGTACAAGGGAAGAGGAGTGAATGCTTGGGTTTCTTCCTAATTCTCTTCTATCTCTCCTTGGAACCCTTAAATCTCCTAACTCTTCCTCTCTCTATATGTTCAGATTGTAAGTGTCCAAGAGGGTGTAGTGTGTGTGTATGCATGTATAAATAGCGCTAGGTGGTTGCTAGGTATCTTCATGCATGTGTTAGGGTGTTGCTTGCATGGACAAGTGTCCAACATGTGGACAAGTGGCAAGGGTATAAGTGACATGTGTCTAGGGTGTTGTATGTGCCACCATGTGGTCGGCCACGGGGGGCCTACCTTGGGTTTTGTGCCACTACCTCGATTTGTGTGCAAATGTCCTCGGTATGCATGTCAGTCTCGATTTACGTGCAACCGGGTATCATTTCTAATGTCCGGGTCTAAGTACAGTATTAAGTTGTGTCTAATTACGGTCGAGTCAGTGCGGTTCTTTACAGTCTAATTAGTAATTTCATTACACTGATACAGTCACACAAATAAAATAATAATATAATAGTAGACCAGATATGAAAATTCATAAAACTCATTTTATTAAATGCTGAGAAATTACAGGTACTACACAATCCAAACACAGTGTAATGCACCACATTGATGTTAGTAGAAAGAAAAATTAAACTACCATATTGTCTAATGCATGATTTATAAATTGCTTAATAAGTTATATATTGGAAAAGCACCTCAAGCCCAACTTTAAAGAAGTTTCTCAAATAAAATGAAAAAAGCAATAAATTCTAAATCTATAAATCACACAAAATACTTTTTTTTAGCTATTTCTAAGCTATAAGATAGACGTTACAGCTTATAAGTAGCAATAAACGGCCCCATCGTCTATGGAGTGTATAGTTGCACCAATCTGAATAAGGACCTGTTTGGCACACCTTTCATTTCTGTGATTTAATTAAAAAAATTATTTCACCACAAATATCTAAGACTAACACTCCATTTGGTATGCCACAAACAAGAAAAGAATTCATTTGCAATTCTTGTTTATGGAATTCTTATGTTTGGTTTGACACAAAACAAGAAAAGAATTCATTTTGAAATCCACCCAATTCTTGTTTTGGGGGCTTTACAAATCCTACCCCAAATGGTCGGATTCTTTAAGAATTGATTTGGGAATCTTTACATAAACTTTACTTTCCCAAAATATCTGTCTTTTATACAAAATACACATCATAGCTTTGGTCTAGGTTATACACCATTCTTATACAAACAGGCTGAACAGCAGCTCTCGTCCCAAGCTCGGCGGCGCAAGAACAGGTAACTCTCTCTCTCTCTCTTTCTCTCTCCTCTCTCTCCTCTCGTCTGTCTCTCTCTAGCCTATATCTATATGTATAGATTGTATAGCATCTTGATGAAATTGTTACTGTGATGTTCAAAAGCATATACATATGTATGTATATACACAGTTATGCATATATATATGAGACATATATATACATAGATTCATATATATATGCATAGATTTCTATAGGAGCAACCATGAATTTCGAATTTGGTTTGGGTTAGTTTTTTTTTCGCAGTGGTTTGGGTTTAACTATTTGTTACTAGTCTCTTCCTAGGTTTGATATTACTGATTCTTTGACAGGAGCAATATGAGAAATAACATCAATTCAATTCATTTCCAGCTTAAAACCAAACAACAGAATTGATTAGAATTGAAATTAATTGAATTGAATTCTATTTCAAACCAAACACAAAACGAGAATCCCAATTCTATTCTTTTCTTTTCTTTTCTTTTCTATTCTATTCTACAATCAAACCAAACGGAGTGTAACACAAAGATTGGATCACATAATTTTGTTTGGCAAAATAGTTTTATTTAGATTTTGGAATTCCATTATCATTATACACTCTAAAAACCCGTTGCCAAACAGGGCCTTACACCGGCAAACCCACTGGAGTCTGGTAGGCCCAAAACCCTCCTATTCTTAGACCTTGGTGTGTGTACATTAACGATCAATATTCACCCCCACCACCAAAAGAGAGAAAATCGAGAAGAAAAATGAAAAAAAAAAAAAAAAGAGAAGACCCAGATAAAAATGGTGGTAAGGATTAGATTATCGAGGTTCGGATGCAAAAACAAGCCTTTCTATCGAGTTATGGCCGCCAATAGCAGATCTCCCAGAGATGGCAAGCACATAGAAGTCTTGGGTTACTACAACCCATTACTAGGTAATCCTTTGTTTGGTTCCCGAGAAAATAAAAGAAAATGTATTTTTTTTATTTTTTTTATGTCGAAATTGGGTTCTGTGGAGGATTTTTCTTATAAAACATGCTAAATTTTATCAGAGTTTGAAATGGGAACTTTGCTTAATAAAATTTTAGCATCATTTTAGATTTTAAAAATCCAAAGAATGTGATTTTGCCCCTATTTTATTGGGTTTTCTCTTAGCTAGGTAATCCCCTTTACTGATTTGCATTGTTTCGGAGAACTTTGAAGATTAAAAATTTAATATTTTACTTTGTTTTGGACTTTGTATTACTAACTTTAGACTGGGCCAGCCTGTTATATATTTCAAGAGTAGTGATTGTTTCAGTGTGTTCTGATATTTTTTTTTTTACAGGTCAAGATGGTGGTAAAAGAATGGGTCTAAATTTTGATAGAGTGAAGTTAGTTGTTTTATAATTGTCACGAAGAATCGAAGTGTTCACCGTATCAATTTTGTCATGAAGAATCGAAATGATACACAACTTTATAACCGTCACTTCGTAACAAAGAATCGAAGCATTCACCGTATCCATTTCGTCACAAAGAATTGAAATGATACATAACTTTGAAAGCGTCACTTCGTCACGAAGAATCGAAGTGTTAACCGTATCCATTTTATCACAAAAAATTGAAGCGTTCATCGTATCCATTTCGTTATGAAAAATCGAAATGATACACAACTTTGTAACCGTCACTTCGTCACGATGAATCAAAGTGTTCACCGTATCTATTTTGTTACGAACAATCAAAATGATACATAACTTTACAACTGTCACTTCGTCACGAAGAATCAAAGTGTTCACCGTATCTATTTCGTCACGAAGAATCGAAATGTTATACAACTTTAAAACCGTCACTTCGTCACAAAGAATCGAAGTGTTCACCGTATCCATTTCTTCACGAAGAATCAAAATGATACACAACTTTATAATCGTCAGATCGTCACGAATAATCAAAGCATTCACCGTGTCCATTTCTTCACGATGAATCAAAATGATACACAACTTGATAACTGTCACTTCGTTACGAAGAATCAAAGCGTTCACTGTATCCATTTCGTCACGAAGAATCAAATCCATTTCATCACGAAGAATCGAAATGATACACAACTTTATAACATTCATCAACCATAACCTTTTCTCACTATTTCGACAATTATCCTCAGCATAAGCTGTATCTAACATAGCACAACCGACCCTTATGTTTTCCCTATCGCACACGTGTCACTCATTTAAGAACTTAGTTCATTAAAGGACTTCTGATTATACTTTCGAAGTTACCTTTATACATCCGTCATTATGTTTTATGTCATAATATACTTACGATAGAAACTTACTAAATCACTGTCAACGCAATAATCGTGCCGTACAAGATAATTATAGCTCGGGTGTGAACTTTCAATGGTCATCACACTATTTTCATAACAACGGAAGCATAGCATGTAGCTCATGGATCTATAACATGGATTTGGTACCAACAAACATATAGATGAAACCCTTAACATGCTCATTTATGCGATGGCACTACCATAGCACGGAATATTCATAATATCACAGGTACCAGAAAACAAGCATCATCAATCACCACAATGCATAAAAATACATCATACAAATAGTTGTACAAGCCACCTGGATTTATTTCACTGCGTTGACTGAATTGATAGGATTTATTTGGGCATGATAAATTGCTTTGTAGATCAAACTCAAAACTAGAACATTATAGGTATTTGGATTATCTTCATGTACAAAAAAATCAAGCTTCATTTGGATTTATGAGCTATTCAAAATGTTCATTTTACTAAACTATGTTCTGCTGAAAGTTTCTGTTTCCCAAATTTGAAGATTTGTCTTGCATGTTGCATAGAAACCTCAAGATACAACATCAAACACTTACTAAACATTACTACATACTATATAGGTTCAAAAGTGAGTTAGTAAACTCACCTAAACTTGAAATTGAGCTTGTGCTTTGGATTTGAGCTTAAAGAAGCTTAAGCTTAACTTCAAATGGTGAAAGCTCCTTGTTCCTCTCCTTCTTCTTTACTTCTGGAATTCTTCTTCCAATGACTTCTTCTAGCAACTTCTAAGTCTCCATGGATGCCTATATAAGTATATGGATGTGTATGGGTGTTTGCATGGAAGTGTGTACAAGGGAAGAGGAGTGAATGCTTGGGTTTCTTCCTAATTCTCTTCTATCTCTCCTTGGAACCCTTAAATCTCCTAACTCTTCCTCTCTCTATATGTGCAGATTGTAAGTGTCCAAGAGGGTGTAGTGTGTGTGTATGCATGTATAAATAGCGCTAGGTGGTTGCTAGGTGTCTTCATGCATGTGTTTGGGTGTTGCATGCATGGACAAGTGTCCAACATGTGGACAAGTGGCAAGGGTATAAGTGACATGTGTCTAGGGTGTTGTATGTGCCACCATGTGGTCGGCCATGGGGGGCCTACCTTGGGTTTTGTGCCACTACCTCGATTTGTGTGCAAATGTCCTCGGTATGTATGTCAGTCTCGATTTACGTGCAACCGGGTATCATTTCTAATGTCCGGGTCCAAGTACAGTATTAAGTTGTGTCTAATTACGGTCGAGTCAGTGCGGTTCTTTACAATCTAATTAGTAATTACATTACACTGATACAGTCACACAAATAAAACAATAATATAATAGTAGACCAGATATGAAAATTCATAAAACTCATTTTATTAAATGCTGAGAAATTACAGGTACTACACAATCCAAACACAGTGTAATGCACCACATTGATGGTAGTAGAAAAAAAAATTAAAGTACCATATTGTCTAATGCATGATTTATAAATTGCTGAATAAGTTATATATTGGAAAAGCACCTCAAGCCCAACTATAAATAAGTTTCTCAAATAAATTGACAAAAGCAATAAATTCTAAATCTATAAATCACACAAAATACTTTTTTTAGCTATTTCTAAGCTATAAGCTAGACATTACAGCTTATAAGTAGCAATAAACGGCCCCATCGTCTAAGGAGTGTATAGTTGCACCAATCTGAATAAGGACCTGTTTGGCACACCTTTCATTTCAGTGATTTAATTGAAAAAATAATTTCACCACAAATATCTAAGACTAACACTCCATTTGGTATGCCACAAACAAGAAAATAATTCATTTGCAATTCTTCTTTATGGAATTCTTATATTTGGTTTGACACAAAACAAGAAAAGAATTCATTTTGAAATCCTCCCAATTCTTGTTTTGGGGGCTTTACAAATCCTACCCAGAATGGTCGGATTCTTTAAGAATTGATTTGGAAATCTTTACATAAACTTTACTTTCCCAAAATATCCCTGTCTTTTATAAAAATACACATCATAGCTTTGGTCTAGGTTATACACCATTCTTATACAAACAGGCTGAACAACAGCTCTCGTCCCAAGCTCGGCGGCGCAAGAACAGGTAACTCTCTCTCTCTCTCTCTCTCTCTCTCTCTTTCTCTCTCCTCTCGTCTGTCTCTCTCTCGCCTACATCTATATGTATAAATTGTATAGCATCTTGATGAAATTGTTACTGTGATGTTCAAAAGCATATACATATGTATGTATATACACAGTTATGCATATATATATGAGACATATATATACATAGATTCATATATATATATGCATAGATTTCTAAAGGAGCAACCATGAATTTCGAATTTGGTTTGGGTTAGCTTTTTTTTCGCAGTGGTTTGGGTTTAACTATTTGTTACTAGTCTCTTCCTAGGTTTGATATTACAGATTCTTTGACAGGAGCAATATGAGAAATAACATCAATTCAATTCATTTCCAGCTTAAAACCAAACAACAGAATTGATTAGAATTGAAATGAATTGAATTGAATTCTATTTCAAACCAAACACAAAACGAGAATCCCAATTCTATTCTTTTCTTTTCTTTTCTTTTCTTTTCTATTCAATTCTATTCTACAATCAAACCAAACGGAGTGTAACAAAAAGATTCGATCACATAATTTTGTTTGGCAAAACAGTTTTATTTAGATTCTGGAATTCCATTATAATTATACACACTAAAAACCCGTTGCCAAACAGGGCCTTACACGGGCAAACCCACTGGAGTCTGGTGCAAAACCCTCCTATTCTTAGACCTTGGTGTGTGTACATTAACGATCAATATTCAACCCCACCACCAAAAGAGAGAAAATCGAGAAGAAAAATGAAAAAAAAAAAAAATAGAAGACCCAGATAAAAATGCTGGTAAGGATTAGATTATCGAGGTTCGGATGCAAAAACAAGCCTTTCTATCGAGCTATGGCCGCCAATAGTAGATCTCCCAGAGATGGCAAGCACATAGAAGTCTTGGGTTACTACAACCCATTCCTAGGTAATCCTTTGTTTGGTTCCCAAGAAAATAAAAGAAAATGTATTTTTTTTTTATTTTTTGTTATGTCGAAATTGGGTTCTGTGGAGGATTTTTCTTATAAAACGTGCTAAATTTTATCAGGGTTTGAAATGGGGACTTTGCTTAATAAAATTTTAGCATCATTTTAGATTTTAAAAATCCAAAGAATGTGATTTTGCCCCTATTTTATTGGGTTTTCTCTTAGCTAGGTAATCCCCTTTACTGATTTGCATGGTTGCTGAGAACTTTGAAGACTAAAAATTTAAAATTTTACTTTGTTTAGGACTTTGCATTACTAACTTTAGACTGGGCTAGCCTGTTATAGATTTCAAGAGTAGTGATTGTTTTAGTGTGTTCTGATATTTTTTTTTTACAGGTCAAGATGGTGGTAAAAGAATGGGACTAAATTTTGATAGAGTGAAGTTAGTTGTTTTATAATTGTCATGAAGAATCGAATTGTTCACCGTATCCATTTTGTCACGAAGAATCGAAATGATACACAACTTTATAACCGTCACTTCGTAACAAAGAATCGAAGCGTTCACCGTATCCATTTCGTCACAAAGAATTGAAATGATACATAACTTTGAAAGCATCACTTCGTCACGAAGAATCGAAGCGTTAATCGTATCCATTTTGTCACAAAACATTGAAGCGTTAATCGTATCCATTTCGTCATGAAGAATCGAAATGATACACAACTTTGTAACCGTCACTTCGTCACGAAGAATCAAAGTGTTCACCGTATCTATTTGGTTACGAACAATCAAAATGATACACAACTTTATAACTGTCACTTCGTCACGAAGAATCAAAGTGTTCACCGTATCTATTTCGTCACGAAGAATCGAAATGTTATACAACTTTAAAACCGTTACTTCATCACAAAGAATCGAAGTGTTCACCGTATCCAGTTCGTCACGAAGAATCGAAATGATACACAACTTTATAACTGTCAGATCATCACGAATAATCGAAGCATTCACCGTGTCCATTTCTTCACGATGCATCGAAATGATACACAACTTGATAACCGTCACTTCGTCACGAAGAATCAAAGCGTTCACCGTATCCATTTCGTCACGAAGAATCAAATCCATTTCGTCATGAAGAATCGAAATGATACACAACTTTATAACATTCGTCACCCATACCCTTTTCTCACTATTCCGACAATTATCCTCAGCATAAGCTGTATCTAACATAGCACAACCGACCCTTATGTTTTCCCTATCGCACACGCGTCACTCATTTCAGAATTTAGTTCATTAAAGGACTTCTGATTATACATTCGTAGTTACCTTTATTCTTCCGTCATTATGTTTTATGTCATAATATACTTATGATACAAACATACCCAATCACTGTCAACGCAATAAACGTGTCGTACAACATACTTATAGCTCGTGTGTGAACTTTCAATGGTCATCACACTATTTTCATAACAACGGAAACATAGCATGTAGATCATGGATCTATAACATGGATTTGATACCAACAAACATATAGATGAAACCCTTAACATGCTCATCTATGTGATGGCAATACCATAGCACGAAATATTCATAACAACACAGGTACCAAAAAACAAGCATCATCAATCATCACAAAGCATAACAATACATCATACAAATAGCTATACAATCTGCAAGGATTTATTTAACTGTGTTGACAGAATTGATATGATTTATTTGGGCATGATGAACTGCTTTGTAGATCAAACTCAAAACTAGAACATTATAGGTATTTGGATTATCTTCTAGTACAAAAAAATCAAGCTATCATTTGGATTTATGAGCTATTCAAAATGTTCATTTTACTATACTATGTTTTGCTGAAAGTTTCTGTTTCCCAAATTTGAAGATTTGTCTTGCATGTTGCATAGAAACCGCAAGATACAACATCAAACACTTACTAAACATTACTACATACTATATAGGTTCTAAAGTGAGTTAGTAAACTCACCTAAACTTGAAATTGAGCTTGTGCTTTGGATTTGAGTTTAAGAAGCTTAAGCTTAACTTCAAATGGTGAAAGCTCCTTGTTCCTCTCCTTCTTCTTTACTTCTGGAATTCTTCTTCCAATGACTTCTTCTAGCAACTTCTAAGTCTCCATGGATGCCTATATAAGTATATGGATGTGTATGGGTGTTTGCATGGAAGTGTGTAGAAGGGAAGAGGAGTGAATGCTTGGGTTTCTTCTTAATTCTCTTCTATCTCTCCTTGGAACCCTTAAATCTCCCAACTCTTCCTCTCTCTATATGTGCAGATTGTAAGTGTCCAAGAGGGTGTAGTGTATGTGTGTATGCATGTATAAATAGAGCTATGTGGTTGCTAGGTGTCTTCATGCATGTGTTAGGGTGTTGCATGCATGGACAAGTTGCAAGGGTATAAGTGACATGTGTCTAGGGTGTTGTATGTGCCACCATGTGGTCGGCCATGGGGGGCCTACCTTGGGTTTTGTGCCACTAACTCGATTTGTGTGCAAATGTCCTCGGTATGCATGTCAGTCTCGATTTACATGCAATCGGTTATCATTTCTAATGTCCGGGCCCAAGTACAGTATTAAGTTGTGTCTAATTACGGTCGAGTCAGTGCGGTTATTTATAGTCTAATTAGTAATTACATTACACTGATACAATCACACAAATAAAATAATAATATAATAGTAGACCAGATATGAAAATTCATAAAACTCATTTTATTAAATGCTGAAAAATTACAGGTACTACACAATCCAAACACAGTGTAATGCACCACATTGATGTTAGTAGAAAGAAAAATTAAAGTACCATATTGTCTAATGCATGATTTGTAAATTGCTGAATAAGTATATTGGAAAAGCACCTCAAGCCCAACTTTAAATAAGTTTCTCAAATAAATTGAAAAAAGCAATAAATTCTAAATCTATAAATCACACAAAATACTTTTTTTTTTTTAGCTATTTCTAAGCTATAAGCTAGTGTTACAGCTTATAAGTTGCAATAAACGGCCCCATCGTCTATGAGGTGTATAGTTGCACCAATCTGAATAAGGACCTGTTTGGCACACCTTTCATTTATGTTATTTAATTAAAAAAAATATTTCACCACAAATATCTAAGACTAACACTCCATTTGGTATGCCACAAACAAGAAAAGAATTCATTTGCAATTCTTGTTTATGGAATTCTTATGTTTGGTTTGACACAAAACAAGAAAAGAATTCATTTTGAAATCCACCCAATTCTTGTTTTGGGGGCTTTACAAATCCTATTCAAAATGGTCGGATTCTTTAAGAATTGATTTGGGAATCTTTACATAAACTTTACTTTCCCAAAATATCCCTGTCTTTTATACAAAATACACATTATAGCTTTGGTCTAGGTTATACACCATTCTTATACAAACAGGCTGAACAGCAGCTCTCGTCCCAATCTCGGCGGCGCAAGAACAGGTAACTCTCTCTCTCTCTTTCTCTCTCTCTCTCTCTCTCTCTCTCTCTCTCTCTCTCTCTCTCCTCTCTCTCTCCTCTCGTCTGTCTCTCTCTCGCCTATATCTATATGTATAGATTGTATAGCATCTTGATGAAATTGTTACTGTGATGTTCAAAAGCATATACATATGTATGTATATACACAATTATGCATATATATATATGAGACATATATATACATAGATTCATATATATGCATAGATTTCTAAAGGAGCAACCATTGGGTTAGCTTTTTTTTTGCGCAGTGGTTTGGGTTTAACTATTTGTTACTAGTCTCTTCCTAGGTTTGATATTACTGATTCTTTGACAGGAGCAATATGAGAAATAACATCAATTCAATTCATTTCCAGCTTAAAACCAAACAACAGAATTGATTAGAATTGAAATGAATTGAATTGAATTCTATTTCAAACCAAACACAAAATGAGAATCCCAATTCTATTCTTTTCTTTTCTTTTCTTTTCTTTTCTTTTCTATTCTATTCTATTCTACAATCAAACCAAACGGAGTGTAACAAAAAGATTGGATCACAAAATTTTGTTTGGCAAAACAGTTTTATTTAGATTTTGGAATTCCATTATCATTATACACTCTAAAAACCCGTTGCCAAACAGGGCCTTACACGGGCAAACCCACTGGAGTCTGTTAGGCCCAAAACCCTCCTATTCTTAGACCTTGGTGTGTGTACATTAACAATCAATATTCAACCCCACCACCAAAAGAGAGAAAATCGAGAAGAAAAATGAAAAAAAAAAAAAAGAGAAGACCCAGATAAAAATGCTGGTAAGGATTAGATTATCGAGGTTCGGATGCAAAAACAAGCCTTTCTATCGAGCTATGGCCGCCAATAGTAGATCTCCCAGAGATGGCAAGCACTTAGAAGTCTTGGGTTACTACAACCCATTACTAGGTAATCCTTTGTTTGGTTACCGAGAAAATAAAAGAAAATGTTTTTTTTATTTTTTGTTATGTCGAAATTGGGTTCTGTGGAGGATTTTTCTTATAAAACGTGCTAAATTTTATCAGGGTTTGAAATGGGGACTTTGCTTAATCAAATTTTAGCATCATTTTAGATTTTAAAAATCCAAAGAATGTGATTTTGCCCCTATTTTATTGGGTTTTCTCTTAGCTAGGTAATCCCCTTTACTGATTTGCATGGTTGCTGAGAACTTTGAAGACTAAAAATTTAAAATTTTACTTTGTTTAGGACTTCGTATTACTAACTTTAGACTGGGCTAGCCTGTTATAGATTTCAAGAGTAGTGATTGTTTCAGTGTGTTCTGATATTTTTTTTTTACAGGTCAAGATGGTGGTACAAGAATGGGTCTAAATTTTGATAGAGTGAAGTTAATTGTTTTATAATTGTCACGAAGAATTGAAGTGTTCACCGTATCCATTTTGTCACGAAGAATCGTAATGATACACAACTTTATAACCGTCACTTCGTAATGAAGAATCGAAGCGTTCACCGTATCCATTTCATCACAAAGAATTGAAATGATACATAACTTTGAAAGCGTTCATCGTATCCATTTTGTCATGAAGAATCGAAATGATACACAACTTTGTAACCATTACTTCATCACGAAGAATCAAAGTGTTCACCGTATCCATTTCATTACGAACAATCAAAATGATACACAACTTTATAACTATCACTTCGTCACGAAGAATCAAAGTGTTCACCGTATCTATTTCGTCACGAAGAATCGAAGTGTTCACCGTATCCATTTCATCACGAAGAATCGAAATGATACACAACTTTATAATCGTCAGATCATCACGAATAATCGAAGCATTCACCGTGTCCATTTCTTCACGAAGAATCGAAATGATACACAACTTGATACCGTCACTTCGTCACGAAGAATCAAAGCGTTCACCGTATCCATTTCGTCATGAAGAATCAAATCCATTTCGTCACGAAGAATCGAAATGATACACAACTTTATAACATTCGTCAACCATACCCTTTTCTCACTATTCTGATAATTTTCCTCAGCATAAGCTGTATCTAACATAGCACAACCGACCCTTATAATTTCCCTATCGCACACGCGTCACTCATTTCGGAATTTAGTTCATTAAAGGACTTCTGATTATACATTCGAAGTTACCTTTATTCTTCTGTCATTATGTTTTATGTCATAATATACTTATGATAGAAACATACCCAATCACTGTCAATGCAATAAACGTGTCGTACAACATACTTATAGCTCGGGTGTAAACTTTCAATGGTCATCACACTATTTTCATAACAACGGAAACATAGCATGTAGATCATTGATCTATAACATAGATTTGATACCAACAAATATACAGATGAAACCCTTAACATGCTCATCTATGCGATGGCACTACCATAGCACAAAATATTCATAATATCACAGGTACCAGAAAACAAGCATCATCAATCACCACAATGTATAACAATACATCATACAAATAGCTGTACAAGCTGCCAGGATTTATTTCACTGTAATGACTGAATTGATATGATTTATTTGGGCATAATGAATTGCTTTGTAGATCAAACTCAAAACTAGAACATTATAGGTATTTGGATTATCTTCATGTACAAAAAAATCTAGCTTCATTTGGATTTATGAGCTATTAAAAACGTTCATTTTACTAAACTATGTTCCGCTGAAAGTTTTTGTTTCCCAAATTTGAAGATTTGTCTTGCATGTTGCATAGAAACCTAAAGATACAACATCAAACACTTACTAAACATTACTACATACTATATAGGTTCTAAAGTGAGTTAGTAAACTCACTAAACTTGAAATTGAGCTTGTGCTTTGGATTTGAGCTTAAAGAAGCTTAAGCTTAACTTCAAATGGTGAAAGCTCCTTGTTCATCTCCTTCTTCTTTACTTCTGGAATTCTTCTTCCAATGACTTCTTCTAGCAACTTCTAAGTCTCCATGGATGCCTATATAAGTTATTGGATGTGTATGGGTGTTTGCATGGAAGTGTGTACAAGGGAAGAGGAGTGAATGCTTGGGTTTCTTCCTAATTCTCTTCTATCTCTCCTTGGAACTCTTAAATCTCCCAACTCTTCCTCTCTCTATATGTGCAGATTGTAAGTGTCCAAGAGGGTGTAGTGTATGTGTGTATGCATGTATAAATAGAGCTATGTGGTTGCTAGGTGTCTTCATGCATGTGTTAGGGTGTTGCATGCAGGGACAAGTGTCCAACATGTGGACAAGTGGCAAGGGTATAAGTGACATTTGTCTAGGGTGTTGTATGTGCCACCATGTGGTTGGTTATGGGGGGCCTACCTTGGGTTTTGTGCCATTACCTGAATTTGTGTGCAAATGTCCTCGGTATGCGAGTTAGTCTCGATTTACGTGCAACCAGGTATCATTTCTAATGTCCGGGTCCAAGTACAGTATTAAGTTGTGTCTAATTACGGTCGAGTCAGTGCGGTTCTTTGCAGTCTAATTAGTAATTACATTACACTGATACAGTCACACAAATAAAATAATAATAGACCAGATATGAAAATTCATAAAACTCATTTTATTAAATGCTGAGAAATAACAGGTACTACACAATCCAAACACAGTGTAATGCACCACATTGATGTCAGTAGAAAGAGAAATTAAAGTACCATATTGTCTAATGCATGATTTATAAATTGCTGAATAAGTTATATATTGGAAAAGCACCTCAAGCCCAACTTTAAATAAGTTTCTCAAATAAATTGAAAAAAGCAATAAATTCTAAATCTATAAATCACACAAAATACTTTGTTTTAGCTATTTCTAAGCTATAAGCTAGACGTTACAGCTTATAAGTTGCAATAAACGGCCCCATCGTCTATGGAGTGTATAGTTGCACCAATCTAAATAAGGACCTGTTTGGCACACCTTTCATTTCTTTGATTTAATTAAAAAATTATTTCACCACAAATATCTTAGACTAACACTCCGTTTGGTATGCCACAAACAAGAAAAGAATTCATTTGCAATTCTTGTTTATGGAATTCTTATGTTTGGTTTGACACAAAACAAGATAAGAATTCATTTTGAAATCCACCCAATTCTTGTTTTGGGGGCTTTACAAATCCTATCCAAAATGGTCGGATTCTTTAAGAATTGATTTGGGAATCTTTACATAAACTTTACTTTCCACAAATATCCATGTCTTTTATACAAAATACCCATCATGGCCCTAGTCTAGGTTATACACCATTCTTATACAAACAGGTTGAACAGCAGCTCTCGTCCCAAGCTCGGCAGCGCAAGAACAGGTAACTCTCTCTCTCTCTCTCTCTCTCCTCTCTCTCCTCTCATCTGTCTCTCTCTCGCCTATATCTATATGTATATATTGTATAGCATCTTGATGAAATTGTTACTGTGATGTTCAAAAGCATATACATATATATATATATATGTATATGCACAGTTATGCATATATATATGAGACATATATATACATAGATTCATATATATATGCATAGATTTCTAAAGGAGCAACCATGAATTTCGAATTTGGTTTGGGTTAGCTTTTTTTTGCTCAGTGGTTTGGGATTAGCTATTTGTTACTAGTCTCTTCCTAGGTTTGATATTACTAATTCTTTGACAAGGGCAATATGAGAAATAAAATCAATTCAATTCATTTCCAGCTTCAAACCAAACAACCGAAATGAAATGAATTGAATTGAATTCTATTTCAAACCAAACACAAAACTAGAATCCCAATTCTCTTCTTTTCTTTTCTTTACTATTCTATTCTACAATCAAACCAAACGGAATGTAACACAAAGATTGGATCACATAATTTTGTTTGGCAAAACAGTTTTATTTAGATTTTGGAATTCCATTATCATCATACACTCTAAAAACCCGTTGCCAAACAGGGCCTTACACGGGCAAACCCACTGGAGTCTGGTAGACCCAAAACCCTCCTATTCTTAGACCTTGGTGTGTGTACATTAACAATCAATATTCACCCCCACCACCAAAAGAGAGAAAATCGAGAAGAAAAATGAAAAAAAAAAAAAGAAGAGAAGACCCAAATAAAAATGGTGGGAAGGATTAGATTATCGAGGTTCGGATGCAAAAACAAGCCTTTCTATCGAGTTATGGCCGCTAATAGCAGATCTCCCAGAGATGGCAAGCACTTAGAAGTCTTGGGTTACTATAACCCATTACTAGGTAATCCTTTGTTTGGTTCCCGAGAAAATAAAAGAAAATGTATTTTTTTTATTTTTTTTATGTCGAAATTGGGTTCTGTGGAGGATTTTTCTTATAAAACGTGCTAAATTTTATCAGGGTTTGAATTGGGGACTTTGCTTAATCAAATTTTAGCATCAATTTGGATTTTAAAAATCCAAAAAATGTGATTTTGCCCCTATTTTTATTGGTCTGTCTCTTAGCTAGGTAATCCCCTTTACTGATTTGCTTGGTTGCTGAGAACTTTAAAGACTAAAAATTTGAAATTTTACTTTGTTTAGGACTTTGAATTACTAACTTTAGACTGGGCCAGCCTGTTATAGATTTCAAGAGCAGTGATTGTTTCAGTGTGTTCTGATATATATATATTTTTTACAGGTCAATATGGTGGTAAAAGAATGGGTCTAAATTTTGATAGAGTGAAGTAAGTTATTTTATAATGTTACTTTGTTTCCAACTTTTGGGTTCTTCATAAGTTAACAGTGAAATGTTGCATTTGGATGAACTGTCTGATAATTGTTGGAAACTTATCTCTAACTAAGCATCTTATGGAACTGTCTTACAGTTTTGATAGTTATTAAGGCCCCTCGTATATGTTACTTGAAAAAAAAAATGAACGGTCCATTTAAAGTATTGGTGAGCAAATTAGAGGTGAGTGTTAACTCTACTTGGTCAGGAAAGGAAAGATATTCAAAGGGGGAATTGTTATTGCTTGTTTGTTTACTCTACTTGGTCAGGAAAGGAAAGATATTCAAAGGTGAGTGTTATTGCTTGTTTGCTTATCTTAGTTGTTGCGTGCCTTCTCTCCTTCTCTCACTTCAAAATGATTTAGCAGTCTTTTCTTATGATGACCAGTTCGAGAGAGTCCGATACATCAGTGTAAAAGATTGAGTCGGATATGTGAGGTTGGTTGAAGATAATGTTACGCAGCGTTCAGAACTAGTCTTGAAGTGAACAAAGAAGTAAGGAAATAAGACGACTCTTTTTTGAACAATATCATAAACGAATCTTCCCCACCACAGCAATCACGAGTTTTTATCCATTCCTCTCGTATTTGGTCGTAATGCACATAATACTAGGTTTTGAAAAAGACTTTTCATGACATTCTGATGTAGGACAAGAGGACTGCATTAACTACAGAACTCTTACGTATTTTTATTTTTGTTCCATAGGCTTTATTTTCTATCTTTTAGCTAGCTTAGGCCTTTGATGAATATGAACAACCAACTTGACTCGTCTTGACAACCTTAATGCCACTACTACCCATTACTATCATCCGACACCATTTACTAACCAAAATACCTCTCATTAACTACCTCATCACGAGGACTCGAAGTGTTCACCGTATCCATTTTCGTCACGAAGAATCGAAAGGATACTCAACTTTATACCCGTCACTTCGTCACGAAGAAACAAAGTGTTCACCGTATCCATTTCGTCACGAGGAATTGAAATGATACACAACTTTATAACCATCACTTCATCACAAAGAATCGAAGTGTTCACCATATCCATTTCGTCACGAAGAATCGAAATGATACACAACTTTATAACTGTCACTTCATCACGAAGAATCGAAGTGTTCACCGTATCCATTTCGTCACGAAGAATCGAAATGATACACAACTTTATAACCGTCACTTTGTCACGAAGAATCGAAGTGTTCACCGTGTCTATTTCGTCATGTAGAATCGAAATGATACAAAACTCTATAACCGCCACTTCATCATGAAGAATCAAAATGTTCACTGTATCCATTTCGTCACGAAGAATCAAAATGATACACAACTTTATAACCGTCACTTCGTCACAAAGAATCAAAGCGTTCACCGCATCCATTTCGTCATGAAGAATTGAAATGATACACAACTTTATGACTGTCACTTCGTCACGAAGAATTGAAGCGTTCATCGTATCCATTTCTTCACGAAGAATCGAAATGATATACAACTTTATAACCGTCACAAAGAATCGAAGTGTTCACCGTATCCATTTCATCACGAAGAATCGAAATGATACACAACTTTATAACTGTCACTTCGTCACGAAGAATCGAAATGATACACAACTTTATAACCGTCACTTCGTCATGAAGAATCGAAGCGTTCACCATATCCATTTCGTCACAAAGAATCGAAATGATACTCAACTTTATAACCATCACTTCGTCACGAAGAATCGAAGTGTTCACCGTTTCCATTTCGTCACGAAGAATCAAAATGATACACAACTTTATAACCGTTACTTCATCATGAAGAAATGAAGTGTTCACCGTATCCATTTCGCTACGAAGAATCGAAATGATACACAACTTTGTAACTGTCACTTTGTCACGAAGAATCGAAGTGTTCACCATATCAATTTTGTCAAGAAGAATCAAAATGATGCACAACTTTATAACCATCACTTCATTATGAAGAATTAAAGTGTTCACCGTATCCATTTCATCACGAAGAATCGAAATAATACACAACTTTATAACTGTCACTTCGTCATGAAGAATTGAAGTGTTCACGGTATCCATTTCGTCAAGAAGAATCGAAATGATACACAACTTTATAATTGTCACTTCGTCACGAAGAATTAAAGTGTTCACCGTATCCATTTCATCACGAAGAATCGAAATGATACACAACTTTATAACATTCATCAACCATACCATTTTCTCACTATCCCGACAATTATCCTCAGCATAAGCTGCTTCAAAAGTAGCACAACCGACCCTTATGTTTTCCCGATTGCGCACGTGTCACTCATTTCGGAATTTAGTTCATTAAAGACTTTCGAAGTTACATTTATACATCCGTCATTCTGTTTTATGTCATAATATACTTACGATGGAAACTTACCCAATCACTATCAATGCAATAATCGTGCCGTACAACAGACTTATAGCTCGGTTATGAACTTTCAATGGTCATCACACTATCTTCATAACGACGGAAATTTAGCATGTAGCTCATGGATCTATAACATGGATTTGATACCAACAAACATATTGATGAAACCATTAACATGCTCATCTATACGATGGCACTACCATAGCACGAGATATTCATAACATAGGTACCGGAAAACAAGCATCATCAATCACCAGAATGCATAACAATATATCATACAAATAGTTGTACAATCTTCCAGGATTTATTTCACTGTGTTGACTGAATTGATATGATTTATTTGGGCATGATGAATTGCTTTGTTGATCAAACTCAAAACTAGAACATTATAGGTATTTGGATTATCTTCATGTACAAAAAAATCTAAGTTCATTTGGATTTTTGAGTTGCTCAAAACGTTCATTTTACTAAACTATGTTCTGCTGAAAGTTTCTGTTTCCCAGATTTGAAGATTTTTCTTTGCATGTTGCATAGAAACTCAAGATGCAAAATCAAACACTTACTAAACATTACTACATACTATATAGGTTCTAAAGTGAGTTAGTAAACTCACCTAAACTTGAAATTGAGCTTGGGCTTTGGATTTGAGCTTAAAGAAGCTTAAGCTTAACTTCAAATGGGAAAGCTCTGGAATTCTTCTTCCAAGGACTTCTTCCAGCAACTTCTAAGTCTCCATGGTTGCCTATATAAGTATATGGATGTGTATGGATGTTTGCATGGAACTGTATACAAGGGAAGAGGAGTGAATGCTTGGGTTTCTTCCTAATTCTCTTCTATCTTTCCATGGAACTCTTAAATCTCCTAACTCTTCATCTCTCTATATGTGCAGATTGTAAGTGTCCAAGAGGGTGTAGAGTGTGTGTGTATGCATCTATAAATAGAGCTAGGTGGTTGATAGGTGTCTTCATGCATGTGTTAGGGTGTTGCATGCATGGACAACTAAGTCGGGGAATATTGTTAATGTTGTTAATCATGATGATCAATTAGAATATGGTTATGATGACATCCAACGATTGAGTTTTAAAGAACTTAGAGCAGTATAAGGATATGATGATGATCACATCGGACTTTCATGTGAGTTTCACTAGTTTTGTTTTTCTTTGCTGCAAATAATTGTGATTTTAGTGCAATAAATAATAGGGTTAATTACACTTTACCCCTATGTGGTTTGTCCCGATGTCACTTTTCCCCTCTGTGGTTTAAAAGTGACCATTTAACCCCCTGTGCAAGTACCAAATTTATTATTATTATTATTCCTAAAACAAGATGCGCCGATTCCAAATGTTATGCCAGGTTGGGACAAAATTCGATATGGAGATGCAACAACATGGGAACAGTTGGTAAAACCCAAGATTGAAGACTGGAAAGCTTGTATTGGTTGTCTATAAGCTCAATATTTTTGTTTTAGCTTTCTAATAATTTATTTATTTATTTTTATTCTATGTTCTATTCAGTCATGACTTTTAAGTTAATTCAAGTTATTAGAATACAATAATATTCAGTCTTCGTGCTGGTTCCAAGAGTTGGTGGCGTATTTTTTAATATAATGCTAATGTTCAAGTTCTTGATTGTTCATGATTATGAGGGAGTTCAGATTTTTTTTGGAGGTGGGTTTGAATTTAAGTTGTGTATGTCGAGAACTATGTGGCACTGATTTTGTCAGTTGGGGGTAGTTCAAGTTTATTTTGTACTGATTTTTGTCAGTTGGGTGGTTTAAATTAATTGTAAAATATAATATAGGGTTAAATACATTTTACACTCTTGTAGATTGTCACATGTGTTAGTTTGGTCCCCGTAATTTAGAAAGTGTCACTTTAGTCCTTGTAGTTTCATAAGTGTATCAAATAAGTTCAATAAGTCCTTTGGTGATGAATAATTTGTCACTGAAAGCAAAAAATTTATCACAAAAAGTGTTTGAGGGACTAAAATAACACATTTATGAAAGTACATGGACTAGAATGACACTTTCTAAATTACAGGGACCAAATTAACATAAAGGGCAAATTAAGAGGGTATAAAATATAGTTTAGCCCATGTAATATATAGTACATAAAGTGAGGTGCCTTTACTAATTAAAGTAAAAGGTAAAAAAAAATAAAAAAAAATTTAACTTAAATTAGGTGCTCTAATTAAAAAATGAAGGTGTCTTTATCGCCAGCCTTAATTATTTCACAATTAGCCATGTTTTAATAATATATTATAATAACATATTACTAACACATAAATATTCTAGGGCACAAATATAAACATATTGAAATGTAGTACATTTAAATTAGTAATTAAAGTATTTATGAAATTAATAGTTAATTAAGAGTTAATAATGTTAAATTAATCACTAACATACAAATTATAAACTAAGGGCACAAATGACTTTTGTATATTCAAAATCACGTTCTATTCTTTTGGAATAAAATACATTCGTAAGTTGTTCTGACAATATAATTAGTTATACAACCTATCAACCAAACACCCAAATTATAATAGGCAGTTCTACTTTTACGTAGATCTACCAATCACGATCAAAATATCATAAGCAATTAAGCATAAGCAGCGACAAACGGCTCTTTCACTCACTCAAAACAAATTTACAGCAATAAATTTAGAACTTCAAAAAGAATTCAATGCTACTGTTTCAAACAAGTGTGTATGTATATATGAGTTTCAGAGTTTAGCATAAATGCACGTTGTGTACAATTTCTCCAAATTATACCAATCAGAGCGATAAAAGGCCGGCCCCTGATTGATTGATGAGTCAACACTTGATGTACCGTATGACATGATTTACTCCATCCCATGATTGTTGTTTATAGAATTATTTACCCGAAGCTTCAAAATGGGGGAAACATATCCCTGACCCGTCACTGTTTCAACTTATTTCCCAAACCCATCACTTTTATAGAACTCGCTAGTTGAAGTTACGACTTCAGACCAAATCAGTTCAACTCAAAATCGCTACTTTAAGTTGCGACTTTAGTCAGAAATCGCTACTTGAAGTAGCGACTTCAGTCTAACACAGAAATCGCTACTTGAAGTAGCGACTTCATTAGCAGGTTTTTCCAGCAGTCCATTTTTAGCAGCAGTCCCCTGCAATAACCAACACCAACATATTTTTATTTTGAAGAATTCAACCACCAAGTATAATACTCCAACATAATCAATCCACTAAAGTGGGTGAGAGATGGAAAGATAGTGGGAGAGATATAGAGAGATAGTGGGAGAGAGATAGAGAGAGAGAGTGGGAGAGATATAGAGAGAGTGGGAGAGAGATGGTATAGAGAGAGTGGGAGAGAGATAGAGAGATAGATGGGAGAGATAGGTGGGAGAGAGATAGAAAGATATAGATGTACACAATACCACAAAAGAGAGGGATAGAGAGAGATGGAGAGATAGTGGGTGAAAGATATAGATGTACACAATACCACAAAATTATATATATACAAAAATGCAGTAATTTGTTTATAATACATCAAAGAACAAAATGTTGTTGTGGATCCTATGGACTATCTTTGTTTATAATGTGTCCCACACCACGGAACCTTCTTCGTTCTCTTAGGCCTACCCTCTGCCTGTGGTGAATCCTCCACTAGTGAAACCTCCTCATGCAGCTGGATGACCTACGATACCCCTCTCCGGGCATGACGACCTCTACTCCTAGCATAAGCTGTACGTGTCAGAGGTCGTCGCTGAGACTCGGCCTGTGTCAAACCCTCATCCTGTGTCTCTGCCATCGGGTCATCATGTCCAGTCGTCTCTCTCGCCTCATCCTGCATCTCTTCTACCTATACCTGTGTCAACTCTCCACCATCGCCACAATCGCCTCGAACTCTGAAGCTGGATGTGGTGGCTGGATCGACGATGATGACGGTGCATCTGTATATGTGTACTGTGGGATGGAGAAGTCACGAATCGGAGATATACGAAACTCAGAGCCCTATGGAGTGAAAGGCCTATAAACGTCGGCCATATCATCATATGTATACACAGTAGGACCCCGATCATGTGGTGTATGTGGCTCAGAGTCAGAGTGTGTAGATAGGTATGTCTGTTCCTGAGACTGAGGCTGAGGCTGAGAATGAGGATGCGTCTGAGAATGAGGATGCGTCTGAGAATGAGGATGCGTCTGAGGCTGAGGCTGTGGCTGTAGCTATAGCTGAGGCTCTGAGACACGGGGCACGAATACTGTGGAAGATGGAACAGCCCCATGTAAATGTCGATCCTCATGAACAGCCTGTAATGAATGCTCACTAATAGTATGAATCTCCTCTAATGCCGCCATCACCTCTGAAGGGACAGAATGAGGGCCGCCTGCTGCTAATCCAGCCAACACCGATCGTGCAACCTCATACACACGAGTCACACCATCCTCATAAAAAAAAATGGGAAGTTTAATTAAGTGAAGTTATTTTATGTGCAGGATGGATATGTTGTATGATAAGGAAAACATCTCACTAGAACACCGCGAATTGTACCGACTGGCTGGAAGCCAACAGTCGGTGGATCTCTAACTGGTCCAATCAATCTACGTGTAATGTGGCTATACCATCTCATATATGGGTATGAGGCAAGCATCTGAGCTGCAGTCGATGGTCCTAGAGCTCAACATACTCCCTATGAAAGTGACTCCAGTTGGTATTCGCATGACCATGTCGATCAATGCGATGTAATGTCGTCATAGTGTTACATGGCTCTGGGACTACTTGCCTCATCCCGAACTGTCTCATCACTTTGTCGGGATGATGCCACTCAACCACGGCGTACATGATCAACGGACATCTGGCCATCCATTTGCCCTGCCCAGTCCAACAGTACTGAGGTAACGAAGCGACTAGCTTAGCACTGTACGGCTGCCAAATCATCTATGAAACAATATATAAAAAATTAGCAACTTGAACAATAATGCAAATCACGGTTTAACTCTGCACATTATTTACCTACTCGGGCCTCATCTGGTCTAACTGGTTCCGAAAGTGATGCTGGACATGAGTAGGCACATCCCGAATTGAGAATCGAGTCAACCACCTAAAGTAATGACAAAATTGTTAGCACCTAAATGAATGTACGAGTAATGAATAAAAATAATGTATAAAACAATGTAAGTATACCTACAGCCCAATGGACCATCCTCTGGTACAGCTACTGGTAAGGGGACTGGTCGGATATGGGTCAATCTCTCCCATGCCCAAAGCTGCGATTGATATTAATTGAGTAAAGTTATTTATGATAGATTGAACAATCGTAAAATATGCGTAATTGAAAGAATTGACATAACATTTAACCTGTAAAAGTATAAGCGGGCTGGATATCTCAACTGCGGTACAATG
The DNA here is from genome assembly GCA_033977485.1 of Hydrangea macrophylla. Classification (NCBI taxonomy): domain Eukaryota; kingdom Viridiplantae; phylum Streptophyta; class Magnoliopsida; order Cornales; family Hydrangeaceae; genus Hydrangea; species Hydrangea macrophylla. The sequence goes on along the minus strand of CM066992.1, from coordinate 7,723,526 downwards.
AGATACAGCACACAACTCATGGTACAGATATGCCAATGCTGCACTACCCCAGCTATAGCCAGCATCAAAGTGTCGTAGATGTGGTAGATATATGAGGCTAACCTTGTTCCCAGACTTATCTAGGAACAACGACCCTCCTATCGACATCATACAATAACATCAAGCCATCTGCTGAATTGTGGCGTCGTCGGCATGCTGGCGATCTGGGGTTTGAAATGGTCCCGTATCGTAGTCAGTCGCAGTGAAGATCCAGAGATAGTGGCTAGGGGTGGCGTGAAATCGAGCAACTCCTGACATAGCTCCAGCCACTATTCCTTGGAGCGTGACACAACAATACCGGTAACTGCACAACCATCGACCGGTAGGCCCAATAGAATGCCGACGTCCTGCAGCATGATCGTGGTCTCGCCGACAGGTAGGTGAAACGTGTATGTCTCAACACACCACCTCTCAACTAGGGCAGTGATCAAACCCCAATCATACTGTATAAATCCGAGTCTATATGTGTCGTAGAACCCGATCTGTCTGATTTAATCAAGTATGCACTGATCTGGATCACGACCTTGCCGTAAAATAGCCTCAGAGCGCAGGCAGTAAAGCTCACTTAAGATCTCACCATCCCAGATGGTGGATGACCGATGTGTGTCCTGTAATGACAATACTGAGGGATCCTCAGGGCCAGGGTGTACATCCATGGTAAGCAGGCTGTTCAAACATGATGGTTAGTCAACAAAATCACTAGTAAATTTAATGAAGCGACAACATGATATTGAACAAGAGTTAAATATATTAAACTACGTGGTGGAAAAAAACTTAAAAGTAGTGACTTGTCGCATCAACTGCTGGGCACCAGACCCAGTGAATTGTCACATCAACTGGAAATGTTGTCAGAAGAAGTGACTTGTCGCGTCAACAACTGAGCGTCAAACCCAGTGAATTATCGCATCAACTAATGGGTTGTCAGACCCAGTGACTTGTCCCAGGCATTCCATGGTCTATATATACTGTGGTTTTAAGATTCAATGTGATATCCCAAGCATTCCTTCTTATCCTTCTTCTTCTTCACTGTATTTTTTTTTAGTATAGAAAACAAGTATACACCTACGTACCACCCACATTTTTTTGAAAAAAGGATACTGAGTATTGAAGAGAAGGGTGTTCTACTAGAAGCACTCATGGATTTTGCTACTCCGGAATGGAAACATGAAGATGGTTCATTTAAATATGTTGTTTTCGAAGCTTTGCAGATCGTCTTTGCTAAGACAATCCCTGGATGTGATCTTCCAGATGATGCCATTGCGACTCAGGTTTGGAGCTGGCAGAAGGAACATGAACTCCTTCAGGAGTTGTTAACGATGAGAGGTGTTCGTTTTACTGAACAAAGCTGGCTAGAAGTTCCTGACCAGACTTGGTATGAATGGTGTGCTAAGGTTAGAACCAAAACCTCTCAACCCTTCCATTTCAATTGTTATGATGATTTGTATCTTATGAAAATTGTTTTCATGAATTATACGTGTAGAAAAGCTATAACAGTACTGCAACATCGTTGAGGTAATCTGCACATTACCGCTATCATAGATGTTATATCTTTAAACCGCTATCGGTCACTAGCTCGACAAATGAAAGTGGTATGGGCTCGTCAAATGTTGCCAACTCATCTTGAAATGAAGCGAGGAACAACACTAAGGAAATTCTACGGAGGTTGAAGCGTTGAACACACAATTGTTGTTTACTAGGTTGTTTGTATTAGTTATCCAAGGACTTTGTTTACTAACAAGTTTGTTTACTAAGTTTGTACTAGTTAACTATGAAGTTTGTAGTGGTTATATAAGGAGTTTGTACTAAATAAAGTTTTCATTTCCAATTGCACATTACATAGTCACAACAAGCAAGTACATATTACAAAGCACATCGCTCAAACACAACACTGAATATTATACTACATTAGATGGCCCAGCTTGACTGCGTTGTTGGGAGCATCGTCTCCTGTCATGGCCTTGTTGATGGCATATTCCACATTGACAACGATCATAGCAAGGTGCCCGAGCGGACCCGGCAACGCGCTGCAAGAGGGGAAGGGCCAAAGCAAACGGCCCAGGACTCGGCCAAGGACCCCCCGACCAGGAACCGTGGGGATCTTAGGCACACGATTACCTAGAGCCGAAGCCGAGTCTGATCCCTGAGGACGACGCACTTTGATGAAGAGGCCTCGTCAACTGATTTGCTAGCTTGCCGCTCGGATAAAGAGCCAAAGGCCGATCAGAAAGATGTCAAGGCACAGATCGAGGATCTACAAAAACAAATTGAGAAACTAACCCAGAAGGCAAACCGTGATCGTACTAATACCGAAACCGAGTTGCCTTACACTGCCCGGATCACCGGGTACCCTGTCCCAAAGAAATTCAAGCAACTGCATCTCAACTCCTATGATGGCACAGGGAGCCCGGTCGATCACGTCCGATCTTACAAGGCTCATATGGCTCGACGTTGACGAGCTACTGTACCTGGCCTTCCCCAGCACCCTTAGAGTGCCAGCTGCGTAGTGGTTCCACTCCCTCAAGCCCTGAAAGATGGACGACTTCAAAATGCTGAGTAAGCTCTTCTTCGGCCAGTTCGTGGGAATGCTCGATCGCTCACAACCGGATACCCAATTGCTGATCGTCAAGCAATGTAAGGGGAAATCCTTGAAGGATTATGTCGACCGTGTCAACCAATAGAGGCTACAAATCTGCAACCTGAATCAGATAGTCGCAATCACGGCCTTCTGCTTGGGGGTTCAGCACACCAAGGTTGCCACGTATTTCCACAATGACCAACCGAAAACCCTGATGGAGCTCTCCGAGAGAGTTGGGAAATGCATTGATATGGAGGATTTCCTGAAGGCTAAGAGTGCTAGCCTTGTGGGAGACGAGTCCCCGAGGGCCAAACGGAAGCGAGATAGTTCTGAAAAGGGCCCAGGAAAGAAGCCTAAGCCGGATCAGCAGAAGGGTGGTCAGGACCAGGCTTCAATGACCTTCACGTCACTTTTTTGGCCTATTTATGAGGTTATGGCTGCCGCCGACACTAAGAGGCTCCTCCAAGAATCGGAAAAGTTGAAAAGCCCGCCCAGGAAAAGAAACCAAGACAAATATTGCCAGTATCATAAGGACCATGGCCACGACACGAAAGATTGCTTTAAACTCAAGATAGCCATCGAAAGACTGATTGAATAGGGCCACCTTGTCGAGTTTGTTGTGGAAGATAGACGACCTAGGCCGAACAATCAAACCCCCGTGCAACCGCAACCACTCGGCCAAATCAATGTGATCTCCGAAGGAACCTCGAGTGGAGGGGACTCACAGTCGGCTCGAAAGAGGCATGCTCGGGCATCCCGGGCGGATGTCTAGCATATCCAATCCACTGACTCCCAACCGACCGATGTGTTAACATTCTCCTCTCACGACGTCGGAGACATTCACTGCCCCCACGATGACCCCCAGGTCGTGACAATCTCTATAGCCAACTACACGGTAAAAAGGGTGTTGATAGACACAAGTAGCTCCTCTGACATCCTCTTTGCTGCGGCATTTGACCAATTAGGGATATCAAGGGATAGGCTCCGTCCGGTGACCACACCATTAGTAGGATTCAACGGATCGAGCACACAGCCGCTCGGTACCCTCGAGTTACCGGTTCTGATGGGTACCTATCCCGAGCAAATCTCGGTGATAGCTAAATTTGTGATTGTGGAAGCTCCCTTGGCCTACCATGTGATCCTCGGAAGATCGATGCTCAATAAAGCCTGATCAGTTGTATCAACGTACAGCCTGGTGGTGAAGTTCCCGACCCCGCAGGGTCCTGGGAGCTTACGTGGAGACCAAGTCACTACTCTAAGTTGTTATGTCAGTTCCTTGCGTAAGGAGGCCGTTACGAAAACGTTAAACGTCCAATAGCTAGACCCAAGGGACGCAAAGGAGGGAGTGGGCCCAGTCAATCAGCTCGAGCAAGTGGTCCTAAGTCCCGAGTCATCCGATCGGGTCGTCAGTATTGGTGCCCTCCTGGAGCCAGTCCTAAAAGAAAAGTTTATCCAATTCTTGCAGCAAAACTAGGACATCTTCGCCTGGAGTCGCGAAGACATGCCGGGGATAGATCCCTGGATCATGTCTCACCGCCTCAACATTGACCCGGATCACCGGCCGGTCAAACAGAAGAGAAGAGGCATGGCCCCAGAGAGGCAAACCGCCGTGCGTGGAGAGGTTGAAAAACTCTTGAAGGCAAAGTCCGTCCGAGAAGACTACTATCCCGACTGGTTGGCGAACGTGGTACTGGTCAAGAAAAGCAACGGGAAGTGGAGAATGTGTGTGGACTTCACCGACCTCAACAAAGCCTGCCCCAAGGATTGCTATCTGCTGCCTAGGATAGACCTCCTTGTGGATACCACGTCCGGCCATTCGCTTATCTCGTTCATGGACGCATATTCAGGGTACAACCAGATTCGTATGTACCCCGGGGACGAGGAGAAGACCTCCTTTATTACAGACCAGGGGACATACTACTACAAGGTGATGCTCTTTGGCCTTAAAAATGCCGGGGTGACTTACCAGCGCCTAGTCAACCTCATGTTCAAGGATGTGATTAGGAAATCTATGGAGGTATATGTTGACGATCTATTGGTTAAGAGACGAGATGAGACCGACCATCTTGAGCATTTGGCTGGGGCCTTCAACATCTTACCAAAGTACCAGATGAGGTTAAACCCGACCAAGTGCACCTTTGGCATCTCGTCCAGGAAATTCTTGGGGCATCTGGTCAGCAGATGGGGAATCGAAGCTAACCCCGAGAAGATCCAAGCTATTATTAATATGCGGTCACCCCAGTCAACCAAAGAGGTACAAAGCTTGGCCGAATGGGTCGTCGCACTAAACAGATTTGTATCCCAAGCTATCGACCGCTGCCTTCCTTTCTTCAAAATCCTCTGCTAGGCCTTTCAGTGGTCGGAGGAGTGCGAGGAGGCATTTCAAGAGCTGAAGGAGTACCTAACATCACCCCCTTTGCTCTCTACACCGATTCTTGTACCTAGTAGTATCCCCTTTGGCAGTGAGCTCGGCACTCGTCTGGGAAGAGCACGGGATCCAATTCCCAGTCTATTACACCAGTCGGGCGCTCCAGGACGCTGAAAGCAGATACTCCCGGATCGAGAAGCTCGTATTCGCCCTCATCACCTCCGCTCGAAGACTCCGTCCGTACTTCCTGGCTCACGTCATCATGGTCCTCACACCAACCTCTCCGCAGAATCTTGAGCAGGCCCGAGACGTCCGAGAGGCTCATCAAATGGGTTTTGGAGTTGGAAGAGTTTGAAGTGGTCTACCGACCCTGGACGACGATCAAAGGACAAGCTGTAGCAGACTTTCTTGTTGAGTTCACGTACCCAGAGGATCCGGTAGAAGAGCTCGACCTGCAAGATCTACCGCCTGGGATACAGTCAGACATCCCAACTTGGACACTTTATGTGGACGGGTCTTCCAACAAGCAGGGCAGCGGGGCAGCGATCATCTTGACCACACCGGATGGGATCCAGCTCGAGTATGCACTTAGGTTCAGATTCAAGGGCTCCAATAACGAGGCTGAGTACGAAGCCCTGCTGGTCAGATTATAAATGGCAACCTCAATGGGGGCACTACAGATTCAAGGGTACAGCGACTCTCAACTCGTGGTAAATCAAGTCAATTAAGAGTATGAGGCTCAAGAGAATAACATGATAGCTTATCTAGCCCTTGTCCGAGCAGTTTCAAAGAAACTTCAGAGGTTCTCCGTCGCGCAGATACCAAGGGAGGAAAACACTAGGGCCGACCGGTTAGCCCGCCTTGCTTCATCTTCTGAGTCAAACTTGCCCGGGATAAGGATAGAGTACCTACTCGAGCCAAGTGTGATCAACTCGGAATGCATGGAGTTAGAACTAGTCGCCTCAGAACCTAGCTGGATGGACCCAATCATGGCATTTCTAGCAACAGGTGTGTTGCCAGACGGTAAGGAAGAAGCCCGCCAGGTTAAATATCGAGCGGCAAGGTACCACGTTATTGATGGCATTCTCTACAAAAGAGGATTTTCTATACCGTACCTCCGTTGTGTCCACCCTGAACAGGTCCAACCAGTACTGTACAAAATCCACGGAGGGGTGTGCGGGAACCACATCGGAGGTCGGGGCACTCTCACGCAAAGCCCTGCTCCAAGGTTACTACTTGTAATAACCTGCATTTTTCTTGCATTGTCATATTTAAAATTATATATATTTTGTCTGCTTTTATCCTTATGTGAAAAAATTATTTCTTGACTAATCTCATAATTGAAATTACTTTTGGGGTCAAAATGCAATTTTCATAAAAACTGGCAATACCTGTGTTAAATTTCAAAACTGTATTTCAAAACGGTGGAATTATTTCTTTTAAACTCAAACTGTATTTTTATAAAATCAGAAAACTATTTCTAACGTTAAAATGAATTCTCTGTATTTTTGTGATAAACACCGTATCACGAAAATACCAGTGTAGGTTTAAAACTGTCCGCGCAGTGTTAAACTTCCACAGAATTTTGGAAGTAAATGATTGAACAAATATATTTATACTCAATTATGAATGCTGATGCTTTTCCCTTAGGTCTTGTTTGGCAAATGTTGTAGTATGTGTGTTGTCCTTATGCCATAAGCTAGATTACCCAAACACACATTGACCCACCTCATCTCCACCTACCTCTTACTTTCTTCAGTGGAGAATAAAGGGCAGTGTATACACATCATATCTGCACATTCATGGTTTTAAATGGAGGTTAATGGAGATTGAGTGGGGAGTTAGGCCAATGTTTTCTAGGTGAGAATTTGATTATTTATACACCCAATCACACTACACATTCTGCACTTCCATCACAACACATTTCAGAATTCACAGAGAGTTTAGAGAGTGCAGAGAGTTCTTCAATTTCGTAGAGAGAGAAAAGAGCTCAATCCTCCATAGCCAAAGCTTGGAATTCGGGAATTTCGTAATTATATTTCTTTCTCAACAATTTCTTCAATCTATATCACTGTGAGTATTCTAAACTCACTTGGAATGTAATTTCATATTTTTTTGCTGAAAGTTTAGTCTAATTTGCAGAACACCATTTTCAATTTACGTATGAAAGCTTGAAGTTCAAAAATGGTGATTTTTCAAACTTAACCAAAATTGATTTTGTGAATTGAAAATGAAAGATCTTAGTCCCAATAAGCTGTGGTTTGAATATTACAGCTTAATTCATCCGTATTGCGACGTATCATTAATTTAAAGTTTTGTCACCTTTCGGTTTTACGTGAAATCCGAGAGCTACGATTGAAATTAGTTAAAACCGATCGCGTATTCATAATCCTTGCGGAAAAACGAAGAGATTCATATATTATAAGATATATTTGGTTACAGAATCAAAATGGGTCAAAAACACCCCTGTTTTGCTGAAACAGGACAGTTCCAACGAAGAAGATGAAGTCTCAGCTTCATCTCGCGCGCGCGAGGAAATTGCGCGAGCGGCCCGCGCGAGCGAGCCTTCGCGCGAGCGGACCGCGCGCGCGATCTTGGGTTATACAGGCAGACATAAAAGTTTATTTATATAAAGGAAAATTCGGCAAGTCGCGCGAGCGAGGGTCGCGCGAGAATGACTTCGCGCGAGCGATCCGCGTGCGCGACCCTGGTTTTCTCAGACAGAAAGAAAAGTTTTAAAATACTAAAGGAAAAGAGGCACCTCGCGCGAGCGGTCCGCGTGAGCGAACTTTCGCGCGAGCGGCCCGCGCGCGCGAGGTCTGACAGTTTGTGGTTTTGTCAGTTTTGTGTTTTAAAGACTGTTTGGTTCAACTTTAATATACTGTTAAGGTTCTGTTTGGAAAATTTTGTTAATCAGAGCTCTTTTTGGTTACATTTGATCGATTAAAACATTGTAGTATGATTTATTAATCCCCGTACGCATGTTGTTCTTTCAATTCAGTATTTTGCTTAAGTTCCAGTGCATATCATTCATGTGAGGTCATTGGTACATGCATGTGGGTGTCGGTATGTGTGGAAAAGAGTAATGATAGTGTGGAAAGAGTATGAGTTTGAGTTGTGATTGTGGTTGTGGTTGTGGTTGAGTATGAGTTTGAGTTGTGATTGTGTTTGTGGTTGTGATTGTGGTTGTGGTTGTGGATGTGATTGTGGTTGTAGTTGAAAAAGAGGATGAGGGTGTCTTTGAAATGCGAAGGTGGCAAAAATGGACACTCCCTGACGCCCATGGAAGCGTTAAAGTGTGTGAAGCCGAACTTGGACACTCACTGGCACCCATGGAAGTGCTAAAGTGTGGCCTATGGACACTCCCTGAATGACTCGAGTCTGGATACCTGTGTGGGGGTTGCCCCGGTATTTGCATGGCGGTTAGGGTATTCAAAGTGTGAGGCATTGGACACTCCCTGGTACCCCGGACCAAAGTGTGAGGCAAACTGGACACTCCCTGGCGCCCCGTTGCTAAAGTGTGGCTATCTTAGTATTTCAAAGATACCAGGAGTAGGATAGAGGGTTGTTGGGTGTTGTCGAGAGAAAAGAGTCGGATAGATGAGATGGTGCATTGTTCTCATACACGGTCACATATGTGTGAAATTATCTTTTAAATAATGTTGTGGTTGTTTTCTAAAACGAGCTCTTTATCATAAATATAAACTTGTGGTATTTAAATGGAAATGGGAAAAAGGTAAATGAGTATGTTTTTACATTCAAAGTATTGTTTTTAATACTCACCAGCTTCTTGAAGCTGACGGCGTTGATGCGTCCTGGACATTCGTGTCCAGGCTTTGCAGGTAATAATCAGGATGAACCGTATGATTATGCTAATTGAGATCAGTTGCTGAGAAGAGATGTTACTTTTATATGTTTTATGTATTTGTGCTTTAAGATATGTTTTGGTTTTGTAATAAGGATGACTGTAATAGACTTTAAGTATTGTTTTATTTTCAAGGCGGTCTGTGCCTTAGTAAACCCCGTACCATAGGATGTAATAAGTTAGAAAAATTTTTATGAGCCCTGATTACCCTACTCTGATTAATGGTTTTATGTTGTTCGACGTTTTGGGACGGAATCGATCCTTCAAACTGTCGCGACCTACGGGTCCATAAAGGAAATTAAACGCTTTCCATATTTATGCTACGTCGGGGCGTGACACTACTGGCCGACCGTGGCCAAAGACTCTCAAGAATACATCAAGAGGTGTGATACGTGCCAAAGATTTTCTCCCATGGTCAACCGTCCGGGAGAACTTCAGACACAAATCCTTAGCCCCTGGCCATTTGCTCAGTGGGGTATTGACATCATCGGTCCTCTCCCGAAAGGAAAGGGACAAGTCAAGTTCGCCGTCATAGCCGTGGACTACTTCACCAAGTGGGCAGAGGCCGAGCCCTTGGCAATAATCATCGAGAAGAAAATGGAACGCTTCATGGAGAAGAACATCCTCAGCAGGTTTGGCGTCCCCCAGGTTCTGGTCAGTGACAACGGTAGACAATTTGACACCCCGGTATTCAGGCAGTTCTGCTCGGTCTATGGGATATCCAATCACTACTCATCCCCCAAGCACCCCTAGGCCAATGGCCAAGCCGAGGTGATTAACCGGACTATTCTTCATTCAATCAAAATAAGGCTTGAAAGCGCCAAAGGACTATGGGCAGAGGAACTACCGACCGTCCTATGGGCCTACCGCACTACACCTCGAGCGACAACAGGGGAAACGTCATTCTCTCTAACCTACGGCTTTAAGGCGGGTCCCCATGGAGCTTGGGTTACCTACTCACTGAGTGGCAAATTTCAGCGAGCTAGACAATGAAGATGCCCTTAGGGCGGAGCTTGACTTGGTAGAAGAGAAAAGAGACCGGGCGTATCTGAAAGTGGCAGCTTGCAAACAGCGGGTCTCCCGGTACTACAACAGCAAGGTTAAACACCGCAGTTTCCAGATGGGGGACCTCGTTCTTAAGGCGGTAAACCAGTCTACCAAAGTCCCAAGCCATGAAAAGTTGGGGCCAAATTGGGAAGGTCCATACCTAGTTACCCAAGTTAACTGATCGGGCACCTACTGGTTACAGACCCTAGACAGACATGATCTTTCTCATCCTTGGAACATGCAACACCTCTGCAAGTACTACCAGTAATGCAAAGGGATAAACGATCTGGCACTGGTTAGAAAATTTTGTAGCTCTGTTTGAGCAGTTTATGAAATTTTGAAATAAAATGAAAGTTTTCTATTTTCACGCCAAGCAGTGATTCCTACAAGTGTTGCACTCAAAAGACCTCGGGGTCAAACCCCAGGCACTCAAAAGACCTCGGGGTCACACCCGGGCACTCAAAAGACCTTGGGATCATACCTTAGGCACCTAAAATGCCTCAGGCCCAACACCCGAGGCAAAGGCTTTGCCTAGGTCCTTAACCAATGATGAGGGGTGAATTCTCCTAGGTAACCAATGATGGCAAACCTCAAAAGACCCTATAACCACCCATGTTCTAGGTCGGTTTCCTATGGTCATCCTCACAAAATGCCCGCCTTTGCAAAAGCTCGGAGGGTAGGGGGATATTGGTATCTAACTCTAGACCAAAATAGGTAATCATACCGGGCACTCAACAGGACTCAGGGTTAGGCATGCAATTTCGCCGATAGACAGTTGCGAATACCTAGTGTCCAGAGAAACTGAACGGTTAGTAATAGGGTTAACCTCAGGGTTCCCTACACTATACCAGCCAAGACCTTCAAAGCAGGTGTCTAGAAGACCAAGGGCTCTACCGGTTACAGACCTAAATCTTTTGCTAAGGCAGGGGTTCGGATTAACAAACAACCGGTCAGATATTGGCAATCGCAAACAAGCATACAAATACAAAATAATAGACAGTTGATGCAAAAGATGGCCTCGATGGACTTCTCATTCAAAAAAACAAGTTTTGTACAGAAGCTGGGGGACAGTTATAGTAGCCTCCCCAAAAAAAAACCTACTAGTCGTCCACAACAACCACCCTGTCATCGCCCAAGGGAGCAGTCCCGACCGGTGCAGCTGCAGCAAGGTCCTCTTCAGCAGCCTGGTCCTCCTTCCAGTAGTTGGATTCGGCCCAGGAATACCCAGAAATGTCCCAGTTCGGGTGATCCTCAGCAACTCGGGTAGTAAGGTCAGTGTAGCCCTTGAGTAATCCAGCCTCGAACTCCTCTTCGGCATCCTTGGCCTCTACCTCCCAGACGACAGTGACCTCAGATAGAGTAGCTGTTAGGGCCTCGACATCCTTCTCGGCAGCCACCCGACCGGCCTCTACAGCTGCAACCTTGGCCTCAGCAGACTTTCGAGCGGCCTGCTCAGTTGAGATTGTGTCCCGGGCCTCCCCTAGCTCCAGGCCCAAAGCCCTGGACTTCTCCTCCTCCACAGAGAGGGCGTAATCGGCGGACTCTCAGGCCACCTTCTCAGCAGATAGTGCAGCCTCTGCCACGGCCAATTTATCAGCTAGCCCGGACAAGGTTGCCTTGGCCCCTGCTGCTATACAGCCAACCTGCAAGAGAAAACAGTTGTAAGCATCCTGAACAAAATAATAAAGTAGCATTCATGAGAAGTATACAAAATAACGTACCATGTGGCTGATGCTGTAGAGTCAGCCAATTATAGCCTCGGGGTTCAGCAGAGCACATTTGTCTACTTGGCTCTATAGCAACCCGGGCCTGACCCTCCCGCAGACGTCGTCTGACATCTCGACAGCCAACATCATAGACTACCCCGCTCGGTTCGCCTCGTCCGTGCTCGGGAATGAGACCCCGACGAGTTTTGCGGTGGGGGACAGCTTTGGTGGTACCGCCACAGTGACTCCGGCCGCTGAGGTCCCGGTCGCTTCCTTGTCCGTCCGGATAGCGATCCCTCAGGATATCCTCTTCAGCTTCTAGCCCTCGACCGGGTCTGGCTTCTTCTGCTTCAGCCCCGCCGAGCCAACAGGGCTGCCTCCTTTTCCTTGAGGGCCGCCGGGTTCTTAGGAGCCATTTCTGTAAAATCAAAAAAGACACGAGTCCGTTACATAACAGGCAAAGGTGAGAGCAAGCCGTTCGGGACATAGATGGAAAACTGACTAGGGATGATTATTGGGAAGATAGGAGCCTCGAAGCGGTGCTGGAGTTTGCAGGAGATTTTTGGGTCCCCCGACCGAGTCAAGACCTTATTTACGTCGGTTAGGTCCTCGACCAACGAGAGGATCCTCGCTTGGCACTCATCAGGAATACTGGGCAGGTCCACCGATCCCACTGCAAAAGAAACAAAAGAAGAACATAAGTTCAATGGAAACAAGTAAACAAGACAGCGGTAAAGCGGTTAAGGGCTTACTCCTAATTTCTCCCGCCCAGGAGGTCCTCAACCATATGCCCGGTGCCTCTTCACAAAATCCAAGGGTTTGGAAAAATTTCTTCTTCCACCCCCGATTGTTGCTCGGGCAATTAATGATAATCTTCCTCCCTTGCCGGGCCCCCAACGAGAAGAAGCCGGCTTCTCCGTGCACTTTGAATGGCCAGTGGGTCCAAAAACTCCTGTAAGGTAAGTTCATACCCAAGGACTTGGGGCCACAAGGAGATGGCCCCCATGAGGAATCTCCAACCATTCTAGGCGAGTTGGTCGGGGGAGATTCCAAGATAGATAAGTGCATCCCGGGCGGTTAGGTAAAGAGGAAGACGAAGGCACGCCTTAAGGGCGTCCTCGTACAAGGTGACGAAGCCCGACTCATGTAGGTGAGCCCCGCCGTCATGCACCGCTAGGGAAAAATGGTCGGGGATGTCATATCTCTCCCTGATCCTACCTAATTCGGGAACTCGGAGGGTGCTGACAATCAGCTCGCAGGAAAATACCACGTCGGGGCTATTCGGCCTTGACCCCTCACTACCCGACCTCCCGGACACCGAGGCAAGGGGAATGCTCCGAATCGCCTCGACATCGGATACCCAGATAGGGATCCTCCCCTCGCTGTGTTGGTCGGAGGGAGTCGCAAAAGGCAGATCTAGGCTGATATCTGGCGATCCTGATCATGACTACTCGTCTTTCGACCTGGAAGACGAGTCGAAGTCAGAATGACACATCTCTAAGTTCTGTGTGTCTGGGTAAGGGAGCAAGTGGCGGCCTAAGTATGGGTCCACAACCCCAAGCCTAAGGTATAAGGGGGGCAAGGATACGAGCTTGAAGGGTAAAGTGTACAAGGTCCTAACGGTCAAGTAACACTCATGCAAAATGGATAAAGGACAACCCGTTCGGTTAAACCGCCCTGTTACACCTCCTAACCTAATGAAGAAACAAAATCTGCGAAAAAAGAAATCCCAGTCCCGTTCTAAACCCAAGGGGTTCGTTCCTTCTAGCCTTACTCCGAAGAGAAAAATGGAAAAGAAGAAGATGGAAAGGAACAATGAATTGAAATTGGGGAACGGAGACTTACAAGAAATGACGCAGAAAAGAGCTCGGGAAGCTGTACCGGGTACTTTTTGCTCTCAAAACCGCTCGGAGAATCTACTTCTTGGCAACAGGAACTAATGAATGAGCAAGTGTTCCTTATATAGGAAGCACGGACGGTCCAGATCTGGCTAAATCTAATGGCTGAGGACCGTTCCCGCCAAAACCGCTTGACAACTGTCCACTCAGGCACGTGAATCATCGCCTCAAAAGGCACGCGCATTAAATGCATGACGGGACGGTTCGGTTACCATGTAAACATCCCGGTTACTCCCACGCTGGCCTCGCTGGATCTTGACCAGGCCAATGACCAGATGACACGTGGCTGAAGTCGTACCCAGGCCCACGAGGTCACCGTTCGGTCCATACCTGAGTAGACCGGCACGACCGGTCTCACCCCAAGAAGGTCCAGACCTCGTAACCGAACGGTACTACCACAGCGGTCCTAATTTTCAAACCTCATCTAATGGGACATCACATCAACTTCAAAAATGGGGGCAGCTGATAGGTCCAAAAATATTCAGCTAAAGTCAGACTGCCACGTCATCAGTGAGGATCCCGAACTATACGGAGTAGGCGCTTGTGGCCCATTAATCCCGAGGACGTCGGCTATGACCGTTCGGGATGTTCCCGCAGCCCGGGCGTGCAGCGCAGCTGCTTTCCGCGAGGCACAGCTTGGAAACCATGCTTCTCAGCAGTTTCCCTGTCTGGTCAGAAAACTAGATGGAAGGAACGAATAGTTTCCTAAACCACTTAGGAAACTCCCCTAAATTTGTGTAAATCAAATGCAATCAGATTAGGCTTCCTAATCTGTTTACTTACCACGTAGGGGAGGGCTCTTACATCTATAAAAGAGCCCCCCTACCCTCTTTATAGGGGATCACATTCTTGGCCTAGAGAATAGCCCTTCATACTCACTCGTATGCATACACCAGATCGGTTTTACTGGTAGTGCCGTCCCAAACCATTGGCTCACCAGGCCCGCCGGTGATCTGCTAGTGAAGCGCTATGACGCACCCGTGGACGTAGGCCACCTCATTAATGGGGCCAAACCACATACAAAACACCAGTCTCTCTCTCTCTCTCTCTCTCTCTCTCTCTCTCTCTCTCTCTCTCTCTCTTTAAACTGCTCTAATTTACCTTAACCAAATTTTGGCATCATCAGGTTGTATGCGTCAATTGTGTAACATTGATGAACGTAATTTTGATATGATATTCTAAAGTTAGCTAGAACTGCCATTGCGTGAGTACATGACATTTTATATATATCCCATTTTCCACAACTGCAAGTCCTGTCAGATATGTTCACAATTTGACTAGAACCTGATTCTCCCCCTTTCTTGACCTACACATACCCGTTCCTAGAATGAAAAATCTCGAGGTTGTACCTACAATCTTGCCTTCTAATTTCAACAATCTGCAAATTGGTTTTGGGGTGAAGGTAAAACTTCCCTGATAGCTTCCTCAGCAAGTTGACATTGCTCGCTAGAGTACTGAACAACATAGAAAAAGATCTGTTCAACACAAGCGGTGATAGGAAGATGCCTAGATTTCTTGAGTACACCATTAAACACCTCTGAGATGTTGGTTGTTCGCATACTGTACCGTCATCCCCCGTCGTGGGCAATGGTCCATTTTGCGACGGGAATTGCATCAAAGATACTCCCATGCCTTTGGATCAACATTCTTAATCTCTTCCATGAACCCATTAAATTTACAGACTTGGCGGGTACTCCCAGCATTCCACACAAGTTTCTTTAGGTATGTATTTTTAAACGTTGTGGCGAAATTACTCTGCACATGCCGGAGGCAATAGCGATGATACCCATCGGGCTCCTTAAACCCTACATCATACTCATTCACCGCAGAAAGGATGCCTCTATGTCGATCGGATATCAAACAAATACCTTCTCTGCCAGGCACAACGTAGTTTCTTAGCAATTTCAGAAACCACGTCCATGTTTCAACTTTCTCCTCGTCAACAATGGCAAATGCTAAAGGAAAATTTTGATTGTTTGCATCTGTTCCCATAGCAATTAGTAATTTGCCCTTATATTTCCCATACAAGAATGTGGCGTCGATACTTATGACGGGCCGACAGTGTTTGAACCCATCAATGGACGGCTTAAACGCCCAAAATACTCTTTTGAAGTTCTTTACAGTCGCACTACCACCATTCACATAGAACCATTTTATAACCGTTCCAGGATTATACTGTTGAATTGCAGCCATGAACTTGGGCAATTCTATGAATGATGTACACCAATCCCTAAATATCATTCCAATGGCTTTCTGTTTCGCATTCCACGCCTTCTTGTATGAGACGGTGTACAAATACTTACCTTTCACCTTTTCCAATATCACTGTGATGTTAATAGATGCATCCTCCTTAATCATTGGCATTATGTCCCTAGACACTAGCCGAGCATTTAGATTTCTATGACCAAGGTTCATCGTAGGGAACATATTAGTGTGGCTTTGCTCAACCTTTATGACTTCAAACATCCCGTGTCGTTTCAACCTTGTCCGTAGCTGCCACTTGCAACCTTGTGATGCCAATAAACATTTCAACGACCAACGATCCGGACTGGTTTGATCCACCGTGTACCGTTGATGTGTTCTTATCGAGTACAACTCCACAAATCTTTGAAGATCATCTTTGGTTTTGAACATCATACCCTTGACCAACTCGTCTTGATCTGGATTGCATTGCCTACTCTCAATGTTTGAAGTATAACATGCCTCTCCAGTATGGATGAAAAAGGTCAAAGGATGTAAAAGTTGATGAACGAGGCTCATATAAAGCATTTTCAGGATTTATTTGGGCAGTCGGCTCAATATCTTCGATAACATTGTCTTCCTCATCCCCCCCAGTATACTTGTCCGCATGCACATCTTCTTCATCCGAGTTTTTCGGAGTCAAGTTGGTGTCCATCCCTCTGTGTGCCCAATCATGACCATATCCGCAATCATCTGAATCAAACTGCACATGATTTGGCCGTTCTGAAACAATGTCTTGCATCGGACTCCTGTATTCATTCTGAATGTTTTGTAATGGATTTTAGCAATCCACATGTTGTGTAGACGTGGAAGGCAATAACCCCTGTACAAACGGGTTTGAGCTATCGCCTTCTTGTGTCAACAGAGAGGTGTACGGACCAATCCAGTCATCTAATGTTTGATGGGCCTCGGGAAGATTCTCTATCTCGACATATAGATCTATAGAGTTTATAGCTGCATTGGTAGATGCTGTTTCTAGTATTACTTGTAGACTTTCGTCATTAATTACTTCAAATGGTATAAACTTGGAAACTTGATATCCAAGAACCGACGGAAACCTACAAGTGAACTTCAAACGAACACTTTTCTGATGAACCCCCATTTTCTTGCAGACGTTTCTAACAAGTTCAGTGTATTGAGCGTCCGTTATCAGGTGAATGAAACTTCGACAGTTACTATTGTAGTATAGCCCATCCGCTCCAATGCACATGTCCCCCCCCCCCAATACAGCATTATAGTCACAACACTAGCCATTTTAATACCTTCACATTTGCAAATTCGAGTGTAAGTAAGCAATGGTAATTAAATACAAGGACTAATGTACATAATTTGAAGTTCGATAATCGATTTTCAAAGCAAATTTACATATAGAACTAGCAATTTCGAAATGTTTCCAATAAGAACCGGTTATATAATTATCTTAAAATAGAATCTTTATTAAACTAGTAAGAACCGTTCTAAAATCACCTAAAAGTAATTTTTTGTGTCAAACGAACGAAATGCTAATTTTTACAAAAATTCGATTGAATATGACAATGAAACGTAATTGATCCTATTTTATACATTCTAGAAAAAGCCCTAAAATTGTAAAATCCGAAACTACCTTCAAATGCATAATTTTTAGTATAACTAACATGATATTAATTTTCATAAAAGTTAGATAAAAAAAAAGGAGAATGAAACCGAATTGATCCTATTATATACATTGTGTATGTGCGTGTGTATGTACATTGTGTATGTGTGTGTGTGTATTGTGTATCCGTGTATGTATTGTGTATATGTGTGTATGTACATTGTGTATGTGTGTGTGTATTATGTATCCGTGTGTGTATTGTGTATCTGTGTATATGTACATTGTGTATATGTGTGTGTATGAACATTATGTATGTGTGTGTGTATGAACATTGTGTATCTGTGTGTGTATGTGTCTGTGTGTGTACATATACATTATGTATGTGTGTGTGTAAGAGAGAGAGAGAGAGGGGGGCACCTGAGAGGTCTGTGTGAGAGAGAGAGAGAGATCGCAGAGAGAGAGAGAGGTTTGTGAGAAAGAGAGACCTGTGATCTCGGAGAGAGATTGCAGAGAGAGAGAGACAGATAGAGAAAACAGAGACATAGAGAGAGGCAGAGATCTGATACTGAAGGAAGAAGACGCATAATAAAATGGGGGTAAAACAAAATCGCTACATGAAGTAGCGATTTCTACTTTAAAAGAAATCGTTATTTGAAATCGCAATTTCAGCTTGAACTGATTTGGTATGAAATCGCTAGTTAAAGTCACTAGTTCTAAAAAAGTGATGAATTTAAAAAATAAGTTAAAACGGTGACGGGTGAGGGATATATTAAAAAAATTCCTTCTTTATATACAAAGTTGTTCTCATCATGTTTTCAACTAATAAAGAGGACTGACTTCTCAATTTAGCTCTCTCTCTCACTCTCCAATTCTTCCATTGAGCACTGTCACCTCCCCAAAAGCATCAGCACACACCAATAATTTTCTTCAATTCCATGGCTTTTTTTGGTTCCATAGCCTCCCCCTCCCTCCCTCCCTCCCTCTCTTTCTCTCTCTCTCTCTCTCTCTCTAGAAATTACTTAAATTAATAGTCTTCTCAGAGAAGAGAAGATGGATACTCGAACAACAGCTTTCTCGGATTCCAACTACTTCAGTGGAACCAGCAGCATAGGCTGTGTGGCTAACACTGAAACTCTGTCCCCTGAAGTTGCAGCTCCTGAAATGGCAGCCCTAAGACGCCTCTCCGAAAACCTTGAATCGATCTTCGACTCGCAATCACCGATGCTATAATCGTCCTCTCCGGCGGCCGTGAAATCGCCGTCCACCGTTGTATTTTGTCGGCGAGAAGCCCTTTCTTCAAGAGCGTGTTCGCCGCCGCCGGAAATGAGTAGTGCAAGTTGGAATTGAAGGAATTGGCTTACTTGTACACTGAGAAGGTGAAATCGCTGCCTAAAGGTGTTTGTGTTTGTGTCGATGAGGAGTGTTTGCACATCTCTTGTCGTCCTGCTGTGGACTTTCTGGTGGAGGTTTTGTATGGGGCTTTCATTTTTCAGATTTCTGAATTGGTTGCTCTCTAGCAGGTAGTAGTAATTAATTACTACTCCTACTTGTTTGCTTCATTTGACTTAACTCTGTTCTTCTTCGTCTGTTACAATATATATTATAGGCTGATAAATTCTTGTTTGTTTGCAATAATTTTGGTTAGAGAGAAATGTATAATAATTTGCTTAAATTTACTTGTACTAATATTTAACTTGGATCTCCCTTTTAACTTAGACCCAACTGTCCAAAGTACATGACAGAATTTGCAACAAGATATTGCTAGATGCTCATCCTACGGTTAAAACCCGCCTTCTCATATGAGAAGCTTCTCACAATAGACTTACCCTTTAATAAGCATTGGGCCAGTTTATTCCAAGTCTCATTACCTAGTAATGGCTACAAAATGATAAGAAGGAATTCCTAGAGAGATTAGGTAACTACTATTGATGATATTCATAAATAGGAACAAGTCATTGCCTGGACAATTTAGCACAACAGCATTCATTTTCCAGTAACTCTAGCAACTGATAAAGTGAGATCACCTGCTGTATTATTTCCCACATTAGCTGCTTTTATTTTTTATTTTTTCTGAATATCTTGTTACCTCTCGTGTTTCCTTGCAGAGACATCTACTAGACATTCTTGACAAGGTTACCGCAGATGATATTTTGGTAGTTTTATGTATTGCAAATGCGTGTGGTACAGCATGTGAGAGATTGCTTGCAAGCTGTATCGAATTTATTGTCAAGTCTGATGTTGATGTTATAACTCTTGAAAAAGCAATACCCCGCGACCACGATATCGTAAAACAAATTGTGGATTCACGACTACAACTTGGGTTGCACGAGCATGAGATCTACAGTTTTCCTGATAAGCACGTGCAAGGAATATATAGAGCTCTAGATTCTGACGATGTAGAATTAGTTGGAATGTTCTGGACGAGGGGCATACTACTCTAGATGATGCATATGCGCTCCACTATGCAGTGGCATATTGTATTGTCATACTAAGACCACAATGGAGCTTCTTGATCTCGCACTTGCAGATATTAACCGCAAAAATTGGAGGGGATATAGTGTCCTTCATATTGCTGCAATGTGGAGAGACCTGAAATTATAGGATCGCTACTAACAAGGGGAGCTCGATCATCTGATCTCACATCGGACGGCAGAAAAGCACTTCATATTTCAAAGAGGCTAACCGGGGGTGTCGATTACTACAAGTCTACTGAGGACCCAAATGCTTGTCCCAAGGATCGGTTGTGTATAGAGATTTTGGAGCAAGAGGAAAGAAGCGATCCGCCAAGGGGGGAAAGCTTTTTTTCCTCTTGATATGCCAGGGAATGATCTGTGTGTAATGTTCTTGTTGTACTTTGAACTTACAGGTGCGTTATCAAAAGTTGGTCCAAGTTTCTTTACTTATCTGTGCATATGAAAAACAAGATGGCTTACTTTGGCATAATCACAGTTGTACTCCCAATTCATTTGGTCTTCCATTTTTTGACTAATTCTAATTTCTTTGCGCCTCCAACTGATCAACTCCACCGCTGAATTGCAGTCGGAATTATCACGATACTATCCCTCGAGTTACACTGAATTGCTTGTGTGAGGAATGATCTGTCATGGCTTTTTTTTCCCCTCCATGAATGTCCTATTCGACTGCTCATCATATCATATTTCTTGGTTTTTGCTCAAAAAATAAAATAAAAGGGAGATTTGGCAACTCTTCTGAATGGAAATAAATAATGCTAAACTCACCTCTTCTCAGCTTAGTGAGAGTAAATTGAGTAATATATTGCAACATTGAAACAGTCTCCATTTTGATTCTAAAATTCCGTTTCGTGAAATCCTTATTCTTTACTTCAACTGATGCAAGACATGGTCAAGATTCTCAATTTTGGTCATGACTCATGAGAATCAATGGGTTCAAATAAATTAGAATTATAGAGCAAATTGTTGGGATAGTTTAAAAGTCAACTTAACTAAGCCTTGTCCAAGTTACTTGAGCATGCAAGTACGTACAGCTTATTTTTCTATTCATTTCTTTTCTTCTTTTTTTTTTTTTTTTTTTTGATCCTGGTTCCTGAGCAAACATATGGTAATCGAAATATAGCATACAATTCCTTCTTTTTTTTTTTGGAAGTAGAATATACTGGTGATTTTAATTTCTTGAGGATCACTTTGAATTCGTATGGTTAGATCCTACACATATTTTTCGACCGGCTCAGCATGATGTTGATTGACTGTTTGATTATTTTATCAGTTGGACTAGCAAAACTATTGTTCCCCACGGAAGCAAAAGTTGCAATGAATATTGCACAAGTTGATGGCACTTCTGAATTTCCATTAGCTTCTATGCACTCTAGAAATATGGCTGATGCCCAGAGGACAATGGTGGACCCGATTGAGGTAACTTTTGAGATCAAAGAGGAGCATCTAAATAGGCTAAAAGCACTCTCTAAAACTGGTACGGATGCTTTTTAGAGTTTTCTTTACTTGCATTATCAAAGTCTTTCTTCTTCTTTTTTCCTTTTTCTATTTACATAGTTTCACTTTAGATACCTCCTATAGCTGGTAGCATCAGGTTGAAACGGATGGTGAAGTTTATTGGCTTAAAATTCAAGAACCTGATTGACTCGGGCATACCCAAAGTAGTCATTCAGCTCTACAAGCTGGAGGTTTGGCCTAATTTGCAGAAATTATGTCTAATAAGTCTGCCGTGGAAGATGGCGCATTTATGTTTACTGTGGAGTTTGTCTATAGAAAGGAATACTAGAATCTTTTAGGGCATTGAACTGCCCTTTCATTTATTTTTTTTGGCTAGATTTTTACGTCTTCTGATTTTTTGGGTTTTGGAGGAAACTCCCTTCTTGGTGGACTCTTTTTTTTTTTTTTTTTTTTGCAGAATCTGAAACTGTGAATTCTCGCTGTTTTTGGGTTTGCCCTCTTGGGCATTTTAATACTTCTTCTTGGGTACTTATCAATCAATAAATAAAAAGAATCTACTGTAGACTATATATATATATATATTTTCTTTCAAGAAGCTGGTTTTAAAAGTTTTGATAGTTTGGACTCTCAAACAATGAGATACGCATTCTATCACCAATCTCAGAGAGCTTGGCGTGTTAAGTCTCAAATCAAACATTGTCATTCAAATATAAAATGTGTAACTTTGTACTTAGAAGTACAAAATTTGGAATGTAAATTTGTAACTGTATACTGATTCAGGTCATTTCGAAGTTTCAAAAAAAATTTCTCAGAATGATTTTATTGAACGGCAAGGAAGCACGGACTGTTCAAAAACGTAGATGTGTCCGCACTTGCTATGCAGCGGATTCTTCTCGGATGCGGCCAGGCGTTCAAAAACGGGGGACTCTTAACATAATTTTAAAAACTCCAAAGTTCATTTAAGGATATTGGGCGTTGGATTACATGTTAAAAGCCTAATGTAGCTTATTATACTTGTTATTTGTCTTAATTGCTAAAACAATCAAGATAATGTACCAGTTTATACAATTGTATAAAAGTATATTTTTTAATAATTTATAGAACTCCCCCTCCCTTACCCTTACCCTTACCCTTACCCTTACCCAATGCTTTTTGGAAAATTGAACGGAAATAAAAACTTGAAGCAAAGTTTTGTGTTACAACTTCGATCACCAGCACCACCTTCCTTGGTCCTTGTCATGAATTTTCTTTTTCTTTTATTTACCTTTTTGTGAAATCTTAACTTTGTAATCAGGGGCAAATCGACAATTCTGAAATTTTTTTTTAATGTTTGGGAATAAAAGTTTTTGTTTTTTCTGATTTTGCACGGTCAGTGGAACTCGGAAAACGTTTCTTCCCACGATGTTCTGAAGTACTCAACAAGATGGTGGATGCTGAGGACTTGACAGAGTTTGCTTACCTAGGAAATGGCTGTCTAGAAGAGCGGCAGCTGAAGAAGCGAAGTACACGGAACTTCAAGATGATTTGAGAAAAGCTTTTACTAAAGATAAAGAGGAATTAAATAAGTCTAACAACTTATCAGCTTCATCCTCTTCAACATCCAATAGGGTGATGAGGCCTAATGGTAATAAGCTCACATTCAAGAAATAAATAACTCAAATGTGGAAGATAATTGTTGTACAATAGAATTCCATTTTTCATACTCCGAATTCGCTGAAATTGAATTTCCTATTTGAGCTCTGTATGATAGTTTTTGTTTGATGCTTCTGATGCATCTTCTTCTTGTTGTATCATAGAATACCATTTTCTCTGTCCTGAATATGAATTTCCTATTTGAGCTCTGTACCATAATTTTGATTTTCGCATCAATTATATTTATAGGAGGATGTGAATTGGGTTGGTTTTGTATACAAATGATGATTTTTGAGTATTCGCATTTTTTTCTTACCCATGTTTGGATTTCTATCTTCAATCTCATTTTAACGATGAGCGATTATTCTTCCCCTTGCAAACATTTCTAAGAAATATCTGAAGAGTCATTTTCTCTGTCGGGTTGGTACATAATTTGGGTGCTTTTAGCAGATATGTTCACCAGCAGTTTTAATCGTAAGTTGGAGAATACTCGGGGGAACAACAATGAAGTTTTCATAATCTGATTTTGGTTAAATTGCTCATAGACTCTTGATGAGTTCTTTGTCAACTAGCTTACTGCCTTCCTGCTTCTTTAGGCAACACATTCCAATCCGAAAACCTTTCACATTTTTCACTTGCTCAGATGACCAACTAACAATTCGAAAATAGGAGTTTTATTCGTTGTGAACATGTCCCTCATATAATCAACGAATTTGGTTGAACTTTCTGGTAAAGGAATGACCATTTCAGCTTCACACGCTTACTTGGCTGACGAAAAAATTCGTGTATGATGCCGAAATGGGCAAATGGTTCAAACAAAGAATTGTGCTCAATAATATAACATAGTTATGAAGCCAATTTTCCAACCAAAACCGTATTCGTGGTTTTCACCCTCAAATCAAATTTGCAAATGAAATGAAAGCACAAAAACTGGTGCGCAAATCTTAAACGTGCAAAGACTGATGATACCTTCTGCTTCTTCCATTTGTCACAAAGGAGTTGCAATACCAAAGGGATATTCATTTTATGAACAATCCTTCATAAAGTAGAAAACTCAGTCATGCTTCTATTTTAATAGAACTAGATATCCATATCTGGTTCCTCTATAATGTCCATATCTGATATCCTACAAAGTTTTGTCCCAACTACTATGTTCGAATGCCACATTCATATTGATACCCCAGCCATCAGATTCTATTTTAAGTTTCAATTTCTGCCGGTAAAGGACATGCCCAAGACCGATTCTCGTTAGGAGAAGGATAAACTCAAATCTGCAAATCAAATGCATTTAAGAGTCTATAAGAACATCTCGGAGGACTTTGTTCGCAGTCATGACTACTTGAAAGATTAGCAGAGGTTCATTTTAATATAACCTGCACGAGCGACGAAGTAAGCCCTGAAGCCATTAAGGACAACTAAAGAAAACAGTGATCAAAAGCAACTCTGTACGATAGTCACAATATCATACATGATTAATGAAAATGGTGTCAGAAAGGTTGTTTATTTTCAAATCATGCAGCATTGAGAAAAAAACAATACCGTGGCAGAAATCCATCTTTCTCCAATGGAAGTAAAGAGTTAGGTTTGCCACCTTGACATCTATAGCTACGCAAGATCATCGCAATCACCATCATCAAACATAACAAAATAAAAACAATATATGCGAAGTGTGGAAGATAGTATAGATATATATACTTCAGATTCATAACTTCAGCATATAAAATCCTAACAGACCAATGGAATGATCTTACAAGAGACTGTTTAAGAAGGCAAATGAACCAGTTCAAAGGTTCAAAATTGAACCAGTTCTACAAAATTAAAGTGTGTGATGAATGTCTACTACTTGCACATGACTTTGTGCTCAGTCATGCATCTCTCTTAAAATGGTTCTTTGTCAAAAAAACATGACCTTAGATCTCATAAAAACCAGATAGAAATTGAGCGAATTTGGCTCTACACCATTTCCTATTTTTAAGAATTTGGAAACACGCCCTTAGCACAAGGTCAGCTGAAGACAAAATGCCTTTGTTCACTGTACAGTCTCTAGTCTGAAGCCATGTGCTAGATCAGTTCTGCACGATACCAATTGGGTAACTTAAGCTCCGAAGTCTGATGCCAGCTTCGTATTGATGTCATGAAATTAGAAGGAAAAGGCGAACATTTTCATACTCTTTCTTAAACCACCTGCATCCCAAATTTAATTCCAGAACCATTTTCCTCGTATCAGCAGCCGAATATTCGAAAGCACTAGAAACAGTTAGAAGATGGATGAGAAAAAACACTCGCACGTTCTAATAGTCCTCATTTCATTGCTTGCTTTTATTACCACCACCATACAAGAAATCCAAAATCTTTGACGCTTCCATCGGTTTAACTTGTGAACTTCCAGTTTCCTTGCTGAAGATAGTACCAACAGTGGGGCCATTATACCCATCTTGATTTCAGACTCGTGTTTAGCTGCGAATGCTAAAGTCGACAGAAGTGCCTTCTGAGCTGAGCTTTGGGTGTTCGACAGGAGAGTCTTCTGAGATGAGCTCAATGTGTTTGAGAAGAGTAACTTCTGCGTAGAACTTGGATTGCCTTTACCGTGTCCGTCTGCTAGTTGATCCAATGATTGACCTGAAGACGAGCTAGCTTGTTTGTCACTACTAGAATCAGTTGTTGGACATTTTCCATATGAGAGGAAGTTTAGCCTTGCACATGCCTCTGAAGGTGACCCTTTTGGCATCTCATTCAAATGTCGTACTGAGTCGGATGCACTTTGGTCGACCTGATTGTAAACTCTGAATCCGTCATTTCTCTTTGGAGACGAGTCAGCTTGTACATCTGTACTTGAACCACCGAACACTGATTTCCCAATACTACAATCCTTGTTGGAAGGAAATCTAGATGAATCTTTACTACTGAGATCATCAACTAAAGGAGCTTTGCCAAACGACAGGAAGTTTATTCCCCTTGGTGCCACGCCAGCCGTTCTCTTTGTTGTGTAATTCAAATTTTCAACTATATCCAATGAACTATTGATCTTATCGGGGCCAACTTTGACACAATTATCTTCCTTCACAGATGATCCAGGTTGACTACACTAACTGGTATTTCCTAATGATGACTTCTCAAAAGATACAATGTTCTCTCCTATGGTTCTCTGTGCAGCAGGTTTTAGGAAAGTCTCTCTCACATTCTGTTCAGTAATCTTAGAACTTGAATTTGAATTACCATGTAGGGAAGAGTTCCTAAGACCAGATTTGGAAACATTTGAAGCCATGGGGGAACCGCCTTCCTTTTGTGGCATCTGAGGGAAATAGTGTCACACACCAAGAAATACATAGCAAAGTAAGTCGCACCACTTAGGCAGAAAAGCATTGCAAACATAGACAAATAGAAACCCAGAAAACAAAGACTCACATCATGAGAAAACATACAGTCAGCACCTCTGCTACAAGAACCTTTTGACACGTAATTGTCGCAAGGATACTTGGAGACTTCATGATCAAATGGACAGTCGTCTCCTTTCATGCATGAGTGACGTGCAAAATGACAGCATGCCTGCAACACCAAAAAGGTAATAGAGAGAGAGAGAGAGAGAGTGAGTGATAACGACATCCCCCTATCTTGCAAGAAAAAAATTGAGAAGCGTGATGTAGATAGTCCGACGATACAAAATTTCACATGTGAAGCGTGATGTACAAATGATACATAATTTTGGTGAGAAAGTAGCGAACATAACTGAACAATTTGTCTATAAAATCTATGTAACAAATTAAAAATTATTCCAAATAATCATGTGCTATTTGGAATAACCAATTGTAAAATCTCACCACCCTATCGGTGATTTGCTAGTTGGCAAAAACCAGGTGATAATCACGATAAAATGCATGATAGAATCACAATGAAGCATAAGATAATAATAATAATAATAATAATAATAATAATAATAATAATAAAAACCACAAGATTATACCACGGATTTTGTCAAGGGTATTGTATCGTGTGAAGATTTGCACTTGTCTCCCTGTACAACAAAAAGAAATAAAGATGTCAATCGAATGCATGTGAAACTACTAAAAAATCAATACTTCATTGTGAACTAGAATAACAAAATATAGAACATTATACAACCTCCTGGCATGGAGATAATGACGGCAATATGTTACTGTTTTTGGTTTCAACACCGGTTGCAGTTTCAGTCTTTTAATACCAAGCTTTCTGTTCTTTTCCGCTCGTTTAGCTCTTTCTTTTAGCTGCATAATGTAATGAAGATGAATGAAGTCGTAATTATATTATATGCATATAGCATAAATCGACACTAGATGAACACTTAGCTAAAATATTGCGAAATTTAAATAGTCTGTTGAGCATCAAATGGTACCAACTTGAAATGAAACCCTCCCTCACCCACACCACACCAAAAAAAAACAATACCTTTTTCTTTCGTCTACGTTCATTGGTCCCAGGACCACACTTTCGCTTCTTGCTGACACCGTCATCCTGCTACAAATGGCCAACACTATATTAGGTTTACTACATCTGAACCAAATGTAACCAGAGAAAGGACAGCTAGATATGTGGTTGCACTGAACGATATTCAGTGAGTGATCCAATAATTTTGTCAACTAAGAAAAAAATCTAAATGCAAGTCAATATAAGTCTTTGACAACAAGAAAATGATTACCCTAATGATCCTCAATAACTGCATCTCCAGAAATTGGCTAGTTTCTGGAAATGTTACAGAAATTTCAGTTTTGTGGTTGTTTGAAGGCCTGTATGCTAGCCACAGTTTTAGGTTATAGGTTAGGATTGATTGGAGTAAGCTTTTTACTAATGGTTGTTCTCGGGCTGTGAGTAGTAATCTGATAACAGTGCTGGAGAAGAAAAAGAAAAGAAGAAGAATTGTCAGGCACAACCTCGCCAGAGTTTAGTCACATCACACAACCCAATCTTAAATTTCATAATCTCAAAGCTTATGCAGATATTTATAGGCTGCTAGGTATCCCTAATTCAGTTAGAACTACGACCCAAAATAGGAAACTTAAAACTCTAACTGTCACAGACTACTCTAAACAAACCAGGGTCTCCAAATAAAACTACAGTACCATAATTTGACCGAAAATAATAGCCATGATCCATAGTTAAAGCCATGTCCAGCAAATTGAGAATAAAAAAACATCTTGACTAATAAAATCAATAAATAAATGTAAGGGTAAATATCACCTACACCCCCTGAGGTTTGCCCCGATCACAGACGTCACCCCTCACGTTTCAATAATAACACATACCTCCCTCCAGGTTTGAAGTGAGTATCAAATCCACCCTCCGTCAACTATCCGTTAAAGAAATTGACGGAGAATGTATTAATGTGTTTAAAATACCTAAAGTACCCTTACTCTCATTCTCAAAATTTAAGGGTAAATATCATCTAGACCCCCTGAGGTTTGCTCCACTCACACTCGCCACCCCTCACATTTCAATAATAACACATACTTGTTAATGGAAGCTTCAATTTTTATCTTGGATCCAAAATTTCAATCCATACAGTACAATACCAAATGCTTCTCCTAAATCATAACCCACAACAAAAATTTCCTCCCTTCTTTCAAAACCTATTTCGTAAATCAAGGCCAAGTCTTTTTGTTTGGACCAAAAACATTCCAAATCCAATTCTAATTGATTACATATATGAATATTCTAGGTTAGGGTTCCAAAATTGCATTGGAGTAGTAAAAACCCATTTTTTGCGAACAAAAATTTCCATGAATTGATACATTGAGAGCAATCAAATCAATTTGGTAGAAGCTTCATGAATGCACACTCACTTCCATAAAACCAAACCGAATCTGCATTCATGAAGCTTCTACCAAATTGATTTGGATTGCTCTCAATGTATCAATTCATGGAAATTTTTGTCCACAAAAAATGGGTCTTTGCAACGCCAATGCATTTTTGGAACCCTAACTTCTCTCTAAAAAATTGTCTAGAATATTCATATATGTAATCAATTAGAATTGGATTTGGAATGTTTTTGGTCCAAACAAAAAGACTTGGCCTTGATTTACAAAATGAGTTTTGAAAGAAGGGAGGAATTTTTGTTGTGGGTTATGATTTAGGAGATGCATTTGATATTGTACTGTATGGATTGAAATTTTGGATCCAAGATAAAAATTGAAGCTTCCATTAACAAGTATGTGTTATTATTGAAATGTGAGGGGTGGCGAGTGTGAGTGGAGCAAACCTCAGGGGGTCTAGATGATATTTACCCTTAAATTTTGAGAATGAGAGTAAGGGTAATTTAGGCATTTTAAACACATTAATACATTTTCCGTCAATTTCTTTAACGGATAGTTGACGGAGGGTGGATTTGATACTCACTTCAAACCTGGAGGGAGGTATGTGTTATTATTGAAACGTGAGGGGTGGCGTCTGTGATCGGGGCAAACCTCAGGGGGTGTAGGTGATATTTACCCTAAATGTAAAGAGGATTGGTGAGCTTTGAGGCATCCCAAAGGAAAATAGGTAAACCTACTTAAGTGTTAGTCACCTGCTGCCATATCGTTCCAAAAAGATTGATTGACAGTGACTTATGTCATGCAATTCTATTAGTATGCACGAGCACGACATGCACCTAGAGGAGTATTATTCTACTCTACTTGACTTGATATTTAATAAACTACACCATTAAGGCCTCAAAGCTTATAGTTTAGAATCAAACTAGCCAGCAACATCCTGCTTTAAATGCAGAGACCGGAAAATGGCATGGTACGTAATAACACATTAACAAATTGATACAGATAATGGTAGTTGTAGCTTCCAATTCTGGTTAGCACCATCTATTGAGACAGAGGTCAAGAGCCTATGAAAGTTACAGATCTCATGGCTCTCCAAAAATTACTAAGATCATTTGCATCATTCTTCACAAAGACATGTCAAGGAATGAACTCATTTACAATCATTTTATAGAAACAGAAGTGATGGTTTTAACTAAAATGCATCTTCCTCGTAAAATTAAAGGTGGTATATCAAATATATTACCTTAGGGGCAAGTGGCAACTCAAGCAACCGAAATTGAATTGTCTAGTTCAGAGATGTCATAAACGCAAAAAAATTATGACTTTCCAAAGCACTTGAGGAAAAGTTTCAATCAAATTCATACCTTGACAGAAGACATACTGTATTTATTTTGAGTTAGATTTTCACCCAATATTTTGCCACGAGGGAACAGAATTTCTGGACTAGCAATTGCACTACCAGACTCCATGGTTCTCCATTGTTTTGCTTAGCCTCTATATTTTGCCATGGAAAAACCATTTCAGACTTGTATTCCATATGTACCCTACTACCGCCTATGAGTTCCAATTCCACGCCGGATAACTTTGTATTAGACTTCTTATCTATCTCATGTGCATCTTTTTGCTCTCTAGAAACAAACTCTTCCTTAATATTAATGTCTTTACAAATCGGCTCCTCAACTACCTCCTTCAACTCAGATGATACATCACCTTCAAGCAACAACCCCGATGATTGGTCACAGATTCCAATATCCCCTGAAATTTCTCCTTCTTCAATTTCTTCATCTGAAGCAACAGAAAGTGGATGATTAATTACAGTGCAAGTAGGCAATGATTTCTCTAACTCAATATCTTTGTGCTCATCCTCCTCCAACTCATTCCTCCCAACTAATGAATTTTTTTCTTCACTATTCACTTGTGGCATTAAACATTCAGTAATCCTATCTACACCTAGAGATGAGTCAAGAGCTTGAGTAATGCTGCAACTGTGTTGTTCCTTGTCTATTTCTAGTCGTCCTGCATTTCCTGAGTCCTCCATACAAACTTCAAAAGGACAAAATTGATCTTCCGGATTATTTGACTGGAGAACATTGTCATCCTTCTTTTCTTCCAATGTTTTCACAAAATCAATACCATCATTGTGGATAAGTTCCTGATTTCCTTCTATTCTATTTGCTCCTTCTACATCATCTATTTTCAGTGTCTTTCCCCGAACAACAACCTGTACATTACATAATTTAGCAGCAACAAAAAGACAAAGTACTTGATAATTAGCAACAAAAAATGATAAGTTAACTTTTCATTCACTGCAGTCTGCTTCCTCTATAAGATAAACGAAACAATATTACAGAATCTAACAAATATAAAAATTAAAATTTAGCTGTTGGTTTTTGTTTTAACATAACAGGATTGAAATTCAGAGAATTAAGCACACAAGAACTCCAATAGTTATGGGGCTTTAACAAAAAGATTAACATAAAAAAAAGAAAATAAACAAATAAAATAAATTTTCAAACCTATACTGAATGCTCCATGGATTCTTTGAGTTCTTTTGAAGTGAGGCTGGGACTTTTTTGTAGCGATCTTTTGGAAAGAACACAAGTTCTTCATACAATTTTGAAAACTTTGGAGTTTAAAAGATAAATAGAAAATAAAAATAGCAATAATCTAGGGTATATACTAATGCACTAATAGTTATAAAAAAATTATTTGTATATACTACTATCTGAAAATATATCTTTAATATTTTATCCAGGTACTCCCGCCGCACCCACACCCTTATTTTTTAGAAAATTGGCGAATTCCTCGCACCCGCATCCCCGTACCCGCACCGGTGCTACCTAGGTTATGGGGCTTTAACATTTATATATATATATATGAAAAAAAAAAAAGGAGGGGGGGGGGGGGGGGGGGGGGGAAGGGGGAACAAATTTCAATCCCAACTCACACAAACCGTCACCTGCACATTACATAATTCAGCAGCAACCAAAAGACAAAAAAAATGATAATTAGCAACAAAAAAATGGTAACTTTAACATCTCCATCCACTTCTTCAGGTTGCTTTCTCTAAAACATAAAGGAATCACGTTTTAAAAGTTAGATTTTTTACCAATCAATGTAGTCCGATTATCGTTCTGACTAAGAAATTCAGAGAAACAGTGTTGTGGGTTTTCAACATAAAACCATCAGACCCATTCTAGGCAAAAGAAAATAAGAATCAAATTAGGCGAAGTCAGTAGTACAACATAAAACATAGAGTTCTATACTATGATTTTCATTTTCTCATTTAATTAATTTTCTCAACAGCCAATCAGTTTCATTCGAAAATAAATCTAGTATTACCTTGTTTTGGCTCATCAGGATCAACTTGATTGGCATGAGAACGATGAGATTCAGCATTGCAAAGAGATAGGATGCGAAACAGAGTATCGTAGGTTTGGCTTCTGAGGGGTCTTCTTCGATGTGGAGGGAATGGAGGGAGAGACTCTGAGGGGGCTTAGGGTTTTGGATTCTCTTTGCTCCATTGAATTTTTTATCTCAATAATTTTGAATCCACCAAAATGGTCCACATAAAGATCTAGGTCATTCATAAAATGTGCACATAAAGCGTGCACATCGAACTGTTCGCGATATTTATCAAGCTGAACTCATGTGTGCTCAAACTTTATTAAACGAGCTTTGTATTCAAGCTCAAGCTTGCTTAGCTCGTTTATTATACGAGTCGAGCTGAGTCGTGAGCTTTTGTTTAGCGGCTCAGCTGGTGTATACTTCTAGGTACAGCGTAATCAGACAAATTATAACTTTTAGCTTTTAGAACTCATAGTTAGTTCTTCTTTTTTCTGATAACGAGGACAAATCCCCCAACTTGTCCTCCGCGACTTCAGGATCAATATCTATTGTCATTTTTTTCGGAGTAGAACATGGGGCAAACCCCGAACACGTGCACCAATCCCACAACACACGCACTTGGTAAATCAATGAGGTGAATGAGCGGTAGGATTCAAACACACGAACTCAGAATAAGTTGTTAACCTATTTGGTACAGCTTTTCAGAAGTATTGATTAAGATGTAGTGGTGTTTGGTAGCATCCGCAGTCAAATGGCTTATTTTCTATATAATTGTCCAAAATATCCTTAATATCTGTTTTTAGATAAGTTAAGAACTATTTTATTGAGAATATATGAATTAATCTATCTACGGCAGTTCTTGGTGTTACGATTGACGTGAGAGAGAAGTGGAAGACTGATAGGTTTTTGGGACTAGTGGAGAGGTTGATTGAGTTAAGACTTTAAGCCTTCGTTTGGATTGAGAGAATTGGAGAGAAGAGAAGAGGAAGGGAACCACTTTCTCTCCCGTTCTCTCATTTGGATATTTAAGTTGAGAGAGAAGAGAACGTTAATGGAGAGAACGTGAGGAGAAAAAGAACAGAATTTTGGTTCTCTCCAAATCAGAGAGACTGGGGAGAGGAGAGAAGAGAAGAGAACCATAATAAAATATTACTAAAATGACCAATATATCCTCAATATTTAATTTTATTCTAATCTATTACTATTATTTAATAGAGAATAAAAGAGTACATTGATTTTAAATTCTTTCTCTTCTCTTATGAAAGTTAAACAAACAAGAGAACCTTATGTTTCTCTTCTCTTCTCTCCTCTCCATCCAAACTAGCATGATTTCTCTTCTCTTCTCTTCCATTCTCCTTCTCTTCTCTTCTCTTCCCTTCTCATAATGAGATTCTCTTCTCTTCTCTCCTCTCTGGTTCTCTCAATCCGTCACGCCCCCGCGTAGCCAAAATAAGGAAAAATTTAAAATTTCCATCTTGGACCCTGAGGCACGTGACTGGTTGCATCACCGAATTGTCCACGACCAAATACAAATAATAAACAACATAACTAAAAGGATAAAACCAACGTCCACTTACAAGGATATGTTACAATAAGAAGCCACTGTACTAGTGAACCATTACATCATCGTAAATACATCAGAGTCTTATGGCTCTAAGGCCTTACAAAAGCTATTACAAAAGATATGATAAGTCTTCTGATAGAGATTACCATAAAAAACATTTACAAGATTTCAACTACTAGTCTTCTCTCTAACTATCTCTCTAACTAGCGTAGCCATACTCCTCCTTGGTGAATCCTTCCTCCATGCACTCTTCCTGGCCAGCATTACCACTTGTGTACTTGTCAATTGGAAAAGCTAGACATGGGAATGTCTAGCGACATGAAAGTCGTCAGCTTATGAAAGCCGAGTGAAAAAACTAAATCAAATGGAACGTATATAGCCTCACATAACAAGAATGCGATTTCTGCTTTTTAATACGTCTTTTATAATCTTCGCGTTCTCTTCATCAAATAAGGACCACTAACGAGCCCGACTAAGTATTCGAAAAGAATACGAACAACCAACTTGACTCGTCTTGACATCCTTAATGCCAGTACTACCCATTACTATCATCCGACACCATTTACTAACCAAAATACCTCTCATTAACTACCTCGTCACGAGGAATCGAAGTGTTCACCGTATCCGTTTTCGTCACAAAAAATCGAAAGAATACTCAAATTTATAACCGTCAATTCATCACTAAGAGTCGAAGTGTTCACCGTATCCATTTCGTCATGAGGAATCGAAATGATACACAACTTTATAACAGTCACTTCATCATGAAGAATCGAAGCTTTCACTATATCCATTTCGTCACGGAGAATCGAAATGATACACAACTTTATAACTGTCACTCCGTCATGAAAAATCAAAGTGTTCATGGTATCCATTTCCTCACGAAATATCGAAATGATACACAACTTTATAACCGACACTTCGTCACAAAGAATCGAAGTATTCACCGTATCCATTTCGTCACGAAGAATCAAAATGATACACAACTTTATAACCGTCACTTCGTCACTAAGAATCGAAATGTTCACCGTATCCATTTCGTCACAAAGAATCAAAATGATATACAACTTTATAACCGTCACTTCGTCACGAAACATCGAAGCTTTCACCGAATCCATTTCGTCACAAAAAATCGCAATGATACACAACTTTATAACCGTAACTTTGTCACGAAGAAATGAAGTGTTCACTGTATCCATTTCGTCATGAAGAATCGAAATGATACACAACTTTAAAACTATCACTTAATCACGAAGAATCGAAGTGTTCACTGTATCCATTTCGTCATGAAGATTCGAAATTATACACAACTTTATAAACGTCACTTCGTCACGAAGAATCGAAATGATACACAACTTTATAACCCTCACTTCATCACGAAGAATCGAAGCGTTCACCGTATCCATTTCGTCACGAAGAATCGAAATGATACACAACTTTATAACCGTCACTTCGTCATGAAGAATCGAAGTGTTCAGCGTATCCATTTCGTCACGAGGAATCGAAATCATACACAACTTTATGACCATCACTTCATCACAAAGAATCGAAGCGTTCACCGTATCCATTTCGTCACGAAGAATCGAAATGATACACAACTTTATAACCGTCACTTCGTCACGAAGAATCGAAGTGTTCACCATATCCATTTTGTCACGAAGAATCGAAATGATACACAACTTTATAACCGTCACTTCGTCATAAATAATCGAAGTGTTCACCATATCCATTTCGTCACGAAGATTCGAAATGATATACAACTTTATAACGGTCACTTCGTCACAAAGAATCAAAGCGTTCACCGTATCCATTTCGTCACAACGAATTGAAATGATACACAACTTTATACTCGTCACTTCATCACGAAGAATCGAAGAGTTCACCATATCCATTTCATCACGAAGAATCAAAATGATACACAAATTTATAACAGTCACTTCGTCACGAAAAATTGAAGTGTTCACCGTATCCATTTCGTCACGAAGAATCGAAATGATACACAACTTTATAACCGTGACTTCGTCACGAAGAATCGAAGCGTTCACTATATCCATTTCGTCACGAAGAATCGAAATGATACATAACTTTATGACCGGCACTTCGTCACGAAGAATCGAAGTGTTCACCATATCCATTTCGTCACGAAAAATCGAAATGATACACAACTCTATAACTGTCACTTCGTCACGAAGAATCAAAGCGTTCACCGTATCCATTTCATCACGAAGATTCGAAATGATACACAACTTTATAACCGTCACTTCGTCACGAAGAATCGAAGGGTTCACCATGTCCATTTCGTCATGAAGAATCGAAATGATACACAACTTTATAACTGTCACTTCGTCACAAAGAATCGAAGCGTTCACCATATCCATTTCGTCACGAAAAATCGAAATGATACACAACTTTATAACCGTCACTTCGTCACGAAGAATCGAAGTGTTCACCGTATCCCTTTAGTTACAAAGAATCGAAGCGTTCACCGTATCCATTTCGTCACGAAGAATAGAAATGGTACACAACATCAGAACTGTCACTTCGTCACGAAGAATCGAAGAGTTCACCATATCCATTCGTCACGAAGAATGAAAGTGATACACAACTTTATAACCGTCACTTCGTTACAAAGAATCGAAGTGTTCACCGTATCCATTTCATCACGAAGAATTGAAATGATACACAACTTTATAACTGTCACTTAGTCACGAAGAATCGAAGCGATAACGAAGAATCAAAATGACACACGACCTTATAACCATCACTTCGTCACGAAGAATCGAAGTGTTCACTGTATCCATTTTGTCACGAAGAATCAAAGCGTTCACCGTATCCATTTCATCACGAAGAATCGAAATAATACGCAACTTTATAACCGTCACTTCATCACGAAGAATCGAAGTGTTCACCGTTTCCACTGGTCACGAAGAATCAAAATGATGCACAACTTTATAACCGTCACTTCGTCATAAATAATCGAAGTGTTCACTGTATCCATTTCATCACGAAGAATCGAAATGATACACAACTTTATAACCGTCACTTCATCAGGAAGAATCGAAGTGTTCACCGTATCCATTTCGTCCCAAAGAATTGAAATGATACACAACTTTATAACCGTCACTTTGTCACGAAGAATCGAAGCGTTCCCCGTATCTATTTCATCACGAAGAATCAAAATGATACACAACTTTATAATCGTCACTTCGTCATGAAGAATCGAAGCGTTCACCATAGCCATTTCGTTACGAAGAATCGAATCCATTTCGTCACGAAGAATTGAAATGATGCACAATTTTATACCATTCGTCAAGCATACCCTTTTTTCACTATCCCGACAATTATTCGTAGCATAAGCTACTTCCAACATAGCACAGCCGACCCTTACGTTTTCCCAATCGTGCTAAATTTTATCAGGGTTTGAATTGGGTACCCCTATTCTTATTGGGTTTTCTCTTAGCTAGGTAATCCCCTTTACTAATTTGCTTAGTTGCTGAGAACTTTGAAGACTAAAAATTTGAAATTTTACTTTGTTTTGGACTTTGTATTGCTAACTTTAAAGTAGTAACTAATCATTAAGCCACCACTATCTATCTAATGCTAATAATATTATGAAATGAAAAGTTAAGCAAAAATGTAAATGAAAAACAGGATACAATCCCGCTAAATGTGTGAAACCTCACCCATCTTTTTCAATTCAGCCACCACTATCAAATTATTTATGTCTCTAGTTGAGCCATTCCCAACTCAATTATCTAAACCACCATAAAATCAAAAGATCGTCAATAGCAGAAGAGATAATAGTAGCCAGACTTTGTGTGTGTGTGTGTGTGTGTGTGAGAGAGAGAGAGAGAGAGAGAGAGAGTCAAAATTGCTTTACCTAAAAAGCCAATAGCAGGATGTCCATCCTCTACCAGCTTTCTGGTCAGGCCATTATTGTGCTCAGCATAGAAAACCCCAATCAGCAAGTAACTCTTGGGACAAAAATAGAAATCTTAATTTTGTTCACTGAAACATCACAGTGGAAAAAAAAAATTTAAGAATAATAATAATAGTAACAAATTGACACATCCCACAATAAAATACCTTGAATCTCACATATTTGTCTCCAATGGCCATCCATTGCATTTAGGAAAATATTTAATTTGCTTCAGAAGTTGAAAGGGAAGAGAATGGATTTCAAGAGAGAGTTAATTACTGATTGGGAGCTGAACTTTTGGCACAGGTGGCTACTGTGCGGCTAGGGTCGCCACCAAGTTTCATTCAAATCCACTCTATGGTTTCTCAATATTCATTTCATTTAGAGTTCTAGAGAGTTTATTCTCCATTTTTTTTCCAGAAAAATAGTTAGCCATGACCATATGAAACTTTATCAAACCACCATTGGAGCAAAGGTTCAAGAAAGTCCAGGCAACTTAATTAATGGTCAACATTAAAGTAAAAAGGGCAATATTAAGACACCTATGTCCAGGTCACTTAAGTCCATTAAGGAGACCCAATCGCAAAGTGACAAAAAATTTAAAAATAAATAAATTAGAGTAAAAAAAAATGATCTCCATTAGCAAGTAACCCAAAATTCAAACTAAGATGAGTAATTAAGAGGATTAGTAAACCCTGAGCCAAACTTCAACCCACCCCAACATTCAGTTCACATAGGCTCAAAGTTAGATGACTTTAGCAAACCATTTTCAGCACAAACAACTATATTCCAACAATAATTAACTTTAAAAAAAAAAAAAAACAAATAAACTACTGGATGAAATCAAAAATCAACACTAATGAGCTGAAACTCCCTTTTCAAGATTCAACCTTCAACTACTCAGCTTCGCTCTCAAAGCCTCCATAAACGAATTACGGGCTAAAATCAAACAGAAATAGATTAGGTTAGGGTTCTAGGAAAAAGAAAAAGAAAAAAAGAAGCGAACCATATAAGGGATTAAAAACCAAAGATTCACAAATTCTAACCAAAATATTCAGAGATATAGAGGGATTGTGAAGAAGAAGTTAACCCTGTTGGCTGAGGTTCAGTGTGATTTTACCCAGATTGTAGAGATTGTGAAGTTGTTCACAAATCTGAAATAATTAGCGACTGAAAGAAACAAAATAAAACGTGTATTCCACCAATATTCAATGATAAATATAACCACCCAATTCAGAAATATACTACAACCCTTACATCAAAAATTCTAAAATTACAGGTTGTAAATGAAAAAATTACCCAAACACCCTTAAAAAATTGGAGTTTCCCAAAAAAAAAAACGAACAAACAAACAAACAAACAAACCAAAATATGGAAAATCACATTGTCATATCAAAATGTCATTGATCTGTGTCGTCCTCCTAATAGATATGAGGTTCTTAGAATTTTGTTTAACACGAATACAAAAGAGCCAAATGTTCAATTGTTACACACAAACACACATATGAGAGACTAAAACAGGAAAGATTAGGAAACTTGAATGTGAACCCACAACCAACTGAACAATAAGCATGAAATAACATATAGCAAATGTTATATTAAACTAATTAATCGGCACAACATAGCAACAACGAATGTGATATAAGAAAACACATGGAAAAGTAGGAAGAATCTATATAGTAAATCAATGCAACACATACCTGTTAAATTATGCGGTACAAAAACTTGTGGTAATTGATTCAGAGAGAGAGAGAGAGTAAGTGACTAAGTGACTACAAAAGGGAGATTCTAAAGTGTGTATTATATAAGGGAGAGTCTAAAGTGTGTATTATACAGAAGGTGTTTGACCCTTTCCTGAAAGAAAGGAAATCATAATAGATTTCGAAATTGATTTTAGGAAGAGGCAATTAATTTGACTAAAATATGATTCCAAATTAAGATCAAATTGTAAAATCAGTGAGAATTGACCACTGAGCTCAAACTAAAAATTTTCATTCCCATAATTATCTCTCTGCATGTTTTTCCTTTCCATGTATACAATTAGAATTGAGAGGCAATTTCATTACTAAAAAGGAGAGAGTAATGAAAGTTTAAAAGGGAAGCAAAATTAAAGGGGGAGTGTGTGCAAGCAATAAAGACAATCAAATCAAACTTTCAATACAGAACAAATCAAATCAAATCAAATTACAAAATAGACAATCCTTCTCCAAATTGGACATGCAAGCAAGAGGAAATTGATGTTTCTTAAAAAAAAAATCTACAGAACTCTTACTGAAATATATTCATGTTCCTACCCAAAAAAAAAAAAAAAATGTGTGTGCAAGCAAGAGGAAAAAAAATTTGACGTTTCTAAAAAAAAAATTGTAGAGTACTATTACTAAAAAA
Source organism: Hydrangea macrophylla (assembly GCA_033977485.1). NCBI lineage: Eukaryota > Viridiplantae > Streptophyta > Magnoliopsida > Cornales > Hydrangeaceae > Hydrangea > Hydrangea macrophylla. The sequence goes on along the minus strand of CM066992.1, from coordinate 7,683,657 downwards.
TATTGATGTTCCTAAAAAAAAAAAAAATTCTACCGAACTCTTACTGATAAAAAATATTGATGTTCCTCGATTTGTCGCTGCCACCTTGGTTTGAACAAAATCAAACAATTATTCAAACGTGATAATCAACTCAATCCCAATCCAAAAGAAAAAAAAAAAGGAAAGTAATAGTTGAGATTAAATTGGAGGAAGGTAATAAATTAGATATTGATCACAAATACACTGTGGAGAAAATTTTGGAAAGATAGCAATTCACACAAAATCAAGCAACACAATCAAATCCCCAAAAAAGGGAAGTAATCAATGGGATTAAATTGGGGAAAATAATAAAAGGGAAGGTGATAAATTGGATTTGCATCCCTAATCATCTGGGAAGAAATCTTGGGAAAAAATCCCAATTTGGATAGAAGTCAGGAAAGGTAAATAGGTATTTTAGGGAGTGAGACTGATTAGAAAATTATATGAATTACATTAGATAACTTAAATGTGAGTTTGATAACCAATTAAGTACTGAAAATGAAAAAATTTTAGTACTTTTTTTTTCCAGTGTGTTTGATAATGTACCACTTCACTGAAAAAGCTGCAAAAAATGTAATGAAATTAAGTTAAAAAATCTACTAAGAATAATAATCAAATGTAGTCTATTTTAATACTTAAAAGTTAAAACACTATTTGCAATATTGCAAATTCTATAGCTTAAAATTTTATGTTCTTAAAATTCAGCACTTAATTATCAATGCTTAATTTTTAGTTTTATCAAACGAATCCTACCAAAAATTGCCTAAACCATCAACTAACTGAGAATCACGAATTCATGAAACATGCAAAGAAGAAATTTCTTTCCAGAAAATGTAATCCACATCCTACCGTTTCCTTGCGAAATACCACATTGAAACAACGACCATGAAACAATCTGCCAAGTAGAAAACAATGTTCTACTCTCCTAACCCTCTGTAAAGGTAGGAAAATTAAAGGTGAGAGAAGCAAAAAAATGTATGGATCAACTCTCTCAGCCACGAAAAGTCACAAAACCAGGCCAGACCTAACTTGGTGAAAATTATAGAAATCATAAACAAAATGTTTCAAGAGAAGGAAAAGGGGCCCAAAAAAATAAAAGAGTGGAAAAAAAATTATAATCAACCATCCGTTCCAATTCATAATCAACAATCTGCCAAGTATAATCTGTGTGTAATTAAAGTCGGAATCAAAATTTTCTCGCCTAGCCTTGCAATCCAAAGGCCCCCAAATTTCAGTTTTTTCTCACGTTCGAAACTGAAAGCCCTAGAATCCTAGAAATTCAAAAGGGAAGATTCACAAATCAGAAACCACAAATCAGAAACCCCAATAAATATCAAAATCAATATTATCTCATCTACTAACCCTTCGATTTCAAGAGCATGTACCCGCCTGGGAACAGAGAGGATGACAATTTTGCGAAGAACATGTACTCAAAAATAACAACGGCATGACCCAAGTGTCGTTGAGTGCTTCATTCTGGTAGTGGTTGGCGTTGATGGTCGTGGTTGGTGTACTCCGTGGTCCAGTGGTAGTAGTGGTGGTGATTGAGAGAGAAGAAGAAGAAGAGATACTGAGAGTGCCGAGATCGAGAGAGTAGAGAGGGAGAGAGAGAGAAATTGATCGAGAGAGAGAATATGAGAGGGTTATGAGAGACTTATAGGGTGAGTCAACAAATCTTGGCCAATTAGAGCACATCTCTCCATCCTAATCATAAACTCTTTGTCCTAGTCATATACCTTTTAGAGACAAAATGAGGTACAATATTATATAGATATAATTAAACAAACATTTATCAAACCTATTAAATAGATTTTTCACGAGCTTTCATCGAACTGTTCGCGGGAATTATCAAGCTGAACTCATGTGTGCTCAAACTTGTCTCATTTATTAAACAAGCTTTGTATTCAAGCTGAAACTTGCTTAGCTCGTTTATTATACGAGTCGAGCTGAGTCGTGAGCTCTTGTTGAGCGGCTCAGCCGGTGTACACTCCTAGGTGCAGCGTAATCAGACAAATTATAACTTTTAGCTTTTAGAACTCGTAGTTAGTTCTTTTTTTTCGGATAACGAGGACAAATCCCCAAACTTGTCCTCCGCAACTTCAGGATCAATATCTATTCTCATTTTTTTCAGAGTAGAACATGGGGCAAACCCCGGACACGTGCACCAACCCCACAACACACGCACCTGGTAAATCAATGAGGTGAATGAGCGGTAGGATTCAAACACACGAACTCAGAATAAGCTGTTAACCTGTTTGGTATAGCTTTTCAGAAGTATTGATTAAGATGTAGTGGTGTTTGGTAGCATCCGCAGTCAAATGGCTTATTTTCTATATAATTGTCCAAAATATCCTTAATATCTGTTTTTGGATAATTTAAGAACTATTTTATTGAGAATATATGAATTAATCTATCTGCGGCAGTTCTTGGTGTTACGACTGACGTGAGAGAGAAGTGGAAGACTGATAGGTTTTTGGGACTAGTGGAGAGGTTGATTGAGTTAAGACTTTAAGCCTTGGTTTGGATTGAGAGAACCGGAGAGAAGAGAAGAGGAAGGGAACCACTTTCTCTCCCGTTCTCTCATTTGGATATTTAAGTTGAGAGAGAAGAGAACGTTAATGGAGAGAACGTGAGGAGAAAAAGAACAGAATTTTGGTTCTCTCCAAATCAGAGAGACTGGGGAGAGAAGAGAAAGAGAACCATAACAAAATATTACTAAAATGACCAATATATCCTCAATATTTAATCTAATTCTAATTTATTACCATTATTTAATAGAGAGTAAAAGAGTAAATTGATTTTAAATTCTTTCTCTTCTCTTCTCTTATGAAAGTTAAACAAACAAGAGAACCTTATGTTTCTCTTCTCTTCTCTTCTCTCCATCCAAACTAGCATGCTTTCTCTTCTCTTCTCTTCCCTTCTCCTTCTCTTCTCTTCTCTTTCCTTCTCTTAATGAGGTTCTCTTCTCTTCTCTCCTCTCTGGTTCTCTCAATCTATCACGTCCCAGCGTAGCCAAAATGAGAATACATTTAAAATTTCCATCTTGGACCCTGAGGCACGTAACTGGTTGCATCACCGAATTGTCCACGACCAAATACAAATAATAAACAACATAACTAAAAGGATAAAACCAACGTCGGCTTACAAGGATATATTACAATAAGAAGCCACAGTACTAGCGAACCATCACATCATCGTAAATACATCAGAGTCTTATGGCTCTAGGACCTTACAAAAGCTATTACAAAAGATATGATAAGTCTTCTGATAGAGATTACAATCAAAAATATTTACAGGATTTCAACTAAAATAGCACGAAATATTCATAACAATACAGGTACTGGAAAACAAGCATCATCAATCACCACAATGCATAACAATACATCATACAAATAGTTGTACAATCTGCCAGGATTTATTTCACTGTGTTGATTGAATTGATATGATTTATTTGGGCATGATGAAATGCTTTGTAGATCAAACTCAAAACTAGAACATTATAGGTATTTGGATTATCTTCATCTACAAAAAAATCTAGCTTCATTTGGATTTTTGAGCTGCTCAAAACGTTCATTTTACTAAACTATGTTCTACTAAAAGTTTCTGTTTGCCAGATTTAAAGATTTGTCTTGCATGTTGCATAGAAACCTCAAGATACAACATCAAACACTTACTAAACATTACTACATACTATATAGGTTCTAAAGTGAGTTAGTAAACTCACCTAAACTTGAAATTGAGCTTGTGCTTTGGATTTGAGCTTAAAGAAGCTTAAGCTTAACTTCAAATGGTGAAATTTCCTTGTTCCTCTCCTTCTTCTTTACTTCTGGAATTCTTCTTCCAAGGACTTCTTCCAGCAACTTCTAAGTCTCCATGGTTCCCTATATAAGTATATGGATGTGTATGGGTGTTTGCATGGAAGTGTTCCTAATTCTCTTCTATCTCTCCATGGAACTCTTAAATCTCCTAACTCTTCCTCTCTCTATATTTGCAGATTGTAAGTGTCCAAGAGGGTGTAGTGTGTGTGTGTATGCATGTATAAATAAAGCTAGGGGGTTGCTAGGTGTCTTCATGCATGTGTTAGGGTGTTGCATGCATGGACAAGTATCCAACATGTAGACAAGTGCCAAGGGTATAAGTGACATGTGTCTAGGGTGTTGCATGTGCCACCATGTGGCCGGCCATGGTGGGGCCTACCTTGGGTTTTGTGCCATTACCTCGGTTTGTGTGCAAATGTCCTCGGTATGCATGTCGGTCTAGATTTACATGCAACCGGGTATCATTTCTAATGTCCAGGTCCAGGTACAGTATTAAGTTGAGTCTAATTACGGTCGAGTCGGTGCGGTACTTTACAGTCTATTAGTAATTACATTACACTGATATAGTCACACAAATAAAATAATAATATAATAATAGACCAGATATGGAAATTCATAAAACTCATTTTATTAAATGTAGAGAAATTACAGGTGCTACACAATCCAAACACAGTGTAATGCACCATATTGATGTGAGTAGAAAGAAAAATTAAAGTACCATATTGTCTAATGCACGATTTATAAATTGTAAAATAAGCTATATATTGGAAACGCACCTCAAGTCCAACTTTAAATAAGTTTCTCAAATAAACTGAAAAAAGCTATAAATTCTAAATCTATTAATCACACAAAATACTTTGTTTTAGCTATTTCTAAGCTATTTGCTCGACTTTACAGCTTATAAGTTGCAATAAACGGCCCCATCGTCTATGGAGTGTATAGTTGCACCAATCTGAATAAGGACCTGTTTGGCACACCTTTCATTTCTGTGATTTAATTTTAAAAAATTATTTTCACCATAAATTTCTGAGACTAACATAAAGATTGGATCACATAATTTTGTTTGTCAAACAATTTTATTTACATTTTGGAATTCCATTATCATTATACACTCTAAAAACCCGTTGCCAAAGGGCCTTACACGCGCAAACCCATTGGAGTCTGGAAGGCCCAAAACCCTTCTATTCTTAGATCTTGGTGTGTGTACATTAACGATCAATATTCACCACTACCACCAAAAAGAGAGAAAATCGAGAAGAAAAAGGAAAAAAAAAGTGAAGACCCAGATAAAAATGGTGGTAAGGATTAGATTATAGAGGTTCGGATGCAAAAACAAGCCTTTCTATCGAGTTATGGCTGCCAATAGCAGATCTCCCAGAGATGGAAAGCACTTAGAAGTCTTGGGTTCCTACAACCCATTACCAGGTAAACCTTTGTTTGGTTCCCGAGAAAATAAAAGAAAATGTTTTTTTTTTTTTTTTTTTATGTCGAAATTGGGCTTATGTGGAGGATTTTTCTTATAAAACTTGCTAAATTTTATCAGGGTTTGAATTGGGGACGTTGCTTAATCAAATTTTAGCAACATTTTAGAATTTAAAAATTCAAAGAATGTGATTTTGCCCATATTTTTATTGGGTTTTCTCTTAGCTAGGTAATCCCCTTTACTGATTTGCTTGGTTGCTGAGAACTTTGAAGACTAAAAATTTGAAATTTTACTTTGTTTAGGACTTTGTATTAGACTGGGCCAGCCTGTTTTAGATTTCAAGAGCAGTGATTGTTTCAACGTGTTCTCATTTTTTTTACAGGTCATGATGGTGGTAAAAGAGTGGGTCTAAATTTTGATAGAGTGAAGTAAGTTGTTTATAATTGTCACGAAGAATCGAAGTGTTCACCGTATCCATTTCGTCACGAAGAATCGAAATGATACACAACTCTATAATAGTCACTTCGTCGCGAAGAATCGAAGCTTTCACTGTATCCATTTCGTCACAAAGAATCGAAATGATACACAACTTTATAACTGTCACATCGTCACGAAGAATCGAAGCGTTCACCGTATCCATTTCGTCACGAAGAATTGAAATGATACACAACTTTATAACCGTCACTTCGACATGAAGAATCGAAGTGTTCACTGTATCCATTTCGTCACAAAGAATCAAAATGATACACAACTTTATAACCGTCACTTCGTTACGAAGAATTGAAGTGTTCACCGTATCCATTTTGTCACAAAAAATTGAAATGATACTTATATCCGTCACTTCGTCACAAAGAATCGAAGCGCTCACCATATCCATTCATCATGAAGAATCGAAGCTTTCACCACATCCATTTCGTCATGAAGAATCGAAATGATACACAACTTTATACCATCACTTCATCACGAAGAATCGAAGTGTACACCGTATCCATTTCGTCAGGAAAAATCGAAATGATACACAACTTTATAACCGTCACTTCATCACGAAGAATCGAAGTGTTCACCGTATCCATTTCGTCATGAAGAATAGAAATGATACACAACTTTATAACCATCACTTCGTCATGAAGAATCAAAGTGTTCACCGTATCCATTTTTTCACGAAGAATCAAAATGATACACAACTTTATAACCGTCACTTTGTCACGAAGAATCGAAGCGTTCACCGTATCCATTTTGTCACGAAGAATCGAAATGATACATAACTTTATAACTATCACTTCGTCACGAAGAATCAAAGCGTTCGCCGTATCCATTTCGTCACGAAGAATCGAATCCATTTCGTCACGAAGAATCGAAATAATACACAACTTTATAACATTCATCAACCATACCCTTTTCTCACTATCTTGACAATTATCCTCAGTATAAGCTACTTCTAACATAGCACAATCGACCCTTACATTTTCCCGATCGCGCACGCGTCACTCATTTCGGAATTTAGTTCATTAAAGGACTTCCGATTATACTTTCGAAGTTACGTTATACATCCGTCATTCTGTTTTATGTCATAATATACTTACGATGTAAACTTACCCAATCACTATCAATGCAATAATCATGCCGTACAACATATTTATAGCTCGAGCATGAACTTTCAACGGTCATCATATTATTTTCATAACAACGAAAACATAGCATGTAGCTCATGGGTCTATAACATGGATTTAATACCAACAAACATATAGATGAAACCATTAACATGCTCATCTTGCGATGGCACTACCATAGCACGAAATATTCATAACAACACAGGTACCGAAAAACAAGCATCATCAATCACCACAATGCATAACAATACATCATACAAATAGCTGTACAAAACCTTCATTTTACTATATTGTCTAATGCACGATTTATAAATTGTAAAATAAGCTATATATTGGAAAAGCACCTCAAGCCCAACTTTAAATAAGTTTCTCAAATAAATTGAAAAAAGCTATAAATTCTAAATCTATAACTCACACAAAATACTTTGTTTTAGCTATTTCTAAGTTATAAGCTAGACGTTACCACTTATAAGTTGCAATAAACGGCCCCATCGTCTATGGAGTGTATAGTTGCACCAATCTGAATAAGGACCTGTTTGGCACACCTTTTATTTCTGTGATTTGATTTTAAAAAATTATTTTCACCACAAATGTCTGAGACGAACACAAAGATTGGATCACATCATTTTGTTTGTCAAACAGTTTTATTTACATTTCGGAATTCCATTATAATTATACACTCTAAAAACCCGTTACTAAACAGGGCCTTAAACGGGAAAACCCACTGGTGTCTGGAAGGCCCAAAACCCTTCTATTCTTAGACCTTGGTGTGTGTACATTAACGATCAATATTCACCCCCACCACCAAAAGAGAGAAAATTGAGAAGAAAAAAGGAAAAAAAAAAAAGAAAAAGAAAACACCCAGATAAAAATGGTGGTAAGGATTATATTATCGAGGTTCGGATGCAAAAACAAGCCTTTCTATCGAGTTATGGCCGCCAATAGAAGATCTCCCAGAGATGGCAAGCACTTAGAAGTCTTGGGTTACTACAACACATTACAAGGTAATCCTTTGTTTGGTTCCCGAGAAAATAAAAGAAAATGTTTTTTTTATGTCAAAATTGGGCTTCTGTGGAGGAATTTTCTTATAAAATGGGCTAAATTTTATCAGGGTTTGAATTGGGGACTTTGCTTAATCAAATTTTAGCATCATTTTAGATTTTAAAAATCCAAAGAATGTGATTTTGCCCATATTTTTATTGGATTTTCTCTTAGTTAGGTAATCCCCTTTACTGATTCGCTTGGTTACCGAGAACTTTGAAGACTAAAAATTTGACATTTTACTTTGTTTAGGACTTTGTATTATTAACTTTAGACTGGGCCAGCTGTGGATATCACAATTTTCTTGCCCATAGCTTTTCTTTTAAAATTCTTTTTAAAATTCGAATTCAAAAACAAATGAGTCGCCACTTAATTTTTAAAAGGAAAATTAAGAAACCATTTAAAAGCAAACCGATCTTTTAGAAACCAGAGATTAACTAGGTCCGGGGATTATGGAATGAGAGAGGAAGGAGCCCGTCGGACTAAAACACCCTCTCTCATCCTATCTTGCGATAGGCCTCTACTCAACATCCTTTTAATTGAATTATTAATTTAAATGTGCCCTCAACTAATACATATGTATAGATATAGATTACAAAAGCATGTCTAAAGTGGTGTAAAATTGCAATTGATAAAATATCGTTCAAAAACCACATATTTCAAGTAGCAAGCAATATGATATGCAATAGGGAACAAGAGAACTTACCCGGGATCCAACAGCGATATTAAACGTGCAATGCATACAAACAAAAGAAAATCCTAAAAAGAGTCTCTAATCACATGTATTCACATAAGGCAATCCTAATTCTACGGTGTCGCGTATGAGATTGAAAAATCGATAAAATCAAGAAATTACAATAAACTCGAAAGGAATTCAAGAAGTCGTACCTTGATAGCGCTACAAAACAAAGGGTTAGTTCACATGATATACAAGATATGAAGTTAGAAATAACAATCCTAACTTTCTAGCTTAAATCTATCAAATGTAATTAAATCTAAAGCAACTAAGTCCAAATTACAAGTGCCAAATCATATGGATGAATATATACATGAACAAGAATAAATTGTAAAATACTCGATGACTTAGATCATTTAAACTTTGAATTCAAGCTCAACTAATCATTATTGAAACATGGTTTGGACCTTAATTCATGAAAATATCATCTAAGCCACAACTCATAAAATTGATTAAAACTTGCAGAGTTCTGAAAATTGCTGAGAGCAGATCATAACTTTAAAGAAATAAAAAACATGGTTAACGTGGTTTGATCTTGATGAATTTTGGACACAAGATGCCTCTGTGTGTCTAGTTTTTAACCCAAAAAAGAAATCAAAGTTTCAACGGTTCGATTTCCGGGAATCGGACAAAAGCCAGACATCACTCAACATTCTACAACCTTCTGTCCAGAGTTCTTGCACGATTTTCTAAAAATAGCAAAAAGATCAGAAATGCTTTGTTCTTTTTAGGGTGATTTCCTAACACATTAATCTACTTAGAAAAAATTATTTTGGGTCACAAATACTTTATTAAGGTTCCGATTTACTTATTTCAAAAGAGTGTTACTGTGCTGAAACTCTGGGCAGATTGTAGTGACTTCACAAAACTCATGACCAAACCACTTTAAACATGAAATCTCCTTGAAACAAAAATTACAGTGGTAGAACTTTGAGTTATTGACACCCTCCCGTTGGTTTCACTTGATTCCAACGGTTAGATTTCGAATTAAAAATCCTTGATCGAAACCGGTTTATGAACCCACTGTTTCATTGTCAAGTTCAACTTTCATTTGTTAACCCCAACTATTTAACCATGAAGTTGGACTTAAATTAAACCATTTTCTCCTACCATTTGATGGTGATTGGAGGCTAAAGACCTTTATATTTGTAGATTTCAAATGAAGTATGAATAGACTCCATGAAATCTCAAGATAATGAACCTAAACAATGGAGATGGGCTTAGATTCAAACTATTTTCTCCTACCACTTAATGGTCATTGGAGATCAAAACATGACTAATACTCATGAGTCTCAAAGGAGTATGGAAAGGATTCCATGAAACATCAAGCTAGAGGACCCAAGTCATAAGTATGGACTTGGATCCATCTATTTGCTTATAAAATGAAGTGATGATCAAACTTTAACTCCCATGTGAAGCATAAGCTTACATGGGATTCAAAAGATCAAACTCAAGAGATTTCAAGAGAGATATTGAGGATCTCTAAGAATCTCAAGAAGGAAGTATAAACAACAAAAGAAATGAAGCAAAGAAGACTAAGTAGTTTGAGGATTAAAGACTTAAAAGAAAGAATGAAAATAAACAACTTATGGTTAGAGGATCACCTCCAAACTATCCTCAAAGCTTCTCTACCTTGAAGATGTTCCAAGCTCTTCTCTCTAATTTTTTTAAGCTCTCTATTTTCTATCACAAATATGTGTTAGTGTAGTGGTAGCTACTTCTTGTATATTGTTGTTGTATTCTTCTCTTTTTTCAAGGAAGATCCTCCCTCTTTTATAGACAAAATTACCAAGTATTCTCAGTGAATTCGGAGTAAAAGACAGGTGTAAATGTCTCATTTGGTGGTATAATATGTACTTCCAGAAAATAGACAGACTGCTGCAGAAGGTGGCAGTCAAAAATCTTTTGTGGCAGTCAGTGGATGCCGCTGCAGCACTCCGTCAAAGCCGCGGCGGCATTCCATGACTGCCGCGCGGCTCTCAGTAAGTGCCGCGCCAAATTATTGATTGCCGCATTTTTGTCAACCTTACTTTATCAGTTTTTTGTTTTTATCCGCATACATATACGTATTGACCACAAAATACGGACTGTTAAAGCAAACGACAATCATAAATTGTCGGCGGCACTCACAGAATGCCGTTCGGCACTCATTGAGTGCCGCAAAATACTGCCGTGTGCCGGTTTTTGTTGAACTTCCCCTTTTTAGGTCTTTTCTTTCCTCCTTTTTCTTAAAGAAACTTATTTTCGAAGATTTTTTCTAAAAGTGATGTTTTATACCTGAATTTTCCTAAATACCTGGTATTTCATTCTGTGAAAATTTTACCGCGTTTGGAGAACTTTATGAAGAGCTTGGAACACTTCGAATCTTTCGGTCCTTGTCATCATCGGATATGGAGGTGACACTCTCCTTAATTCAACGTTTGGTCAAAATTGGGGTGTCTACAGTTTGCCCCTCTTCGGCGGAGCTTGCGGGGCAACGCGAACCGCAAACGAACGTCGAAGCCTGTGTGAGGACAGGCCTTTGACCAAACTGTCGGATTAAAGGAAAAAACAAAATGCGTTGCAAAAAGAAGCGAGCGCGCAGAGGAATCCTAATTGGTCGTGCCCCATGATGAGCTGCCTACGTATCCCATCAAGAATCAGACCAAAGCATAGTTCAAGCACGGGGTCAAACACACACAAACGTAAGTAGCCACATGGATGGATGTACCTATCCTATTGTGATGCGCATGCAATGTAATGGTGATTCCTGAATAGATCGGGTTATGCAAGCGTCATGCTCATCACGTCTTCTCTACGTATGACGCACATTACGTGACGCGTTAGCCAGAGAAGATTACCTGACTGATGCAAAATCTGTTATGGGGGTTATGAAGATGTTTTTGATTCGATTTTTGGGTTAATGCAAATTCATTGCGAGAACCGAGAGTGTTAATTCGTTACATTCTCAAGATAAAGGATCGACGTAAATTTGTTACGAGGATCAAGAATATAAATTTGTTATATTCTTAGAACAGGGGTTAACGCAAATTTGTTGCGGAAACCGAGAGTGTAAATTTGTTACGCTCTCAAAATAAGGATCAACGTAAATTGGTTACGAGCATCAAGAATATAAATTTTTTTTATTCTCAGAACAGGGGTTAACGCAAATTTGTTGCGAAAACTGAGAATGTAAATTTGTTACGCTCTCAAAATAAGGATCAACGTAAATTTGTTATGAGGATCGGGAATATAAATTTGTTATATTGTCATAACAGGGGTTAACGCAAATTTGTTGCGGAAACCGAGAGAGTAAATTTGTTACATTCTAAAACTTCGTAAGAAGGTATCTCGAGAAATCTATGAAGGATAAGGATCAATGTAAATTTGTTACGAGGATCGGGAATATAAATTTGTTATATTCTCAGAACAGGGGTTAACGCAAATTTGTTGCGGAAACCGAGAATATAAATTTGTTACGCTCTCAAAATAAGGATCAACATAAATTTGTTACGAGGATCGGGAATATAAATTTGTTATATTCTCAGAACAAGGGTTAACACAAATTTGTTGCGAAAACCGAGAATGTAAATTTGTTACACTCTCAAAATAAGGATCAACATAAATTTGTTACGAGGATCGAGAATATAAATTTGTTATATTCTCAGAACAGGGGTTAACGTAAATTTGTTTCGGAAACCGAGAGTGTAAATTTGTTACGCTCTCAAAATAAGGATCAACGTAAATTTGTTACGAGGATCGGGAATATAAATTTGTTATATTCTCAGAACAGAGGTTAACGCAAATTTGTTGCAGAAACCGAGAATGTAAATTTGTTACGCTCTCAAAATAAGGATCTACGTAAATTTGTTACGAGGATCGGGAATATAAATTTGTTATATTCCAAAATGAGGTAATCAAAACTTTGGAGCCCATAGGCTCAAATCTATTCCAGTTCTTTCAAAATTTAGAGCCCGCGGGCTTTATTTTATCTTTATTTTCAAAATCTAAAGTCCACAGGTTCAATTTTACCCTAATTTTCAAAAACTGGGGCCCACGGGCACAAATTTGTTTCAACTTCTAAAATTTGGGGCCCACAGGCTCGAATTTATCTTAATTTTCAAAATTTGGAGCCAGCGGGCTCAAATTTACTCTAAATTTTTGAAATTTGTAGGCAATTTGAGCCTAAAAACAAACCAGGGGGCCAAAAGTGTAGTAAGGGCAAATTTTGGGGGACTCAAGTTCAATTTTCGGGACCTGATTTGAATTCTTGGGGGGAAAAGGAAGGGTTTTGAACCGACTTAACTGTGACACACGCGGTTTTTTACGGCAGTCAGTGACTGCCGTGCGGCACTCACGGAGTGCCGTTGCGGCAGTCAGCGAGTGCCGCTCGGCAGTTCACTGACTGCCAGGCGCGAAAATCAAGTGTCGCGATTGAGCGGCAGTGGCTTAAACTGCCGAGTTCATTACATTTCGTTTCATTCTCTCAACTCCCTCTAACCCGACATCTCTCTGGAAAAAATTTTCCTCTTCTCTTTTCTTGCTTGGATTGATCTACCGGGGCTCTGAGGTTAGTTCTACTTGATCAAAACTCGGATTATTTTATTGTTTCTCTGAATTTATTCGAGTTTAACCCTCGGTTCCTCTTTTCTTCCAAACAGACTATGGCTAGTGGTTCGAGGAGTAAAAAGAAGGTCAAGTACACGGCCATTCATCATCCCGACGCCACACTCTTGCTCTAGGATCCGTATGAGCACTTGTCAGCCCGCGCGTTCAAGCGCGAGGTAAACACTCCCCCTTTTCTTTTTAGTTTTCTTCTTTTAGAACTTTATGAATGGAATGTATAGTGAATCATAACTTTGAATGTATCATTTCAAATACAAACGCCATGCTTGTAGCGTTTTTATACGTACTTTATTCAAGATTTTGCATTTTACCTTACTTCCCATGAACTTTATGAATATCATGCTCGACGAATCATAATTTATTATTCTCCCTCATGTTTATTGAACTTTCGGGTGTTCCACCTGTATCAATTCCCTTATTTCCCCTTTGACATTTCTCAAAGACTTACGAATGCCGTTTGTGTTAACCAAAATTTAAAACAGTTCTTGTGAATAAAGAATCTTATGCTCGTGAATTTTCCTTTCCGTTTTTCTTAGGATTTACGAATGCGATGCTTTTTAAATGAAATCCTGAACATTCCCCTGTGTTTATTATACTTGTGAATTTTCTTGAGCATTCCAAATGCCCTTTTATTATTCCATATTGATTCTGAATGCTTGTGATCTCATACTTCTCTTTGAAACTTATGCTTCTTTCGAACCTAAATTTCTTTTGAACTTTCACAAGCTTATATACACATATATTTCGAAAACATGAACAAACTCCTCTCTCTCTTTTTTTCTTTCTTGAAATTGCTCCAGTACTTTTGAACATTCTCGCTTCTTTTATTATTCCGTGAACGACCGCTAAGCTTTATATGAATGAGTGCCATGCTTGTGAAACTTTCTATGAACTTTTCCTTTTCTTTCTCTCTTTCTCTCTTTTTTATTCATTCTCATGTCGCTTTTCCTCTATCTCCTTATTATCACCTGCTTATTATATATATACATATATTTTTTTGTTCTCCTTTATCCAATCACTAACACTGAAATTTGTGGTTCTTTCTTGCAGCTGCAGCCCAAGGTGCTGAAGGGGCACGGCAGTCTTGCTCATGGCTATGAGTGGTACAGGGATTTGAGCGAGACTATACAGGGGTTCGTCGATGTTGCAGGTTTCGGGGACTTCCTCAAACTTTTGACGAAGAGCTCCAACGACCTACGACAGATCCACGCGCTGGCGGAGAGGTGGTGGATACCACCAATACCTTCCATTTCGACTTTGGGGAGATGACGATGACTCCCCTGGATTTCAGCATGATTATAGGGATTCCATTATGGGGAGAGCCCTTACGGTACTTGGATGCGGCCAGAGATTGGGACCAGGTGGAGGCGTTGCTTGGATCGGTTCCGGAGGAACCCTTGGTCACGGCCAAGTGGTTCATGGATACATTCTGGGGCAAACCGGACTTTACCGACGAGCAGATGGCTCGGGGCTTCATGATGTATATGCTGGGGTGCTCCCTGTTGATCACTAAGGGCGATCGGTTCTCTATCACCATAGTATCTTCTTTGGAGCGCATGGACCAGATACATGAGTACGACTGGGCTAGTGCAGGATTAGCCATCCTTTACAAGCATATGGGAGAGATCATCCGGGACAGGCCGGCTTCTACTGGCGGTTTTTGGAAGGCGTGGGAGGTACGTCATTTTTTTTTATTTCCATTTTAATATTTATTATGCTTTCGGACGATTATTTAAACTGTGAGACTCATGACCTCTTTTCCTAGATGATGGGATCTTTCAAATTCTTAAGAAGCTTTCCTTTGAAGGCAATAACATTTCCTCACAAAAGATGATTGGGTTGAAACTTTGCTTTGAAATTTATTTTGAAAAGCATTTCTTTAATTAGGGAGATCTCTCAAATACAATTCTCGAGAATTTAGGATTATTTTTATTGGGTTTTCTTTTAGTTAGGTAATCCCCTTTACTGATTTGCTTGGTTGCTGAGAACTTTGAAGACTAAAAAATTGACATTTTGCTTTGTTTCGGACTTTGTATTATTAACTTTAGACTGGGCCAGCCGTGGATATCGCAATTTTCTTACCCACAACTTTTCTTTTAAAATTCTTTTTAAAATTCGAATTCAAAAACAAATTAGTTGCCACTTAATTTTTAAAAGGAAAATTAAGAAACCATTTCAAAGCAAACCGATCTTTTAGAAACCAGAGATTAACTAGGTCCGGGGATTATGGAATGAGAGAGGAAGGAGCCCGTCGAACTAAAACACCCTCTCTCATCCTATCTTGCGATAGGCCTCTACTCAATATCCCTTTAATTGAATTATTAATTTAAATGTGCCCTTAACTAATACATATGTATAGATATACATTACAAAAGCATGTCTAAAGGGGTGTAAAATTGCAATTGATAAAATATCGTTCAAAAACCACATATTTCAAGTAGCAAGCAATATGATATGTAATAGGGAATAAGAGAACTTACCCGGGATCCAGCAGCGATATTAAACGTGCAATGCATACAAACAAAAGAAAATCCTAAAAAGAGTCTCTAATCACATGTATTCACATAAGGCAAATCCTAATTCTACGGTGTCGCGTATGAGATTGAAAAATTGATAAAATCAAGAAATTACAATAAACTCGAAAGGAATTCAAGAAGTCGTACCTTGATGCTACAAAACAAAGGGTTAGTTCACATGATATACAAGATATGAAGTTAGAAATAACAATCCTAACTTTCTAGCTTAAATCTATCAAATGTAATTAAATCTAAAGCAACTAAATCCTAATTACAAGTGCCAAACCATATGGATGAATATATACATGAACAAGAATAAATTGTAAAATACTCGGTGATTTAGATCATTTAAACTTTGAATTCAAGCTCAACTAATCATTATTGAAACATGGTTTGGACCTTAATTCATGAAAATATCATCTAAGACACTACTCATAAAATTGATTAAAACTTGCAGAGTTCTGAAAATTGCTGAGAGCAGATCATAACTTTAAAGAAATAAAAAACATGGTTCCCGCGGTTTGATCTTGATGAATTTTGGACCCAAGATGCCTCTGTGTGTCTAGTTTTTAACCCAAAAAAGAAATCAAAGTTTCAATGGTTGAATTTCCGGGAATTGGACAAAAGTCAGACATCACTCAGCATTCTACAACCTTCTGTCCAGAGTTCTTGCATGATTTTCTAAAATTAGTAAAAAGATCAGAAATGCTTTGTTCTTTTTAGGGTGATTTCCTAACACATTAATCTACTTAGAAAAAATTATTTTGGGTCACAAATACTTTATTAAGGTTCCGATTTACTTATTTCAAAAGAGTGTTGCTGTGCTGAAACTCTGGGCAGATTATAGTGACTTCACAAAACTCATGACCAAACCATTTTAAACATGAAATCTCCATGAAACAAAAATTACAGTGGTAGAACTTTGAGTTATTGACACCCTCCCGTTGGTTTCACTTGATTCCAACGGTTAGATTTTGAATTAAAAATCCTTGATCAAAGCCGGTTTATGAACCCACTATTTCATTGTCAAGTTCAACTTTCATTTGTTAACCCCAACTATTTAACCATGAAGTTGGAATTAAATTAAACCATTTTCTCCTACCATTTGATGGTCATTGGAGGCTAAAGACCTTTATATTTGTAGATTTCAAATGAAGTATGAATAAACTCCATGAAATCTCAAGATAATGAACCTAAACCATGGAGATGGGCTTAGATTCAAACTATTTTCTCCTACC
The DNA here is from genome assembly GCA_033977485.1 of Hydrangea macrophylla. Taxonomy (NCBI): domain Eukaryota; kingdom Viridiplantae; phylum Streptophyta; class Magnoliopsida; order Cornales; family Hydrangeaceae; genus Hydrangea; species Hydrangea macrophylla. Next base: position 7,666,652 of record CM066992.1, on the reverse strand, counting down.
ACTTAATGGTCATTGGAGATCAAAACATGACTAATACTGAATATGGAAAGGATTCCATGAAACATCAAGCTAGAGGACCCAAGTCATAAGTATGGACTTGGATCCATCTATTTGCTTATAAAATGAAGTGATGATCAAACTTTGACTCCCGTGTGAAGCATAAGCTTACATGGGATTCAAAAGATCAAACTCAAGAGATTTCAAGAGAGATATTGAGGATCACTAAGTATCTTAAGAAGGAAGTATAAACAACAAAAGAAATGAAGCAAAGAAGACTAAGTAGTTTGAGGATTAAAGACTTAAAAGAAAGAATGAAAATAAACAACTTATAGTTAGAGGATCACCTCCAAACTATCCTCAAAGCTTCTCTACCTTGAAGATGTTCCAAGCTCTTCTCTCTAATTTTTTTAAGCTCTCTCTTTTCTCTCTCAAATATGTGTTAGTGTAGTGGTAGCTACTTCTTGTATATTGTTGTTGTATTCTTCTCTTTTTTCAAGGAAGATCCTCCATCTTTTATAGACAAAATTACCAAGTATTCTCAGTGAATTCGGAGTAAAAGACAGGTGTAAATGTCTCATTTGGTGGTACAATACGTACTTCCTGAAAATAGACAGACTGCTGCAGAAGGTGGCAGTCAAAAATCTTTTGCGGCAGTCAGTGGATGCCGCTGCGGCACTCCGTCAAAGCCGCGGCGGCATTCCATGACTGCCGCGCGGCTCTCAGTAAGTGTCGCGCCAAATTATTGATTGCCGCATTTTTGTCAACCTTGCTTTATCAGTTTTTTTTTGTTTTTAACCGCATACATATATGTATTGTACCACAAAATACGGACTGTTAAAGCAAACGGCAGTCAGAAATTGTCGACGGCACTCAGTAAATGCCGGGCCGGCATTCTGTGACTGCCGTTTGGCACTCACTGAGTGCCGCAAAATACTGCCGTGTGCCGATTTTTGTTGAACTTCCCCTTTTTAGGTCTTTTCTTTCCTCCTTTTTCTTAAAGAAACTTATTTTCGAAGATTTTTTTTATCCAAAAGTGATGTTTTATACCTGAATTCTCCTAAATACCTTGAATTTCATTCTATGAAAATTTTACCGCATTTGGAGAACTTTCTGAAGAGCTTGGAACACTTCGAATCTTTCAGTCCTTGTCATCATCGGATATGGAGGTAACACTCTCCTTAATTCGACGTCTGGTCAAAATTGAGGTGTCTACACTAGCCTGTTATAGATTTCAAGAGCAGCAATTGTTTCAGTGTGTTCTGATATTTTTTTTTACAGGTCAAGATGGTGGTAAAAGAATGGGTCTAAATTTTGATAGAGTGAAGTAAGTTGTTTTATAATGTTACTTTGTTTCCAACTTTTGGGTTCTTCATAAGTTAACAGTGAAATGTTGCATTTGGATGAACTGTCTGATAATTGTTGAAAACTTATCTCTAACTAAGCATCTTATGGAACTGTCTTATAGCTTTGATAGTTTTTAAGGCCCATGGTATATGTTACTTGAAAAAAAAATGAACGGTCCATTTAAAGTATCGGTGAGCAAATTAGAGGTGAGTGTTAACTCTACTTGGTCAGGAAAGGAAAGATATTCAAAGGGGGAATTATTATTGCTTGTTTGTTTACTCTACTTGGTCAGGAAAGGAAAGATATTCAAAGGTGAGTGTGATTGCTTGTTTGCTTATCTTAGTTGTAGCGTGCCTTCTCTCCTTCTCTCACTTCGAAAAGATTTAGCAATCTTTTCTTATGATGACCTGGTCGAGAGAGTACGATACATCAGTGTAAAAGATTGAGTTGGATCTGTGAGGTTGGTTGAAGATGATGTTATGAGGCGTTCAGAACCAATCTTGAAGTGAACGAATTAGAAAGAACGAAGAAGTAAGTAAATGAGACGACTCTTTCTTGAACTATATCATAAATGGATCTTCCCCACCACACCAATCACGAGTTCATATCCATTCCTCTCATATGTCGTCATAATGCCCTTAATGCTAGGTTTTGAAAAAGACTTTTCATGTCATTCTGATGTAGGACAAGAGGACAACATTAACTACAAAATTCTTACACATTTTTATTTTAGTTGTAATTTTTGTTTTTTAGTTCCATAGGCTTTATTTTCTATCTTTTAGCTAGCTTTAGGCCTTTAATGATGGAATTTGAGTTCTAATATGTTACCTTATAGGTTAGGTTTGTTTTGGAAAGTATGAGAGTTGATTTTCAAGTCATATAGAGAGTCAAATTAGGCATTGAAAGAGAAAAACGAATTTCTATTTATTTCCTTATATGATAGGATTAGATTTCTATCATTATTGTTGTTTCTTAGTTTCTTTTTATTTCCTTAGTTTACTTTTCTTTGTGGACAAGTTTCCTAGTCCTACAAATGATTGTAATCTCCACTTGAGAAAGGAAGCTTTTGATGAATGAAATACATATTTCTCTTTGAGAATTTTCTTTTCTTGTTCTGCTCTGTAGTTCCTGGATTGGAATATCTTCTTCTGTCCTATCTCTCTAGTTCCTAGATTGGAACATATTCTCCTCTATTTATCTATTCTTCTCCCTCTCTCCTCTAATTGAAATTCTGCCTCAACTATTTTGCCCGCCATGTGTTTGTTGAAATCGTTTGAAGAGCCAGGTTACATCACATTTCCATTAAGGTTCGATTCGGATCCTTCTGTTGTTTCCTTTTCCTTCTGCACTTTTTCCTTCAAATGAGAAAGAAGATGGTACACTTGAATTGTATTATTTAAGTGCTTATTGCTTGCCAAAGATCCTACTTCTACAATTGGTAGGTCACCGGGTTATTCAAATAAGTCGTGTTTTCCGTGGTTTTCCCATGTTACAACTTACGTACCAAATCGGTCGATCCAGAATGGATCGGTTAAACATTCCATTAAGGAGCCTGGTCATGACTCTTCTGTGTGGTATTCATTCTCGTTCGGCTCTTGGAATCACATCTAGCAGTGGTTGCCCCGTACCCGTACCGGGTATATAAGGGGTGGACACGAGTCGGGCCGAGCCGAGCTTGCTCGCAAGCTTTTTCACATCGCGAGCTCAAATAAGCTGAGCTTTCAATTGATCGTGAGCTTTCTCATGAGCTTTTTAATGAGCTTTTTTGGCGCCCTAAAAAACTATATAGTTTAATGATAAATTAGTCATTTATCAAGCCTATTTACTAGGTTTGTCTTATTTTCTCTAAAATTATATAGTTTTATAACAAATATATATATAAGTCATTATACAAACTCTTTATCAAACCTATTAACGAGATTTTTCACGAGCTTGCTCGCGAGCCGTAATCGATCATGTTCCGAGCCTAGCCTTTATCGAGCCAAGCTTCGAGCCCTTATTGAGCGGCTCTGCTCGTGTCCACCCGGTCCGGACACCGACACGCAAGGGTACGTTTTCGACACATGTCCGCTTATTTAATTCAGCTTTCTATCAGTTTACGGCTAGGACATGACATGGGTTCAGCATCGATACAGCACGGTGGGTTTTTTGTAAATGATTTTTTTGCCTTTTTTTTTAGAATTGTGGTTTTGTGCCCTTTTTTAGGATGAATCTTTTCTTTTCTTGTGTTTGGACTTCTTGTTTTTATGATTTGGTAGTGATATTGTTGATGCAATGATGTTTAATTATAGCAACTTGTTATGGTTATGGTCCTTGAATGATTTAGTAATAGTGAAACAATCTTGCTATGGATGGATTTGTAATGTTGATCTTTAATGGTTAAACAATCTTGTTACAACACTTATGGTTCTTGTTATGTGATTATTTGAACTTGTTTTTTATTAGTATTATATTATTATTAAAAAAATAGTATTTATTCTCCGTACCCTAGCTGTACTCGTAACTGTACTTGTACCCAATATTTTTTAGGATTTGCCGTACCCCTGTACCCGTATCATATCGTACTCGCGTCCCGTATTCGTACCCATGCTACATAGCTAAAACTTGAGGGGAATCAAGTAGATATTTATGATTATTTTCTTTTTGTTTTCATTTATTTGAGTTCCAACAATTTTTGATAAATTCTCACTTTCCTTGTTTACTGGTTTTCCATTCCTGAATTGTGAACCATCAGTTTAAAGAAATTTTGTTCTGGATGATTGTGTTCTGGTTTTTCCATTCCTGAATTGTGAACCATCGTAAATAGGGAATAGATTCTTCCAGTGAATTGCTTCTATGGTATATTTCAGGGAACTATTTAGTCAATGGTGAAAGACAGTAATTTTTTACTTAGTTCATTTTTATATAATGTCTAGGATGTTAATAGCAAAGATCTGGACTCAGAAGTTGCAGTATGTTAATTTCATCTGTAGCACTTTCCTTTATGCATATGTAATTGGTTATCTTATTTGGATATATTTTTATGATCTGTTTGCTAATGTTCTTTAATGTATATGTGATGTATTTTGATTAGAATAAGTGGTTCTTTTTCATTCTTTTGAATTTAAGAAGTGCTGCCTATTTGTACAGGCTCTTATATCAAAACCTTCCGCCAATTTTTACTCTCTCTGAACGTGCTGAATGAGTCAGTTGTATCAGAGATCAAAATGTTCTTGCAAATCTTGGAACTAATTTTATTTCAATTCTTCCAGCTATTTTTTCGCTAATCGTATTTTTAGTTTCTTCGTTCAGTTTATCATCGTGTCATCATCAATGCACTTGAAAAGCCATGAAGAATTCACTCTTTACATCTAATTCATACACAGTTCTATCTTCGAATTTCTGTTAGTTATAGGTGTTTCTAAAAAATGACAAGGCAAAATGATGGTTATTAAAACTCCGACGGTGAGGAGGACATCCATAGCCTCTGAATTGTATTTTTCCATAGTTGTACAAGAACACATGAAGCATCTGTTGTAAGGGAATGCGTCAAAAACTCTTGAAACACGTGTGAATACATGCTCGTTTCAAGATACACTTACAAGGATAGATGGTCAAAAGTGATTTTTACTCGTTTGAAACCTGGATCTTAGGTTTGTACGTCTTTAAGGAAGTTTTAATTAATGCTCGTGAAAATTGATTATTTTTTTTCCTGGTCTTTTTGAATCATTGAGCATTTTAATGGCTTTTTTGTTTATAGATATGATGTGATTAGAAATGTCAAAATATATAGGCAGAATAAATTAAAGAAAGAAAATGATGACCTTTTCGTTAGTTGCATTAGGCGGTCTTGAAGAGCTATTTTCAGATTGTGTATACAAAGTTTAACTAAATGAGAAAAAGATGTGTATGTTGAATACTATGTCTGTAGGTATTGGTTATCAGTTGATGACCAGCCTTCAGATCCTGTCCAACACCTACTCTTCAGAGCAGGTTTGCTGCCCCCACCACCAATGCTGGCAATGGGTCACAAAGGCGGGCCCAGAGACACCCGTCCAATAGATCCTATGATCGGACGCTATTTGACCCCAGAGAAGCCAGTCAATGCTGACCAAGAACCGAAGGACAATGGTGATGAAGAAGATGATGATGAACACAGTGCGACCCCATGAAACATTTTGCTACTTTGGTGTTTCGATCCGAATATTGTTAGGAGTAGTCTTCACATATTGTCATTTTACTACTTTGGTGTTTCGATCCGAATATTATTAGGAGTAGTCTCCACATATTTTGGAATAATGGTTAGATGTCGCTCTTCTACTATGTCATGTTTGGTCTTCTGCTATTTTGGATACAGAACTCTTTTTTATTTTTTATTATTATTTTTTTGTTTAGCTTATGTTGTTATTAAGGTCATGCATATCTGGAAGTTATCAGATGTAGCTCACATTTAATGGAAACCCTTTTAAGCCCTTCCCTTTATTAATGTGTACTTTCCTTAACAAGTACTACATTAAGTCTGCTTGCTAGTTTCTTTTTTATTCCTGAATTGCTTTTGAGTGTTGACTTTGGCCTGAAGCTGAAATTGAAGAAAAATTGCTGAAAATTCGATGATATGTTCTAGTAGTTTTGGTCCAAAAATGTTGTAACTTAAAAACTACTTTGCTTTTAAAAATCAAAATCTGGTTTCAGAAGTTAAACATTTATGGATCTACTTTACAATATTTTGGGATCTTATTACAACATTTTAGGACCTATTATGACCTAATTGGGATGTATGATATTACATTCTAATGCAGCAAAACGTTGAAATGCGAGGGAAAAAAGCGTGGAAACTTAACCTTCTTGACACATGTTGATTGTTGAACGATAATACCAGAAATCAAGGCATCGTCTTGTTGATTCACATGATCAATACTAAGAACAATCGAAAAAATTGAGAGAAACCTCAATACTGTATTATCAAAAAATCTGCTAAGAAATAAAACATCCTGACAATTTATGGTCTGATCAAACCCTAAAACGCACAGCAAAATAAAATGACGAAAATATCTAAAAAGACCGAACAAACATAAAAGTGGCTCAAAATTTATTCAAACATCATTTTTTGACCAAGCGGTTTGGTTTCATGCAGAATCTGGATGAACCTTGTGTATACAAGAAATGTGAAGGGAAAGTGGTGGCTTTTCTTGTGCTCTACATTGACGATATTCTACTTATTGGGAATGATGTAGGGGCGTTGTCAACGGTTAAGGTTTGGCTAGCTAGTACTTTTGTTATGAAGGATCTAAGAGAGGCGAGCTATATTCTTGGGATAAAGCTCTTTCGGGATCGCAAGAGAAAGATAATGGGATTATCTCAAGCTGGTTATATCGAGAAGGTGCTAACTAGGTTTTCTATGGACAATTCGAATAAAGGTTTGTTACCTTCCAAGCATGGTCGAGCGTTCCCTATGGGTTGAGTCCATTCTCTTAAGATTTCATGAAGTTTTCTTCATACTCCATTGAAATCTATAGGTATGAGTGTCTTCTTACCTCCAATGACCATCAAATGATAGGAGAAGTAGTTTGGTTTAAGCCTAATTCCATGGCTTAGTAGTTGGGGTTAACAAATAAAAGTTGAACTTGACAATGAAACAGTGGATTTGTAAACTATTTTTGATCAAGGATTTTTAGTTAAATAATGGACCGTTGGATTTGAATGAAACCAACTGAAAAACGTCAATAACACAAGATTCTATGACTGCAATTTTTGTTTTAATGAGATCTCATGTTTAAAGTGGTTTGGTCATGGGTTTTGTAAAGCAACAACAATCTGTCCAGAATTTCAGAACAGCAACACCTTTTTGAAATAAGCAACTCAGAACCTTAATTAAGTATCCTCAGCCTCAAATAATTTTTATATGAAGTTTAAGGTGTTAATAAGATCCCCTAAAAAGATTAGAACCTTTCTAATTAGTTTACTATTTTTAGAAAATCATAAAAAATCTCTGGACAGAGAGTTGGAAGATCCTGAGTGACGTCTAGCGTTTGTCTAATTCCCAGAGATCGAACCGTTGATCTTCGATTTTTCTTTTTAGGTTGGAAACTAGACTCACAGAGGCATATTGTGTCCAAAATCCATTAAGATCCAACACGGGAACTATTCTTTTTTAATTTTTGAAGTTCAGGTCCGCTCTCTGAAACTTTGTAAATAATGGTTCAAATGATCTTTTCATGATTTAGGATTTATACCATGCTTTGATAGTGATTAGTTAAACTTAAATTCAAAGGTTAAGTGATCCAAATCAATGAATAGCTCATGACTTGCTCTTGTTCATATATATTCATCCATGTAGATTGGTGCTTGTAATTAGGATTCATTTGTTTTAGATTAAATTACATTTGATAGATTTAAGCTAGAAGCCTAGGATTGTTATTTAAGATCCAACTTTATATCTTGTATATCATGTGGACTAACCCTTTTGTTTTGTAGCGCTTTGTGAGGTACAATTTCTCTACCCTTCTCAAATTTATTCCATTCTTTGATCTTTTTTATTTATTTTGATTTTTCGACCTCATGTGCGACACCTTAGAATTAGGGTTTGCCTTATGTGCCTATACGTGTATTAGAGACTCTTTTATTAGGATTTCAACGTTTTGTATGCATTGCACGTTTTAATATTTAACCGCTGGATCCTGGGTAAGTTTTCTAGTTCTCTATTGCATATCATGTTGCCTGCTAATTGAGCTACTTGATTTTGAATGATATTTTGTCATTAGCAAATTTATACCATTTCAACATGCTTATGTAATGTATATTTTAGTGGCTATTTATGAATTGGTCACTAATATTTATATTCTGGTCCACTTCTTCTCTCAAATTTAGGATTTATATTTTGTGATGTGTACAATTACATTTACGTCAATAAAAAGTCAAAAAAATAGTGGCTATTTATGAATTGGCACTAATATTTACATTCTGATCAACTTCTTCCCTCAATTTTAGGATTTATATTTTATAATATGTATAATTACATTTACGTCAAGATTCTCTCGCATATTTATCATTCACTTCAAGTCAATAATAATGTGTAATACCCTATATTTTCGTTGTAATTTTATACTATTGATATTAATAAGATTCAATATGTTGATATTTACATTTCCTTTAATTTCTCTTTTGATCAAACGAACGTCTTCAAGCGATCGAACTTTAGTTTCTTCAATCGATCGAAATCTTTTCGAGCAATCGAAACTCTGCCGACCTGAATTTATGACGTATTCCCATTCTCAAGCGATTGAACATGTTTCAATCGATCGAACCCTGACCGATCTGTTCTCAATCGATCGAAAATGCCTCGATGGATCAAACTTAGTATTTTCAGTTTACGTGTTCTACCACCTGCCTTTTCCTTTGCCTATATCTATGTGCTAGTTTGTAGGGTGTTTGGTTGCTAAAATCTTTAAAGAACAGAGAGGAGAGAGAGATATATAGTTTGTATACATACACATATACACATACACACACATACACACACACACACACACCGGACATATATATACTGAAGGAAAATAAGGTTTAAAATTATTTTAAACGCTTAGCGGGAAGATTAAGTTACAAAAACTTATTGGTAGCCTGAATCTACTACTCTTTAACTCTATAGATGCGTAAACATAAGAGGGAGAAGAGATTATACCTCAGTTCTTGAACCCAATTCTGAAATCTCTGACTTCCAGCAGCCTCCACTAAATGGTCTTCATCCTTATGACTCCTGCGGTTGCTTCCGGAGAGGCTAGAGATGGTGGGATCTCTAATGAAGAGGAAAGAGAAGGTTTGGGAACTCTTAAACAGTTTCTACAACTTGAAACGTATTAAAACAACAAACTTTTTTTTCTAGACGCAGCTGCCCTATTTATAGATTCCCAGAACCGACCTAACGTTCAATTGATCGAAGTGACTTCGATCGATCGAGACGTCGATCGATTGAACCACGTTCGATAGAAACTGTCTTGACTTCAATCGATCGAAACAAGTTCGATCGATCGAACCTATCTTGACGTCATCCTCATATGCCTTTCCAAGCATCCTAGCGGAGCTAAGAGTGGGACCTCCTAGGCTCTTTATTGTTGGCTCAGACCAGCCTGTTAATTCCCATGACTAAACTCTTTGATCAGCAAACGAACCAGCTGGTCAATTAACGTTTACTCCACTATAAAACGATAACTGAACTCCAACGCAAAAGAACATATCTGAAGCAATAACTAGACTTGTATGATGTACTAATGTCCCTCTACCTTCAGCATTCTTAATCATATTCAGGTAGTCGGATAAACGGTCACTGTCAACTTGAATCATGATTACTTTTTGTATTCCTTGAGTCCCATTTACCACTGATGATTACCAAACATGTTGATAACTACTTATCAACAAGACTGCAGTTCTCAGTAATCAACTTGGTGACATTCTCAAGGGAATGCTTACTCTTTATCAGAGGGTAGATTCTATCTTGACAATATATGTTCACAACCCTATGAACATGACATACCCAAGATACCCAGGTGTTGATCTTTAAGACCTCACTGATTGGTAAGTCAAAGCAACCACATCTGCAGTCTGTGTTCATAATCGTCTCAAGATTGAGAACACGTACCTTATACAAGTTATGAGTTCCTATCGACTGCTGACAGTCTTAAGTGTTAATAGGAAAGCTCAGGTCCGTCAATGCACTATAAGCACTAGCATATTAACTAAGAGTTAAACTCTAGTTATTGAGATTCATCACTCCATCCAATGGTAGTTAATTATGCTACAGTGTAAACCTGATGAGATATCTAGTCTCATTATCCACTATGACAAATTCTAAGTATCAAAAATAGTAATTCGTATCTCACTTGTATGTATCTCATACACACACGAATTACTTACGATGATACTTAAGGATTAACAATCATCTCATGAAAGAAACATACATAATGAAATGTAAAGTTGATATCCATATATTAAAATGTCAATGTCTCATACATAGAGTAATGGTTTGAGGGCACAAACCCAACAAACTCCCACTTGCACTCACAACCATTCAGGACAACATCTAAGACCTAAACTATCTAGATGACGATCAAAGACCTTATGTGGCAAGGCCTTTATAAATGGATCCGCAAGAATGTCAGTGGTGGCAATCTTGGTGACAGTCACATCTCCACGTTGAACAATATCTCGAATTAAATGATATTTCTGCTCTACGTGCTTTCCCTTTCCGTGGTTCCTTGGCTCCTTGGACTGAGCCACTGTCCCACTATTATCACAGTATAGTGCAATAGGTGACAGCGATGCTGGTACCACCTCGAGCTTTATAAGGAACTTCTTGAGCTAAACAGCTTCCTTTGCGGCTTCACAAGCAGCCACATACTCAGCTTCTGTAGTTGAGTCTGCAATGCATTTATGCTTAATGCTCCTCTAACTACAGCACCACCTCCCAAGGTAAAGAGATGTCCGGATGTTGACTTCCTCGAATCTTTATCTGACATAAAGTCTGAGTCAGTGTATTCCACTGGAATTAATCGCCGCCGTACATAAGCATATAATCTTTAGTCCTTCTCAGGTACTTAAGAATGTGCTTAACGGTTGTCCAGTGCTCTGGACCATGATTCAACTGATACCTGCTAACCATGCTAACGGCAAAGCAGATATCTGGTCTAGTGCATAACATCGCATACATGAGACTTCCAACTGCCGAAGCATATTGAACTCCTGCCATGCGATTCCTCTCATCTTGTGTCTTTGGACACTGGTCCTTAGAGAATGTTAGACCATGCCTGAAAGGTAACAAACCTTTTTTCGAATTGTCCATAGAAAACCTAGTTAGCACCTTCTCGATATAACCAGCTTAAGTAATCACATTATCTTTCGTTTGCGATCCCGAAAGAGCTTTATCCCAAGAATATAGCTCACCTCTCTTAGATCCTTTATATCGAAAGTACTAGCTAGCCAAACCTTAACCGTTGACAACGCCCCTACATCATTCCGAATGAGTAGAATATCGTCAACGTAGAGCACAAGAAAAGCCACCACTTTTCCTTCGCACTTCTTGTATATACAAGGTTCATCCAGATTCTGCATGAAACCAAACGACTTGACCGCTTGGTCAAAACGTATGTTCTAACTCCAAGATGCCTGCTTAAGCCCATAAATGGACTTCTGCAACTTGCATACCAAGTTACCTTTCCCACCAGCTATGAACCCTTCTGGTTGTTACATATAGATGTCCTTCTCAAGATTGCCATTCAAGAATGCAGTCTTGACGTCCATCTGCCAGATCTCATAATCTAGACATACAACAATGGATAGGAGTATTCTGATGGACTTGAGCATGGCTACCGGCGAGAACGTTTCCTCATAGTCAATACCCTCTTTCTGAGTATAACCTTTCGCTACAAGCCTTGCCTTAAAGATCTCAACCTTCCCATCAGATCTTCTTTTTCTCTTGTAGACCCACTTACAGCCAATGAGTTTAATATTGGCTGGAAGTTCTACAAGATCCCAAACCTGATTAGAATCCATAGATTCCAATTTAGCCTTCATAGCTTTAACCCAATGAACTGAATCAACATCAACCATTGTCTCTTCGTATGTGGCAGGATCAGACTCAGATTCTTTGGAGATAGCTTCAAAAACTTCTCCTAAGAACATGTATCTATCAGGCTGGCTGATAATCCTCCCACTACGACGAGGTACTGGTGCGGAAATGGGTGAAGAAGTGGTATTTTCTTGGTTTACATCGTCATCAACTGCGGGTTGGACTGAGGGCTCTCCTTCTATCTTTCTAAGATCTATCATTCCCTTAGGTTTATGGTTCATGATATAATCATCCTCCAAAATATATATATAGTTCAACAAAACAAGAGGAAACAAATCAATATAATAAAATCATCTTCCTTCTTTTCTTCCATAACTTCTAGCTTTCAAACTTTGGTGGCACTAATTTTTCCCAACATTTCCAGTTTCATACCCAAAAACTCTAGTGCAATAAAGTGCATCCAATTAGGTTCTTAAATCTTGAGTGCACATTACAAGTAATAAACAAAATGCATAGACATTCTAATATCTTCAGCCTATAATATGCAAAAACAGACTCACACCATCATGAGAAAAATTATTGGGAAAATGATGCACCAACTTAATAACCACAAGGCAACATTCCTGAAATGAAAAATATACATATGTGCTAAGAAGTTATTTGACTGTTTTTGCACGGTTTCAAGCAAATATCTTCAATTTCATTCACCTTGATAACTGATAACATGCTCAAAGAGGGGTTAATTAATCAAATTTTAAGCCTCAACATGTAATCAAACAACAATGAAATGTACATGTTTAAAAAGTGCTTTCTTCATTTCAGCAAAAGGAATTGAACTCTATTAGTTTAAGACTTTAAGGGCCTAAAAGCGAAAACCCTGAATTTGTTAAGATCCTCTCTAACCCAGAAAAAAAAAAGAAAAAAAAAAAGAGTAATTCCAAAAATGCAAACCAGCTAAAAAGAAAATAAAAGAGAATAAACCCAATAAATAAACATACATTGGTTGCTTAAAACTCAATTTCAAAAGTAAAACAAATGGAATTAACAGAGATAAGGTAATAGCTAAGTAAAGGAAAACAAAAAAGGACTCACGAAAAAATATAAGAAATGAAAAAGGTAAGGGTTCTAGAACGATCACCTCTGGTACAAATAAAGAGCGTTTAAGGGACAATGCGTTTCGAAGAAGACTCGCCATTGGAATTCTATGAAAAAAAAAGGTCCAAGTTCGGACACCCTTCACAGTTCACACCACCCCGAAAGCCTCCTGATCAGAACTGGAATGCAAATTAGAGTTGAGGAACAAAATGATAAATCAGACTCCACTTCTGCAAGTAAATTTGAATTTTTAGTGAGAGAAAAGTAGTCACTGTAGAGAGAGAAACCAAGAAAGAGTCTACTGGCCTTCTAGGGTTTAAGGTTTTTCCCTCCTTTTAGAAGTTCGAGTAATGCTAGGTACACTTTGAACACTGAATTTGACATCTTATACTTCAAATACATGTACCTTGTGTTGTGTGAATTTTTCACACTTTTCTGTGTACCACTTACACAGCACATGATACAAACATTTAAAGTTGGTTGTCAAATTCAATGTGAATTTCAAAGTGTGCCTAGCATTACTCTTAGAAGTTTTGTGACTTTTCGACTAGTAAAAAAATACAAAAAATAGAAAATGACATTAATAATCTATGTACAACAATTCCATCATTGTTGCTCACTCATTTCAATAATTATATTGATAATATAAGGATAAAATAGAAATGAAATAGGATACATGTCATCTAGTGGAGACCTGGTTAAGCAATCAGTGAAAAAAATGCTCTCATTCCACAGCCTAATGAAAGTAGGCTAATACATTTCCTCTACACCTCTTGTGTTTGTTAGGCCTTGTTTGGTATCTCGCAATTTCCGTGGTATCCTCTAACAATTAGGGTTGTTTGGAGATAGGATATTGAACTTGTTTGGTACAACTTAACACCGAATAGATTACAACTTTTAGAACTCAAAATAAGTTGTGAACCTATCTGGTACAACACTTTCATAAGAATGATTTAAGTTGTAGTGGTATTTGATAGCATAATTTGTCAAATAATTTATTTGATATATAATTGTTCCAAACACCTTTAAGTTGTAGTTCATTTGGGGTATTGGTGTCAAGTGTCAACCAAAAAAAAATCATTGTTCCCGTGTGTTAGTTATGCCATCAAATGCATATATAAAAGTACAACATATACATTTATTTTCTCAAAAGTTAGTGAGTTCAATTGAACGCACTTGACAACATGTGTCTACATCACTGCTCACCAAACACTTTAATTCATAGAAGATGGAAATGGTTCAATTATGTAAAAAAAAAATAATACTCCAGTTATTTGCTATCCCCAAAACACTCTCTTACAGCTATAATATGTGTGTCCCACTTTTTTTCTTTTCTTTTATCCGCCCTTTTCCACTGGGCACTTGTATAGTAATAGTCCAAGCATTTGTATCTCTCTCTTGTACTCCCTCAGTCCCTTTTACATTTATAATATCAACCATTTTGAAGTTACCTGCTTATCCAAGCAGGATTTTTCAAAGAAAAATGGTCGTTCCATTGATGGTTTTGGTTTTTCAGGACACAAAATAAGCCACCATCATTTCAATACTAACTTTCGGCAAAAAATGTGGAATTGAAGAAGGTAACCAAGGTTATAAACTCTGTATTCGATGTTTCATGCTAAGGATCTTCTATAATACATCTTAGTTGTTGGGATGTGATTCAGCACATGTGGCTTTGGTGTTCTATGAGAAGTTAGATCAGAGAAAAGGGTCTCTTCTGACCCTTTCCCACTAAAACAGCCATAGGTTTCGTTACGGGTGTCAAAATCGCTATTATCACACCAATTTGGAAAGCTAATTCTAAGTCCATCGACTCCCTAAACTACTGTGTCATTTAGGTCCAGTACTAGGCCCAAAAAATGTTGTTTGAATAAGTTTTGGGCCACTTTTATGTTTTTCGGTCTTTTTAGATATTTTCATCTTTTTATTTTGCTATGCGTTTTAGGGTTTGATCAGACCATAAATTGTCAGGATGTTTTATTTCTCGGCAGCTTTTTTGATAATACAATATTGAGTTTTCTCTCAATTTTTCCTATTGTTCTTGGTATTGATCATGTGAATCAACAAGACGATGCCTTGGTTTCTGGTATTTTCGTTCGATAATCAACATGTGTCAAGAAGGTTGAGTTTCCACGCATTTTTCCCTCGCAATTTCAACGTTTTGTTGCATTAGAATGTAATATCATACATCCTAATTAGGTCATAATAGGTCCTAAAATGTTGTAATAAGATCCCAAAATATTGTAAAGTAGATCCATAAATGTTTAACTTCTGAAACCAGATTTTGTTTTTTAAAATCAAAGTAGTTTTTACTAGAACATATCATCGAATTTTCAGCAATTTTTTCTTCAATTTCAGCATCAGGTCACAGTCAACACTCAACATCAATTGAGGAATAAAAAAGAAACCAGCAAGCAGACTTAATGTAGTACTTGTTAAGGAAAGTACACATTAATACATGGAAGGGCTTAAAAGGGTTTCCTTTAAATGTGAGCTACATCTGATAACTCCCAGATGTGCATGACCTTAATAACAACATAAGCTAAACAAAAAAAATAAAAAATAAAAAAGAGTTATGTATCCATAATAGCAGAAGACCAAATATGAAATAGTAGAAGAGCGACATCTAACCATTAATCCACAATATGTGGAGACTACTCCTAACAATATTCGGATCGAAACACCAAAGTAGTAAAATGACAATATGCGAAGACTACTCCTAACAATATTCGGATCGAAACACCAAAGTAGTAAGATGTTTCATGGGGTCGCACTGTGTTCATCATCATCTTCTTCATCACCATTGTCCTTCGGTTCTTGGTCAGCATTGACTAGCTTCTCTGGGGTCAAATAGCATCCGGTCATAGGATCTATTGGACGGGTGTCTCTGGGCCCGCCTTTGTGACCCATTGCCAGCATTGGTGGTGGGGGCAGCAAACCTGCTCTAAAGAGTAGGCACTGGACAGGATCTGAAGGCTGGGCACCAACTGATAACCAATACCTGCAGACACAGTATTAAACATACACATCTTTTTCTCATTTAGTTAAAACTTTGTGTACACAATCTGAAAATAGCTCTTCAAGATCGCCTAATGCAACTAACGAAAAGGTCATCATTTTCTTTCTTTAATTTATTCTGCCTATATATTTTGACATTTCTAATCACATCATATCTATAAACAAAAAAAGTCATTAAAATGCTCAATGATTCAAAAAGAGCAGGAAAAAATAATAATCAATTTTCACAAGCATTAATTAAAACTTCCTTGAAGACGTACAAACCTAAGATCCAGGTTTCAAACGAGTAAAAACCACTTTTGACCATCTATCCTTGTAAGTGTATCTTGAAACGAGCACGTATTCACACGTGTTTCAAGAGTTTTTGCCGCATTCCCTTACAACAGATGCTTCATGTGTTCTTGTACAACTATGGAAAAAAACAATTCAGAGGCTATGGATGTCCTCCTCACCGTCAGAGTTTTAATAACCATCATTTTGCCTTGTCATTTTTTAGAAACACCTATAACTAACAGAAATTCGAAGATAGAACTATGTATGAATTAGATATAAAGAGTGAATTCTTCATGGCTTTTCAAGTGCACTGATGATGACACGATGATAAACTGAACAAAGAAACTAAAAATATGATTAGCGGGAAAATAGCTGGAAGAATTAAAATAAAATTACTTCCAAGATTTGCAAGAACATTTTGATCTTTGATACAACTGACTCATTCAGCATGTCCAGAGAGAGAGAAAATTGGCAGAAGATTTTGATATAAGAGCCTGTACAGATAGGACATCACTTCTTAAATTCAAAAGAATGAAAAAGAACCACTTATTCTGATCAAAATACATCACATACATATTAAAGAACATTTGCAAACAGATCATAAAAATAGATAAGATAACCAATTACATATGCGTAAAGGAAAGTGCTGCAGATGAAATTAACATACTGCAACTTCTGAGTCCAGATCTTTGCTATTAACATCCTAGACATTATATAAAAATGAACTAAGTAAAAAATTATTGTTTTTCACCACTGACTAAATAGCTCCCTGAAATATACCATAGAAGCAATTCACTGGAAGAATCTATTCCCTATTTACGATGGTTCACAATTCAGGAATGGAAAAACCATACCACAATTTCTTTAAACTGATGGTTCACAATTCAGGAATGGAAAAACCAGCAAACAAGGAAAGTGAGAATTTATCAAAAATTGTTGGAACTAAAATAAATGAAAACAAAAAGAAACTAATCATAAATATCTACTTGATTCCCCTCATGTTTTAGCTATGTAGCACGGGTACGGATACGAGACACGGGTACGACATGATACGGGTACAGGGGTACAGAAAATCCTTAAAAATGTTGGGTACGAGTACAGCTAGGGTACGAAGAATAAATACTATTTTTTTAATAATAATATAATACTAATAAAAAACAAGTTCAAATAATCACATGACAAGAACCATAAGTGTTGTAACAAGATTGTTTAACCATTAAAGATCAACATTACAAATCCATCCATAGCAAGATTGTTTCACTATTACTAAATCATTCACAAGGACCATAAGCATAACAAGTTGCTATAATTAAACATCATTGCATCAACAATATCACTACCAAATCATAAAAACAAGAAGTCCAAACACAAGAAAAGAAAAGATTCATCCTAAAAAAGGGCACAAAACCACAATCCTAACAACAACAAAAAAGGCAAAAAAATCATTTACAAAAAAACCATCGTGCTGTATCGGTGCCGAACCCATGTCATGTCCTAGCCGCAAACTGATAAAAAGTTGAATTAAATAAGCAGACATGTGTTGGATACGTACCCTCATGTGTCGGTGTCCGAACCCGGTGGACACGAGCAGAGCCGCTCAACAAGGGCTCGAAGCTCGGCTCAATAAAGGCTAGGCTCGGAACACGATCGATTAAGGCTCGTGAGCAAGCTCATGAAAAAGCTCGTTAATAGGTTTGATAAAGAGTTTTTATAATGACTTATATATATTTGTTATAAAAACTATATAATTTTAGAGAAAATAAGACAAACCTCATAAATAGGCTTGATAAATGACTAATTTATCATTAAACTATATAGTTTTTAAGGGCGCGCGAAAAAGCTTGTTAAAAAGCTCATGAGAAAGCTCACGATCACTTAAAAGCTCAGCTCATTTGAGCTCGCGATGTGAAAAAGCTTGCGAGCAAGCTCGGCTCGTGTCCACCCCTTATATACCCGGTACGAGTACGGGGCAATCACTCCTAGATGTGATTCCAAGACCAGAATGAGAATGAATACCACACAGAAGAGTCAAGACCAGGCTCCCTAATGGAATGTTTAACCGATCCATTCTGGATCGACCGATTTGGTACGGAAGTTGTAACATGGGAAAACCAGGGAAAACACGACTTATTTGAATAACCCGGTGACCTACCAATTGTAGAAGTAGGATCTTTGGCAAGCAATAAGCACTTAAATAATACAATTCAAGTGTACCATCTTCTTCTCATTTCGAGGAAAAAGTGCGAAAGAAAAAGGAAACAACAGAGGGATCCGAATCGAACCTAAATGGGAATGTGATGTAACCTAGCTCTTCAAATGATTTCAACAAACACGTGGCGGGCAAAATAGTTGAGGCAGAAGTTCAATTAGAGAAGAGAGGGAGAAGAATAGATAAATAGATGAGAATATGTTCCAATCCAGGAACTAGAGAGATAGGACAGAAGAAGATATTCCAATCCAGGAACTACAGAGCAGAACAAGAAAAGAAAATTCTCAAAGAGAAATATGTATTTCATTCATCAAAGCTTCCTTTCTCAAATGGAGATTACAATCATTTATAGGACTAGGAAACTTGTCCACAAAGGAAAGTAAACTAAGGAAATAAAAAGAAACTAAGAAACTATAATAATGATAGAAATCTAATCCTATCATGTAAGGAAATAAATAGAAATTCGTTTTTCTCTTTCAATGCCTAATTTGACTCTGTATATGACTTGAAAATCAAATCTTATACTTCCCAAAACAAACCTAACCTATAAGGTAGCATATTAGAAGTCAAATTCCATCATTAAGGCCTAAAGCTAGCTAAAAGATAGAGAATAAAGCCTATGGAACTAAAAAACAAAAATTACAACTAAAATAAAAATACGTAAGAATTTTGTAGTTAATGCTGTCCTCTCCCCCACTTGAAAAGAACTTGTCTTCGAGTACACGTCGTAGTCTTGAAATCTTCCGCTCTAAGTGAATAGGTACATTGAATACAATCGTTTCTTCAGCTTCCTTGCATGATTATATTCACTCACCTGGAGCCTGAGGTTCCTTTTCTCTTGAAAATTTAATTTGTTCACAATATCCACCAAATAAGGATTGAAAAAGAAATCAAATCTTTCAACTCCAATAAAATCACAATCTTGTACAACCTTGGGGATTATGGGGCAACCCTCTTGAAAATCAAAACCACGACTTGACAATGCATGTCGATTTTCAATAACAGGCTTCTCGATAACAGGCACTTGAATGGAACCCAAGCTATCAACCGACTGTTTTGAAATTTCCACATCATTGCTATTCTTAACATCCTTTTTTCTCAACTTTTATAGCTAAAACATGACCTTTTTTAAAAAAAAAATTGGTGATGTAACACTCACATCCTCATCTTCAATTTTATTTTGTGTAACCCCAAAAACACATTCACAAGAGTCTTTATTATTTAGTTCAAGAGTAATTACCTCTTGTTGTAATGTATTCTCCTCATGCACCATAATAGAATCACGTATTGCCTTCGTTTTGTCTTCCACGGTTTTCCAATATTTCGTAGGCAAAAATCTTTGCATCATGACATTCATTATTACTGGCCATGAACAAATACGATTCTTGCCTTGACGTGTTCTATGCTTTGGTAATGAATCCCACCAATACATGGCTTTCCCTTCAAACTTACTCGAAGCATAATAACAATCAAATCCTTCTCCAAGTCTTAAATTTTCAATACAAGCATCTAGATCATGTATCCAATAATAAAAGTCCTCAAAACAAAACTCACCGTTAAAATTAAGAAGAATTCTATAATTAATTAAAACTTGTTCATCGGAATCACCATTGACTTCGAATACAAGAAAGTTTGCAAAGTTTTCATCAATGTAATTTTTCTTTTCTTTCATCTTTTTTCATTCACCAACCAAACAGTCCTTCAAATTTCCCAAAAACTGTTCATCAAACCCACACACATTCACTAAGGCTCTGATACCAAACTGATGTAACCTGGCTCTTCAAATGATTTCATCAAACATGTGGCAGGCAAAATAGTTGAGGTAGAAGTTCAATTAGAGAAGAGAGGGAGAAGAATAGATAAGTAGAGGAGAATAGGTTCCAATCCAGGAACTAGAGAGGTAGGATAGAAGAAGATGTTCCAATCCAGGAACAACATAGCAAAACAAGAAAAGAAAATTCTCTAAGACAAATATGTATTTCATTCATCAAAAGCTTCATTTCTCAAATGGAGATTACAATCATTTATAGGACTAGGAAACTTGTCCACAAAGAAAAGTAAACTAAGGAAATTAAAAGAAACTAAGAAACTATAATAATGCTAGAAATCTAATCCTATCATATAAGGAAATAAACAGAAATTCATTTTTCTTTTTCAATGCCTAATTAGACTCTCTATATGACTTGAAAATCAAATCTTATACTTCCTAAAACAAACCTAACCTATAAGGTAACATATTAGAAGTCAAATTCCATCATCAAAGGCCTAAAGCTAGCTAAAGGATAGAAAATAAAACCTATGGAACAAAAAACGAAAATTACAACTAAAATAAAAATACGTAAGAATTTTGTAGTTAAAGCAGTCCTCTTGTCCTACAACAGAATGACATGAAAAGTCTTTTTCAAAACCTAACATTAAGGGCATTACGACGATATGTAGGAAAAAACCGGTTTAAATTAAAGTTTTAAACCCGCAGTGGAAAAGTTAAGTTATAAAAACTTATTGGTATGCCCGGATCTACTACTCACTAATTCTATAGATGCGCACAAGAGGGGACAAGATTATACCTTTGTGTCTTGAACCTAATTCTGATATCTTAAACCTTGGTGATACAGTAGCCTCCACTAGGTTGTCTTCACCCTTATGTCTCCTGCGGATGCCTGCCGGAAAGACTACAGATGGTGGGATCTCTAATATAGAGGATAGGAAGGTTTAGGAAGACTAAAACAGTTTCTGCAGCGTCTGGTTAATAAAAATGACGAACTCACTTTCCAGAACGTAGCTGCCCTATTTATAGATTCCATAACCGACCTAGACTTCGAGCGATCGAAGATCTTCGATCGATCGAACCTTCAATCGATCGAACCATTCTCGATCGATCGAGACTGCCAAGACTTCAATCGATCAAACATACTTCAATCGATCGAACTTGTCTTGACAACTTCCTCATGTGTCTTTCCAAGTATCCTGGCGGAGCTAAGAGTGAGACCTCCTAGGCTCTTTATTGTTGGCTCAGACCAGTTTGTTAATTACCGTGACCAAACTCTTTGATCAGCAAACTAACTGACTGGTCAGTTAACGTTTACTCCACTATAAAACGTTAACTGAACTCCAACGCAAAAGAACATATCCGAAGCGATAACTAGACTTGTATGGTGTACTAATGTCCCTCTACCTTTAGCATTCGTAATCATATTCAGGTAGTCGGATAATTGTTACTGTCAACCTGAAACATGATTACTTCTTGTATTCCTTGAGTCCCATTCACCTCTCATGATTACCAAACATGTTGATAACTCTTATCAACAAGACTGCAGTACTCAGTAATCGACTTGGTGACATTCACAAGGGAATGCTTACTCCGAAATAGAGGGTAGATTCTGTCTTGACAATATATGTTCACAACCCTATGAACATGACATACCCAAGATACCCAGGTGTTGATCTTCTATAGACCTCGCTGATTGGTAAGTCAAAGCAGCCATATCCACAGTCTGTGTTCATAATCATCTCAAGATTGAGAACACGTCCATTATACAAGTTATGAGTTCCTATCGACTGATTGACAGTCTTGAGTGTCAATAGGAAAGCTCAGGTCCGTCAATGCACTATAAGCACTAGCATATTAACTAAGAGTTATACTCTAGTGATTGAGATTAATCAGTCCATCCTATGGTAGTTAATCATGCTACAGTGTAAACCATATGAGATATCCAGTCTTATCATCCACTGTGACAAAGTAAAAAGTAACAAAGAATAGTAATTCATATCTTACTTGTATGTATCTCATACATACACGTATTACTTACTATGATACTTAAGGATAACAATTATCTCATGAAAGAAACATACATAACTTAATGTAAAGCTGATATCCATATATTAAAATGTCAATGTCTCATATATAAAGTAATGGTTTGAGGGCACAAACCCAACAAACTCCCACTTGCTCTCACAACCATACAGGATTACATCTGAGACCTAGACTATCTAGATGACGATCAAAGACCTTCTGTGGCAAGGCCTTTGTAAACGGATCAGTAAGATTATCAACGGTGGCAATCTTGGTGACAGTCACATCTCCACGTTGAATAATATCTCGGATAAGATGATATTTCCGCTCTACGTGCTTCCCCTTTTTGTGATTCCTTGGCTCCTTGGACTGAGCCACTGCCCCACTATTATCACAATAAAGCGTAATAGGTGACAGCGACGCTGGTACCACCTCGAGCTCCATAAGGAACTTCTTGAGCCAAACAGCTTCCTTTGCAGCTTCACAAGCAGCCACATACTCAGCTTCTGTAGTTTAGTCTGCAATACATTTCTGCTTAATGCTCCTCCAACTAACAGCACCACCTCCCAAGGTAAAGAGATGTCCGGATGTTGACTTCCTCAGATCTTTATCTGACATAAAGTCCGAGTCAGTATATCCTACTGGAATTAACTCACTACCGCTGTACATAAGCATGTAATCTTTAGTTCTTCTTAAGTACTTAAGAATGTGCTTAACAGCTGTCTAGTGCTCTGGACTCGAATTCGATTGATACATGCTAACCATGCCAATGGCAAAACAGATATCTGGTCTAGTGCATGATCGGGAGAGAACAAATCCTATTTATATGTCTTAATTTACGCTTGTTAGTACCTTTTTATCCTGTTTTTGTATATTTTTACTTCGTTTTCTATTTTCTGACAGGTTTTGGAAGAAATCAAGTAAACCAAGTTAAATGGGGTGAAAAAGCAGAGCAAAAGAAGCAAGAAAATCCACATCGCGCGCGCGGCCCGCTCGCGCAAAAGTCCCGAAATCGCTCGCGCGATCCGCGCGCGTGACCTTCCCAATATCGCGCTCGCGCGGCCCACTCGCGCGACCTATGCAAAAATGGAACTTGCGTATTTCACTCTACTGATGATTCCTACGCGAACGAAACTACCTAATTGCGTCCAGATTGAAAAAATATAGCAGTTTTAGTGCGTTTCGGGTTAGGAAAGCTTCCAAAACTTGTTGTAAATCTATATATACCCTATTTTACTTCAATTTAAGGGTTGACAATTATTATACACAGAGTATACAACCACACTTTCAGCCATTGAAGGGGAGAAGCAAGGAGAAGAAGAAGAAGACCAAGGATTTCCATGGCCTCCTCCATCAACCTCTTGCCAATCTTCAATTCTATGGACAACTAAACCTAGATCTAGGGTTTCAATGAAACCCTAGCCAAGTAATAGGGTGTATTTTATGTTTTTATTTTAGTTTTATTATGTATGGATGACAGTTACATGTTTCGAGGATTTTTATAAATAAATCGTCCTTTTATTGATTAAATCGTTACTTTCAAAGTTTACTCTTGTCTTAGATCTATTTTGATGGTAGTGTGCTCAATGATCTATGCTTGCTGTGCTTGTTTAGATTATTTACATGTAATGGTGCTTAAATTGAATTGTGCTGTCAAGTATCCGAATAGTGCATGCCTAGATTAGACGGATTATACCACAACCCTAGTTTAGTGTGGGATAATTCGTGCTAACCGAAGATGGATTATGTTGGTGCTTGAACCATAGTTATTTTCTTGACGGAGGAATTGGGCTTGTATCTACAATTCCCCATTATCATCCAACTTAATAATCTAATTGAATGCATAAATATTCCTATTATGAAGCTAGTGGTGGATTTGCAATCCTAGGTTCCTTTAAACATATTTATAAAAACACTTTTAAGTCGCTTTCATAATTTAGATTTAATTTCATTAGTTTCATTAGTTTAATTAAAATCAAGTAAAAATCTATTTTTCTTAATTAATTAGATTTAGGTTTTTAAAATTAAAGTGTGTAGTATTCAATCTCTGTGGGTTCGACCTTTACTTCCACACTACAAATCTTTTGAAAGTAAAGCACAAATAAGCATACTTTTATTTCTTGATTTTGACAACATCAATTTTTGGCGCCGTTGCTGGGGATTGCAAATTACTACCTTTAGTTTTAGAATCTTAGTTTAGTTAATTCGTAAATATTAGATTAGGTTTTCTTTTTCTTATTTTTTGTTTTATTTTGAGTCACTAACTTTTTATTTTATTTTATAGTTTCTCGAGTCGTCAAAATTCTAACGTTTCTGGGAGGAATAGCTTAGCACATCAAAGGAGCTTACGCGAAAACATATAAAATAAACTAAAATAAATTGCTTCTTGTGAAACGCGCTTTAAACCACTGTAAGTCAGGGCGCTGTGACGCACTATTTGCATTAGTTTAGGGTTAATTGCACTGCATTAGCTAGGACACCCAGGGCGCTGGGAATTGACGTGGTCACTGCATTACAGGATAATTTACATGCATCACAGTAGTTGAGTGCTTGTTATCTTAGTTGCGTGATTGCTATTTGTTTTTTATTATTATTTGAGTCAGTTTTTGTTTTTAGTTTATTTTCTTTTAGTTTATGTTTGGTACACGCTCAAGTAAACCGGAATTAAAACCTTACGATCTTGAACTTGAACGTACATTAAGAATTAACAAGTATTCAAACATAACTTCTAGAACTAGGTTAAATATAGACGACGAATGAACTCCGAAACCATCGTCGTTGTTTGAGTCCGAAATACATAGTACCCTTAAAAACCTAAAGAAACCACGTTTTATTAATGTAGAACCTATTCCAATGGCCGACATTGGAAATAATCAAAACAATGGAAATAACAATAATAATCCTAATATACCGCCACCTCCTCCACTTAAGATTATTTTATTCCTATGACTTACACGCCACAGGCTGGTATCGAATTACCTGAGGCGACAACATCTCACTTTGAGATAAAGTCGTCTACCATCTCGCTACTTCCTTCTTTCCATGGCCGTTTAAATGAAGATCCATATCAACACTTAGGAGATTTTCAAGATATATGCTCTACTTTAAAAATCCAACATTTCACTGATGATGAATTAAAACTGCGTCTATTCACATTCTCTTTAAAGGATAAAGCGAAGTATTGGCTTCAATCACTTGAGCCAAACACAATTAAATCATGGGAAGCCTTACACAACAAATTTTTACAAAAGTTTTTCCCAATCACAAGAACTAATCAAATAAGAAAATCGATAACAAATTTTGTGATGCAAGATGGGGAAACACTTTATGACACATGGGAAAATTTTAAAGAATTATTACGCTCGTGTCCACATCATCAGGTTCCTAAGTGGCAGTTGGTACAGGTTTTCTACGAGGGACTTATTCCCTCTATCCGTAATACCGTCGATGCCGTTTGTGCGGGTACCTTCCTACACAAAAGCGCCGATGAGGCCTGGAAGATTTTTGAAACATTAAGCGAGAACTCGATGCATCAGGCTGTGTCGGTACGTTCTGAGGGGTATCATCTGCAACCCAAACGTGAGGTAAAGTTTGAGTCAAGTCACTCAATAGAATTTTAGGAATTATCTAAAAAACTTGACCGACTTTTAACAATGAACCAAACGACAGCCCCACTCGCTCATGAAGAGTTCAGCGGAAAAAAAAATAAGAATAAAATCTATACATCCTTTGGTCAGAGTAACTAAAACAATCCCAGTACTCAATATACAATACATGTTACAATAATCCAAATACGGCCCACAATGCCTAAAATAAATAAATAAATAAAAATACAACCAAATACAAACTACACTTCTACACAACTGCAACTCCAAGACATCAAAAGCTCCACAGGAAATGTCCAAATACTAAACCTGCACAAGTGCATTCAACTACGTTTCATATAGAAACACCCCCGAATGCATAACACACTCGGGTCAGTCACATGACTGGTATGAGTTAAACAAAACAACAAGTCTTAGGGATCCAACTTGAACCCGTAGACAACAAATTACACTACAACACTCTTGGGTCAACACAGGTAGTTCCACACACATATCTGGACAATAGAGTAGTTTCCATTTATGTGGTGGCAAATAGTTTCTTGCCCAAAATCCAAAGTTACTACGAATTTCATACTTACCCATTTACTTATGGTGAGCCAAACCTGTAAAACGTCAGTGGGCCCACCATCCTGCAAATTGAATGATCATAGACCAAGCAAACAATTCCGCATACCAACCGTCAACATTCTAACTCCAAACGTCGCATTTATTATCTCACGCTTATCAGTCTTATGAAATAATCCATTTTCATTATTTATTAGCAATAGATTTATCTTTGTGTTCCCTAGGTTCACCCCTTGGCCACCCTCCAGGGTACACCCCACACATATATCCCATGTGTACCCGGACATACTACCAACACCCACTCCGGTGCCAGTTTGGTTGGGGTATCAACCAAACCAGGTATACACAACGGACGGCTGGTCAATATGTCAAGACGTCTATACAATATAAGCCGAGCATAAGGCTTAGGCCAGCTTGATCACGAAGCCACTGGCAAAAGGGTACACTCAGCAAGTCGAGCTACCAAAAACAATAACACAACAACGGGGAGCAGTGAACACTAAAGAACTATGTTGCAATTATCTCTTATCGTTCGTATTATCCCCAATAATTGTGAATTTCGCGTTTATCACATAGTTCCGTCTTATCATCCAATCACATCTCTAACTTTTAGATGTATTCCAATTTCTTACAATGAAGGGTTTTATCAATTAACCCATAACAATCTTCCCTCAAAAATTTCCAATCAAATTACAACATCCCCAATATACTATTCAACGTATCTAATTTACTCATTTTTCTCAAAATGACCACACAATAAGGTCAGTTATTTCAGGTATAATAACTTCAAACCAACATTCAATATCTGCCTACGTGAAACCCATAATAAAAATTCAAATTCTCATATAGTAAAATATTATAACAATCGTTCCACAATATTTTCATCGGACTCAACGTTAATGACTATTACCCATTTTTTTATAGCTCAACATTATATGAGAATTCATGCATTTTCGTAATTTTCATTAAGTCATATGAACGAATAAAAAAAAAACACAACGAATCATATTTCTCCAATTTCGTATATTTTAATATACTAAAAACTGCTACTGAAATCTTCAATTTCTGCCCAAACGGTGCAGAATCATGAAAAATACCATTAGACGAAAAGTGTGCAGAATCGCGTTTCCTACAGTCCACCGCGGACAGAATTCCATAAATATAAGTCATGGTTTTATAATATTTTTTCAAAATTTCTGCCACTGTTAAAATAAAAATAAAACGAATTTTATATTATTTATTCATTATCAAAATTATTCCCCTTTGTGTATTCATCAAATTAACTATCCACATGATCTATCCAAGTACACCGAGATCACAATCATAAAATCACACGAAGAAAATAAATATTTATATCATTCAATAATAACGAATGGGGATCCACACACAATTTAACACCAACCACAAAATTAATAAGAACTATTTGGATTCTGTTGCACACACACACACACATATATATATATATACATACGTGTATATATATATACCCAAATATAAATTTTAACTCACCTAGTTGATCACAAATCAACCACCACGAATGCTTCGCAATTCCCCACGTGCCCACGAACCCGAGATCATTCTCCTTTCTTCTTCTTCTTCTTCTTCCCTCTCTCTCTCTCTCTCTCTCTCTCTCACACACACACACACATACACACACAACACATGTCTGTTCTCTCTTTGGGTGGCTAGGGTTAATGATATAAGTATATATGTATTACACACATAGTATACTATATACATGCACAACCTATACAAATAACTCATATATACATATCAAAATCCCGTTTTTTGTCTAATGGGCTCACAAAAGAGACTCACGTGGGCCCAAAATGCAGTACAAAGTGTTAAAATGAGTAGCCCAATGGGTACCCATGACCCCGGTACTAAGTTTTAATGTTAATTACATTATTTAACACATTTGCGGGCCTATAAACACTATATAACAAAAATGCATATCAACTCTTCACTTTTTTTTTTTTAACAAATATAAATTAATAAAATATAACTCTCAAACTAAACGCGCTCACTAATGATTTAATTGATACGTCCACCAAACACTTAAATTTTTTTCAAACACATGTCTTACATAGGTACACTCATATAACATTGCTAATTGAAATTTCAATAAAAATATTATTTAAACACTTACAAATTTTCGGGTTGTTACATTCTAGCCTCCTTAAAGAAATTTCGTCCCGAAATTTGGGGTACAACAAATACAGATAATTAATATGCATGATGTTAAACATACAATGAAAGCAATCCGACATCGAAGTGTCACTATCGTTTAACTCTCGACAGTAATGAGACCTGGTACATCGAGCGAATAATCCAAACAAGGAAACACTCATGTATATACCCATAGTCTCATATAGTCGCTTGTTAAATTTTAAGAGACACACAAGACACAACACCAGTAAGGTAAAGCACATAATTTCACATAAAGCACTTGATATTAACCATTTATTAAAAGCAACAATTGATTAATTTCACAAAGATATGACTACGTGTATGCACATGTTCCCCTCTTACTGTGTCTCGCACAACACTTCATCGGGATATCCAATACTTACTCACCGCTCCAACCACATCTGAGAAATATTTACTGGCACTGAAGAGAAATATATCCTTGTCTGGTAATAATCAGAATATAATCATAAATCAAGAAAATCTGTAATAATAGACGGTTGTACAGAACACCCATAGAGAATATGGCAGATTCGCCGATAGTATAAGAAGTCCAAATGCCCAATAAACGAAGTCCAATAATCAACTCAGTAGATAATAAAAGGGACAATAGAAATCCTGCTGATAAAATAATAAGTCTTCTGAGAATAAGAGAATCCCGATACTCCAATAGAATAATACCCTTCTGAATGTTAAGTTGATGCTGCCAGATAATAATAACTCGAAGAAGATATTCCAGTACTACTCCTGAACTCAATCGCCTGACGAAGAAAATTACATCTCCCCTCTACTATTTCATCCCATGACAATTAAAATGATGCATGCTCTACTAATCAATATTAAATAACGTTACCAATACTCCTAATATGGTATACATTTAAAATCAACTAAATTTTTTTTTAATATATATATATATATATATTTTTAATAATAGGTACACATCTGTAGTTAACTTTTACATAAGTAAACACATAGACACACATGACCCGAACCTAATAAATCGCAAACCTATAACTCTGACCAACTCCTTACTCCACATTCCGAGGATCACCTAGACTCGCTAAGCTAACCTTAAGCTTTGATACCAAACTGTCACACCCCGATTTTTGAACAACCAAATATTCAATCCAGAGCCTGTATCCGGACTAATATTCAATTACCAAAAATCACGAGAGTGACACCCTCACACAAGCTAAATGATAATTTATTAAAAACAGTATTTAATACTCCTTAAATAAAGACATGTGATCTTGTGTTTTAAAAAAAACTCTTTATTAATAAACCGGTATTCCCAAACATCCATTTCATTATAAAAGAACTAAAGTTCCATTATAAATATTATATCACTTTTCAATTTTAAAAAAAAATATATCATTTTCATAAATAAAATGTCCACATACAGAGTTCAGCGGAAAAAAAAAAAAGAATAAAATCTATACATCCTTTGGTCAGAGTAACTAAAACGTTCCCAGTACTCAATATACAATACATGTTACAATAATCCAAATACGGCCCACAATGCCTAAAATAAATAAATAAATAAAAATACAACCAAATACAAACTACACTTCTACACAACTGCAACTCCAAGACATCAAAAGCTCCACAGGAAATGTCCAAATACTAAACCTGCACAAGTGCATTCAACTACGTTTCATATAGAAACGCCCCCGAATGCATAACACACTCGGGTCAGTCACATGACTGGTATGAGTTAAACAAAACAACAAGTCTTAGGGATCCAACTTGAACCCGTAGACAACAAATTACACTACAACACTCTTGGGTCAACACAGGTAGTTCCACACACATATCTGGACAATAGAGTAGTTTCCATTTATGTGGTGGCAAATAGTTTCTTGCCCAAAATCCAAAGTTACTACGAATTTCATACTTACCCATTTACTTATGGTGAGCCAAACCTGTAAAACGTTAGTGGGCCCACCATCCTGCAAATTGAATGATCATAGACCAAGCAAACAATTCCGCATACCAACCGTCAACATTCTAACTCCAAACGTCGCTTTTATTATCTCACGCTTATCAGTCTTATGAAATAATCCATTTTCATTATTTATTAGCATTAGATTTATCTTTGTGTTCCCTAGGTTCACCCCTTGGCCACCCTCCATGGTACAGCCCACACATATATCCCATGTGTGCCCGGACATACTACCAACACCCACTCTGGTGCCAGTTTGGTTGGGGTATCAACCAAACCAGGTATACACAACGGACGACTGGTCAATATGTCAAGACGTCTATACAATATAAGCCGAGCATAAGGCTTAGGCCAGCTTGATCACGAAGCCACTGGCAAAAGGGTACACTCAGCAAGTCGAGCTACCAAAAACAATAACACAACAACGGGGAGCGGTGAACACTAAAGAACTATGTTGCAATTATCTCTTATCGTTCGTATTATCCCCAATAATTGTGAATTTCGCGTTTATCACATAGTTTCGTCTTATCATCCAATCACATCTCTAACTTTTAGATGCATTCCAATTTCTTACAATGAAGGGTTTTATCAATTAACCCATAACAATCTTCCCTCAAAAATTTCCAATCAAATTACAACATCCCCAATATACTATTCAACGTATCTAATTTACTCATTTTTCTCAAAATGACCACACAATAAGGTCAGTTATTTCAGGTATAATAACTTCAAACCAACATTCAATATCCGCCTACGTGAAACCCATAATAAAAATTCAAATTCTCATATAGTAAAATATTATAACAATCGTTCCACAATATTTTCATCGGACTCAACGTTAATGACTATTACCCATTTTTTTATAGCTCAACATTATATGAGAATTCATGCATTTCCGTAATTTTCATTAAGTCATATGAACGAATAAAAAAAAAACACAACGAATCATATTTCTCCAATTTCGTACATTTTAATATACTAAAAACTGCTACTGAAATCTTCAATTTCTGCCCAAACGGTGCAGAATCATGAAAAATACCATTAGACGAAAAGTGTGCAGAATCGTGTTTCCTACAGGCCAACGCGAACAGAATTCCATAAATCTAAGTCATGATTTTATAATATTTTTTCACAATTTCTGCCACTGTTAAAATAAAAATAAAACAAATTTTCTATTATTTATTCATTATCAAAATTATTCCCCTTTGTGTATTCATCAAATTAACTATCCACATGATCTATCCAAGTACACCGAGATCTCAATCATAAAATCACACGAAGAAAATAAATATTTATATCATTCAATAATAACGAATGGGGATCCACACACAATTTAACACCAACCACAAAATTAATAAGAACTATTTGGATTCTCTTGCACACACACACACACATATATATATATACATACGTGTATATATATACCCAAATATAAATTTTAACTCACCTAGTTGATCACAAATCAACCACCACGAATGCTTCACAATTCCCCACGTGCCCACGAACCCGAGATCATTCTCCTTTCTTCTTCTTCTTCTTCTTCCCTCTCTCTCTCTCTCTCTCTCTCACACACACACACACACACATACACACACAACACATGTCTGTTCTCTCTTTGGGTGGCTAGGGTTAATGATATAAGTATATATGTATTACACACATAGTATACTATATACATGCACAACCTATACAAATAACTCATATATACATATCAAAATCCCGTTTTTTGTCTAATGGGCTCACAAAAGAGACTCATGTGGGCCCAAAATGCAGTACAAAGTGTTAAAATGAGTAGCCCAATGGGTACCCATGACCCCGGTACTAAGTTTTAATGTTAATTACATTATTTAACACATTTGCGGGCCTATAAACACTATATAACAAAAATGCATATCAACTCTTCACTTTTTTTTTTTTAACAAATATAAATTAATAAAATATAACTCTCAAACTAAACGCGCTCACTCATGATTTAATTGATACGTCCACCAAACACTTAAATTTTTTTCAAACACATGTCTTACATAGGTACACTCATATAACATTGCTAATTGAAATTTCAATAAAAATATTATTTAAACACTTACAAATTTTCGGGTTGTTACACAAGCACAAATAGTGCACTCACACACATAATCCATTGCGAAGCATGAATCCCAAATGGGACAACTAGCTACTAAGTGAGTCATAGAAATGAGGGGACGTTGCCTAGTCAAACAATTCAAAACCCTAAGGGACACTACGAGGTTAAGGGGTCGAATGA
This sequence comes from Hydrangea macrophylla, assembly GCA_033977485.1. NCBI lineage: Eukaryota > Viridiplantae > Streptophyta > Magnoliopsida > Cornales > Hydrangeaceae > Hydrangea > Hydrangea macrophylla. Next base: position 7,633,822 of record CM066992.1, on the reverse strand, counting down.
GCAAGTAAACACCGTCTCAACTAGGTTGACTACACGAGAGGAAGAGGTGATAGAAATTCCGAATGAGAATGTGATAGATATGAACATCAACTCTAATACGAAGAAGGGTGAGGACGTGAGCCAAAATAAGAAAGAAAAAGAAACGGCCCTGACTAATCATATACCGAAATTGCCCTTTCCACCAAACGTGGATGAACCATCATATTTTCCAAAGAAAGGGTCAAAGGTTGAAGATATACTCGAGGTGTTTAAACAAGTAAAAATCAATATTCCATTCCTCGATACTATAAAATAAATTCCCGCTTACGCTAAATGTTCTAAAAAACGTAAATTGCGTAGTCATACTCCGAAAAAGGCCTTTCTCACGAAAAAAGTAAGTTCTATTTTTCAACACTCACCTCCAAAGTATAAGGATCCTGGTACGCCAACTATTTCATGTGTCATAGGTGACACTGTCATCCATAGGGCTAGTGACACTGTCATCCATAGGGCTCTCCTTGACTTAGGTGCGAGTGTTAATCTCTTACCTTATCACGTCTATAAACAACTAGGACTGGGTGAACTTAAACCTACGGCTGCTACTATTCAATTAGCGGATCGTTCCGTCAAAGTACCTAGAGGAATCGTCGAGGACGTCTTAGTTAAAGTTGATCAATGTTTTTATCCCGTCGATTTTATGGTCCTTGATACCGAACCTGTCCTAGATGCTAGGAAGCATACCCCTGTTATTCTTGGTCGTCCATTCTTAGCCACCGCTAATGCGCATGTCAATTGTAGAACGGGGGTGATAAAAGTGTCATTCGGGAATTTGAACTTAAAATTAAACGTGTTTAACGCTGTCGATCAACCTCCCAAAGACGATGATTATCTATGCATAGAGGGTAGTGAGGTTAAACGACCAATTGAACCTACTAATATACTAAATTTGAGTGAGGAGAATAATATATTGAGTAATGAGCGGATGAATCCTAATAACTCAGATCCTAAAATTGAATTTACTCGGAAGGTACGAAATCGATTTGACCATAATCAGGATGAACCGTTGAATGAATTAATACAAAGCGATATACTTTCTGCTTACCACCGGGCTCTTCCTGATATCCTAAGAGTTACAAAGTCTGAGTTTCAGCCTCCATGAGTCTTGTGCTAGAAAGGTCTAGCTGAAGACGTAAAAGATAGCGCTTCTTGGGAGGCAACCCAAGCTTTAATTCATTTGTTTTAATGATTTTTGACTATTTTTGGATCGTTTTGGTCTGTTTTGAGTTTTCTGGACAGGTTTGGGGGTTGGAGTAAAGTTATGTTTAATTTATATACATAAAATAAGTGAGCCAAGAGAAAATATCCTTCTCGCGCGCGCGGCCCGCTCGCTTGAGACGTCGCTCGCGCGAGAATGTGTCTTAGTGAATTTTTTGTTTACTTTTTGTTTATAAGCTCTCAGGTTCTGCTCGCGCCTGAAATCGCGGGCGCGAGGGATCTCGCTGGCACGAGTTAAAAAAAATTAGGATTCGCGCGCGCGACGGCCGCTCGCGCGGACCGCTCGCGCGATTCCCCATTTGCCTAATTTTTTTTCTTTTGTTTTCTATATCCTTCTCTCCACGCCTGTTCTGATAGTTTTTACTTTTCTGTTTTTGTTTCTTAGGTACTTTTAGATCAATTCATGTGTTGTTTTCCTGTTTATAGTTATATTTTATTTTCTTTTATAGTTATTATCTTTTTGTTTTCATAATTTTGTTCGGTCTTATAGTTTATTTCATTTCGTTTAGTTTAGTTATAATTCTTTTAGCTGCTTTTATTATTTTGTTTGTTTGTTTTCTTTTATCAAGAAGTAACAGGTAACATTGAACTTTATATTCTTTTGTGTTCACCTGTTCTATGCTTGTCAAGATCGAGGTAATATCGTTCCTTTTTTACGTACTCTCCTTTCTTTCGTTTTATTGTTTCATTAGGGACAATGAAAGGTTTAGGTTTGGGGGTATGCACACGCATGCACATTATACTGTACTGCAATTTTTTCAAAATTTTTCGATACTTGTGCTTAAATAAACGATATTATCAATGTTTTTGTAATCTTGAATTCGATACTTCTTGTTATGTAACTATGATTGTGATAGAGTGGTAAACAAGAGAAGATGTAATTAAACAGTTGCTAAAGTCATGATATGATGATTTAGGTCATGTATCATTTGAATCGTAGTTTTATATCATAGTTTTGCACACAAACTTATGCACTACACGTAGTCGCTTGAATACATGTCTGATGTGAACTATAATATGATTCGGATTTCTAGATAACACAAGGTGGAGACGAAACCCGGTGAGCTTTTGAGCCTATCTTTTCTTTATTAAGGGTTATAAATACATCTTGTGTTTGTCAAATTTCACTTGAAATAGCGCATTAACTTGTTGTTTAGTCTCATTATTCTTGTTTTGGTTGATAGTCAAGTAAAGTATTTGCTACCATGCTAAATAATCATCCGTCGTAAATGTTGATGAACCATATAACCATAGGACATGATTTTAGGCCTTCTTTCTTTGCTACTCACCGATAAATGATAAATTTTCTTAGTTCGCCCTTTGAGCCATTAAATTGCCCTTTTTCTTCAATTACATTATCCTGTTTTTGCTCCAACTTGACCAACTTGGAGTTCACCACTGAAAGATTCGTCACCTTTTAGTGTTGATAAGGCGATGGTTGATTGGGAAGAAGAAGATAAGGTGTTATTGGGGTAGTTGCTTAGAAATCAATGAATAATCATCCGATAAGCAAGAAAAAAAGGGGAAAAGATTGAAGAGATTGAAAAAAAAAAAAGAGAAAGAAAAAAGGTTGGAAAGAAGAAGAAAAGAAAAAAAGAGGAGAAAAAATTGAAAAGAAAAATGTATGAAAAAGTATGAAAAGATGAAAGTTGGTAGAAGAGACGAATGAAAGAAATCGAACATGCCTTACAATGCCATTCTGAAAACTACCTAATGAGTCCTTTCTATCCTTTTTCATTACCAGAGTCACATTACAACCTTTGAAAAGTCCTATTTGATCCTAGGAAACATGGTTTGGATATGTAAACGATGGGAAGGGGATTAACACATGGTAATGATTAAGTTTTCTTGATTGATTGGCATCCTATTCATGAGACTACTGTTCTTTCGTGTCATGCGTCTTTTCTGAGTTATATGTGAGCGGTTTCTTGCTTTGAAAATATATTTCCTTTACTCACATATTTTAGAAAAATTACACATGTTTCTGAGTGTTTCATTTGAGAGTGTAATTCATTGTGAGATTTGTAGTCGAAGCATAGTTTGATGGTTATCCGAGTTATATTCCAAGTTCATGACATGCGCGTGTTCATTTAACTACCATATCACACACGTGCAATTTTATGAGAAACTCTATTGATTTATACGTTTCATGTGCTTAGGATTGTGTTTCATGATTTAGGTGGACGTTTGATTGCGTTTCTTCTTGTTCGTTCTTTTATTTCAAATCATTGTTGTATGATAAGGAGTATTGAATGTTGTTGTTCGTTTTAATAAAAATTTTCTTTACAAGTTAATAAAAATGGTTGTGGGTAACTTGTTGACGAGAACCCTCACGAGACTTCACTCGTCCGACTAGGGACACCTAGGGGTTTAAAAGGCTTGTAGCATACGCTAAATGCAATCGCGATCCATATGAAAATGGAGTAGTATTTTGTTAGTAGTTTAGTTTTTATTTTAGTTTTGCTCGAGGACTAGCAAAATGTAGGTTTGGGGGTGTGATCGGGAGAGAACAAATCCTATTTATGTGTCTTAATTTAGGCTTGTTAGTATCTATTTATCCTATTTTTGTATATTTTTACTTCGTTTTCTATTTTCTGACTGGTTTTGGAAGAAATCAAGTAAACCAAGTTAAATGGGGTGAAAAAGCAGAGCAAAAGAAGCAAGAAAATCCACATCGCGCGCGCGGCCCGCTCGCGCGAAAGTCCCGAAATTGCTCGCGCGATCCGCGTGCGCGACCTTCCCAATATCGCACTCGCGCGGCCCGCTCACGCGACCTATGCAAAAATGGAACTTGCGTATTTCACTCTACTGATGATTCCTACGCGAACAAAACTGCCTAATTGCGTCCAGATTGCAAAATATAGCAGTTTTAGTGCGTTTCGGGTTAGGAAAGCTTCCAAAACTTGTTGTAAATCTATATATACCCTATTTTACTTCAATTTAAGGGTTGACAATTATTATACACAGAGTATACAATCACACTTTCAGCCATTGAAGGGAGAGAAGCAAGGAGAAGAAGAAGAAGACCAAGGATTTCCATGGCCTCCTCCATCAACCTCTTGCCAATCTTCAATTCTATGGACAACTAAACCTAGATCTAGGGTTTCAATGAAACCCTAGCCAAGTAATAGGGTGTATTTTATGTTTTTATTTTAGTTTTATTATGTATGGATGACAGTTACATGTTTCGAGGATTTTTATAAATAAATCGTACTTTTATTGATTAAATCGTTACTTTCAAAATTTACTCTTGTCTTAGATCTATTTTGATGGTAGTGTGCTCAATGATCTATGCTTACTGTGCTTGTTTAGATTATTTACGTGTAATGGTGCTTAAATTGAATTGTGCTATCAAGTATCCGAATAGTCCATGCCTAGATTAGACGGATTATACCACAACCCTAGTTTAGTGTGGGATAATTCGTGCTAACCGAAGATGGATTATGTTGGTGCTTGAACCATAGTTATTTTCTTGACGGAGGAATTGGGCTTGTATCTACAATTCCCCATTATCCTCCAACTTAATAATCTAATTGAATGCATAAATATTCCTATTATGAAGCTAGTGGTGGATTTGCAATCCTAGGTTCCTTTAAACATATTTATAAAAACACTTTTAAGTCGCTTTCATAATTTAGATTTAATTTAGTTTAATTAAAATCAAGTAAAAATTTGTTTTTCTTAATTAATTAGATTTAGGTTTTAAAATTAAAGTGTGTAGTATTCAATCTCTGTGGGTTTGACCTTTACTTCCACACTATAAATCTTTTGAAAGTAAAGCACAAATAAGCATACTTTTATATCTTGATTTTGACAACATCAGTGCATAACATCACATACATGAGACTTCCAACTGCCGAAGCATATGGAACTCCTGTCATGCGATTCCTCTCCTCCTGTGTCTTAGGACACTGGTCCTTGGAGAATGCTAAACCATGCCTGAAAGGTAACAAACCTTTCTTTGAATTATCCATTGAAAACCTAGTTAGCACCTTATCGATATAACCAGCTTGAGACAATCCCATTATCTTTCGCTTGCGATCCCGAAAGAGCTTTATCCCAAGAATATGGCTCACCTCTCCTAAATCCTTCATATCGAGAGTACTA